>OZ010610.1:24170104-24387604 GCA_963932145.1 Acanthosepion lycidas
ATACACAAACCACATACGTATTTAAGCAAATACATACACATATATTCATATGCACGTACAATTACATACATAACCACATACACATGTATCGATACACATCTGTATACACGCACATACATATAAACATATTTACATATACATATACATATTCAACGCGCAACTATCTTTATACGTATTTGAATTTTTTTAATTTTACAGTTAACGCTAGATAGTGAATTAAGTGTTTAAATTTTAAAAAGATAATTTTAATATCGTGAATAATGGTTAACGAGTAAAAAAAATAATTTAAACCTAAGTGATCATTTTAGATTTAGATTATATATATATATATAAAATATATATATATATATATATATATACATATATATATATATATATATATATATATATATATATATATATATATATATATATATATATATATACACGGTGTTCGAAAAATTATTATTTTGATGTTTATACATTCTTTTTATATGTAAAAAGAAGGTATAAACATAAAAATGTCTCATATATATATATATATATATATATATATATATATATATATATATATATATATTCCGAACACCGTGTACAAATATACATATATATGCTAACAGGGTTCCTGCTACACTTTCAGGCAATACTTTCTCCTGTAATGTTTGTGGTGTTTTTTGCAATTCTCAAGCCGGCCTTGAAATCATACCCGTCATAGGCATGCAGTTAATTAGTTGTCGGAACCTCATACGTCGAACTCGATCGGAGCGCCCATCATCATTATCTTCATATATATATATATATATATATATATATATATATATATATATATATATATATATTTAAGTTATAAGGAACTTGGTAAACCGAATTGGTAAATCCAAAGAGGATGAAATCCTGAGAGCTCAATGTTAGGACAGAGCTAATATGTAATGAAAAACAAATCACTTTAATGTACCATTACGATAATTTATTTCACCTAAATCCTTTTTTAAGGATTCAGGATCATCAGGTAAATCTTCCAACAACGAAATGAGAAAAAAAATGGGATTAGAAATTGGTGGGTAGTGTAATTTTTGTAATTTAATAGAGGGGGTTGAGAGTGGTAGTTAACCAGACAATATAGAGTATAGGGAGGGGTTAATTTTATATCTCTCTTAAGAGAGATATAAAATTAACCCCTCCCTATACTCTTAAGAGAGATATAAAATTAACCCCTCCCTATACTTTATATTGTCTGGTTAACTACCACTCTCAACCCCCTCTATTAAATTACAAAAATTACACTACCCACCAATTTCTATCCCATTTTTTTTTCTCATTTCGTTGTTGGAAGATTTACCTGATGATCCTGAATCCTTAAAAAAGGATTTAGGTGAAATAAATTATCGTAATGGTACATTAAAGTGATTTGTTTTTCATTACATACATATATATATATATATATATATATATATATATATATATATATATATATATATATATATATATATATATATTTCCTCACTGTTAGCACAGCGCGGATTTTCACAGCACACACTCCCGGGATTGAGTTAGTCTGATCGATACATAATTCAAATTTTAAAAATGCATATTTATTAGTATAGGTACCTCCACTAACTCGGTAAAAGTGAAGTTTAAAATTAATTTTTAAATGAAAAAGGTTTTATTTTAGCTTTAATTGAAAGCTAAAGCATTTAAAATTTAATATTCCCAGTAAGTAAAATACTCTGTGGTGTCTTTCAAACAAAAATTATATTGATTGAAACAATTATTTTTCAGTAAAATCAATAAAAATCAGACATTTTTGCCATATTTGTAAACAAATAGTAATTCTTGGTTTTAAAAATCTTGCAAAAATAAAAAAATATATATTTCTGAAACGTTATTTGAGAATATTAGCAAATTTAAAGTTAAACAAAAATTACTTGCTTATAGTATAAAATGCTGTATACCAGGCATGTCAAACACGCGGACCGCGGGCCGCTTGCGGCTCATTTCAAGAATTTGCAGCCCACACAGATAATTCTAAACAAAAATAAATTTGAAATTTCCACTATTTTTTATATACTTTTTTTAGTAGTTCATCTACTTTTGCAGCTAGGCCTTATAAGCAATTGAATCGACATGTAACTGTCTATATTTTTGTCAATCACTCATTACATATACGCACATTGCAAAAGTAGAGAATCGGATTGCGCGAGAGATACGTACGTCAAGGACAAGATGAGAGGAACTGAGACGCAGTAAAGGTTAAAACAGATAAGCGCAGAGACTCATTAAAGGTGAGCCGCTGGTTAAGTATTGGGAGCGCTCGCTGGCCACACAATATATAATTAATTTTTATTATTATGTCATTTTCAAATAAAAGGCCTTATTGTTTATGTTTTATTAAATTGACTTTAAACTAAAAATATGAATCAAGTAATAGTGTGCAGGAGTCAGGTTCTTTGTTTTACTCCACTTTTTATTGATATTATAAATATTTTTTGCTTTTTTTTTATTTCTTAATTTTTCAGATTCTACATCGTCTTTAAAATGGCTAATGCTTCTCCGACTAAGAGAAAACGAAGAGTGAATGAAGAAAGGCAAGTGTTTCAAGGAAAATGGGAATTACAGTATTTTTGCACAGAAGTGAATGGAAAGATACATTGTTTAATATGCAACAATCACATTTGTACGCCGAAAAGACATCATGAAATTATGAAAGACATTTGTACACCTTGAAAAGACATTATGAAACAAACCATCTACCTTACGATAAATATGAAGGCCCAATGCGTGTTTCAAAGCTCCAGGAATTGAAAGTTGACTTGACATGGCAGCAGACCCTTTTTAGGAAAATTCAGAAAGAGAATATCGTTTCTGTTACTTCAAGTTATGAAGTCAGCCGAATGATAGCGACAAATGCGAAATCCTACACTGAAAGAGGTTTTGTAAAACAATGCCTTGTAAAAACGACCGAAATTGTATTTCCAGAAAAAGCACACTTGTTTAAAGATATTTCACTAACCAGGAACACTGTTGCTGAACGGATTGATGAAATATCAAGTGATTTGAAGCAACAGATGAAAAGCGAATCATCCAAATTTGAACATTTTTCTATCGCATTAGATGAGACTATTGATATTTCTGGATTAGTACAGCTTGCGATTTTCATGGGGGCCTGTGACAATAAATTAAACATTTATGAAGAACTGGTTGATCTGATCCCTATGCATGACACTACAACAAGCCAGGACATCTTTGAGAAAATCGAACACATTTTTGATCAGTATAATTTCAATTTAAGCAAACGTGTATGCTTGTCTACCGACGGTGCAGCAAATATGATTGGAAGGCATAATGGTGTTGTTGCCAAGTTACAAGCAAAAATAAAGAAATTACATTCAGATTTGTCATTCACACATTTTCACTGTATCAACAAAATCTGTGCTCAAAAGTTTAAAAATTAGATCATGTTCTTTATTTGGTCACAAGCATAGTTAACTATATCAGAGGCCGTTCTCTCAATCACCGTCAATTCAACCAGTTGTTGGAGGATATGGGTAATCACTTTACTGATGTTCCATTTTACACAGATCTGCAGTGGTCGTCATGTCACAAAGTATTGAAAATATTGTATTTATTAAGGCAAGAAATAATCATATTTTTGGAGATGAATGGTCGAAACACCGATGAAATAAAAGATGTAATTTGGCTCCAGGATCTAGCTTTTGCTGTGGACATCAAAGCACAATTAAACGATCTCAATTTGAAATTACAAGATAAAAACAAGCTCATCACTAACTTGTATGATGACATTAAATGCTTCATTACAAAGTTAAGGTTATGGAAGTCACAAGTCTTAAATAAAAATTTACTTCATTTTCCTACGTGAAAAGAGCTAAGAAAACAGTATTATTAGGTTGGTGCAAAGATAATATCGTTTTTTGACGTATTTTTTAGCGTAAAAAAACGATATTATTTTTGCACCAACATAATAATCCTAAATCTGCACTAAGCTTTGCTAAGTATAAAAGTCACCTGGAATTGTTGTCAACAGAGTTTCAAAAAAGATTTCGTGATTTTTCATCTTTTGAAGATCCGTTTGCACTATCCACCGCGCCGTTTACTTTTGATGTTGTTAAGGCAGAGGTAAACATTCAAATGGAACTTTTAGAAATGCCGTCAAATTCTTTACTTAGAGCAAAGTATTTTGAGATAGGAATACCTGATTTCTTTTCATACCTTCCAGAAAGGTTTACAAATGTTAGAAAGTTTGCAACACGAATCTTAGCAATGTTTGGTTCCACCTATTTTCCTTTATGAAATCAACAGAAACTCCTCAGAGAACCAGGTTGACTGATTATCACTTATCATCTCTTATAAAAGTCGGAACTGCTCAGAAATTTCAGCCAGATATACGAAAGATTGTCAAGAACAAGAGGTATCAAGCCTCGGGACAAAACATGAAAAGTTAGAATGATCAATAATAAATGTTTATTTTGAACTATTATGACTTATGTGTAATTCATTTGCTGTTCATTCAAATACATTTGGGCCATGTATGTTGCCTTATAAATTTTTGTTATATCGAAATAAAAAACAGATTTATATCTCATGCTAATTTTTTTAGTTATATTCTTTTGTTCAACTACATGTACTTTGTACTTGTATTCTTGATAACCAAACCAATTGCATGTTTCTAAATTAAAAGGAAATGTTCTGCAATAATTTTTATTGAACAACCTTAAATAAAATCTAGGAGGGCGGCCCTCACGAGAACACAAAATGTCTCCTTTGGCCCTAGCGGTACTCTGAGTTTGACATGCCTGCTGTATACAAACATTTCTCAACTAGGGCGTCTTGTTTTTCTGACGTGTGTTAATCGATTTATTGAAAACCGAATGTGTTCATAGTTAATTATGGTAGAGCAGAAGATACATTTTATAAGGAGGAACAACGATTAAAAACTCATGACCACTTAATGATAGATTTATCAGTTTGTACATCCATACTTCAGAAATTCTGCACGTAATCACACATACACAAAAAAATCGAAATTATTTTAAAAATATTCAGCGTCATTAGATTTTGATAAGCGTTACAATATATGATTAGTAAATATTGTCTTGCTTAACGATACTTCCTAAAAATTATCACAATGAAAATGAATTTTAAATATTTAAAAGTTTATAAATTATTCAATTTAAAATGAAAACAAATTTTGTAAAAATTAATTTTTCGTCGAAAAAATTTGTTTCCTTCAGACAGTATTGTCTTATATATATATTATTCATAAAAGCAAATAAAGCTTCTCTAATTAAATAATGTCTGAGTTTTATAGCGTTTTTATTTTTCGATTCAGAACATATTTTCAGTAAGACGCGGTGCGATTTTGCAAAAAATTTCGATGATTTAAATTTTTCTAATAAATTTGCTTTTAACTAATATAGTCACTAAAAATTATCAAGTTGAATTTCTCAAGTTTTGATTAAATTAAGGGGCTGAAACGCTTGTAAACAATATTTTTACCAAGATTTTCTAATAAACAACATTTCAAAACTATTTTCATTCATTTGTGAATAAGTCCTGAAAATTTCATTAAAATCCGACAATTATTTCATTTTTTCTATAATTTCCAAATTCTGTCACCGCACACAAAAAAATATAAAAATAATAATATTCCTTGATAAATTTGTTTAGTAACCTTATTTTGATATGATTAATAATATTATTATCATGCTTACTGCAACTATTATTATAATTATTATTGTCATATTGCCACATTGTTTTGTCATTATTATATTATCGTTTCCATCACCATTAAGACTAAATTTACTGTTAACACAGTAACTATTATCAATAATAATAATAATATTAATAATAATAATATCATAGTTATTATTACTATTAGCATAGTCCTACGCGCCAATAATACACAAGCAGTTAGCGTTGAAACTACAAACATAATCATCACCATGTCCACAAACAGAACCTAAGACTAATGAGAGTGTGTATACGCGTCTACATGTGTGTATGTTGAAGTGTAAGTTTGTCTGACGACGCAGATGGCGGATCTGAGAGGCGTCAAGACCACCCATTCCTGTTCCTTTCAGAGAGAACATCGTTGCATATATAAAAGCTGCGGTCTTTATACCGAGGTGCAGTGACAATTCCGTATGTATGTATGCATGCTCGAACGCGTGGATGTGTCTCTCTGCGTAGTCTCGGATTGTTTATATGGGTGTGTTTTTGTGAGCTGGAGTGCAAGCACCTGTGTGTATGTGTGTGTCTATGGATGTGAGTGTCATGCCAAATAAACACAGTAGAAAATACCTACTACGACCAAACATAATCAAACGTAAGCATAAAAGGATTCATTAAAAAAAAACAGTTTGATTGTAAAAGCGTGTAACCCAGGGTCACAAAATTATATCCATACAACTAAATCTGTTTACTCTATCACTGATATTGAGCACTTTCCACTAAGTTCTGCGCATATAAAATATATACATCTTCTCCTCCCGCTATGATCGGAAAGTCATTATCTCAAAAATTATTACAGTCCAAAAATATATTCTGGTTTTAAATAATCTACAAAAGGCTGATTAACCGTAAAAAAATCAATCAATAATTAACTGCCCTTGGCGTGACTTGCACTGTAACATCTAATCGAAACTAACGCGAAAGAGATTTGTTCTTTGGGACATGGCTCTTGTCATCTATAATAATAATAATAATAATAATAATAATAATACAGTTATTATTACTATTAGCATAGTCACACTCGTCAATTATACACAAGGAGTTAGCGTTAAAAATACAAGCATAATCATCACCATGTCCACAAACAGAACCGAAAGCAAATGAGAGTGTGAGTACACGTCTACATGTATGCTTGTATTTGTCAAAAAGTGTAAGTTTGTCTGACGGCGCAGATGGCCGATCTGAGAGGCGTCAAGACCACCCACACCTTTTCCTCGGCCTTTCTAGTCCAAAGGAGAGGATAAACCAATACAGTTTGGTACCAGCGCGGGTGCAGGAGTTGCCGGAAGGTAGCACAAAGTGCCGTCCATCCGCCTTAGGGGCTCCACTCTGGGTTTGAATTCAGAGTTGTCCTTCTACTAGACCAGTTATAGAACCCAGTCTCTCCTGCAATTTACCCAGAGCTGGAGGGAGAAGAAGAGGATTCACACCTTTCCCAAGGGTATTAGCACGTAAGTGAATGTATTGGATTTGACTGGAATTCGAACTCGAATCTCCAAGCCCATTACTCCACCGTTCCTCCATATAGTCTCAACACACACACACACACACACACACACACACATATATATATATATATATTCATGAATCATTCATACAAAAAACAAATATAGAGGTTAATGATTTAAATGGCGCGAATACATCGTCGCAAACTTTATAAATAAGATACATCAACCCCGAACCTGTATATGAATGATATGATCCCCGTTTATAAATTCCAGTTGCATAAGGTCTTTTTAATTTTTACAAGCTTTCGTCTGTTCCTACAGACATCATCAGGTATGGAAGGAGATTTTGTTCTTGTTTTAACTTCTCAGTAATAAGAGGACAACAAAAATAGAGATGTAATCCGAAAAAATATATATTTGCACCTTTTAATTAAAATATATATATATATATATATACATATATATATATATATATATATATATATATATATATATATATATATATATATATATCTTCTACGTCAACATAAAATATTACTTTGATGAGGAATATATTTGTTAAAATGTCCATATAACCACTCTAAAGATGTCTGATGTGAGTCGAGAGCTCATATCAAGGACCAAGTCTTTCTTTGCATGTATTTCCATGTTATACATCTAAAAAGATTCAGAAATATGAGCTGCCAAATGCTGCGATGAAACAAGAATTTTCTTAAGACATTTTTGAATCAATAAATAAAAAAATATCCGGAAAATTTCCTACGCATAAAAAAATGCTTCATCTTTTCAAAACACCCTCATCGAATTTTTCACCTGATAACTACAGAAATTTTCCTTTGATATAATCTTTAAGAAATTATTATTATTATTATTATTATTATTATTATTATGATTATTATTATTATTATTATTATTATTATTATTACTGATCACCTCTTTCTAAATAAGGAGCCAAATGAATTCACCAAAATGAAGAAGCGGCTTCTTAAATAGATTGCAAATGTGGAAGTGTTATGGAAATGTCTTTTCGTGGATAGGACAGGATAAATGTTAGTAAAAAGAAAACCTAATGATGGGTATATTCCGATTAAAATGATGGATTGAAATATATATATATATATATATATATATATATATATATATATATATATATATATATATATATATATATATATATATATAAAGATATAATGGAATATGCATGCACTTGTGTTCCCCCTCATTGAAATATGATTGGCTGGTGTCTGTCATAAATACCGACGGACGTGTAGGTACGACAGAGTCAAGAGCCTTAGTCTGAGAGCTAAGTCTATAACGACGCCCATTGGACTACGCCATTGATCTACACTTCTTACCTACGACTACGATGCGTACCAGTCGATTACTGCTACCGTATTCTACTTGGTTATAGTAGCCAAAACCACTTAGCTACTTCGTTCAAATATATCTCTTTCCGGGACATATCATACATACATATATATATATATATATATATATATATATATATATATATATATATATATATATATATATATATAGACACACACACACATTTTTATATATCGAGAACCATTTTAGAGAAAATCTATGACAAAGTGGGAAAGTTTTTCTGACGTATTTCATCATTTAGGACTTCATCGGGGCAAATTGATGTTCTGCTTGATGCGAATGCATATGCGCACAAAGTGATTTTTTTTTGTTATATATCTTGCGTATATAGTCTTTAATTTGGATGACTTTTTTTGTTTGTTTGTGCTTCCATCATTTTTGGTATTAAATATCCGACGTTGGGATAATAAAAGATCATCTGAACGAAAGGTGAAATTTAGTTCGGGTTTATTTTGAAATTTCCAGAAGGTTAACTTCGATAGCAGCAGATGGTACAGTGGTCAAAAAGTTGACAAAATAACAAGTTTTATATGCAGCACTTGACGAGGATTGAGATAAAAGTGGACACCGAGGACAACACTGACGGCTTGAAAGCACTTTTCAGTTATTTTTAGATACCCATGTTTGAGTAGAGGTTCTGTCTTTTTAAAATTTTAGCTAGATATTTAATGACTCAGATAGATAGATAGATAGATAGATAGATAATGAACAGACTGAGATAGATAGATAGATAGATAGATAGATAGATAGATAATGAACAGACTGAGATAGATAGATAGATAGATAGATAGATAATGAACAGACTGAGATAGATAGATAGATAGATAGATAGATAGATAGATAGATAGATAGATAGATAGATAGATAATTAACAGACTGAGATAGATAGATAGATAGATAGATAGATAGATAGATAGATAGATATGAAAACTTAATATGAATGAAATGATATAGACATGTAGATGACGGATCGATAGGAATTAACTGAGAGAGGCATGAATAGATAGATAGATAGATAGATAGATAATGAACAGACTGAGATAGATAGATAGATAGATAGATAGATAGATAGATAGATAGATAGATAGATAGATAATGAACAGACTGAGATAGATAGATAGATAGATAGATAGATAGATAGATAGATAGATAGATAGATAATGAACAGACTGAGATAGATAGATAGATAGATAGATAGATAGATAGATAGATAATGAACAGACTGAGATAGATAGATAGATAGATAGATAGATAGATAGATAGATAGATAGATAGATAGATAATTAACAGACTGAGATAGATAGATAGATAGATAGATAGATAGATAGATAGATAGATAGATAGATATGAAAACTTAATATGAATGAAATGATATAGACATGTAGATGACGGATCGATAGGAATTAACTGAGAGAGGCATGAATAGATAGATAGATAGATAGATAGATAGATAGATAGATAGATAGATAGATAGATAGATAGATAATGAACAGACTGAGATAGATAGATAGATAGATAGATAGATAGATAGATAGATAATGAACAGACTGAGATAGATAGATAGATAGATAGATAGATAGATAGATAGATAATGAACAGACTGAGATAGATAGATAGATAGATAGATAGAAACACATCGTTATAAACACACTTGCATAGAGAGATAGATAATTAAATAGACAGCTAGATAGATTTTAACATCTTTCATCGAATTCGAACAAATTCTAAGCTATACATATGCATGCCTACAATGATACCTATCTCCATGCATACTTATATATATGTATATACATACCTAGAAAGCTTTTGTGCAAGTATACTTTCCTCTAAAAAAACATCTTTGTCACACTCGTTTTAAGATTTGAAGAGGCAAAGTTCACATGAGCGACGACTGCTCGCCAAAACGATCAACATTTTTTTTTTACTTTGACAGCTGACAAAATAATTCTTTTCACTTAAGATATTTCGTGATCTCAAAATTGGACAGTCAACCCGGGGTCTGTACACGCGCTTGTCATTGAAAAAATGCCTTTTAAGAAACTACGCTCTGAATGTAACTCTGGAAATGTACACACGTCAAAGACTTAATTTCAGCCTTTCTATTATATGAAATATTCTCAATTAACAAACTACCATAATAGTCGATTGCATCGCTGAGGGAAATATACAAAGAACTTTTGCAATATGTCTAGTTTGATTTTTACTCATTCATTTCTCTTTTATTTTCTCTCTCACGTTTTCTTCGTTCTTTCTTTTTCTTTCTTTCTTTCTTTCTTTCTTTCTTTTCCTTTTCTCTTTTTTTCTATCGTCTTTCTGTTGCTTTCTCCCATTTTCTTCTTTCTTTTTATCATCATTTCCTAAAATTCTTTCATTTTCTTTCTTTATATCAGTTACTTAATCTTTCTTTTTTCATATCTTTTTTCTTCATTTCCTTCTTTAAAATGTCTCGTTTTTCTATTGTCTATCTTATATGAAAAATCTCTCATATCTTATTTTTACTCCCCATCTTCATTTCTTTGGTTTAGTTCACCCTTTCTTTCCTTTCCTTTTCTCTTTCTTATCTTTTTTTACTGCCTCCGTCACGTTTTCTTCTTTTTCTCTGTCACTCTCTATTTTAATCTCTTCTTTTTCTAGACTCTCTATTCCTTCTTTTTATTGTCACTTCCTTTTTCCATCTTTCTTTCTCGTTTTTCTATTGTCTATCTTATATAAAAAAACTCTCATATCTTATTTTTACTCCCAACCCTCATTTCTTTGTTTAGTTCACCCTTTCTTTCCTTTACTTTTCTTTTTCTTTTTTTTTTACTGCCTCCATCACTTTTTCTTCTTTTTTCTGCTTTTTCATTTCTTCTTTCTTTTTACTCTTTTTTTCATTTCTTTTATTGTCTCACTTTCTTTTTCCTTCTTTTTCCTTCTTTCTTTTTACTTGTTTTTCTAATGTCCCTCTAATATTTATTATTTTTAATTTTTATCGACATGTCTTATTTATATGTTCTGTCTTGTTGCTCTTTTCTTTCTCTTCTCTCTACGCAAATTTCATTCTCAATCCTTTTTAAGTGTCTGCGTTTTTTTATTTTATTCCTAATTTCACTTAATTTTTTTTTTACTTTTTCATCTTCTGTCTGTAAATGGATTTTTACTTTTGCTTTCCTTCCAGCTGTATATTTCCTCTGTCAAAGATTTCATTTTAGTATTGTCTTGCTTTTTATCAGCTTCGCCCCAAGCAAGGTAGTAAAGCCACTAAGACATAAGGGGTTACTGGGTGTGGAAGAATTAGAAACAGAAACATTAATGATGAACGGGAAGAGGAAAGAGTAATTGGGAGGACAGTCGATAGCGATTGAGATTGTATTTAAATTTTTTGCAGATTGAAGTTGGCTGCAAAGCATGGAACCGTAAGCGAGAAGTGCGAGAGAAGAAAATATCAACTTGAAATTTACCGTTACATCTCAACAGCTCAACCGCAAGTGGATGAGATTCTGATGCCAGTCTAGTGCAGCGCTTAAATCTAAGCACACTAGGTATCATAGCGAAGACTTTATCCGAATAGTTACCAGGGAAGTGTTTCTATTTTATGAAATATACTCAATTATTAAACTGCCATAATAGTCGATTGCATTTCTGATGTAAATATACAAAGAACAATACACACGATGCCTGGTTTAGTGTTTATTCCTTTATATCTCTTTCATTGTCTTTCTCACTTTTTCTTCTTTCTTTTGTTTTTCTATTGTCTCTCTCTCTTTCTTTCTCACTTTTTCTTCTTTCTTTTGTTTTTCTATTCTTTCTCTCTCTCTTTTTTTTCTCAATTTTTCTTCTTTATTTTTATCATTATTTCCTTATTCTTAAAACTGTCTTTCATTTTCTTTCTTTACACGAGTTACTTTATCTTTCTTTCATGATTTCCTTCTTTGAAATTTCTGCTTCTTCTATCGCCTATCTCTCATTCTTTATTTTGAATTTTTTTTCCACATTTCTTTTAGTTCATTCGTTCTTTCCTTTCCTTTTCTCTTTCTTATCTTTTTTTACTGCTTCCGTCACGTTTTCTTCTTTTTCTCTGTCACTCTCTATTTTAATCTCTTCTTTTTCTAGACTCTCTATTCATTCCTTTTATTGTGTCACTTTCTTTTTCCATCTTTCTTCCTCGTTTGTTTTCTATATTGTCTATTGTCTCTCTAATATTTATCATTTTTCCTTTTTCTTTACATTTCTTCATTCTCTATTCTTTATATATTTCTGGTTTTCTCTTTCTTTCCGTTGTCCTTCTGACAGTTTCTTTCTCATTGTCTTTTTAGTGCCCCGTCACTTTTTCTTCTTTCTTTCTTTCTTTTTGATTTTCTCTTACTTTCTTTTATCAAATTATTTCTTATTGTCTTTTTTTATCGCTGTCAATATTTCTTCTTTCTTTTAATTTCATCTTTTTTTATGTTATATTTTCTTTCTTTTTATTATTTCACCCCATTTTTCTTTCGCTCCTTCTTCAGTTTTATCGCCGTTTATACTTCATTAATAAATGCTTTTTTTGCTTTGATTTTTCTTCCTTCTTTATTAATCTATTACTTTTTCCTTCTACTTTCTTTCTATCCTTTTGTTACTTTTTCCTTTTAGTTTTTTTCTATATTTCTGTTACTTTTTCTTTTACTTTCTTTCTATCTTTCTGTTACTTTTTCCTTTTGCTTTCTTTCTATCTTTTTGTTACTTTTCCTTTTCAATTTCTTTCTATCTTTCTGTTGCTTTTTCCTTTTACTTTCTTTCTATGTTTTTGTTACTTTTCCTTTTAGTTTTTTTCTATATTTCTGTTACTTTTTCTTTTACTTTCTTTCTATCTTTCTGTTACTTTTTCCTTTTTCTTTCTTTCTATTTTTTTGTTACTTTTTCCTTTTACTTTCTTTCTATCTTTTTCTTACTTTTGCCTCTTACTTTCTTTCTGTCTTTTTGCTACTGTTTCTTTCTACTTTCTTTCTATCTTTTTGTTACTTTTTTTTACTTTCTTTCTATCTTTCTGTTACTTTTTCTTTTACTTTCTTTCTATCTTTCTGTTACTTTTTCCTTTTACTTTCATTCTATCTTTTTGTGACTTTTTCCTTTGAGTTTTTTCTATATTTCTGTTACTTTTTCTTTAACTTTCTTTCTATCTTTCTGTTACTTTTTCCTTTTGCTTTCTTTCTGTCTTTCTGTTACTTCTTCCTTTTGCTTTATTTCTATCTTTTTGCTACTTTTTCCTTTTACTTTCTTTCTATCTTTTTGGGTTTTTTTCTTTTACTTTCTTTCTATCTTTCTTTTACTTTTTCTTTTACTTTCTTTCTATCTTTCTGTTACTTTTTCCTTTTACTTTCTTTCTATCTTTTTGTTACTTTTTCCTTTTACCTTCTTTCTATCTTTTTGTTACTTTTTCCTTTTACTTTCTTTCTATCTTTTTGTTATTTTTTCTTTTACTTTCTTTCTGTCTTTCTGTTACTTTTTACTTTTGCTTTCTTTCTATCTTTTTGCTACAGTTTCCTTCTACTTTCTTTCTATCTTTTTGTTACTTTTTCTTTTACTTTCTTTCTATCTTTTTGTTACTTTTTCCTTTTACTTTCTTTCTATCTTTTTGTTACTTTTTCCTTTTACTTTCTTTCTATCTTTTTGCTACTGTTTCCTTCTACTTTCTTTCTATCTTTTTGTTACTTTTTCTTTTACTTTCTTTCTATCTTTTTGTTACTTTTTCCTTTCCCTTTTTTCTATCTTTCTGTTACTTTTTCTTTTTACTTTCTTTCTATCTTTTTGTTACTTTTACTTTCTTTCTAGTGTCCCAATGCTGTCATTCTTTCTTTCTTTCTTTCTTTCTTTCTTTCTCTCTTTCTTTCTTTCTTTCTATCTCAGGAGAGTGACTGACAAATTGTATAGTTGAAACCGGGGACATACTGCTCTTAAATGATTCATCTTATCTGTTTTTACCAAAGCTTCTTACCAAAGGAAGGCCTAAATTAGATAAGGAGTGTTATATAGGAATAAAGTGTTGTGGCCGACATTTAGGTTTGAACAGTGAGCAAATGCAGGTGATCTCATTATTGAATGAAGCAGACCACTTAACCATACAGGAAACGCATATATGGGAGGTAGCCTCTGTCTAATTAATCGCTATTTCTAGTCTATCCTCTATTAATATTCGTATCGCCATTTCTAGACTATCCTCTATTTCTATTCAGATCACTACACTGATTACTGGTTGAGCGAGTATTATTGAGCAAGTATAATTAGTGCGAGTGATATTCGAAGGCGTCTGTCACCAGTATTGTTCAACGGCGTTACTATAGTTGTATCTGTGATTACAAAGCTTCCACTACAAAGAGGATTACGAAAGTGACAACGAGTGTTCGTTGGCATCAGAAAAGATAGATAGATAGATAGATATCAAGCGACTAAGATAGATAGATAGATAGATAGATAGATAGATAGATAGATAGATATCAAGCGACTAAAATAGATAGATAGATAGATAGATAGATAGATAGATAGAAAAGACATCGAGATATAAATACATAAACAAATAAATAAAACGAGTATTTATTGACAATTTTCATAAAATAAAAGGAAATTATAATCTTCTTTTGGAACAATATAATTTCGATTAAAATTTTACCCATTCAGATTAAGTGTATTTTAACTCGTCAGGCCCGTCTGTAAATTAATGACTGTTCTAATTTTTCTGTTCTAATGTTGCACAGACTTTTAATATCTCTGTTTTTTTTTCTTTCTTTCTTTCTTTCTTTCTTTCTTTCTTTCTTTCTTTCTTTCTTTATTTCTTTCTTTCACAGCAGAGTGACATTTTGTATAGGTGAAAGCGTGAATATACTGCACTTAATTGATTCCTCTTAGCTGCTTATGCGAAACCTTACCAAAGGAAGGCCTCAATTAGATAGATAGATAGATAGATAGATAGATAGATAGTTAGATAGATATGAACAGACTGAGAAATATATGAATATATTATGACTCATTATTTCTTAAATTGCACTTAGCTTCCGCCTTTTTTTCTACAAAATATCTCAAGCCAGATTTCTAGAAAAGACATCGAGATGTAAATAGATAAACACTTAAATAAAACTAGTATTTGGTGACAATTTCTATAAAATAAAAGGAAATTATAATCTTCTTTTCAAACAATATAATTTCGATTGAAATTCTACCGATTCAGGTTACGTATATTTTAACTCGTCAGGCGAGTCTGTAAATTACAGACTGTTCTAAATTTCGTTCGTTCTAATGTCTCTCTGACTTTTAATATCTCTATTCTTTCTCTCAAACTTACTTTCTTTCTTTCTTTCTTTCTTTCTTTCTTTCTTTCGTTCGTTCGTTCATTCATTCATTCTTTCTTTCATTCATTCATTCATTTTTACTTTCTTTTTCCTCAAATTTTTAATTTCTTAGTTTTTTCCTTCCCCTTCAGTATTTTTCACTGTCTTTATCTTAACTTATCTCACACACAATTTTGCGCATCTTTTCATCCTTATTCAATTCATTTCAAGCTTTGTGACCTTGAAGAAAATATCACCATTCTTTGCTAAGCGTTCCAAAAGTGAACCTTTCCAAAACAGAAACTACCACCTGGAACTGGATGAGAGACATGATGACAAACGCCTGATATCCATAATAAAAATCAGAATCTTGAATTAATAAACTCTAAACACGTCGAATACATCAGTTTATTTGTAGATCAGTCGCAGCTAATTTGACATAGTAAGTAAGGAAATTAACAGAAGGTAGGTTGCACCATAGATGCTTTTGTCCAATATCGTACGACATTACAAAATCCCATTATGAACTTGTCAACTGAAGTCATGTTGTAAAATGGCCTCAACAAATTCAGACGCTCACGCGGATGTCATGTATAACGTACAACTCGTTAATAATTGCTTTATGAGTCGAATGATTAAAATGTGTTCATGCGAATGAAAATCCCAGATCTTAACGAAGACTATATATCATAAAATTGGCATTGCAAAAACACTTGCAAAGAACTTTACCAAAAAGCAAACCTTCATCACTTGAAGGTATCAAACAGCCAATACCATAAAAATGGATATCACATGTAACGAGAGGGGAAGATAATGATATGATCTAGATATAGATATTCCATAATATATTAGAAATCGTTTGCAACGAAACGGAGTTGAGTACAAGAAAAAAGTGATAACAGTGGAATTGAGGAATCGAATTTCTTGAAGGCTTCATAAATTTCAACCGATATTAATACTAACTGTTCGGTAATCACTTGAAGGCCGACTATTTCCTAAGCAGAAATTGTATTTTCAACCTTTTACAATTATGCATTTCTATTTTCCTTTCTGCTGATTTTTGCAGATACGTCCGATATTTTTTTTATTTTGTATTCATTTGTTCACTTTTACCGTCGTGAATATTTTGCTTTTTTTATTCTTATTCGTCTTTTATTCTTATTTTATTTTTATTCGTATTTTATTCTTACTTCTTCTTATTCTTATTCTTATTTTTATTCTTATTCGTATTTTATTGTTATTCATATTTTATTGTTATTCTTATTTTATTCTTACTTCTTATTCTTATTCTTATTTTATTCTTACTTCTTATTCTTATTCTTATTTTATTCTTACTTCTTATTCTTATTCTTATTTTATTCTTACTTCTTATTCTTATTCTTATTTTATTCTTACTTCTTATTCTTATTCTTATTTTATTCTTATTTGTATTTTATTCTTATTTTATTCTTATTCTTATTCGTATTTTATTCTTATTCGTATTTTATTCTTATTTTATTCTTCCTTCTTATTCTTATTCTTATTCGTATTTTATTCTTATTCGTATTTTATTCTTATTTTATTCTTCCTTCTTACTCTTATTCGTATTTTATTCTTATTTGTATTTTATTCTGATTCGTATTTTATTCTTACTTTATTCTTACTTCTTATTCTTATTCGTATTTTATTCTTATTCGTATTTTATTCTTATTTTATTCTTACTTCTCATTCTTATTTTTTCTAACTTCATATTCTTATTCTAATTTTATTCTTCCTTCTTACTGTTATTCGTATTTTATTCTTATTCGTATTTTATTCTTATTTTATTCTTATTTTATTCTTACTTCTCATTCTTATTTTATTCTAACTTCATATTCTTATTCTAATTTTATTCTTCCTTCTTACTGTTATTCGTATTTTATTCTTATTCGTATTTTATTCTTATTCGTATTTTATTCTTTTTCGTATTTTATTCTTATTTTATTCCTCCTTCTTATTCTTATTCGTATTTTATTCTTATTCTTATTTTATTCTTATTCGTATTTTATTATTATTTTATTCTTCCTACTTCGCCTTATTCGTATTTTATTCTTATTCGTATTTTATTCTTATTCTTATTTTATTCTAATTCGTATTTTATTCTTATTCTCACTTTATTCTTATTCGTATTTTATATATATATATATATATATATAAGACAAAAGGAAAACTTATATTTGCCTTGATAAAGTCTCTCAGAGGTTTCCTTTTATCTTGTCATTTTACAGTTATATTCTATCTATATCTCATTTCTTAGATTATAGCGGTGAAAGCTTGTGCAGAACTAAGCACACTTTTTTGGAAGAGCTGCATACAGAGAATTTGTGCACAATGTGCTACAAGGTCCCCAAACAACCCTGTGCAGCTTTTGAATTGCGTGTTATCAATCTTCTACACCGGTTCCTACTCAAGGCTATGGAAACCAGACTGGTTGTTTCGTTTTATGGCATATCAACCTCAGTGGGTCATTTAATATCAACAAATTTTTTGAAATGGTTTGGAAAAAAAAAATGTGTATGTATACATATATATTTGAACCATTTTTCAATTACTCATATTTTTGAGTACAAAACAACTTCTCTTTGTATTACTGGTATTTTTAAGTAGTGTTGATGATAATTTTTCCTTCAAAAATTATTGCTAGTAATATATTTTTTAATTACAATGTATTTCTGGTATTAAAACCTATTTTCACACAACTTTGGGTGTTAACTATTTGCCGATACCTCGGACCCTAACAGGTGCTAGCTGGGAACACCAGCAATTAAGAGGTGGTTCGATGCTCCTCAAAACCACCTGACCAGAAACCTTGCTGTTGGACGTAGCTTATTGTCTTACCCAGGACGCGGATGTAGTTTACTGTCATATCCAAGACGCCGATGTAGTTTTTCGTCATACCCAGGACAGGAAACCAGATTGTCCTGCTTTTTACCCATAGCTGGGTGAAGATGCGATTAATTCCTGCATTTCCCAAAGGCATGAGCCAACTAAGTGAATGTAATGAGCTCAACTAGAAGTTGAACTCAGCTCTCCTATTCTTTAATCCGACCCACTAACCATTATACCATTGTGTGTGTGTGTGTATGTGTGTGTGTGTGTGTGTGTGTGTGTGTGTGTAGGGAGAGAGAGTCAAGGGTTTATAGCAATCAAGCCTGTTCCAAACCTCAGACCGGACTGCTACTACTTCTTTAGTCGGCTTTCGCTCACAAGATAATTTTTTTTTGTGCAAAAATAATGACGTAATAATATCGTTTTTTGACGTATTTTTAACGTCAAAAAACGACATTATTACGTCACTGTTTTTGCACCAATCTAATATTTTCTGATTCTGATTGGGGATATACCGATAAAATAGACATTCATAGTTGTCATCGTGAAGAAAAATAACCAGCTCTTGTTCTCATCTTCACTGATGTAGATGCCATTTTAAACACAACATTTCGACCAAGTACTCTCTGGTCATCATCTGGTGTCTATAGATTGGCTAATATTGGATGTATATTGATTGGTGTTACCTTTTTTCGCCTGTGATATCATTTATTGACCGTTTTTCCTGAATTGGTGGTTCTCTACCTGACACGCGCTAGAAGGAAAGCACAATTAACATAACAATACCGATTACTAGCCCTTACCATGGATGGAAACATCTGCATCTGACTGAAAATGACTGGCTTAGTGCTGTAGCCATAGTGATAGTACGTATTATTTTATCCTAAGTACTTTTGGCATAGCACAATGTCATCATCAGAGTGTTGCTTATTTCAAGACAAATATTGTAGAGTTCATTACTTCAAAGATAAAATTACTGTGTTTATCTGAGAGTTAAATGTTTTTACTTGGAAAGTGAAGACCGTTGGGTCAGTACGTGATCACTTGACAAAGTTTCAGCAGAGGTTAATAAGTATGGTGTGTCAAGAAGTAAGTAATATAACTACTAGTCAAACCTTGATGTTTTAAACTATCTAGTGTACTAATTTAAAAACGTTTTTGCAATATTCATAATTATTTTTATTAAGGTTTGTCTTCAACTTTTTATTATAGATAGCTTCAAAAATTTTTAGTTTATGTTCATTATTTCATGAAAAATTAAAGATGTATTTTCAAAAAGAATTTTTCTGAATTGAATAAAATTATACGTATCAACAGGACGATTTTTCCCTTCCTTAAATACTGGCACCAAAATGTTTGTCCGTGAATATGAAATGATCCATTTGAAAATAAGTGGACACGACTTGTCTAAATTATTTAATGAAACATGTCTTAACGAAAAAATGCTGCCAAAATATATCATTATAGTAAATTATCAAGTCTAGAAGAATCTTCAACAGAATGTAGAAATCTCTGGACGGTCGTTTTGTCCTATTTCTGAGACTTCTCAGCAGTGCGCATCCACTACCGAGATTCGCACCCAGACAGTTTCGTCATACCAACTGTATGAAGAGGGAGAGTATAGCACCACTACTCCCAAATTCTGTGGTGATACTCATCCAAGTATTCATAACGCAACGGATTGTGCCCCAAGAGCCACCTCTTTCTTCCCCACGCCGAACAGGCTCCATCGCAGAGAATAAGCAAGGATATACAAGTAATTTTTTTTGTCTAAATCTCCAAAACTCTATTCCACGTGCCATGTGTCCTCAAGGACACATGGCACAGTGGATAAAGGCGTTGGTTAGATCCAGTGACAGGACCCAAAGAGTGTGAGTTCAATACAAGGCAGTGGAGAACTTTCAGAGGGAAAATTAGCAGGAGGTAACTGACATCCATCAAACATGACACGTGGAACTAGAACAGTCTACCCCAGAGAGCGAAATAAAGGGTTCAGTTCGATTTTCCAACCACCTGAAGATGGCCGGAGCGTACAACGGCCGAAACGTTGTGATAAATATGGTGACAGAGATGAGGACAATGGTCCGAATAATGTAAATAATGTACATAATACCTCATCTCAGAAATATAGACATATATATATATATATATATATATATATATATATATATATATATATATATATATATATATGAAGTAAGGGAATTTTTACTTATTAATCGGACAGATTTTATCCCTTTAAACGATATTTTTCCTGTATATTCATATTTGAGTAGACGGGCCCTTTCTTCATTAAACATTATAATTTTTAAAATTTTTGTTTACTAACTTGAATATTCGAGAAATAGTATTAAAAAAGATATGCACTAACCAACAGGATTCGGGATTGCGTTTCCATTGGCAGACAGAACTTTCTTTAGATCCGATGTGCCTTAACACACACGGCCACGAAGAAGCCTTGTTAAACTAACACCGCTGAATAGAGTCTTGAAATGCATATATATCGGAATAAACGCTCCTATTCAAAAGAACCCCAAAATAAAATACAACACAAACAGTCAAAATATAGTTACACACTATGAATACCAATAAAAAAAAATTAAAATGAATAAAGAAGCGCCCAAATGTGTTTCAGACAATGAAAAGTATGAAACAGTTTGTATTCCCTTAATTCTACAAACCGAAATAATGTCTATATTTCTGAGAGGTGGTCTTATGTACACTGTATTATTCGGACTATTGCCCTCACATATGTCGCCATATTTATTACAACGTTTCGGCCCTTCAATATCTGTCTATATTTCTGAGATGAGGTATTATGTACACTATTTACATTAATCGGACTATTGACCTCATCTTTGTTGCCATATTTATTACAACATTAGGGCCCTTCAGTATCTGTCTGTATTTCTGAGATGAGGTATTATGTACACTATTTACATTATTCGGACTATTGTCCTCATCTTTGTCGCCATATTTATTACAACGTTTCGGCCCTTCAGTATCTGTCTATATTTCTGAGATGAGGTATTATGTACACTATTTACATTATTCGGACTATTGTCCTCATCGTTGTCGCCATATTTGTTAAAACGTTTCGGCTCTTCAGTATCTGTCTATATTCCTGAGATGAGGTATTATGTACATTATTTACATTATTCTGACTATTGTCCTCATTTTTATCACCATATTTATTATAACGTTCCGGCCAATTTACGCTACGGTCTTCAGGTGGTTGGAATGTCGAACTGAACCGTTTATTTTGCTCACTGGGGTGATGGATTAAAACATGGTACGTGGGACTAGGACAGTCTACCCCAGTGAGCGAGATAAAGGGTTCAGTTTGACATTCCAACCACCTGAAGGAGGCCGGAGCGTACAACCACCGAAACTTTGTAATAAATATGGCGACAAAGATGAGCACAATAGTCCGAGTAATGTAAATAATGTTAATGAAAGATGTTTAAAAGAATGGTTTCTGCCGAAATATGCATATATATATATATATATATATATATATATATATATATATATATATATATATATAATAGAGAGAGAGCTGGTGATCGAAGGAATAAAGATCACAATATAAAAGACATATAATATTAAAGGCGGAACAACCTAGACTGAAATAAGGTCAAGCCCTAACAGGCACTCCCTCTGTTTACAGAGGGAGGGCTGTCTAGGCATTACATAAATTGTTTCAATGCTGAAATTGATGTCAAAATTTGGACTTTTTATGAATTGCTCCGTAATGCCAGAACCATACGTATTATTGACGTTACGCAATTGGAATATACCATTCCTAATTTTCTTAGGTACGTGAGACATTTTGCTTGTTTTTTTTTTTTTAATCATGAAGGGTAAAACTGGTCTTACCTTTTTTATTCGGATAATATATATATATATATATATATATATATATATATATATATATATATATATATATATATATATATTACTATTTATATATCATATAGGCGGTAATTATTAGAAAGCGCTCAATATCAATCCAACCAAATATACAGGGTGTTTCAAAAAGAATACGCCAAAATCATCACGTGATGTGTCAAAAACGAAAAAAATTACAAACCTCTAGCATGAACACATGTGTTGTATATACATTCAATTTTCATTTCATGTTTTATAACTGCTCAATGTGGCCACCACCGGCAGCGCGGACAACATCAAGCCGATATGAGAATTCCTCCCAAACGCGCCTCAGCATGTCACGGTCCACCGTTTTGATTACAGCTGTTATTCGATCTTTCAAGTCATCGATACTTGCTGGAAGTGCTGGAACATAAACTTGGTCTTTAACATACCCCCACAAGAAAAAGTCACACACAGTGAGGTCCGGGGATCTGGCAGGCTAAGTACAGAGAGCAAGGTCTTTAGCAACTCTCCTCCCAATCCATCGCTGAGGCAGGTTTTCATTCAGATAAGCTCTAACCTCGAGATGCCAATGGGGTGGTGCTCCATCTTGCTGAAAAATGAAGTCATTCGAATCTGCTTGCAGTAAAGTGAAGAGCAAGTTTTGGAGCATTTCGAGATAGGTTTGACCTGTAACGGCGTTTCCTTCAAAGAAAAAGGGACCATAGACCTTGTCTTGAGACACAGCACAGAAGACGTTCACTTTAGGGGAATCTCTTTCATGCTCAACAGTTTCATGTGGGTGCTCTGTTCCCTAAATGCGCACATTGTGACGATTGATTGTGCCTCTCAAATTGAAATTCGCTTCGTCACCAAAAACTAAACGTGAAAAGAGAGTTTCATCACCTTCCCCCATCCCTAGCATTGACTCACAGAATGTCCTCCGCATCACCTTGTCATCATTAGTAAGTGCTTGGACGAGGTTTAGTTTGTATGGTTTCATGTGTAATCGTCTCTTTAACACACGCCAGATAGTGGTATGAGGGATGGCAAGCTGAAGACTTGCTCGACATTTGGACTTACGTGGGCTGCTCTCAAATGCATCATGAATCCTCTCCACTTGCTCCTCTGTAACAAATGGTCTTCCCGGACTCTTTCCTTTGCACAGGCACCCACTCTCTTTAAACTGTCTTACCCACCGTCGAATGCTCTCACGATGATATATGATATATATATATATATATATATATATGTGCATGTTTCATTAAATAATATAGACAAGTTTTGTCTGTTTATTTTAAGTAAATTTCTTTCATATTGTCTGATAAGCTTAATAACATTATCATTGAAAAATGAAAGAAAATCATATTGATACATGTTTTTTAATCCTATCTAAGCTTTCGGCTTATATAAGCCATTATCAAAGATGACAATTACATTTCAATATATCAAGCAATACACGGATAAAACAATAATGATAGTCTGTTTTTGTCGCATTAAAGTTTTCCAAGCAACGACGAACTCGTGTATACGAGACGCGGAAGCGAAAATCGCACAGCAGCTCGTGACCTCACACATCACCAAGCGAGAGTGAAAACGAGAAGTATTAAGTATGGAAAGCCGTTGTTATAAACCAATGGCTTCTGTTATCAATTACAGGCATTTAAGAATATTTGTGGAATATATATATATATATATATATATATAAATATATATATATATTAAAGACATTTTTATGTTTAACGTTCTTTTTATAGATACAAGTATTTAAGTAAATGCTCTGTTTATAATAAACAGTATTAAATAACATTTAATTAATTAATTTATATATATATATATATATATATATATATATATATATATATATATATATATATATATATATATATATATAGAGAGAGAGAGAGAGAGAGAGAGATCTGGGTGTGCGTATGACAATAATAAATAATACATTGTACATATATCTACGAAAAACATTTTTGTAAAACGTTAATAACTAGTGGGAAAAGAGTTTGCATGAACGTAACGACACTGTTGTCTACAGCATCTCACTATGCATCAATTCAAAATTCTAAAGGAATGTTTATTAAAAAGAATGCTCTCTCTCTGGAATAAGCTTATTTGAGAAAACATGGAGACACTAAAATAATAGCGAAAAAATCTATAAACAAGTCGTCATTAAACGAAATGCTATAGAGTCTGAGTTGGCCGACAAGAAGGCGCAGTGTCAAGCCAGTATTAACCAGAGACTAGTTTTTTTTGTTTTGTTTTTTTTCAATTCCTATAAATAAATTTACAGGGAATAAATCATTGAAACTTTTAAAATAATATATATAACAGTGATAAAAAAAATAATATTAATTCGGCATTAATAATTCATAATGCTTCTGGAAAACAAATGCTGTACGATATTATTAAGCAACAATGATTATAGACACGAACACAGACGACAGAGACGATACTTGTTATGTTATTGATAAGTCTACAGATGTCTATAGATTAATGTTTTTTTTTTCTTTTTCTTTTTGGGGAACAAAAACGAGAGGGATCAATATATTATTGAATGAAAACATTAACGTAATCATTAACTTATTGAAACTTATTTAAATTGTACTTTTTTTTTCGTTTTGAAATGCAAAAGCTATATACACTGAGATTCAAAGGGGAACAAGTCGGAACAATCTTAATTGTTTTATAACCCTTCACGCAGAACTATTCACTGCCAATTCAGGAAGATATTTGGGCCACTAACACAAAAAAAAAAGAGAATGTCTCATATCGAGAATATTTAACATCGAAAAACATAAGAAAAAAATTAATTATTTTTAATGATATATGGAAATCACCACGCTTTGCCTGATGGAAGTTGGGACACCGGAAACACGTGTTGCAAAATTATGGAAAATAAAGCATAATGTTTTTTAAAAAAAAAAATCCACATTACCACCAAAACCTTTTGCGGTTTCTCTCTTCTCTTTAATATACACACTTTTCTCTTGCTGGAACTACTATAACCTCTTCCCTTCATATATATATATATATAAAATTAAATGCTCTGTTTATAATATATAATATATAATTAAATGCTCTGTTTATAATAAACAGTGTAAACATTTACACGCATCAATGTCCGAGAAATTTTATAGAGAATATGCGTCCTCCGTTCGATGAACGTTCGAGAGAAATTATAGGAAATTTGTAGTTTAAGAGCCGTGAATTGACCTTTTTAACCAGACGCTTCCTTCGTAGCTAAACTGGTAAAGCACATCAAGCAATCTGACGGTTTCGTTTAGGATACAGGTTGGTTCCCTCTCGTTAGACGCACATTTTCTATTAAATTATTCGAAATATTATTTTGAATCAACTAATTTATAATGCTCTGTAAATTTACATTGAGCACTATTTTGTAAAAATAAAAATATCTATAAGAACACCGGATTATATATCTTACTGTTCTTTCTTTATATATATATATATTGCCATTAAATAAGAGGCTACCATTCTAAGCAGGCATGAACTAGGCTTGGACTTCATGGAGGCAAAAGTGTGACGCAATTAGAAATAACCTAGCAAGAAGAATTTTCAAGACTTAAGCAAAGAATTTTACAAGCAACTGCGCCAACCAACAGTCGATCATTCTTCCTGTCATATCACCGTAATCCATTCTTTGTATGTTGAAACAGTTTGGACAAAAATCTAATTTCTTTCTCTTAGATAGTTTGAAACCTCAGCATAGTGCGTTCGGACTTGTATGTTCTTTTCCCCATACACAAATAGGGAAGAGAAAATTTGAAATTATTATTATTTTTTTTTTCCTTTGATTTTTGATGTGTACTCATTTCTTTCCGTGTCCCGCCCAGGGACCTAAGGTTAGAAATGGCATCATGACATTTTCCACTGGAAACAAAAAAAACTTTACATAGAAAAAAGCCCTTCGTAAGGTGTGAGCTGTACTTGTGAGAACAATTTTTGTATTTCTTTAAGGCATAGACTTCCAGGATTCCCTTCAATTCGTCTACTGGAATCTTTTCTAACCAATCCAAGGGCTCCAACTACACGGGAATTTTTTTTGTTCCCATGTGCCACATTTTTGAGATTTCGATTTCAAGGTCCTTGTATTTTGATAGCTTTTTTTCAAGATCTTGAAAGATATATCGATATCTGCAGGTACTTCCATGTCAATAAAGAGGCATTTTTTTCTGCAATCTCTAATAACAATGTCTGAGCGGTTAGTTTTGATTGTTTTCTTCTTCTTCTTCTTCTTCTTCTTCTTCTTCTTCTTATTATTATTATTATTATTATTATTATTATTATTATTATTATTTCCAGTTTTCACGATTTTCTTTTTGACCAAATATCTTCATGATTCTTTTACTTCAGACTGAAATTAAACTTTATTAATTTCAAAGCAGTGCTGAAACCTGCGCACTTGTAATAACAGCAGATATTCTTAAAGCATCTGATAATATCAATCTCGATTGCGCCAACCGCAAAAGGAGAAACTTGAACAGTTGCTGCTTGGTATATTTCTTTGATTGGACATGTCACCATTTGGTACCTCTGCATCTTTATCCTACTTCTTCTCCACACGATGTTTTCTCCCATGTTAATAGAACATCTATCAGCACACAAGTGTGATATCAGGGCGATTGCTCGCCAAGCGCTTGTTAGTCATTATTCATCTATCCCTTATCAGCTTCACTGACTGACGGTGATGAATGCTTGTACTATTTCTTTGTGCACCATACGCGATATTTCCTGTATATTCCCTCAATTTTTTCTCATGGCTATTTTCTCACAATGCTGTGTGTACTCTTTCTATGCCAATTAACTGAAAATATGGTTATTATTAGAATTATTGTTATTATTCCGCATATGAAATAAGGGATTAATAAAATATACAAGCTTAGTGAACCACAATAATTACAAGTGAAGTAGAAGTTTATCGCATAGGCAAGTTTATAAAAGAAATGATTGCAGAGAAAAGCATAATAATCTGATCCGCACAACACAGAATATCATTTTAAAAAAATGAGAATCGAAAAATCAATTGTATAAACTCTTTATTTCTAGATTAAGAGCGGAATTTCTAAAAATTTTAAAATTAATTTTTTGCTGAAAAAGGATTAGTTGGAAAACAAGTAAATATTAGGACCTTGAATAAGTTCTCAATTTTTTCCATCAGATGGCGTCCCCAGAACTGCCTACGTTTAATCTCAGATGGTAATGCATCTATAAGGAAGTACTATAAACAAGCTTGACATTCGCCGAAGTGTAAACAACCTTTTTTGTTTTTTTTATAGCGTTAAAGATGTCGGATTTCATGGCAAAGAAAGTGGATTTGCCGAGAATTTTACTGCACTATTTTATTCAAAAGAAATCTGAGGCTGAAGCACACAGAATTCTCTGCGAGACTTACGTCGACTATGCCCTATCGGAAATAACATGCAGAGATTGGTTTAGACCTTTCGAAAATAATGATTTTGATATTGAAGATAAAGAACGCCCTGGCACACCGAGAAATTTTGAAAAGGAAGATTTGGAGATTTTACTTCCTGTCGGGCGCAGTACTTTCAGAACCATTAGGAGTTATCACGCAACAGTTTTGAAACGTTTGAAAGCATTAGGAATGATAAAAAAGCAAGGACATTGGGTGCCGTAAATGTTGAAGCCGAGAGACGTCAAACGGAGTCTTGTCACGTGTGAACAGTTTCTTCAAAGGCAGAAAAAGAAGGGTTTTTCGCATCGTATCTTGACTAGCGATGAAAAGTGGATACACTACAATAATCCTAAGCGTAGAAAATCGTGGGGTAATCCCAGCCATGCATCAACATTGGCCGCAAAGCCGAATATCCATAGATCTAAGCTTCTGCTCTGCGTTTGTTGGGATCCGCTGGGTGTAGTTTATTATAAGCTACACAAACCGACTGAAACCATTACAAGATATCTCTATCGACTATAATTGATGCGTTTGAGCAGAGCATTCAAGAAAAAAACAGCCGCTATACGAGCAGAGACACGACAAAGTGATTTTGCAATATGACAAACCTGGGCCACTTGTTGCAAAACGGAAGAAAACCTACTTAAAAACGCTTAAATATGAACACCAACCGCCGTATTCACCAGACATTGCTCCGTCCGCTTATCACTTATTCCGAACGATGGCACATGGTCTGGGTGAGCATCACTTTCATTCTTATGAAGATGTCACAAAATGGTCGACTCGTGGTTAGCCTCAAGAGACGTGTCGTTTTTCTAACGTGGAATTCAAATGCTGCCAGAAAGATGGGAAAAAGTAGTGGCTAGCGATGGATAATACATTCAGTGACATGTTTCTCACAAAGTTTTATAAATAAAACATTCATTTTCGTGAAAAATTAGCGAGAACTTATTCGAGGTCCTATTAATTTCGTGCTCAGTGTTTTTTGTTTAGCAAACATCTTTAGAAATTAAATTCGATTGAGTCTCTTTAATCAAACGAAATGGGGGAGAAAGTAATGTATTTCAAGCAATTTAGTGGATAAAAATGTTTTAGCGAAGATATGAGAATAAGACAAAACATCGAATTATCTTGATAAAATTATGCACGACAAACGTAGATTTGAATCAGCAAAAGTTACAGACTTATTGGCTGCTAACGAATTGCACTAAGTAGCCTTAGACATATATGTTTGTATTGAAATAAAAACTCAGTGAAAGCAACGGAATGACTATATTACAGAAGAAAACACAAAAATGTTCGTTTGGGGGGTGAAAACGAATATGTTCAACCATTAAATCTGCTGTAAATTGATTTTGTTGCCAAATGTTCATAAGCGATATGATATAAAAAGAAAATATACATATCCGGGATTTCGGGCATACATACTTACAAACACACACACACACACACACACACATATATATATATATATATATATATATATATATATATATATACTTACAAACATATATATATATATATATACATATATAT
Source organism: Acanthosepion lycidas (assembly GCA_963932145.1). Lineage (NCBI taxonomy): Eukaryota > Metazoa > Mollusca > Cephalopoda > Sepiida > Sepiidae > Acanthosepion > Acanthosepion lycidas. The sequence continues at coordinate 24,199,642 of OZ010610.1, forward strand.
ATATATATATGTGAGTAAGTGTACATACATACACACATACACACATATATATGCGTGTGTGTAAGTGTGTGTATATATATATATATATATATATATATATATATATATATATATATAATATTAGTGGTAAATATACACATACATATGCAAAATATATAAATATATATACATAGGCGCATACGCATACATGTATATTTTTTGAATAAAAAATTACGAGAGGATAGAATCCAGGTACAACTCAATGTCCAGGACAGAGTAAGGATATAATAATATAGTATGTCACCACGAAATGTATCTTTAATGTATTAGACATCCCACAACATTCATATTTCCCCCTTCCACTCACCTCTAGTTAAATAAAACCCTCTCTTTTAAGTTTTAATCTCCCACCTTCCCTCGTCAGTTACCCCTCTCTTTAGCTCTAACATTCGTCCCACACTCTCGTACTTACACTCTCTCTAAATTCTATTTTTATTTCTAGAGTTGTGCTTTTCCGTTTTCTTTTTGAATTTGTAGGTCTGATGAATTGAATCGTATTTACGATTCCAATGGAATAAATTATGACCATGGAATATTAGTGTTTAAGCCTTTTTTATTTTATATATATATATATATATATATATATATATATATATATATATATATATATATATCGCCGATATGCAATATTGAAATATTTATACATACATAAACAATCCTATAATTTTATAGCTAAAATGCCAGTAGGTAAATTAGTGGTGTTGCTAAAAGTATTAAGTTAATTCAGTAATTGTGTTTTATTTGTAAAGTATAAAAAATAAAGCTTTGAAAATGAAAGAAAGAAAATTAAATAACCCTGAAAAAAATTTAAAAATATAAATGACTGAATGAAAGAAAAAAATTAAACTTGTGAAAAAAAATGATTAAGAAAGAAAGAACGAACGAAAGAATAAATGATTAAGAAAGAAAGAAAGAAAGAAAGAAAGAAAGAAAGAAAGAAAGAACGAATAAATGATTAAGAAAGAAAGAAACAAAAAAGAACGTACAAAAGAATAAATGATTAAGAAAGAAAGAAAAAAAAGAAAGAACGAAAGAATAAACGATTAAGAAAGAAAGAAAAAAAGAAAGAAAGAAAGAAAGAAAGAAAGAAAAAAAGAAAGAACGAAAGAATAAATGATTAAGAAAGAAAGAAAAAAAGAAAGAACGAAAGAACGAAAGAATAAATGATTAAGAAAGAAAGAAAGAAAGAAAGAAAGAAAGAAAGAAAGAAAGAAAGAAAGAACGAATAAATGATTAAGAAAGAAACAAACAAAAAAGAACGTACAAAAGAATAAATGATTAAGAAAGAAAGAAAAAAAGAAAGAACGAAAGAATAAACGATTAAGAAAGAAAGAAAAAAAGAAAGAAAGAAAGAAAGAAAAAAAGAACGAACGAAAGAATAAACGATTAAGAAAGAAAGAAAAAAAGAAAGAAAGAAAGAAAGAAAGAAAAAAAGAAAGAACGAAAGAATAAACGATTAAGAAAGAAAGAAAGAAAGAAAGAAAGAAAGAAAGAAAGAAAGAAAGAAAGAAAGAAAGAAAAAAAGAACGAACGAAAGAATAAATGATTAAGAAAGAAAAAAAAAAAGAAAGAACGTACGAACGAATAAATGATTAAGAAAGAAAGAAAGAAAGAAAGAAAGAAAGAAAGAAAGAAAGAAAGAAAGAAAGAACGGGAGAATAAATGATTAAGAAAGAAAGAAAGTAAAAAGAAAGAACGGGAGAATAAATGATTAAGAAAGAAAGAAAGAAAAAAGAACGAACGAAAGAATAAATGATTAAGAAAGAAAGAAAGAAAGAAAGAAAGAAAGAAAGAAATAAAGAAAGAAAGAAAGAAAGAAAAAAGAACGAACGAAAGAATAAATGATTAAGAAAGAAAGGAAGAACGAACGAAAGAATAAATGATTAAGAAAGAAAGAAAGAAAGAAAGAAATAAAGAAAGAAAGAAAGAAAGAAAGAAAGAACGAATAAATGATTAAGAAAGAAAGAAAAAATGCATTAGAAGGGACATTAAATGATTCAGAAAGAAATAATTAAATATTTCAATTAATTCAATTTCTTGAAACAAAGAAAATAATGAACAAATTAAATGAATAAGAAAGAAAAACGAAAGAAAATATTAATGATTGCTAAAGAAATAAAAAAATCAAATGATTTTGAGCGAAAGAAAACAAAGGAATACCTAATTAACAAAGACAAAGGAAAAATGAATTAATTTTATGACGTTCTGTGTAGAAGTGCATATCAGACACACTTATTTGTGCGAGGTATATTGAGGAAAAATGATTTTAATGATTTCTTGCATGGTACATCAAATGTTCGTCAATGTTTCCGATTTTTGTACTTCAAAAACATACTTTATTCCATATAGTGATATCAGATTGATAAAATCTTAATAAGTCCCTTCAACATTTTCTATGCAACAATAAAATAAAAAGAAAATAAAAAGAAATCTGAATCCAACAACTGTCATCATCCATTTGCACGCATTCTTTATAAACTTTCTTCTGTTAAGACATGTGAAATACATTTATATTGTTATCATTTCAGGTTTTACGTTACTTATCATATAATTCCACACGCTTTAGAAGCACTGTTCTTCACCCAGGAGGCTCCATTTTAATATAAGACCTTGTTTGTCATTAGAATAAGTTCACATCACATACCAAGATCCAAACCGGTAGCAACAAACTTCCTATAATGCAAACCCATTTGTTCTGTAATATATTGGTCTCTTCTAAACTACCCTCCACGTTTTTATGCCATCAGCCAGTTCCCGGTTGTTTACACTTTTTAGCTGTCTTTGGCAGATCTTCTTAATGTACCCTGACATGTTTAAAGATTTTCATACTAATACTACTACTACTACTACTACTACTACTACTACTAATAATAATAATAATAATAATAATAATTATTATTATTATTATTATTATTATTATTTTCTGTGTCCCAACCAGAGACCTAAGGTCAAAAATGGCATCATGAAATTTTCCATTTAGCATTTTTTTTTAGGAAAAACGTCTAAGATCACACATAATTTACATAGATAAGGCCCTTCGTAAGGTGAGGGCTGTAATTGTAAGTATTATGTTGGTGCAAAAATAATGACGTAATAATGTCGATTTTTGACCTTAAAAAATACGTCAAAAAACGACATTATTACGTCATTATTTTTGCACCAACCTAATACAATGATGTCTGATGTGCCAGATTTTTAAGATTTCGATTCCAGGCTTTTTGTATTATAATTTTTTGAAGATCTTCAATGATATATTACTGTTTTTGCGTCACTGACCGCAATGGTTGACGATTAGCTTTGATTGTTCTCTCTTGAAGTTTAATTTCCGTAAAAGTTGAAGATTTTCCAAAGCAGTTATTCGCCCAGTCCGTTATACCGGTTTTTCTATTCAGTGGCTGCCAATACAGTGCAACCTGATAAAAGATGGTCAATTGTTTCTGGATACTTATCACAGACTCTGTATTTTGGGCTAAGATAATTTTACAGTGTGTGTGCTTGGTAATTTCTTGTTAGCAGGCACTGGTCCCGTGCTACAAGAAAACAAACTTTAGTTTCAGCTTTTAACCCTGCACTACGTAGACACTAATGGGTACGGGGTTTGTCTCCATTGGCTTGTTTGGTACTTGCAGGATATTGACCCTAAAGAGGTTTATCTTGCTATCGTTTCTGTACATGGTAGATTGTATTTACCTTTGCTTCCTTTTTTAAGGTTTTTGATGATGCCGCAGTTGTATTATTTTTTACTTGCATTTCTTCACTCACTTGGAACTCCATTTTGAACTAAATAAAGTTTCTTACTTCTCTCATGCTGACACAGATAATCATCCAGTCTTCTATGACTTTAAGGTATCTTTGAGGGGTGATATTTTTGTTTTGTAAGTCAGGTCTAGTTGAACTAATCCTCTACCTCCTTTGGATCTGGGCACATATGGATGAACAATGTCAGCCATGGAATGATGGATGCAATGGCAGGTGAGAAGCTTTCTTACTTTAGAGCCGATTTCTCTTAAAGTCAGCTATGGTTCTGTTAAAGATGTTGAAACTATATTGCACCACAGGGACAGCCAAGGTGCTTATGGCTGATATTCTGTTGTTTTTTTTTAAATTCAGCTCGGTATTCAATGCCAGAAACACACCGTTGTAGTATTCTTTTCTTATTTTTTTCTTCATTTCGGTATAATGTATTCAATCTCCTTCGCTAATCTCTGTGCCAAAATCTAAATCTATTTCTGTAATTCTCCTTTTCTTGAATTTTACTTTTTCCCATTTATCTAATCTGAAACCCATATCTATGTCATCACTGAACCATTTTAGCGTATTGAGGAAACCCGTTGGCACAGAGTTTGAGATCATTCATATAGAGTAGGTGATTGAGTAAGTTCTTGTTAATGTGTAACCATGGCTATTATTGTTCATACGTAAGCGGGATTAAGTACAGACAAAACAAAGGTGAAGGGAGTCTCCTTGAAAGATACATTGTCGGATACTCAGGCGGTTAGAGATGTCAGTCCCTCTGGAGTGATTTAGATAAAATATAGTTTTCCACATTCCCATGCTGTGTTTAAAGAAAATTTTGTACAAATGGGAGATTGTGTACATTTCCAAGGTCTTCAGGGTCAAAGAGTATGGCACGTTATCAAAGGCTTTACAGTAATCTATCCATGCTGCTCTAAGATTTCTATATCGTCTGCTTCAGATTTTCTGGGTCCGTTTGTTTATTTGTAGTTGATCTTTGTAACCATATGATCATCTCCTGCTTTCTTTCTGTTCCAGTGGAAGTTTTATTTGATCTATTTTCGCATTTAAGAGTTTCTTTCTTTCGCACGATTTTATTTACGTTTTATCCTTGAACGCCAAGGTCTAAATTTGGTCAAGATACGAGCTCTAATTAATTCGTTCCTTTGGTTTAAGATTATCTTTTGATTTTCAAAATTAATGATTCTATATATATATATATATATATATATATATATATATATATATATATACAGTAGTAATATATAGATATATATATATTTCCTATTTCTCCAATTTCATTTCCGGTGAGTTGACCAATTAAATATGTGAATGTCTGGTCCTTACCCCCTCCTCCTCGATATTAAGTATTGTAGTAAAAATAAAAATAAATTCTAAAACTCTCTCTACTCCCTCCATAATTTCGATCATTTTTATCACACTATCCCTCGTCACCCTCTATGTCACCTTATATAAGATTGATACTGTCCTTCAAAAGTGTAAATTTTAATTTAATTTTTCAAACTTTAAAGTGAAGTTTGATGATCCAGAGAATAATAAATCCTCTGGTGAAATAACTTGTTACAATTGTACCTTAAATTGGTCTGATTTTTTTTCTTTATAAATATATATATATATATTATGAAATAGACAAAGTCCGACAATTATTTTAAGACATTTTGTGCTTATACATTCTTTTTATAGATACAAATATTTAAGTAAATGATCTGTTTTATAATAGACAATGTTTATAACATTTACCGGTCTAAATGTCTAAGAAATTTTCATAGAAAATATTCGTCTTCCCACAGGAATCGAACTTGTATCCTATAGGAAAAACTCATTTACCCTGACGTGTACTTAACTGATCGAACCACAGAAGATCGTTCGTTTAGCAAGATCGAATTTACTGCCTTTAAACTTTGTGGCACAATTTAACGAGGCAGAAAGGGAAAAGAAAGAAAAGAAGAAAGGGAGAGGCTAAGAACCGAATCGTGAGTGATAAGCAAGAACACACACACAGCGAAGAGACAATGGATAAAAGGATATTTTGATAAGTAACAAATGGCAAAAGAGTGTCATTACAATGACATGGAAATTCTGAGTAAAAAGAAAGGGAAAGAAGGAAATAATCGGATATGTTTTGGCATCGGCTGTGTTATCTAATGATATGAAAACAAACTATTGGTACGGGAAGACATCTTATTATCAACTACAGACAGGCTGGCCAAAGAAAAAAAAAATTCAAATGAAAATGTTATTTCGTTAAGTGACGAAAAACAGGCAACTAAAAGGACTTGGACAGATATGAAAATTTAAAAACCACCCACGAGCGTCCGACGGAACATCCTTGGCCTGCGATAATAAAATTTTGTTATCAGGAATTTGTACCGAAGGAAAATGAATGTGTTTTCTTTCTTTCTTCGAGGCGACAGACTGACTGGAACTTTGGAGATGTTTCTTTTTGAGACCGTGTTAAGAAGACCACACATTCTGATAATTAGCGATAAAATACCTGACGTGAACCACGTGTAGAACAAGATTTATGACCGCCATTGTCATATTGTCCCGTTCGCGGCTGAAATGATAAACCATTAAGGGGAAGAAAAGGGAAAGAGAAGAGATATATTTTTTTTTTTTTTAATCAAGATATTTTTTTTCTTCCTGAAACAAAGCCGCAGATTCGTCCACGCCCGACTAAGACATCATCGGTCGAGTGGTGATCACGTGATGCACGAGGGAGGCTGTTGCCGCCCGTCTGGAGAATGAGTAAGAGAGGATGCCACGAAGATGTGGGGAGGGCAGTTCACGCCCCTCTGAAGTATGATGAGAAGGTGGGAGTGAGGAAAGGTTCCCCAAAATGGAAAAAGGTGGAAATTCCTAACCAGAGAGGTGGATATGTATTTAGAATTATCGAGGAACCCCCCGGCGCCGACAAACTCACCCCGGTTTTGGTCGGCTCCCATATAAACGAAGCCACAACGAGCAGAAAGGAGTCGAGTCCCAGCATTTCCCAGAGTCAGTCTCCGGTTGAGGCAAGCCTCGCAGATAGCTGACCAGGATTCACGCACATTTCGGACCCATCTTCAAACCAAGAACAATTATTTTGAAGAGCGACTTAGATCCAGATCACCGAAATAAGTTTTTCTTTTGACTTTCGTCCAAAGACCCACCGAAACACCAATTTCTTAGAGAGCAGACAACTTGAAGTGTTAAAACTTGCCTAGCGGAAAACGACGTGTCACAATCCATAGAACGGGTCGGGATATAGATGCAGTCCTATGTATCGAACAACTAGACATAAAGTTTGTTACCTTTTTCTTTGATACTTTGAACTTTTGAGTTTTCATTTTATTGCCTTTTATGCATATTTGTGTGGTATCACCCCCGTTGAACTCGGTTTGCAGTACGGCCCCGACGACTGATTGATTTCCTCTGCCTAGATCAATTCACAACGTGGGTAGGCAGACTGGGAACCAAAGTAGGACGTCACAGTTGGTGCCGTGGTAGACTGGGATAGAACGACACGGTTGACGCTGCGACCAGGGGACGACGTCACAACTTCAATTTTTCATGAATCTCTCACGTACATTCATATCTGCTCAAAGCGTATCAAAATGTAAACAAATGATGACACAGTGTCGGAGGACGAATATTTACTATGAAAATTTCTCGGACATTCAGGGCGGTAAATGTTATAAATACTGTTTAGTATAAAAACAGAGCATTTACTTAAATATTTGTATCTATAAAAAAGAATGTATAAACATAAAAAAGTTAAAATACACACACACACGCACACGCACATACACTCAGTAGTAATCCATTGGTATAAACCAGATGAGACAACATAGAATTTGAAATATGCTAAAACATCAACTTCGCTAATCAAGCAATTCGAAAAATAATGGACGATGAACCTGACAGAATTTCATCTTGTATTTTTACTGGGCTTGCTGTAGTTTACAGCGGTCAAGATTTTGGATAAAACTAATCTACAGTAGAACCAAAATTCTCAGTTTTTACTTATATTTTTAAAAGAAAACTTCCACTAATATACTGTCAAATACGGCAAATGAATAAGAACATGTAAAAGAAGCAAAGACAAAAAAAAAACCTATGAATAAAAAGAAAACTGAGAAAGAAAAAAAAGGAGAAAATAAAAATAAAATAACTTATAAAGAAAAATATTTGGAAAGAAAGGAGGGAAGAAGAAATTAAGAGTAGAAAGAAAGAAAGAAAGAAAGAAAGAACATTTAAATCCTTGAGAAAAAAAATATTTGGAAAGAAAGGACGGAAGAAGAAAGAAAGAAAGAAAGAAAGAAAGAAAGAACATATAAATCATTGAGAAAGAAAGAAAAATATATGGAAAGAAAAGAAGGAAGAAGAAATTAAGAGTAGGGAAGAAAGAAAGAAAGAAAGAAAGAAAGAAAGAAAGAAAGAAAGAAAGAACGAACATCTAAATCATTGAGAAAGAAAGAAAAATATTTGGAATGAAAGGAAGGAAGAAGAAATTAACAGTGGGAAAATAAAGAAAGAAAAAAGAATGAAAGAAAGAACATCTAAATCATTGAGAAAAAAAAACCTTGATTTTATTTTTCTCATTTTAAAAACTGTCTCTGGGAAAAAAGAGATCCTAAATATATATTTTAGTGCTTACTTTATATTACTTCGTACTTACATTATACGATGAAAATATATTTATAATAAAATATAACAGCTGGTGTCATTTCGGTTGGTACAGATAGAAAACATGCAGACTTGAAAATTAATATATTTTTCAGTCGTAATTCTGAATAATGATATCTGGCGAAAATTCTGTGGAGCCGTCAATTTTACTTGAAAGGAAATAATTTTTGCTATTTATTCATTTCAAAATATTAAAAACATTCAAAATATATAAAATTAAGTAACTCCAATAGCAAATATAAACATTACTGTTTTGTTAATATATTTGCGTTTTATCAGAAAGCATAAAAAAATATATAATTTTAATCTATATATATATATATATATATTACTTGTGAAAAATATAATCCTCTTCACTTCCAAGGACTGCAGTCAAACTAAAAGACAAATTTTCGTGAACACATTTCAGGAAGTTTAGATTTTCAACGAAATAAATGTTTTTAATTCTACTTACATAAAGCTTTGAAAGAACGCTTCATTTCCGAAACTTCTGTCGTGTTTTGCCTTCCATCAACATTGCTGATGCTTACCTCCAGGAAAAGGACGAATTGCACCCTCTAATACTCAGCGCTGACAAGAAGTCGAATTTTTATATTGAACCAATTGCTAAGTCTGCTGCTAGGAAAGTTGGTCAACTGTGTCGTGCGAAACTATCATTCTAGGCAGAATCTATATCATATATTGATACACACAGAAAATTCTGCAATGTTCTTGCTCCTGACCTGGCAGCTCGGCTTCAGTCACTTTCCCATCGCCGTAACGTAACTTGTCTGTGCCTTTTCTATAAATACTTTCATAATGAACTTTTCTTTATAGTAGCTAGACTTGATTAAATTAAATGCAGTACTAGATTGGCGGCAAGGTCTCATAAGTTCACTGCTGAAATGACTATATATAACCGTAAGTTCTATGTTGACAGTTTCTTTTTTCGCACTACTCGCTTGTCGAAATATATTTCCACTTCTTGTTTTCCAGCCAAGTTTGATATTCACAAAATTATATGAAATTTCAATTACTATCTTCTGTCTTCTTATTTCTTGTTTTTTTTTTTCTTGTTCTTTCCCCGTAATAATGTTTTTTTTTTTCTTCTTCTCATATTCTTTCACATCCCTTGTGTCTTAGAGGCTTTATTGATTTGTTTGGGTTGAAATGTTCTTATAATCGAACGAAATAAAAATCTGCAGTGGCTCAATCTGGTAAGTATGGAGGATGTCAAAGGACATCCCCATTGTAATGAATTTATTTTCACCTTTGCTTTCTTTTGTGGATTAGGTTATTTTACTCTCATACTGGAAAAAGAACATCTTTTCTTTTTATTAAAGTCAGACATTTCCGATTAAGTTGCTGAAAGTAAATATATTCTCTTATATTACCTCCATGTTGTAATGGCTCGTACTGAACGACAACTTGCACATTCCACCAAACACGAGAGAAATCCTTTTTTGATGGAATTTTGTTTTTGTCATTTCTACTGTCTTCTTATTCTGTGTAAATCATTATATTTTTCGTTCTCCTGACATGCAAGAACTAATTTTCATCACCTCCTTTGGTTTTTCATCACCTCCCCGGATTTTCGCTTTTTCTTAATAAATGGTCAGCTTTCTTGGTTAAGAGGCTCCTGCAAGTGGATGAACTTTGTGTTCCGTCTACCAGGGAAAAGTCTAGATGAAGGTGAATTCATTTTTTGCACGTTTTGTCATATGGATCGTTCCAGACAGATTCAACGAGGGTCCGTCTTGAAGGTCTTCAAATTTCATCCAAATTTTTACCAATAGATGGTTTTACAGTGTGATTACTTGACTGTAATTGAGAATGGTTGTGATTAAGGAAGGAGAGTTGCAAAGTAGTCAAATAAAAGATATTTTACAGTGAGAGGTCTCGAAATCTGTTTGAAATGAGGTATCATGCTGAAATTTCAGGAGTGGCATGAAATCTGTTTGAAATGAGGTATCATCCTGAAATTCATGAGTGGCATAAAATCTCTTTAAAATGAGGTATCATGCTGAAATTTCAGGAGTGGCATAAAATCTCTTTAAAATGAGGTATCATGCTGAAATTTCAGGAGTGGCACTAAATCTTTTTAAAATGAGGTATCATGCTGAAATTTCAGGAGTGGCACTAAATTTCTTTAAAATGAGGTATCATGCTGAAATTTCAGGAGTGGCACGAAATCTCTTTAAAATGAGGTATCATGCTGAAATTTCAGGAGTGGCATAAAATCTCTTTAAAATGAGGTATCATGCTGAAATTTCAGGAGTGGCACAAAATCTGTTTGAAATGAGGTGTCATGCTGAAATTTTAGGAGTGGCATAATTTTTTATTATTTATGAGGCTGCATATGGAAATTTCAGTAGTTGCATGGAATCTCTTTGACATCAGATATCATGCTGAAATCTGATGGAAATCAGATAAAATGCTGAAATTTCAGGAGTCGCATAAATTCTGTTTGAAATGACGTATCGTACTGAAATTCATAGTCTGAGGGGACATTATCCTTTGTTTGTTGGACACATAATTAAAAAAAAAAGACCACATTTCATACAAATTCAAATATTATGAAATGTCTGATAGGAATTATTCGATAATGTATATATGAGAAATTTTCTGAAAAACAGTTGTTTTTTTTTCTTTTGTCAACATTTCGCTTTGTACGAGAAGTCTAAGTACAACTGAAATATATACAGAGAACATCGTTATTATGGTAACCTTGCTGCTTAGAAACGCTGTTTTTAGTTCAAGCCAGAGACAAATTCAAATCTCTCTATGAGAACGAATCTCTCTCTCTATCTCTCTCTCTCTCTCTCTCTCTCTCTCTCTCTCTCTCTCTCTCTATTATCTCTATCTAGTTGTAGATATAATATCTCTCCTTTCTTTTTTTTATGTCTCTCCCAAACCCATCTGATATTCAGACTTCAGTATCGCTTTTCTTTCTTTTTTTCATTCTTTCGTTTGTATAATAAGTAAAAAGAGAAGACGGCGAAAGCCTTGCACAGGATGACGGCTGAACAATCATGGTACCTCATTAAGGAAGACCTTTTAAATTTATTGTCGGGATATTTTATGCATAAGCAGTCAAGGATTTATGCGTGCAATTAAATGTAATGTCTCATTATCTTTTCCGATGTAAAATTACGTTGCTTCTTCAAATGTTTAAAATTAAAACTACCACTAAAGTTAGATGACACGGAACAAATATATATAAAGAAACTCCAATCTATTCCCGATTGTTTTGTTATCTTATCTAATCTATATAATCATAAAAACGAATATTTCATTTTCATTTCACCTTTCTCTGAATATCTGTCCTGGGTATGACGATTAACTTCATCTGGCGGCAAGGACTCTGATCGGGAGTTTTTGAGGAGCGTAGAACCACCTTTTAATTGCTGTTGTTCCCAGGTCTATCCTGACTTTGGGTGGTAGCACCTGTTAGGGTCCCAGCTATAGGAAAATAGTGAACTCACAAACAAGAACAAAATACTTTAAAAGTAACAAAAATATTTTTTTCTTCTGAGTTATATTTCCTTTCCCCTGTTATATTGAACACAACATTTTAACACGAAAAGTTAAATAGCGATTTCTATAATAGCAGAAGTAGTCAATTATTCTTAGATGCCATTGAATTTCTAAAAATATAAAAGCTGCAGATTAATTAAACGGTTCATTGTCCTCTGTTTTAATTATCTATTCTTTATCTCCGCTTTATTGAATCTCCATACATCGTTTCAAGACATTTGTTTCATTAAAGTTCACTATTTCAACTTTCCAAGATCGCTTATCATTTTTGATGGCACGAGTAATATTAACAATAACAACAATAATACAAATAAAATATTGATATGAATTTAAACAAAATCACTTCCAGAGCAAAGTAAACCGGTTAATTAAGCAGTTACTTTAATTTGACGTTTCTTAGATTGCAGTCTTATTTGTTCAAGCCTTTCATGAGAGATATTCGGATACGTTTATCTATTAAGTGATCGTATTGCTTCAATTTGAAATGGAGTTTGTCGTCGACGTCTTTGCAGTTCATTTGCTTAAAATTTTTAACCTGAAAAGGTATTGAGGAAAAAGCGATTTATATAATATCAGCAGTAATCAATGGATCCTAGATATTGAATGTCTAAAAATATATAAAAGGAATGGATTAATTAAACGGTTCCTTGACCTCTATTTCGGTTGTGAATTCTTTAACTCAGCAGTATTAGATCTCCGTACATTGTTCCAAGACTTTTGTCTCCTTGCGACAAACGATTAAAAACATAACCGTCTTTTTTAAGACAATGGTACAGTAGTTTATTAATAAACGTGGATAAATTAACTTAATATTTCGATAATTATTCATATTTTCTTCTGAACAATAATTTTAGTCATATGTTAGTCCTTGAGTATAACGATAAAAACAAAACGATCGGAGATTTTGAGGAGCGTAGAAGCACCTCTTAATTGATGTTGTTCTTCACAGGTCCAACCTGACCCGGGATGGTAGCAGCTATTAGGGTCCCAGCTATGGGCAAATAGTTAACCACCAAACTAGAGTCAAAAGACTATGAAAGTATAAATATACATTTTTATAGTAAGTTACAAGCAATACATTTCTGAAAACAAATATAACCAGCAATATATTTTGGAGAAAATAATTACCAGAAATAAATTTGACTCTCGACAAAAACCTCTTTACAAAAATATGTTAATCAAACCTGATCTACAAACTGATATCCTACAAAGAATTCGTATTCTATTCATACGAATCTATTCTAAAAATATTATCTGCGCTAAATAACCCATCGAAGTGTTCATATCCCGTAAAAGAAACCAAACCAATCAGAAGATCTGCAGCCCATAAAAAACCATGACAATATTCAAAATCAGTTTGACTCTAATGATAAATACAGCCGAGTAAAACCTGACACGAGGGAGAGTGTGAGCAAGATCTTTCTGTACTCGATTTCTCGCATTTGTGGCAACGGATATAAAGGTGAAACAAGTCACTTCCTAAAAGTAAGTCTGGAGGAACATCGAAAAGCCGTAGTGTGAGGTGAGGCAATGAAATCAAGAATGGCGGATCATGTATTAAGAGAAAAGAGTAGTTAGTCTTTGTTAAATGATGTGAAAATACTGGACAAAGAAGAACACTGGAGTCGTAAACGTCGGAAAGACTTGGCGCCTATGCTTGACAATGAAAACAGTTTTAATCAAAATAGCATAGAAATAAATACGACATGGGAGTCTCTAAGAAAGAAGGAAAGAAATGAAGAAAGAAAGACAGCTGTTCTTCAACAGCAGCAGTTTAAAAAAAAAAAAAGAGAAAAAAGCTTTGGTGAGTGCAGGCAGACATGATAAGCATGGCAAGCAGCAGCAGCTGCATCGTTGTATGTTTATGCTTCTAAGTTATTTCCAAATATATTTCTTTCTTTAGACTGTGTTGCAGTTAAATCCGACACTTGACAAAAAGAAAACGTAATAGGCAATAAAAACCAAAGTCGTATATGCAGAGACCGACAGTTTATTTAGCAACAGTTAGAGTTATATACTACATTTTTTTTCAATGTAACCCCCGGCGACGATGACGACCATCTCAAGGCGGGCGCGAAATGAGTCCCACGTTTTTGCGACCATGTCCTTGTCTATAGCGGCGAGCGCCTCCATGGTGGCAGCCTTCAGAGAGTCGACAGTGTTGTGAGCATGCATGTTGATCTCGGCCTCGATCAGGCCCCAGAAGAAATAGTCAAGGGGATTGCAGTCGGATGAGGAGCGCGGCTACAAGTCCGGCGACCAGTGGTGAGGAACATTGTTGAGCAACCACGCCTGGGTCGTCTGGGCCTTGTGTGCAGGAGCGGAGTCCTGCTGGAAGACGTAGTGTCGTCCGGCGGCGATCTCGTCCATCCAGGGCTTCAACACGCTCCTCAGCACCTCCTGGGAAATCTCAGCGGTGACTCTCAGGCCCTTTTGAAAGAAGAACGGAGGTATGACGCCAAGGACCATGATGGAAGAGGGAAACTTCATATGCTTCACAACGATAACCTCCTCGATGTCTTTGCAGATCCACCTGCCGTTCTGCCTGTTACTCGTCTGGTCCTGGATGAAATTCTTTTTATTAGAGAAGAACCTCAGCATCTCGGCGAATCCGTGCTTGAGCTCGTTTAGTAAAGCCACCGCCTTGACCTGCTTCGACTCCTTTGAGGCATTATTTATGAGCATGCCCTGAAACTTTCCGTAAGAGGAGTAACCAATGTCCTTCTTGATCGATCGGCAGATCCTCGACTTGTGACAGCCCATGTAAACGGCGATCTTGGCATTGCTGTGTCTTCCATCATTGTCGACTGTCTCCTTGACAGCAGCGACAAACTCGTCGGTCCTAACGGCCGAGGAACGAACGTTGTTCGCCCTTCGTTTGGCAGTAATCTCAACCTTGTTCTAACACGCCTTCCACTTCCTCCAAATGTTCATGACCATGGTCCTCTTGAACTCAAACCAAGCCATCACTTTCGCAGGCTTCTTCCCGACGCGAAAAGAAGCAACTACCGCTGCTATGCGCTCATATTCCCTCCTGGAAAAGGGTAGAGAGAAAAACGTTAGTTAGTTGTCAAACTGTTGGGTATCTGTATGTACAACTTTTGTTTTATTATTTTCTTTTTTTCAAGTGTCGGATTTTGCTTCAAAACCGTGTACTTCTTCATAAATGATTTAATTTTTCATTTATATTTGATGTCGAAACTATTGAATGGAAGATAGGATCATGCCTTTCCCAAAAGCGTTATCATGAAGTGATCGAAATGAAATAAACCTGGATTTGAACTCCGTTCGCTGATTCCAATTGGATAACAATTAGACTACAGGGACAACAGATGCATCTTCTCTTCATTCGATAACAAAACAGACTTTTAAACAATAAAACCTTATTCACAATTGCATGACAAATCTACATGGTGGAGTTTGCAGAAGAGACCAGCGAAAATGTATTGAAAACAAACTTATGAATACATACATCTCTATAACAATTGCAACAATCAGAAGATACTATCTCAACAGGTTACAGAAAACTATTCATCTGATGCATTCATCTTCCTGATAAAAGCTGGTGATTGTTTCAGTCAAAGAATTCTGTTCAAAACACAGATAATGAGTAATATTTTGTTTGTATAATCCATAGACGACTCCAGCTAAGCGAACATCGAAAACATGACAGTCTTTAACGTGAGTTGATCTACCTGTCTCAGTCTCTTAATCCACCGTGATCTACCTGTCTCAATCTCTCACTCCACCATTCTCTGCTTATTTATGTTTATTTTGATTCCACAAAGATTCCAAAGTTTATCGTGTATAATTATATTTTCAAGAATACTTAATTATTAATTCATTTTGTTAATAATTATTATTAATTACGCTATTTGCAGTGTTCGGACTGTTATCCTAATCTTTATTATCATACTCAAGACGTTTCGGCCGTTTTTACGCCTTCTCCAAATGATATACGTTGGAATTTCGAACTGAACCCTTTATTTAGTCCATGGGGGTAGTTTGTTCTAGTTCCACTTGCCATGCCTTTTCTGAATGACACAGTTTCAGTTATGTCCCTTTAGTAACTCAACTCTCCAAGTTTTGTTCACTGCTGTGGCCAGGTATTGAGCTCAGGAGTCTCTGGATTACTTCAACCAACACTTTGGTGGTCGGGGTGACATCAGTGTATATACTTTTTGGACTAACCACTTTTTTTTTTACCAAAGCTCATCTTACAAACATTGAATATGACAATAAAATTAGGACAACATTTCGAACAATGTAAGGAGTTACAATACCTAATCTCAGAAAGATGGGCAAATAATTATTAATAATAAATTATTCCTTATTAACAATCATTACTAAATAGTCCTTTTATGAGATATGGAAATGGGTTTTGTTGCAATGGTGTAAATATTTAGCGATAATACGGTTGGTTCCTTTATTCTTTATAGTAAACATTTCTCATTAAAAGACTCGAGAGCCCTACAAGCTAGAAGCTGATGATTTGTGTGAAATAGAAAGTGGTTGTAAGTGAAGGTTATAAGGATAAAAATTACACATAGAAACTGACCTTGACTTGATTAGGTTAAGATTGTCCTGTTCAGGAAATATCCACATGAGATATATTTTCCCCAAAATAGAATTTCTTAGGGAAACGATCCTGACCAGTACCTAAATGGGTGACCGCTTAAGAATACCAAGTCTTGTAAGCTTGGATGAATGGTTGATATTATGGTTTAGAATTCTTAACAGGTAAATAGCATTGGGGAAGCTATGAATCCAACATTTCTCCCCTTTGCTAATTAGTAAGACATATATCTTCTTGCTCTTTTATGAGACGTTTTCCTTCATGACGTAGGCGATCATGGCCCTCCACATCATTATGACCCTTGTAGCTCTTAATAAGTTTCGTTTTTTTTTGTTATTTCTCCCAAACCTTGTTCTACCATCCATTTACTCAAGTTCATCAAATGTGTCATGCGCTGCTTTCCTCTGGTCCTCTTTTCCTCAATCTGTCCCGTGAGTGTCAGGTTTTCCAAAACGTTCTTCCTCATTCCGTCCCCAAGAAACCACAAGTGCCTGTTCTTGATGTTAAGTATAAATTTCTATTCTCTCCAAAACCTCGTCGTTTCTCACATGTTCGGTCCATGGTATCCTCAGCACCCTTCTGTAGAATCACATTTCTATTGTTTCAAGCATTCGCTGCCATACAGGACAGCTATCACATATGCGTTCAGTAGTCTTTTTTTCTAAAACCATTACTATCTCGAAAACAAAAAAAAAAATCTAAATGTCCCGAAATATTTTCTGGCTTTAAATAACCTGCAAATGGTTGATAAGCCGTAGAAAATAAATCAACCAATTCGAAGGAAAATTTTTGCATGTAAGCATCCATGTGAGATATTGTTCTCTGGAATATAACTGTATAGAAACTACTGTAGTCATAAAGTGAGAGATCAGTTCAAATATTGATTGTAATATCTCCAGGACGCTCGAGAATTTCTTCAACAGAATTACTAATGAAGACGACCAGAGAAGGATCCAAAATGACCTGGATAAATCTTTCAGACATGAATTTGATGTAGTTAAGGCTCGCCAAGTGCAAAAATTAAATACATTGAAAGATCAGAAGGTGAAGCACAAGGTCCATCAACCACCAGTGAAAGCAGTAGTCAACATCAGCCAATATCAGCTGAGTGCCTCTGAGGAGTCAGTATTGAATAAGGATCTCAACTTCGCCACAACCATCAGGCGAGTGCCATACTTGGACATCATTACCAGAGTCGAGGAGGTGGCCTTGAACATCCCTCAGGCTCAGGCGGATGAACTGAGATGGAAAGAGAGAGAGACCTTGGAGAGAGCCAAGCCGTCCAGGTCTAACATAACAAAACGGGAGAGACTGGCGATTGAATCCCTACAGAAGAACGAAAACATCATCATACTACCGGCTGGCAAATGTAGATGGACAAATCAGATTATACAAGAAAACTGGAAGACCTCATTAGCAATGGTAGCTACAGCAAAGTGAAAAAGGATCCTACTATGAAAACGGAACGCAAACTGTCACAGAACCTAAACAAGAACAAGGATCACTTCGCACCCAAGACGTATAGGCAGTTATCGCAGCGTTACACCAAGCTACCTCACATATACGGTCTCCCTAAGATTCACAAAGGCGGTATTCCGCCCAGGGCGATTGTTAGTTACCAAGGCTCTGTGTGCCACCCCCTGAGCCGCTTCCTTGTAGATATAATTGACCCATTGATCGGAAAGTCTCCTTCATATGTCCGAAACTCTACCCACTTCGTGGAAATAATCAAAGATGCTCCCATCCTATCCAAACAGGTAGTGAGTTTGTTCACCAAGGTACCCACGAAGGAGGCACTCTCTGACTCATCCCTAGAAGAACGGACCAGTATTCCAATAGATAATCTGATGGAGATGTTCACTTTCTGTACACAAACAACACACTTCGGAATGGGATCACACATATATCGACAGGATGAGGGCTTAGCAATGGGCTCGCCATTATAACCAGCAATGGCGAATATATACATGGAATACTTTGAGGAAATGGCATTGGAATCTATATCTCTAAAGCCAACTATATGGTTAAGGTACGTAGATGACACCTTCATACTCTGGCCACACCAGGAAGATGTTCAGGTTCTACCATGTGAACTCAAAAAGACCTTCGATACAGTTCACAATGGAGAACGAGAGTAACAACACACCCCCATTCCTGGATGTTCTAATATCTCGAAAACAGCATGGGTTTAAGAAATCCGTATACCGTAAACCGACATTCACCGGATATCACCTCAATTTCAACTCCCACCATCCATACAGCGTAAAGAAAGGGATCGTCCGTTGCTTACAACATCGAGCAAAAGTCATAAGTGGCGACCCAGAGACGTTAGATAAAGAATTGGTCAGTATAAGTAATACCCTACAACGTAACAACTATCCTGGGTACGTGGCAGCAACCGCCAAAAACTGGGATAGGCGGGTACAAGAGGTGGAGGACAACAACACTCGGAAAGCAGTCTGTCTGCCTTGTGTGAAGGGGTTATCAGAAAATATCTGCGGTCCATATAAAACAGGACAACCTTCACAAGCTTGACGACACTTCGCAGATATCTCTGTCGAGTAAGACAGCCCATAAAGGAGAACATGAATAAAGACTGTGTACGCTATCCCTCAAGGTAAAGCTTCATGACCATCAGAAGGCTGCAACACAAGGGGAAGTGGAAATATCAGTCGTGGCTGACCACATATGGAGAGAGAAGGGAGAGCACCGTCCCCTGTGGGATCATGTTGAGATCATAGACAGGGAAAACCATTGGAATATTCGTAAACTTAAGGAATCAGCACATATTCTAGGCCACAAAAATCTCCTGAGCCGACCAAGCATTGAAATAAATACAATATGGGAACCAGTAATAAGGAGTACCAGAGGAAAGGAATGATAACAATAAAATTGCAATATGAGCACTGGTAAAAATGGTGAAGACATTATGTTTATAATACCCAGAAATTCATAGCCATATGGTCAAGGACACATGGCACAGTGGATAAAGGCGTTTGTTAGATCCAGTGGCAAGACCCAAAGAGTGTGAGTTCAATACCCAGTTAAGGCAGTGGAGAACTTTCAGAGGGAAAATTAACAGGAGATAGATGACATCTATCAAACATGACACGTGGAACTAAAACAGTCCACCCCAGTGAGCGAAATAAAGGGTTCAGTTCGATATTCCAGCCACCTGAAGAAGACCGGAGCGTAAAACGACCGAAACGCTGTAAGAAATATAGTCCGAATAATGAATATAGAAATTATCCCCCCAGATTATCATTTCTTGTTTATCCAGTTTTGGTTAAGTATGAATACATCTCTTATCCCCCTACGTATGGGTTAATTAGTAATACATATATCACTAATCCATTATTATCGCCCCTTTTCTAATTCTTAGGACCTAAAAATATTTTAGGGCTCTAAATAACCTGCAAAGTGTTGATAAGCCGTATAAAAAACAAATCAACCAAACCAATCCATTCGTAGGAAAAGTTGTTCTACAAAGTAGTAATTTCTGGGGAAAAGCTATGTCAGTTGAACTTACTTCTTATATTTTGAACACGGTGGAAATGAAGCTGATTTGATTCCGCGGAAGTAGCATGGAATTTTCGGGTTTTAAAAGTCCGGCATAAATTTTTAAAAGTCTGATTTTACTGAAGAATGCAGGTCATATTCGCGATGAAATTTATTTATAGCTGGACACTCGTATTCGAGGATATATACCTACTAGGGTAGACGCATTTGTGTTTGTTGAACACCTATAGAGCCCACCTGTGGTTTATACTATAACTATGCTGAGCAGACCTTAGTTACAGTTTCCGTTATCAAGGGAGAACAAAATCTTCCCGTTCTTGATGTTAAGTATAAATTTCCATTCTCTCCAAAACCTCGTCGTTGCTCACATGTTCGGTCCATTCACAGCATCATCGTTTCAAGTATTCGTCCCCATGCAGGACAGACAACACATAGCCGTTAAGTACTCCTTTCTTTGTTTCTAAAACAATTATTATCTAAAAAGAAAAAAAAAATTACAATCTAAAAATATATTCTAGCTTTAAATAACCTGCAAAGGATTGATAATCCATAAAAAAAACGAAATAACCACTTGAAATTTCTTATATTTTGTATAAGGTGGAAATGAGGGTAATCTGACTCTGCGGAAGTAACATTAGATTTTCGTGTTTTAAAAGTCTGAACTGATTCTACTGAAGAATGCAGGTCATCTTAGCATCTGCCATAGAAATTTCAATGTAATAGCTATCAGAAAATAATCATTTCTGCACAAGAGCGCTTAAAAACTTCCAATGCTATCAACTACCCATAGCCAAGTGAATTTAATAGCTGTCATCTGAATGAAAAGATAAAATTTGGGAAGAACGAAGCTAAATAAAATGATGAAATTTTACTGGTGATCAAATTAGTGATCTTTAAATTCGTATATTAAAAAAAAAATGGTGAACAGACATGATGGTAGCATAAAATTTGAAAATCATTTGAAAACTATCAACGTCAGAACGACCATTTAATAAATGTTGAATAGACATGTAAAACATTGTTGCTTTTGATTGGCCCCAAATAATTTTAATAAATGTTGAATAGGCATGGAAAACATTTTGGCTTTTGATTAGCCGAAAATAATTTTAATAAATGTTGAATAGGCATGGAAAAAATTTTGGCTTTTGATTGGTCAAAAATAATTTTAATAAATGTTGACTACACACGGAAAACATGGATTTTTGATTGGCTTAAAATAATAAAATGACGATTTTTTTTTTCATTTTTAATAAGGTCCCATGTCATGTCTGAAATGTCATTAGAAGTGAAAATCGTCTCTCTCAAACATAATTATTGAAAAATATCCTAAAGTAAAATGTTTATACCTTTTTCGTTTGTCAGAGGAGGGGTGAAGCAGGAGGAAAAGGAAAATAAGAGATTTAGATTTTTTGTTTTTTGCGTTTAGACTCTTAAGTCGCCCTTGAGACGTTAATCTTTTCCTTATTTGTTAAGGAAAAGTTATTGCATGATTTTCATTTTTGTCAATATTGGGCCAAAACAAATGAATTGTATCATTTTAAACTATATTTCAAACTATATTGTAATATTTGCAATAGATTTATTCAACTCGATATGTATCATTTGGATCCCTTACCTTTCACCATATTTAAAACAGCTTCATGATTCCATTCTCCCAGAACATATTTTACACTAAGGTTCACCCTGTACAAGGCTCGGGGGCCACTAGAGGTAGAGGGTTGCATTAACGAGTAGTTTATATGGATAGGAGGGGAAGATAACGGTTAACTCGAGATTTTAACATATCGCAGTGAACGGGGTAACATCCTCTTGGGAGTCTGTTCCAAACGGCAGCGATTTACGTGAAGGAACTTATTTCTAGCCGATGAAATAATAAGGGAATGTGGGTGGTTTGATACTACTTAAATGATCTGACGGGTCCTAATCGTAAAGGTTAGACGGAACCAAAGAATGTAGTTCGTCTGAGCCCTTTCCATGGAAGTGGTGATGAAGCAGTGATAGATTTGCCTGTGAAAGAGCGGTTGATAGAAAATAATTCGCCAACAAGGAAATGAAAACGCTTTTGAACTCTATCAAGACAGGAAAGGGAGGACTGGACAGGTCCCGCCCAAATATGACAAACATACTCGGCCTAATCTGGATCTTATAAAGGTAGAGGATATCAGGAGGAGTCAGGTAGTTACTGGAGCGGTACAGGGAGCCGATCATTTTATCTACATCTTTAGCAATAGATCGAATATAAAAGTTCCACTTTGAGGTCGGGTGTGGGGCCCAATGTCTTTTCATCACGGTGACTCCTCTAGAGGACATCCGAACATCGTGACTGGCGGTAGTTGGGGGTTTGATCGACGATGATAGAATGTTTTTAGCATCTTTCTGCGTGATAATGTTTTTTTACTGCCTTCCCGATAATTGGGACACTTTTGGGGGTAGCGAAATAAGAGGTAATTCGAAGTGACAGGATCAGATGACTAAGCCTTGAGTAATAGGAGACCTCCAGGGAAGCTGGAAATATTTCTTCCGAATCAGATGTTGTATCGGTAGAAGAAAACAGCCTTCTAAGTAGCCTATTCCGAAGTCTTTTCCACTGTTGTATCATTAACAGGCTCAATGTATGATTTTGTGAATGGTGCTCGTCATACGTATTATTCCTTTAAACCCCACCAGATACACAGCACCACTTTTTTTCGTCGCAAGGCAAGGTTAGGGTGTGGTTAACGGTGTTTTTTTGGTGAGGGTTTCTGCATTTTCTTTTACTCCACATTTTTGTGACAAATCGTTTTCTATCAACTGTACTCGTCATTTGAAAAAAATGGGCTATTATTTGTATTATTGATCAAATAATTGCACATGGAAATGCAAGTTAAATAATGTGGTATTCAAGCATTGTAGTGATTCACTTAAAGTGTTCTTAAATGCGTTACTCTCATCACATGAGATACGTGAATGTTGTGGTAGGATCCACCTAATTTGCATAGTGGAGTACCGACCATATAAATATGGTTGGTACCGGAAAGAGAGGGGAGGAATCAGGAGATTCTGAGACCGAGAGACAGACTCTCGCCGACTATCGAACTCTCTGCATTAGCAGAGGGGAACCCGGACGAGGCTTTGCCGAAGGGCAAGGTTTCGTCCGGGGAGGTTGACAGGGCCTGAACCTGTCTAGGCGGGTTCAGAAAGGCCATATTTTTGGCCGAGCTTACGGGCTCGGGGATACCCACATTAAAACGGCCTTGTGCCACATTCGATCCTCGTGGGTGGATTGATAAATACAGGAGTCAGGAGATTCAACCAGAGACTCTGCCGGACTGCGATTCAGTCAACACACATTCCAGGAACGGTCTTCCCAGGAATATACAAAAGACTACATGTAAATATTGTGTACACTTTCTTGTTTCAATGCATTTTGTTCTAAGTACATTTTGTGTTGCATTATTATTCCATGCATTAGTCAAGTTTCAACAGTGAAGTATATCTCCGATGTCCTGTGTTGTCCGGCTTAGACTTTTCATTATTTTGATCAACTAAGTGAACCTTGTTTCTAACTTCGCCTTAAAAATCGTATATATCTCAGATTTAAGTAAGGCGTGAAGGTTTAATAAAACGGGCAACGTTCTTTCAACAGGACTCTGACATATTACCAGCAGAAGGAATACCATATTATAGGTTTCGCGTCCCGGTGAGGACAAATAAATAAATTTACGAGAAAGGAGTGAAAATACTGCTGAACCATACGAAATTAATCAAACCTTCAAACTAGTTCATTTATAGGAATATTTAACAAATTAATCGACAAAAAGTCGTGGAATCAAAACAAATCCATGTTGATACATGTTAAGAGAATGAAATATAAAAAGAAGAAATTCATCTGTTGAAGTTGTCACTTGATATCTCTGACGGCATAAAAGTACTTCACTTCCAAAATACAGGGTGTCCATAAAGTTTGTGTGCACTTTAAAAAATTTATAACTTTATTTGTATTTGTGATGGAAATACTTTGTAAAAAGGATTAGAAAGAAGTAAATCTATATTTTTTAAGGATTTATTGAAATATTATTTAAGTTTCCCCATGTCCTCCATCATTAGCAATACAAAGGGTAATACGATTTCACGTAAAACATTTGCCAATTGATTTACAGTAATGCCTGAAATCACATTAGTTATTTTAGCTATACTTAAAACTAAGTACATTAAACTTTATAACATTTTTTACAGATTAATTCTATCGCAAATACAAATAAAGTTATAATTTTTTTAAAATGCACACGAACTATATGGACACCCTGCATGTTGCCGCTTACGTGGTCGAAGCGAATGAGAACAAGGCTTTCAAATATAGCAACTTTTAATTCTAAGCTTAGGGTGACAATCCAATAATATGTTTCTTTTAACCATTACTTTTAATTTTAATTTATCGACGTAAAATTTCAACAAAACTTAATAAGGATCGATAAAACATTATTAGGCTAATAATATGACTTTATATTTGTCAAATTAAGTTATATGTGCAATACTATGTTAATCATCTTTTTAATCAGCGTTTTAAATGATTCCTAAGACTGTCGGATCATGATTTCGACCTTTCAAATTATAATTTCTACTTTTCAAACTGGTGAACCGGTTATGAAGCAAGGAATGTAGTTCTTCCGAACATTTCCCATGATAGTAGCGATATAGCAGTAAGAGACTCGCCGCATTCCACCTGTGAGAGAGACAGAGAGAGGGAGAGCTTGGAGGGTGGAAAATTATTCATCACCCACAAGGAGACGCTTTTGAAATCTTGAATGGAAATGAGGACTTGCCAGCTCTCGCTCAAATATGGTTACAGTACTCCATTTTCGGCCTAATCTGTCACTTCTAAAGTTAGAGAGTAGATTGGATATGGTTACAGTACTCCATTTTCGGCCTAATCTGTCACTTCTAAAGTTAGAGAGTAGATTGGATATGGTTACAGTACTCCATTTTCGGCCTAATCTGTCACTTCTAAAGTTAGAGAGTAGATTGGATATTTTGTAAGCGTAGCGTAGATGTGGCACAAAGCCGAAAGTATAAAGGATTGAACTTACTTTTCGGTCGTAACTGATTTACCGAAACAAGCTTTCTAACCTTTACATCACGCCGACGTGCCCAGGTAGAGGATAGAATGAGGAGTCAGATACTTACAGAACCGGTACAGGGAGCCGATCATTTTACATGCATTTTTAGCGATGGGTGGTATATAAGAGTTCCATTTGAGACGTGTGTGAATTTAAGGTATAATATATTCTCTAGGAACGAATATCCACTTCCTAAGTGAACCTGTTGTAAACAATACTCTTAGCCAGGAATGTTAAACATACGGCCCGCGGGCTGGATCCAAACCCGCAAAGGGCTTCAATGTGGCCCTTGAAACAATTTTGAAAAAAAATGAAACCTAGAGATGTTTTTCTTGTCTGTACAAGCTGGCATTTAAGAGATTAACCCACACCCCAGTTTATTCGCATTGTATAACGTGCCAGACAGGAAACATCCGGGATACATCAAAGCTTTGAATTGCCCGAGCCGACAATAAGCCACGCGTCTAAAACTGCAAATGCCTACGCATCTCTCTCTCTCTCTCTCTCTCTCATTGAGAGCATAATGGACGCATATCTTTTTTTACCGTTTGTGCGGCGCTTATTTATTTTACAGAAAAAAAAAGAGCTTAAAATAACGAGGATATTTTAGCTTCACCATATTCAATTTTTAACGTATAATATTGAATATTCACAACCCACAAACGTTCACAACAAACGTATTGTACAGAAAGACAAGTTAAAATATCACCTTTCCGAAAATATATTTCATAAAGTTCATTCACATATGACAATGCTAACAACTGATAACATTTTTCCAACAAAATAACTGGGCTTAGTTTCTGAGAAAAGAGACTTTTAAGTTAAACAGATTTTTGATTGTCTTCTAAGAAAAAACAAATCTGTTCTTTATCTTTTGTTTTTCTTGCTACAGTGTAACCCGGATATAAGAGACCCGGATATAAAATAAACCCGGATATAAGAGATACTTTTCTGGTCCCAAATTAGAGCCATACTTAGCTAAACAAAATAGATCAAACCCGGATATAAGAGAAACCCAGATATAAGAGACTTCTCCGGCCCCGATAACTCTCTTATATCCGGGTTACACCGTATATAAATGAATTGAGAGTGTTATATATATTGCACAAATAAAGTATAAATAAATCAGGAAAAACATGGAAGTTATTTTTCGCATATGAAATACGAAGGGAACGTGGGTAGTTTTGTTGGTGTAGCTTTTTAATTGTCTTCTAAGAAAAACAAATCTTTATGTTTTGTTTTTCTTGCCATATAAACGAGTTGAAAGTAACAAATAATTCACAAATAAAGCTTCAATAAATCAGGAAAAACATATTAAAGTGTTAAGAGCAAAATGAAGCAATTTTCTTTTTAACCATAAAAATACTGTTCAAACTGAATTTCACTTCATTAGTTTAATGCTTAACATAGTATTGTACATATAACTGACTTTGACTAATATAAACTCGTATTACATAGAGGTCATATGTCAAGACGATTTTGGTGCCAAGAAACAAACACGTTTTTTAGCTAATTTCATTATGTTCATTTCGAAAAATTTTTTATCATGGTTATCACTTTTTATCACTTTTGCAGTACTGAAATTGCTCACTTTTTTAAAAATAAATATACCGAAGATTTCCAATTTATCGACAAAATTCAAATTAACTGATAAACTTTATCAGTAATACTGTTATGGTCCAATATCCTCGCACCACAGTTATGGTCCAAGGTTAGAACCAAGGAAGAACAACACGAACACAAGAGTAGAATAACAAAAATATATTACAACAGAAATATAGTACAAGTTGAAGTTGTTAGTAATGACTGTCCGTCTGGTTTAGAGTGAACTAATATTGTCTCGCCTCGTTACACCATTCATTCAATATACCTCTTGAGAGGCGCAGTATTTTTAGTGTCAGGAAGACTCCATTATCTTTATAGGTAAGTCCCCATAACAAATACACATTTAGTAAACCTGATACTTAAGGTTAAATAAAAAAAATGAAACCCTAAAATCTTCTAAATTTATCTCATCACTACGGAAGGAAACCAAGGTCATTGAGAGCATTTTGCTTTCACAGTTGGAAAGAAACTCCAACTAAAGTCATCCCAATTGAATGCACTTATTCCATTGTACATGATACTGCTGGAGTATCAAAAGCAACTTAAATAACATCGAACATGACAGACAATCAAGAAAGAGAAACTATTTCCCACAGGTCTTATTTTCAAAAAGGTTTAATTTCTGATGAAAATACTTGGTCTTGGTATATTCACTCGTGTTATTTTTAAAGACTTAGGGTCTTATAGTTAATGCCAAAATAGTATTTCTCAATAAGTAAACCAATATTTGTTGGTTTAAATACGAATTGGAGGTTTTTACGATTTTGTTCAAAGAAATATGGCCGTTGGCCAATGTCATATATACAGAAAACAAATGAAAAAATGCTTATTTTTCCAAAAATGAGGCATTTCTGTACAACAAAAATGATATCTAACCAATAAAAAGTAAAGTAATTTTCAGATTCAGCGCCCCCAAGTTAGCTAAAAATATGTTTGGTGTCTCGACACCATTTCAAAATCTGTTTTTTCCCATTGTTTAGCCAAATGATGTTTTATCGATCCGTATTACGTTTTGTTGAAAATACTATTCGATTTTACGTCGAAAATGAAAGTAATGGTTAACAGAGATATATTTTTGGAATGTCACTCTTAGCTTTGAATTAAAGGCTATGTTTGAAAGCCTTGTTCTTTTTGCTTGACAACGTAAACAGCAACACATTTAGGAATTTAAATTCTTTTATCCTGTCAGAAACATCAACTGACAACTTTAAGAGATGAACTTCTTTTTGTCTGTATAATTCTCTCAACATGTATTACCAATTTATTTTATGATTATTTGTTTTGAATCCACGACATTTTGTCATGGAAAGTGTTCGGAAGAACTACATTCTTTGCTTCATAACCGGTTCACCAGTTTGAAAAGTAGAAATTATAATTTGAAAGGTCAAAATCATGATCCGACAGTCTTATAAATCATTTAAAACGCTGATTAAAAAGATGATTAACATAGTATTGCACATATAACTTAATTTGACAAATATAAAGTCATATTATTAGCTTAATAATGTTTTATCGATCCTTAATAAGTTTTGTTGAAATTTTACGTCGATAAATTAAAATTAAAAGTAATGGTTAACAGAAACATATTATTGGATTGTCACCCTAAGCTTAGAATTAAAAGTTGCTATATTTGAAAACCTTGTTCTCATTCGCTTCGACCACGTAAGCGGCAACATGCAGGGTGTCCATATAGTTCGTGTGCATTTTAAAAAAATTATAACATTATTTGTATTTGCGATAGAAATAATCTGTAAAAAATGTTGTAAACTTTAATGTACCTAGTTTTAACTATAGCTAAAATAACTAATGTGATTTCAGGCATTACTGTAAATCAATTGGCAAATGTTTTACGTGAAATCGTATTACCCTTTGTATTGCTAATGATGGAGGACATGGGGAAACTTAAATAATATTTCAATAAATCCTTAAAAAATATAGATTTACTTCTTTCTAATCCTTTTTAAAAAGTATTTCCATCACAAATACAAATAAAATTATAAATTTTTTAAAGTGCACACAAACTTTATGGACACCCTGTATTTTGGAAGTGAAGTACTTTTATGCCGTCAGAGATATCAAGTGACAACTTCAACAGATGAATTTCTTCTCTTAACATGTATCACCACTATATTTTACGATTATTTTTTTTGAATCCACGACTATTTGTCGATTAATATGCTAAATATTTCTATAAATGAACCAGTTTGAAGGTTGGATTAATTTCGTATGGTTCAGCAGTATTTTCACTCCTTTCTCGTAAATTTATTTATTTATCATCACCGGTACGCGAAAACTAAAATGTCGTAAAATTTTCTCCACTGCCTTAACCGGGTATTGAACTCACACTCTTTGGGTCCTGTCACTGGATCTAACCAACGCCTTTATCCACTGTGCCATGTGTCCTTGGAGACTTTTTTTTTCTTTATTGTAGCTAACTAGGCATAACAATTTAGCTGTGTATTCCAGTTTTCCTCTCAAAAATCTAATCTTCCAGTTTTCTGTCGTGACCAATGACATGATTGAGAATCGCTAAGTTTCTGATGGGTAATATTTTCCCTTTGAGATTTTTGGGTGATTTAATGTTTTCTAGCAATTGTATCATTTTTCTTTTTCGTTCATTTGTTTCAACCTCTATGATTTTTAAGGCAGCCTATTTAATTGGAAGTATCATATATTCGCCATTATTGGTGATTACGGTGAACCCATAGCCAAGTCATACTCTTGCTGGAATATTTCAGATTCTAATCGAAAGAATGCTGCCCACAGAGTTTTATCATTTCCATGCCACACATTTATAGAGCATCATCTACCATAAACAGCCTTAATACATCTGAAATCAACTAAACAAAAAATTCGGACAGTTTTGACATCGTAATTATAACCAGTAAATGTTGTTATTCTTGAAATTCCCATTTTCATGATATTGTTTAGAATATTGACCAAATATTTTCATTCCCAATTTTTTTCCAATTTGGCTTTTTTTTCTGTCTAAAATGGCTTTATTCCCTGAGAGAATCACTGAAGTCTATTTTTCTACTACCAGATTGCCAAAACTTAACTACACTGAAATAAGCGGACACGATCGTATTATAAGTCAAATTACCAAACACAACTAGATATTCTTTGAAGATAATACAACGTATAAAATAGGTAGTTAAAATAACGATGATACTTTTGGCAAAAGATTTTTTGCTTTAGGTGTGGATTAATCAACGACATTCTTTGATTCACCTGTAATGAGAGATAATCATTATTGTTTTCCGGTTAAACTTACAATTTCTTATTTCGTCAAGGACGTACTCATAAAATTGCAGGTCTTGGGGTTTAAGACCTCATTCTTTTGTGAGTGTTACCAATGTTAAATTGCATTAAGAACCGAGATCCGTCCTTTAGGAATCACATACCGTCTCAAATTAATATCACAGTGCTTCAGAAACTTGTCAAGCTTTTGTAGCAACGTTCACATGACATGATATTCAAGAGTAACTCAAGGTAGTGTTTTACTGTTAAAAAAGATCTTGATGAATGAGATGTGTCTTAGGAATACAAGCGATGTTTGTAGAAATTAAAAAATTATCAGATAGGGAGTCTATATATCGACTGGTCGTTGACTTGAAGATGTTAATATTGTCACGTTCATAGAATTATCCACGAGAGATTTTGTCCCACCGAGTATAGTTCTTGTGGGAAAAAATATTAGGTCAAACTTTCTCTATACATTTGGAATACGAAGGAAATAAAGCTGATTCGACTCTGTGGAAGTATCACGTGTTCACCCACCAGTAAAAGTCATTTTGAAATAATGAACGTTATTTATATAATTTTGTATATGTGAAAATGTAAATAAATACTTCCTCATTTCAACATCAATGTGAATTACCAGAAAAAATATCAAACTCACTTAACAACGTAGAACACATCTCTCCTGAATAAAGCCATATTTGAGATGTGGGATTCAATACAAGAGGCGCATACGGAGATATTCATAATACGAGGCTGGCTTTAAAAAGTAGTGTAATTTATTTTATTATATAATAAATAAGTGACGCAATAAAACATATCGTACATAAATATACTGCTATACATCACGGTTACACATCCCTACTTTTCGGCATACTCACCACCTGTTTCAATAGTAGTCTTTCCTCTACGAATGTGGGACAGGTAGCCCAATTTCATAAAACTCATTTCCCTCTTCATCACCATGAGAGTTATTACACTGGGATTTCCATTTCTTTGGTCCAAAGAAAGATGCAGTAATGGAATAACGTTTGGAACTGATGAAGAAGAGAAAACTACTGTAAGAAATAGGCTACATTAGTAACCAGCTGAATGTTATGATGCTGGGATACATGCCTTATTTCAGAGGTGGAAGACTACTATTAATAGAGGTAGTGACTATTACTATTTTGAGAAATAGAGATGTGAACCTGTGTTGTATACCTATATCTTGATGTACGATATGTTTGATTTGTTCCTTATTTTTTATATGATAAAACATTTGTTTTACTTTTGACTGAATTAAGACGTTGTATATACAGAATCCCTCAAAATTATGTACACTCTTCAGAAAAGGAAAACCTATCCTTGGTAGCTTTATCAAATTGCGATAATACTGTTTACTGTAGCACGATATTTTCTCGAGAGGTGACATTACTCTCATGACTGTAGCATTAATAGCTCCTAAAGGATATTGTGTAGCGTAGATAACGGTCTATATTGGCGGTAATTAGACAAGAAATTGAAAATGCATGAGCATCCCACTGAACACTTTAGCTAACGTTGCCCAAGCAGTAGTTCAGCATACTAATAAATGTCTGGAAGTTAAAGGCGACCATATTAAGCATGTCTTGTGACAGTAAAGCCAAAATGTAACTGGTATCAATCTCTTGATGCTTGAACAAATTTAGTACTACAATTTTCGTTTCCTGAAATATTTATTTATTTTGGGGGTGGACTCTGTACACACACACACACACACACACACACACACACACACATATATATATATATATATATATATATATATATATATATATATAGTGGGTGTAACAGCAAAATTGCTGAAATTGCGTAAAGGCAAAGTTGTCCATTTGTTAGATTAAGCCTGAACTATTGGATTTTAGAAATGATTAACGATACCTTGCAGGAATCCTCCGCGCTTTTTATAACATTACTGGACTCTACTTAGAGCAATAAGTATGTATAATTACTTTCCAAGCTTAACGGAAGAATCGTGATAAAATCGATTATGAACAAAAATGCCATGTTCATCATTAATTATTCATAGCTAAGGATCAGAAGCTCATTAAGGATTGAAAAAAGTTCAAATACATACATACATACATACATATATATATATATATATATATTATTCCAGGATCATTTTCCAACTTATTGAAAATGATCTTCGCTCTTTCTAACCTTCTAACTTTCTGTCCTTTTGTGTAACAAGGTGCCTCACATGTTTTACGTACGATTTCATTTTCAAGCGCAAGTATCTTTAATATGAACATTTCAGAGAGTTTGAGCGTCAATCTGATAACCTTGCAGAGGATACGGAAAAAGTTAGATGATATATATATATATATATATATATATATATATATATATATATATATATATATTCAGTCAACATCATGTTGTTTGGAGTGATCGCTGGTTATGGCGATGTTATGACTCCATTTATCTTCCCACAGGGCCTTATACTCAAAACATCGAGGAGATAGTGTTGTCTTGAGTCAAGTGAGTGACGAAGGAAGACCCTATAACTCGCTAGAGGACTCTGCAACATGCCACACAAGCAGGAGAATTCAATGATATCTGCCACACAATTTCTGCGACAACATATCCCCTTACACCTGACCACCTAACTCCCCAGACTGCAGCCACCTTCATTATTATGTATGGGGCGCAGTTGATCGATAGACCAAGAAAATTCTTTGTAACATCAAAGATGAACTGACGGCAAGGATTATGGCAGCATTCACCAACTTAAACAAGGAGACCGTCCAGATTCCGAAGTCGTCTGGATACCGTGGTTGAAGACAATTGTGATTTTATGTAATATATTTACTCTTTCCTATTTGAAGAATTCTAGCCTTTAACTGGAAAGCGATTTCTTGCAATAATCCGATTTTCACAATGCCTTCTCTGTGGACGTCTACAGTTTCCATGTACCGCAGATATCTACTGATATATATTCCTTCTATACCACTCACTTTTATAACTGCCCAAGAACGAAAACCTGCATCTGTTTGGAGACACAATGACCCATCTTTCTGGCTACACAATCATTTCAAAATCAAACCCTCTAAAATTATGTCTCTATTCCACATATTCCATAGCTACACTATCATATATACACTAACTTATTAAATTACATATCCTCATTATCAGCATCTCGTTGACTTTTGTAATCGTAGGTCCAAAAGCAAAAGCCACACTAAATCTCCTCCACAACGTTTTATCAACAGCAGGCATCAGAGATTCTGGTGTCGTCATACCTGTTCATTGTTTGACCTTGTACAACCATTTTTTGCGTTGGTGTCCTCTTTTACGTCCATCTTCAACGGTGCCTTACATGATGGTTAGGCACAAGCTGTCGTGCCTTGTAACGTGTTCAAACCCCGCCATTTTTCTCCGTTTGACAGTGACGTGAAGAGGTTCATGGTGACCCATAAAACTTATTACATAATATATAAATATTACACAAGGTATATTTTGCTAAATCTATTTCAAGTTGGGAAGGGGGAAAACCAACCAGTATCTAATTTTTGGCGACACCAGTTTATCTCTAATCTGTCGTTTTTAATATATTAAATGTAATAGATTCTATTATAATTAAAATCAAGCCATTCAAAGGCCAGATGAACTTACTTGTCGGTATTAACGGCCATCTCGCAGAGGATAGATTCGGCTTCGTGGCTATGCATGTAGCCAGAGGGTTGAACAATCGCATCCCACCGATGAAGTCAAAAACACGAGCCGAGCTTTCCCCTGATGTCATTTGAGCTGGAGAGGGATGGACTCTGCCAGGTCAACTTGCCAAAGACACGCTTTCAACCTAGATATGCGGAATGACCTTACGACCACACCCGCTCATGGGATTGATTATGATGATGATGATGATGATGATGATGATGATCATGATGATGATGATCATGATGATCCGGTAGAATAATTTTTATCAGCACAAAAAGTGGAATGTTCGCGTTCCGAATTCAAGTTCTGACCAAGTCTTCTCATTTTGGAGGATAGACAGAAATCTCCCTCTAACTATGGGTTAAACAGCAGACTGAGCTTCATTTCTTTTTCTTTTGGTGACAGCCAATTGAAGATAAGAACAAGTAGATTGTGTTCTTTAATCTTATTCTGGCAACTTGCCTTGGAAAATAATTTTGAATTGAAAGCCATCTTGAAGACGTATGGTCTCCGGAAGTCTATCTTGCCCAAGACACATCCAAATGCTGTTACAGTTGCAGTACATATGGCACAACTAATACTCTAATTGCTTCAAAGAATCATGATCATGATAGCATGTGACGTCAAAGATTGATAAACTTATATCATTGGTTTGGTATCAAAAATCAACAACGGAAGTGTGTACAATCAAAGTCTTCTAGTCGGACTTTGAACGATAAAATTACGCAGCGATTTTATCTAGGGCCATAATCCGATGAAATCTATCCAAAGTCAGAGAATTCACAGACAGGAAGCAGGCTACTGATAAGGGCAAGTTGTCTTGACAATACAGACACACTGAATCAAAATATAAAATGGCAGGAGGTTTCCGTAAAAATAAATCTTTTACAAATAATGCTCCATATTGTTAAAGTGTAGGAGTTGGTTTTCTCGCACAATAATTTATTCAAGACATTGATAGCAACACTAATATAAATATAGCAAAACATAAAACCATTATTTGCATACGAGACTGTCGACGACACAGACAAACACAAACACGCACATATATTACTTCAAACGTCATTTTTAACAGATACGTGTATTTGAAATAGACAAACCTTTTTATTTTAAACATTGTGTATTACCACTATTGGCCTGAGCATTCGACAATATTTGTTAAAGAAAATGGGATCTTCGATAGGGTTCTAACCTGGGTCTCGTTTTGTAAAGAAAAATCACCGTTTGATCCAGAATGCATAAGTTCACTCGGCCACGCGGACTGAACACACAAGCTAGGTTCCCTATTCCTTTTAAGTCCCATACTTCCCATACTTATTAAGTCTCGTTTTCACTCTCGCGTGGTTATGTGTGACGTCACGAGCAGCTACACAATTTTCACTTCCGGGTATACACTAATTAGTCGTTGCTTTGTAATTTTACTTGCAATAAAAACAAACTATCATTATTGTTCCGTGTATTGGTTGATATATTGAAAAGTAATTGTCATCTTTGAGAATGGCTTATGTAAGCCGAAAGCTTAGATTGCATTTAAACATGAATCAATATGGTGATTTCCTTTCGTCTTTCAATGGTAATGTTAGTAAGCTTATCAGACAATATGAAAGGAACTTTTTAAAAATAAACAAAATTTGTCTATATTATTTAATGAAGCATGCATCAATATATATATATATATATATGTGTGTGTGTGTGAGAGAGAGAGAGAGAATAATTACAAATAAAAGGTTTATCCCTTAGCTGATTGATGTTACCTTCAGCATCCCGACTCCAGAGTTTCGTAGACAGACCTGCCGGTAATCAAACCGTCGTGTGCGTGTTTGTGTGTTAAACTGATCTTGACTTATTGTGATGAATCATCTAGAGTGAGTGTTGATTGATTCGTTTTCTGAGGATCACCAACTCCCCGCAGGCCATGTAAAGACTGAAAATATTTTAGATTTTAATCATTAATGGCTTAGTGTTACAATTATTATTAATTAACCCATAGTTGGTGGGGAGGAGGTGGATACATACCTTTCGCAATGATATTTGCACATAAGTTAATAGAACGAATCCAACGGGAGTTAGAATTTGGCTTTCCGATTAATAATTTCGCGCTATTAAACATTACACCACACGCACATCCAAGCTTACAGCACCTGGTATTCCCAAGCAGCCACCCATCTTGATACTGACGAGACTCAACTTTGCTTAACTTCGGTGATCCTACAGGAACCGGTGTTTCAATGCTATGTGGGTGCAAACGCAATCATCTAGTGAAAATCTCATCGTTTGTTTGATAATTCTCGTTCTATGACAAGCTTACTACCTCAGCCAAATTTGTCAAAAGCCATTATTCAAGAAATAACAATTAATGAACTCTCCCGCCAGCAATGACTTGTATCATTAACCTAGGTATTAAGCCCTGATGAAAAACTGGCTAGCTTTTTTTTAATTTTAATTCTGAAATGTTTATCAAAATATACTTTTTATATCGTACCTACATAAAATTGTCAAATTTATGGAGAGAACACACACTTTTTCAAATAGAAATATACCTCTCTGTTTACAATGTTAAATGTAGTTTTCACTTAACAATAATATAATCTCAAAGAGTTAAATTAATACAGAATTTTAAAAGATTAAAAATTATTTAATACTTGATAAGTTATTTTAATTAAAATGTAAAAGAAATGAAAACAAATCTTGTAAAAATCATTAGTCATCAAATTGTTTTGGGGGAGAATAGAGCCCTTAATATATCTTATTTATAAAAGTAATTAAAAAAAACTTTTCTAAATAAATAATGGCTTAGTTTGATTGCATTTTTGATTTTACGATTCAGATCAAATTTCGGTAAATTAGTAACAGTTTGAAAAAATAGAGATTGCAATTCTCCAAGGACTGCTGCATTTAACTAATATAAATATGAAGAGGGGCAAAATTTAAATTCTGGAAATGTCATTAATTCATTAAGGATGGGGGTATAAGTGAAAAAATATTTCTATCAAGACTTCCTATAAAAAGTTTCTAAATTAATTTATTTGTGGATAAATTCTGAAAGTTTCATTAAAATCCGACAATTATTTGATTTTTTTTCAAAGTATAGAAACACACGTCTCTGTTTTTAAAGTATAGAAACATGATCCCTCTCTTTTAGCCTATGACTTAGTCTCTCTGTGTCTCTCCACTTTCTCATAAATTCAATCGAAAGCCAATTGTATTATAGAACTAGCAGCATGACCGGCGTTGCCCGTGCTTGATTCAAAAATCGTACGACTCATACAACAATCGCTGTCATTTGACTTAAAATATTTTTTGCACTTCCTTGCCTTTAAAGGAGTGCCCTTTTCCGTGCTGATGTTGATACACGCCTTACTTCTTGCCTATCTCACACAGCGAATTTTTTCTAAGCTCTGTACTAAACATTAAATCTGTTACGAAAAAAGAACTAAACACAATGAGCACAAAACTATCAGCTGTAAGAAAAAGACTCGTAACTGGAAAAACCGAATGAAAAAAGAATGTTAACAACAAATACTTTTTCACACCCAACACAGTTCTGCGGAATCTGAATTAACGTTGAGTTTAAGCAAGGGAATGAGTCAATTTGAGTAAAGTTCCATGCAGATTTAAATTTTTCCCACTTGTGACGAATGCAGCTATCGATTTTTTGTATGCTAGTAAACACTCGTGTCAGTCAGCTGTTGGCTCTCACACTGGCCAATAGAATCTTCCTGACTATTCGTGGCAGCCAGCTATAGATAGGCTCTCACTCTGGTCAGTAGAAAATGGCCGCAAACTACATGGAAACTGCCGTAGAAGCATTAAAAAATCGATTATTTCCACTATCGATGGTAGTTGGGAAATGCAAAGTCGGTCTTGGCCTTCCAAATAACTTGGAGCATGTGCATGTAAATTTTGGTGAAAATCCGTCGAAAATTGCGGCAGTGCATTCGTTACACACACACACACACACACACACACACACACATCCTGCTTTTTATAGATAGAGATATCAAGTAATATAACGAGCGCGGGAACGAGAGTTAAAACGTGTTTCAACTTCCTTTCTACTAGAAACCGTTGATGTGGAAATGGGCTTTCGACCTTAGTAATTTAGACTTCACTTCAGACATATACGTTGT
Organism: Acanthosepion lycidas; assembly: GCA_963932145.1. Lineage (NCBI taxonomy): Eukaryota > Metazoa > Mollusca > Cephalopoda > Sepiida > Sepiidae > Acanthosepion > Acanthosepion lycidas. Next base: position 24,237,471 of record OZ010610.1, read on the forward strand.
TAATGATTCAAAAAGGAGATTTGCCATCAGGCCACATTTTAAGGAAACGTTCCACTTCTCACAGGTCATTAATTGGTCATGCAGCTATGCCCTCTCCGTCTTGGCAATTTAAACAAGTCCACTTTACAACGTCCATGATAGGTTGAAGAGGTAGAAAAAGGCTGTCGGCTTCTCATTGACCATCAAAGTCACAACCGACCTTTTGCAAGCAATTATTACCAAGCAAATTGTTTGTTTTTTTTTGGCTAGCAACCTTATATTTCTTTTTTTTCTTTTGTAACTGCATTTCCGGATAATGAATTCCAGACTTTCATCACATCAGGAATTTTTAATGCATGTTTTGTAAAATGGCATCGGTTCATATATTTTTTTCCTTTGTCAAGTGGAATGTTCGACAATTCTCGACTCGTAGATTTTTTTCGAAATCCTAATTGCATTTTCTTATTATTCAACTATATCAACAAAAATTCCACACAAACTAATCCAGGAATTATTTATTAAGAGAAAAATAAGGACACATGGCACAGTGGATAAAGGCATTAGTTAGATCCAGTAACAGGACCCAAAGAGTGTGAGTTCAATACCCGGTTAAGGCAGTGGAGAACTTGGAGAGGGGAATTAACAGGAGATAACTGATAACTGACATCCATTAAACATGGCACGTGGAACTAGAACAGTCTACCCCAGTGAGCAAAATAAAGGGTTCAGTTAGACATTCCAACCACCTGAAGTAGACCGGAGCGTACAGCAGCTGAAATATTGTAATAAATATGGTGACAAAGATGGGAACAATAGTCCGAACAATGTAAATAGTGTACATAATACCTCATCTCAGAAATATAGACAGATACTGAAGAGCGGAAATGTTGGGATAAATATGGCAACAAAGATGAGGACAATAGTCCGAATAATGTAATAATGTACATAATATCTCATCTCAGAAATATAGACAGATACCAAAAAAAAAAGTTTAGAAGAACTAGACTCTGCCCCATAACACAGTACAATAAGAATAGTTTTGAGGTGAAACACGGCATGTTTTTTATAATTCTTAAACATTATGGGGTACTGAGTACAAAATACAGCATCCATTTTTCCCCATTCGTTTTATTTATTTAGCCCCCAGAATAACAAATAATAGGCAGAAAATAATCATGATTAAATTAAGTCACTGTAAATGTGAAAACAAAATAAATGATCACTTGAACATTAAAGACAATTTTAGATTGAAATAAAACACGATTCAAATTCGAATATTTAGAACAATTCGTAGTCGTCGCAAGAACCTTCGCTTTTTTCATTTTAGTGATTTCTCAGTAGATTTGTTAAAATTTAAGTTCTAGAAGAAGTCAGCCATCATTATTTTGTTTCAGCTTCCTTGCTACAGTTCTTCCATCACGTTTGGTCTTCTGGCGTAATCTTGCACTTTGCTCATCACTAACATCACATTATATAACAAACTGTATTTTATGTCACAAAATTTTGCAGAAGACAGTAAAGTGATTATATCCAAAGACTTTATAATGTTTACAATCATAACTTAGAACAATATCATTATACTGTCAATTTAATCAAGCACTATCATTATACGTCATTATAGTCAAACATTATCATTATACTGCCATTACAATCATTAGACTACCATTATAATCAGGCATTATCATTATACTGTCATTATAATGAATCAATATCATTATACTGTCATTATAGTCAAACAATATCATTATACTGTAATTATAATCATTATACTGTCATTATAATCAAGCATTATCATTATACTGTCATTATAATCAAACATTATCATTATACTGTCATTATAATCAAGCATTATCATTATACTGTCATTATAATCAAACATTATCATTATACTGTCATTATAATCAAACAATATCATTATACTGTCATTATAATCAAACATTATCATTATACTGTCATTATAATCAAACAATATCATTATACTGTCATTATAATCAAACATTATCATTATACTGTCATTATAATCAAACATTATCATTATACTGTCATTATAATCAAACAATATCATTATACTGTCATTATAATCAAACATTATCATTATACTGTCATTATAATCAAACAATATCATTATACTGTCATTATAATCAAACATTATCATTATACTGTCATTATAATCAAGCATTATCATTATACTGTCATTATAATCAAACATTATCATTATACTGTCATTATAATCAAACAATATCATTATACTGTCATTATAATCAAACATTATCATTATACTGTCATTATAATCAAACAATATCATTATACTGTCATTATAATCAAACATTATCATTATACTGTCATTATAATCAAACATTATCATTATACTGTCATTATAATCAAACAATATCATTATACTGTCATTATAATCAAACATTATCATTATACTGTCATTATAATCAAACAATATCATTATACTGTCATTATAATCAAACATTATCATTATACTGTCATTATAATCAAACATTATCATTATACTGTCATTATAATCAAACAATATCATTATACTATCATTATAATCAAACATTATTATACGTACCTTAAGAAAACGATACGTAAGTGGTAAAATGAATCTTTAAAATGAAAGCTTTCTTGACGCTTTAGTTTAGTTTTAATCTTAATTTAATAGATTAAATTTAATATTTCCAATAAGCAATATACATTGATGTATTTGAAAAAATAATATAAATTGACTGAAAGATTTTCTTATTCTAAAATAACTGATTAGCTCTCATTTTAGGAGACTTTCGTCGCAATTTAATTCTCTTTATTAAAAAATCTTCCAAAAATAGTACATATATATTTCTAAAATTTTATTTGCAGAATATTAGCCGATTTAAAGTATAATTAATCAGATTTGAAAAAACTTTTTACTTTAAGTTCAAAATATTTAGAAATGTATTTTTAACCAGACAGTTTCTGTTTATTTAAAGCGTTCGAGTGTTTGATAGTTTGATGACTGATTGATATTTATCTAATATTGTTCTATAGGGTCTTTAGGCGTTAAAAAGTAATTGAATATAACGCGAGCGCCTTCTAAATATCATTTTTAAATAGTCCGTAATCTTTAAAATTTAAGAAAATATTCTCTGTAAATTAATATTTATTTGAATTTCAAACATTTTTGGCTGTAAATTTACTATAGTTAAGGCTCTTATATTTTTAATAATGTCGTATATGCTTAACCGTATATTGAAAATCGGAACGTTTATACACATAAAAAACAAAATTCTTTTAAAAAAACCCTTGCTTGAAGCTTTATACTACGCTTTTAAATTTATGATTAGAAAATGTACTTTTCACTTAATAGTAATATCATCTCAAAGAGTTAAATTAATACAGAATTTTAAAAGATTAAAAAATATTTAATACATGATAACTTATTTTAATTAAAATGTAAAAGAAATGAAAACAAATCTTGTAAAAATCATTAGTCATCAAATTGATTTGGGGGAGAATAGAGCCCTTAATATATCTTATTTATAAAAGTAATTAAAAAAAACTTTTCTAAATAAATAATGTCTTAGTTTGATTGCATTTTTGATTTTACGATTTTGATCAAATTTTCGGTAAATTAGGAACAGTTTGAAAAAAATAGAGATTGCAATTCTCCAAGGACTGCTGCATTTAATTAATATGCAGAGGGACAAAATTTAAATTCTGGAAATTTCATTAATTCATTAAGGGTGGGGGTATAAGTGAAAAAATATTTCTATCAAGACTTCCTATAAAAAGTTTCTAAATAAATTTATTTGTGGATAAGTTCTGAAAGTTTCATTAAAATCCGACAATTATTTGATTTTTTTTCAAAGTATAGAAACACACCTCTCTGTTTTTAAATTATAGAAACATGATCCCTCTCTTTTAGCCTATGACTTAGTCTCTCTGTGTCTCTCCACTTTCTCATAAATTCAATCGAAAGCCAATTGTATTATACAACTAGCACCATGACCCGGCGTTGCCCGTGCTTGATTCAAAAATCGTACGACTCATACAACAATCTCTGTCATTTGACTTAAAATATTTTTGCACTTCCTTGCCTTTAAAGGAGTGCCCTTTTCCGTGCTGATGTTGCTACTTGCCTTACTTCTTGCCTATCTCACACTGCGAACTTTTTCTAAGGTCTATACTAAACATTAAATCTGTTACGAAAAAAGAACTAAACAAAATTTCATTCTTCATAGCATGTTCTTCATACAATTTTCACTATTCTTCATCCATTTGTCCTCATCTTTGTGGCCATGTTTCTGTTTACGTTTCTGCCCTTCAGTGTCTGTCTATATTTCTGAGATGAGGTATTATGTACACTGTTTACATTATTCGGACTATTGTCATCATATTTGTCGCCATATTTATTACAACGTTTCGGCCTTTCAGTATATGTCTATATTTCTGAGATGAGGTATTATGTCAACTATTTAAATTTTTCAGACTATTGTCCTCATATTTGTCGACATATTTGTTACAACAATTCTGCTTTTCAGTATCTGTCTATATTTATGAGATGAGGCATTATGTACACTATTTACATTATTCTGACTATTGTCCTCATCTTTGCTGGTATATTTATTACAACGTTTCGGCCCTTCAATATCTGTCTATATTTCTGAGATAAGGTATTATGTACACTATTTACGATTCTGGAAATTTCATTCATTCATTAAGTGGGGGGTATAAATGAAAAATATTTCTATCAAGAATTCCTATAAAACTTTTTTTTGAATAATTTAATTTATTTGTGGATAAGTTCTGAAAGTTTCATTAAAATCCGACAATTATTTGATTTTTTCAAGAATTTTCAAATCACTGTTTTTTACCGAGAAAAAGACACTAAAATTCCTCATCCTAATCTGTGCTGCCTCGCTAACGCAAAAAAAAAACAAAAACAAATTATTATCCAAAATTTTGTACGTGCTGTAATGGATTAAAAAAATTGAATAAAATAATCAACAAATACTGTTCTCTTTCTTCTTAATAATAGCATAAATATTGACGATAAAACTTTGTTTTTATCAAGTTTCAAGTTTTCATCAGGATATCCTTTTTTCAGCGAATTATTGAAGGTTGCTACGTTATAATAATATAAATATCAAGTTTTTGAGCCGCCAGGAACATAGTAACAATCATTTATTTTTTTTTACCCAGGAGCCATTTAGAATTCATTTGTATCTTATATAAAATGTAGTTTTTAAATAGTCATTAATTCCTATGTTCTGTACATCAAAATGTGGGGATAATCAGCAAAAAAAAAAAAAAAAAAAAACTTTATATTAGGTTGGTGCAAAAATAATATCGTTTTTTGACGTTAAAAAATACGTCAAAAAACGATATTATTTTTGCACCAACCTAATATTTAGACTCAACGTCCCAAAAGTGTCTTAAAAAAGTATCCATTAGCTTACACTAAAATATGTGTAGACCAGTGCAAGTAAATCTCTAACATTCAAAAGCACTTTCTGTTAACATTGGTCCAGTCATCTGGTTAAATTGTCTCCAGTTGAATTGTTGCGGGACATTTGTCCTTTTGATGGACAAGGTCCTCTTGCTAAAAGGAAACACCCCAAAGAAAGAAAATAAATAAATAAATAAAAATAAAACCTTAATTCATGAGATAACAAAAACAAATATTACAGAATATACGTAACTATTTTAAAAAATTTAAATTTTAAAACTTTTCCCTACAGTTAAACCTAGACTTACATAGAAAACATTTAGTACTCCTATACATATATATATATATATATATATATATATATATATATATATATATATATATATATATATATATATATATATATATATATATATATATTTAGAACTCCATAAGCTTTTCTGTTCATTTATGAATACATCTATAATTTTCATTATCTACTAGACTGACCGTTACCTGTTGGGTCACTGACAGTTCAGGTTATAAAACATTGAAATTGATTTCAACATTTAAATAATTTCTGCTTGAAGAAAGTTGAAATAACAAAAATACTTACTGCACAAACAACTCATATTTTTAAATCATATTGGCTTAAAATATTTTTAAATCACATTAACGTAAAATATATATTTTTAATATACCACAAAATATTTTAAAATTATATTCACTTGAAAATATTTTTTTAAATATCGCAAAACATATTTTTTTAAATATTTAAGATAGTGTTTGTTTAATGAAAGCTGAAATATAAATAAGCACACCCGAAATTCCAGAGGTGGAAAGAGAGAAGTGAAAAGAGAGAGAGAGAGAGAGAGAGAGAGGTAGAAAAAAAGAGAGAGGGAAAAAGCGGACATAAATGTAACCATTTGTGTCCACCGACCGGATGTTAAATTAGGTCACCCTCTGAGAGAAACGCTCACCATTTCCTCCTTCTCCACTTCCTGCACGATAATAAATTTACATCTTTCTTTCACCCATTCTCTATATATGACTTTTGGCAAACACACAAGCAACGTTCACAGAGATTTATAATAATAAAGAAAGATAATTTCGTTTTTCTTTTCAGCGAAATTATGGATTTTCAGAAGTCCATGAACTGATTATGAGAATCCATAGAATAATATGAAGTCTGAACACTAAATTCAATTAGTAGAATATCATTTTTGCAAATCGCGAAGCATAAACTAATTATACAAAATATCGGAGTTGAATTGTCCTATCGACTAACTAACCTCATAACATATTGACTGACAGCCAATTATCCTAACCCTAATGTACAAAAAAGACAATTTAGAATAGCCCCCTGCACCTTGGTTGTTCTCATCATTGATAATATCGAACAACATTCACTAAAGTTTATGGGTTATAAAATTCAGGCGTTAAATATATCTTGTCGTATATTGTGCTACGTGTCAAAAGTTTAAATATAACCTAATTATAGTTATCAGTTAAATCACACTGAAAACTTGCCATGAATCCGGTCAGTACTGAAATGGGGAAAGGCTTCTCAGCACCACATACCATAGGTGCTCTCTTGCAATCCGAAAACGAAAACTTGTCACATGTATTGTCCTTTAGGATTCCATCGGATTAAAATGGTATTTTCTTTAATTACCTATACTTGCATACTCAGCGTTGGGTGATGTTGAAATTGTAAAAGTTTAAGGCTATTTCTTTTAGATGTGTTTGTGTATATATTTACTAAAACGAAAGTGTATAGAAAGTGAATTAATCGCTTGATCATCCACAGTAAATTTGCGTCCAGATTCTTACGGGATTTCACCTTTTTGGTAGATCTTCTGTTATCAGAATATGGGATACTTAATAACAGAAATTTTAAGAACGTAAAGAAAAATAACAACAAAAAAAGCTAAATAAATTTGGCTATCCTATATAGAAGTCACATGGGCAGTCGACGTGGTGTAATGGTTAACAAGTAATGCTCGATCAATTACAACTAAAAGTGAGTTGGATCTTCACTGGATGATCCGTACTTTTGTCATAGTGCCACACCTACGCTTAGGAAATCGAGGGTACTTTGAAATGGTGTAATGGTTAGCAAGAAATTCTCGCAAGATCTATTACGACTGACTAGTGAGTTCGATCCGCACTGTGTGCCACACATTTACAGCTTGTCCCACATTTAAGCTACGCTTAGTATTAGGTTGGTGCAAAAATAATGACGTAATAATGTCGTTTTTTGACTTGAAAAAATACGTCAAAAAACGACATTATCACGTCATTATTTTTGCACCAACCAAATAAATGAAAGGCAATTCGACTTGTTGTTAAAGGCTAGCAAACTTGTCTCACTAGAACTATTGCAACTGTCTAGTGAGTTCGATTCTCAATCGGTGCTCCCTACTTTACGCCTTGTGTCACATCTAAGTTACGCTTATTAAATCAGCATACAGACCGGAAAAAATTAAAACTTGAACATTTTAGTGTAATGAATTAGTAAAGGTACACGATGTTTTCAACGTAGTCTTTCATTAATTTTTTCAATTTTGTCAGATATATATATATATATATATATATATATATATATATATATATATATATATATATATATATATATAACCGAATGCCTCAAGCCCTGATCAAAACCCAACCGATCTGGTGTCAGCCAGACCTTCTATCACTGAGGCATCTTCACTCGACAGAACGAATCAGTCAAATCTAGGGTATTGTTTTAAACGTAAACAAATGCCAAGCAGCCAAAGTGCTCCATTCAGGTGGACGTTGTTTTTAGAATTGTCGTTCAACAGTGCTCAATTGAATATATATATATATATATATATATATATATATATATATATATATATATATATATATATATATATATATATAACCGAATGCCTCAAGGCCTGATCAAAACCCAACCGATCTGGTGTCAGCCAGACCTTCTATCACTGAGGCATCTTCACTCGACAGAACGAATCAGTCAAATCTAGGGTATTGTTTTAAACGTAAACAAACGCCAAGCAGCCAAAGTGCTCCATTCAGGTGGACGTTGTTTTTAGAATTGTCGTTCAACAGTGCTCAATTGAATATATATATATATATATATATATATATATATATATATATATATATATATATATATATATATATATATATATATATATATATGCTTCAAGGATTTACTTACATGCAAATACCATTGAGATAGGTATGAATCCACCTATTCTCCCCAGATATGTGTTAAGTAGTAGTTCTTGTTTCACTAAGGTATTGACAAAAAAAAAGAATTGCAATCTAAAATCTTTTTAGATGCCCAAGCAAGAGTAAACACCTAGTTAAAAATAAATAAAATGAAAAGAAATAAGAATGAGTTAGGCAATATTAATTATAGGTTCTGGGTAGGGGTAGATATATGTACCAGTGAAAATTTTGTAGTGACGACCAGATACACTATTATTGTCAGTATAAGGCCTTGCATCTGGAAATTCCATATGCACATTTAGTGGGGAAGTGAACGCTCATTGGAATTTTATCTTGGGGAAACATTTTGCAAAGGATATTTGGTTCTGATGTCATCAGATTTGATCAGACAAATGGATCCATGCGATGAAGAATTCTATAACCTATTAAGCGTGTAAAAATATTCATCTCGGGTGAAGAGATTGTAAATGGTTGCGAGATTATTGAGGATATCATAAGAAAAGGAAATAATAATTGAACGTTTATGGATTGAGAGCGGATATTCATAGCGTGTTCTGCGGGTGGAAGAAGGATCGTACTTTGCAGTGGAATTGCTGTTGTAGGCTTTCATGGATTGAGAGCGGATATTCATAGCGTGTTCTGCGGGTGGAAGAAGGATCGTACTTTGCAGTGGAATTGCTGTTGTAGGCTTTGAATTGAAGTCTTCAACCACGATTTCAAAGAAACAAGCAGTTAAATGGAAACTCATGAAAATTCACTTGGATTATTATTTAAGTCAGTAAATTTGCGTTTCTGAATGGAAACTACGATAGCTGTAAAAGGATGTGATCGATTGTCAATCTAAGCTTTGCAAATGAACTGCAGAAATGTGAACTTGTGTTAAAGTAGAAAGTATAATTCATCTGCAAGATTAGAACTATTAAGATCTCTTATGTCTCAGAGGCTACAATAAATATTTCGTTTAACAAAGTAAAACTATAAAGCCATTTAAATTTTAACACCACGGCTAATTTCAACTTAAAAGCAATATGCATTCATTGTCATAGAAAGGATGAATTTCAAACCATGAGCTTCCATAGTACAGACCACCTCATGGTGCAATTAAAATTCAGAAATGGATGTTTGTTTGTTTGTTTGTTTGTTTGTTTGGGTTTTATGGCATATCAACCACTGTGGGTTATTTAATGCCAAATCCAGTTTATACGAATTTTAAATGCCGATTTTGTATGGAATAAAAAATGTATAGCTGACAACGTTATTCTTTACAAAAAATGTATAGCTGGCAACACTATTGTTTCAAAAACGTATAGCTGGCGACATTATTTTTCCGAAAACATTATCTGAGACCTTGCTGTTGGATGCAGTTTATCGCCGTACCCAGGACGTTCAGAAATGGATGTTAATTTCAAAATTCAAAATTGTTGGGAGAAATCATCAACGTTGACATGTTTGTTAAATGACGTTTATGTCAAAATTTTCTTTTGCGATTTGGATTTAATAATAGACTATAATTCAACTAACTTTCTTTTTAAATACCTTTTAGAAAGAAAATAAGAAATTAATACTTAAAATTAAATTATTTGCTGTTAGAAAAATCATGATATTATAGAAAGATATTAGATTATGTTACGAATAATAATATGTTTATATAAATTTCTCGTTTGAAAGATACAAAGATTGAAGAAAACAGTTTTAAAGAGAAGTCTCTTTTTAAAAACTAAATGTATCAATACTATTTACATTTTTCGGACTATTGTACCCCATCCTTAATAAAGGGTTCAGTTCGACATTCCATCCACCTGAAGAAGGCCGGAGAGTACAACAGCCGAAATGTGGTAATAAATATGGCGACAAAGATGAGGACAATAATCCGAATAATGTAAATAGTGTACATAATACCTCATCTCAGAAATATAGACAGATACTGAAGGGCCGAAAAGTTGTAATAAATATGGCGACAAAGATGAAGACAATAGTCCGAATAATGTAAATAATGTACATAATACCTCATCTCAGAAATATAGAAAGATACTGAAGGGACGAAATGTAATAAATATGGCGACAAAGATGAGGACAAATGAATGAAGAATATGCTATATGAATATGCTTCAAAGAATGAAGGATGGTGGAAATCCTATGAATAACATGCTTTGTAGAATGAAAAATGATGAAAATACTATGAGGAATATGCTTTGAATAATGAAGAATGGTGAAAATACTATGAAGAACATACTATGACGAATGAAGAATGGTTAAATGCTATGAAGTATTAAGAATGATGAAAGGATATGCTTTGAATAATGAAGAATGGTAAAAATGGTATGAAGGTCATACTTTGAAGAATAAAAAATGGTGAAAATGCTTTGAAGAACATGTTATGAAGAATGGATGGTGAAAATGCTATGAAGAACATGAAACGAAGAATGAAGAATGGTGAAAATGCTATGAATTACGGGCTATGAAGAATGGTGAAAATGGTATGGAGAACATGTTTTGAAGAATGAAGAATGGTGAAAATGCTATGCAGGACATGCTATGAAGAATAAAGAATGGTGAAAATCCTATGAATTATATGCTTTGAAGAATGAAAAATGACGAAATTGCTATGAGGAATATGCTTTGAATGATGAAGATTTCAATAATGAAGAATAATGAAAAAGCTTTGAAGAACATGCTTTGAATAATGTAGAATGTTGGCAATACTATGTAGAATATGCTTTGAAGAATGATGAATGGTTAAAATGCCATGAAGAACACGCTATGAAGAATGAAAAATGATGAAAATGCTACGATGAACAAGTTATGAAGAATGAAGTACTTTGAAAATAGTATGAAGATCATGCTATGAAAATGAAGAATGGTGAAAATTCTATGATGAACATGCTATGAAGAATGAAGAATGGTGACAATGCTATGAAGAACATGCTTTCAAGAATGAAGAATGGTGAAAATGCTATGAAGAATGAAGAATGATGAAACTTCTATAAATAACACGCTTTGCATAATGAAGAATGTTGAAAATGCTATGAAGAACATGCTTTGAAGAATGAAGAATGTTGAAAATGCTATGAAGAACCTACTTTGAAGAATGAACAATTATGAAAATGCTATAAAGAACAAGTTATGAAGAATGAAGAATGGTGAAAATGCTATGAAGCACATGCCATGAAAATGAAGAATGGTGAAAATGCTATAGAGAACATGATATGAAGAATGAAGCCTTGTGAAAATGGTATGAAGAACATGCTATGAAGGATGAATAATAGTGAAAATGGTATGAAGAACATGCTTTGAAGAGTGAAGAATGGTGAAAATGCTATGAAGTACATGCTATGAAGAATCAACAATGGTGAAAATTCTCTGAGTCAAATGCCGCTCAGAAAATCTTAATCCAAGTGTCACTTCACTACATTTCTTCAAGCTTTGTGCAAGAGATCCCTTAGCTAAGACAATCTTTTAACTTCAGCTTCCATCGTATTACACCTGGTACTTGGAACAGACAAAAATGTGTGAACGAATAAATTGATTTTCAGACATCAAATTTGATAGTTACATTGGAAGAGTGTACACTGTAAATCTTAGTCAAGTCGAATGTTTCTTTCTCAGAATGCTGTTGCTTGATGTCAAAGATCCAACTTCATTTGAAGATTTCCGTACAGTAGATGGAACATTGTGCTCAACATATAGAGAAACTTCCTTCAAACGTCGTCTGTTAGATCATGTAAATGAGCTGCTACGTCTCTATCTCATAGTGCAAGCAGTCTTAGAGATTTCTTCCATCCTCATTAAATGTTGTGAAATAAGTGCTCCATTAGGGTTTTAAGATAAACACAAGGTCATCCTAGCTGGAGATTACAAGCACCAATTTCAAGTGCAGTTCGTAGCTATTGACGTTTCGCACAATGTGAACTGTACAGTCGATGGAACAGTGTGCTCAACATATAGAGAAGCTTGCTTCTAACGTGGTATTTTGGAAGATCATGCACCATGAGTTGCTGCTTTAACAGAAGCGTCTGTATCTCATAGTGTAAGAAGTCATATAACGCCTTTTCCATCCTCATTAAATGTTGTGCAATAAAAGATCAATTAACATAAAATAATTAACATAATTACAAACACCAATTACAACTGCAGTTACCAGATATTGAAGTTTCTTACAATGATGAACTCTACAATAAAGCCTTGATGGACATTGAGAACAGAATCATAGCCATGGGAGGAACTGACTACACACTTAGAGCCTTCCAAAGACAGCAAGAGGAAATGAGAATGAGTTGACAAGAGAATTGGTCAGAGAAATTGCAGATTATATATCTTCATTGGTAAGCTTCATAGAAGGAAATGAGATAAATCTTCTGCCTGACCAGAAAATAGCTTATGACAAAATTATATATGTTGTTAGATAACAGAAAGGTGAAATATTATTCCTAGATGCACCTGGGGGAACAGGAAAACATTTGTTTCCACCAAGGTAAGAAGTAAAATATATTGGACTTGCAGTTGCTTCATCAGGGAGTGCTGCTATATTATTGCCTGGGGATCGGACGGCCCATTCAACATTCAAACTTCCACTGCACCGGAACATGAAAATCCTATGTGCAATTTGCCAGAGAGATCAAGAAAACTAGTTGTAACATCAAAGATGAACTGAAGACAAATATTATGGTAGCATTCACAAACAAGGACACCGTCCAGAAAAACAGCAAGAGATTTCAAAGTCGTTCGGAGGGCTTGGCTGAAGGGATTTTATTGAATAAATTTACTCTTTAGTAATTCAAAATATTTTTGTGTAATTTTGGTAAATATATCTGTTCAAATGGTATGTCAGTGTTACTTTCATTTTTGCGGCATTTAGACGACAATTTATACATCGCACCCCATATATATATATATATATATATATATATATATATATATATATATATATATATGGGGTGTAGTGTACATTTGTCTGTGGGCATGAGTGAGTATACACTTATGGAATTCAATATATTTGAACTGACGTAAGAAATGCCTTGTTTGAAAGTTGTTTCCCAATTACGGCGGCAGACTTTTGCCGTAATGTCCTCAGTTCTTTCTTTATGATTCAACAATCCTCAAGCGCAAATTGGTACAATGACAAAATTTGTACCTACTGTAGAGCAAAAGAATAGGTATGTGCTGCACAGGCGGTATGGTCAACTCGAAGCTTCTGCACGATCCTCCAGAACCACTGAAGGAATTTTTCACTAGTGTTATTAATGATTTAAATGACTTTCTTAAAAACACTCGGAACTATAATGACCAGCTGATCTCCTTTGGTGCTAAGATTATTTATGAGGGAGGGATTTATGCTTGCATTTAATGCTCAAATGCAAGTGCATCACTATATTGGATCTTAGCCAAGGTCAAATGTCAAAAATATATTGCACTTTTAGTTGCTTCATCAGTGATTGCTGCCGCATTATTACCTCGGGGGTCGGACAGCTCATTCAACATTAAAACTTCCACTGCACCTGAACATAAATGAAAATCCTATGTGCAATACGCCAACAAATTCTGGAATTTTACAAGTTAACAAAATGTGATATTTGGTCGTTTGGAATGAATGCAGTATGACACATAAAAGAGTTTTTGAAGCTCTGGATAGAACACTAAGGCACATTAAGAACAATGTTTCTGTGATGGGTGGAATCTCTGTGTTTCTCTCTGGTGAATTTAGACAAATCCTCCCTTTCATTTCAAAAATGACTAGACCAGATGAAATTCGAGCTTCATAGAAATCATCCATGTTATGGAGACACGTAAAAATCCTAAATTTGACAACTAATATGGGAACATACCTGTATGGAGATAGAACATCAAATCAATTTTTCGAAAACTTGCTAACTCTGAGAGAAGAGAGAGTGGAAGTTTCATTGATCTATATCTACTTTAGTACCATCAACTTATTGACCCATATGTACTTAGTACCATCAACTTTGAAGTTAATTGATAAATCCTTTCAAAATATCAATGCTCATTATCAAAATAGTAAATGTTTGGTAGAGAAAGGCATTCTAGCATCAAAAAATACAATGGATAATTCAATTAATTTTGAAATTTTTAAAATGATCCCTGAAAACTGCCACGCCTATAAATCTGTTGGTACTATTATTAGCCAGCTGAATGCAGCCAATTATCAAACAAAATTATTTAATTCTCTTAAGTTATCTGAATTACCACCACATGGATCACATCGGAAAATCGCCTCTCCAATAATATTACTATGATATCTTGATCCTGCAAAACTCTGCAACGGCACAAGACGTATTGTAAAAAGAATGATACCTCATGTTATTGAAGCAACAATTATTTCTAGATGTGGGAGAGGAGAAGATGCCCATATATATATATATATGTGAAAATATTGTAGAAAATAGGCAAGAAACTGGTTTGGTAAATAATCCAAAGTTCCTTAGTATTTTTGTTATTATTTTTAAAAAATAGTGCTCGATACGAAAGTAGAGCATAAATATAATTATTTATTTAAAAATATGATTCCAACTCGCTACATAAGAGGTCTCATGTTTCAAAACAAGAGCCGAAAACTTCAAAATAATATTTGAATTCACTTGAGTTAAAGTAGGCTCTGTTCCATCTTCAAGCGAAATTTTTTGGGGAATGACTTATTTCTGAAATTTACGAGTTTTAATAGTATAGTCAGAATTGAAATCAAGAATTTCCATGGTAACATCAAGGGCGGATTGTTTAGAATAGGCAGGGGTGGGGTGTTAATAATTTGTATCAGTATAGAGTTGCTTTCATAGATGCCGGGTCACGGTAAGGTGGGGGTGGCTAAATTTACGACGTAGGAAGTTTTCGCATAGTCAGGCTTGAGCGTCTATGGAGATTTAATTATTTATTTTTATTTTATTCTTTTATTATATCTCTTTATGAAAGGGATTTGTGTATATAAAAAGGCCGTAACGTTTGTTTTTTGACGACTTCATAAAGGGTTATCATTAATGATAATCCTTTATGAAGTCGTCAAGCCTGACAATGCGAAAACTTCCTACGTCGTAAATTTAGCCACCCCCACCTTACCGTGACCCGGCATCTATGAAAGCAACTCTATACTGATACAAATTATTAACACCCCACCCCTGCCTATTCTAAACAATCCGCCCTTGATGTTACCATGGAAATTCTTGATTTCAATTCTGACTATACTATTAAAACTCGTAAATTTCAGAAATAAGTCATTCCCCAAAAAATTTCGCTTGAAGATGGAACAGAGCCTACTTTAACTCAAGTGAATTCAAATATTATTTTGAAGTTTTCGGCTCTTGTTTTGAAACATGAGACCTCTTATGTAGCGAGTTGGAATCATATTTTTAAATAAATAATTATATATATATATATATATATATATATATATATATATATATATATATATATATATATACCAAGAATTCCCTTGAACCCTGCAGATGGAACATATGTAGGGATCAGTTCAATTTCAATTTAGGGATCAAGTTCAATTTTAAGAGACTGCAATTTCCAAACACTGTCAGTGGCTGGATTGCACTTAGACGATCCTTGTTTTTCACATGATCAATTGTAAGTTGGATGATCTAGAGTTGGAAGTAAAAGAAAGCATTACATTTATGAACCCACTCAAAAAACTAAGAATATTGTATGTAGAAAAACCCTTTTTTAAAAGTCTAAATATACTTTTCTTATTTTCATTTCTGTTTTATTCTAGATATTTGTTAATTTTTATGAGTTATATTCCTGGAAATTTTTTTTTTTTTTGGAAACTAAGAAATCATTTTAATAAATGTATCCCGCTCAAAGCCGAGTACTTCTGCTAGTGTGATATAAGATGAACAAAGGAAAGAAACGAATAACCTGCCTAACAAGCTTGCACAAATGGTTGTTAGAGGTAGTGAAAAGTCAGCCGTTACTAAGATTAGAAGGGATAGAAAAAATAACTATAAGAGCTACAAAAAAAAGACAGGAAGTTGTGGAGAGCCATGATTATAGAAGATGTATTTTACTTTCTTCTTTATTTTCCTTTTCACAAAAATATATTTTGTTATTCTCTTGAATTTCTATTTATGGTAAGGAAGCTGTGGTGTGCTACTATTAACCACCATGATCGTCGACTATCATCACATCCCTTGAACGTTCAACTTCTCGTCTTATATGCAATATTCTTAGTGCAACTTCATAATTTTTGTGGGATTAACTCTCTACAACGTAGATATGCCATAAACAGCTTTTGAACTAAATATACCTTCTGGGTCTTGGCCTGCTCTGATTTCTACCCAGTTGTGCCAAAACCAGCTTTCTTGTCTGGCAACATAAAAGGAGCCGTCTTTGTCAATACTTGCTGACCGCTGTTATTAATTATCTGCTCTCGTACAATGAACTAGGCTTTTTGCCCTTGGGTCAAACGTCTTTATTAACTTGATTGAACGCCGAAGATGTTAGCAGAAATTAATTAGTCACACTTCGCTGAAGAGACGGAATTTAAGTTTAGCACAATGGCAGATTTTGGGTAATAATAAGCAAGGAGAACAAAATTCCTTCTTGTTCCTTATCAAGATTAGCCTAGAAAGCTCTGCACTACCAATCTGTTCATATGATAACAATTATGTCAAGAAATTTGAATAAGATGTATACGATGTGTTGCTTTTAAGACATGAACAGCAGTTTGGTAATGTAATGTTGAATTTTTGTATGGCTTACAGGAACGGGGATCAATGTCACTGCTAATTATTAACAGTCAACCAGTCTAGCATCGCTAACAATTAGACTCACGATTTGGCGCCATGCTTAATGAGAAAAGACCAACCCCGAATCGAACGTCATATCGTTCAGCTACACGTTTGTGTAATGTTACTCTATTGTTAACCTAATCTAACTTCAGTAAATACTAGGCTTAGTCAATACCAAATAAAAAACATTTGACAAAAACAAAAGTAATAAAGACGTTTAATGAAACCATGTCTTTTCATATATTGATCCCTGTAATTGCCAAACGTACTCGCTTTAAAATTGTAGGCTTAAACAATCTTCATATATATATATATATATATATATATATATATATATATATATATATATATATATATATATATGTATGTATAGATGCATGTTTCATTAAATAATATAGACAAGTTTTGTCTATTTTAAGTAAGTTCCTTTCATATTGTCTGATAAGCTTAAACACATTATCGTTGAAAGACGAAAGGAAAACACCATATTGATACATGTTTAAATTCAATCTCAGCTTTTGGCTTACACAAGCCATTATCAAAGATGACAATTTCAGTAAATCAAACAACACACGGACGAAACAACAATGATAGTCCGCCCTTGCAGCATAAAAATTTCCAAGTAACGACAAACTCGTATATACGAGACGCGGAAGCGAAAATCGCGTAGCAGCTCGTGACGCCACACATGACCGCGTCTCGTATATACGAGTTTGTCGTTACTTGGAAATTTTCATGCAGCAGCAATGATAATGTTATTAAGCTTATCAGACAATATGAAAGGAACTTACCTAAAATAAATAGACAAAACTTGTCTATATTATTTAATGAAACATGCATTAATGAAAAATTGCTGCCTAAATATACACAATATATACATATATATATATATATATATATATATATATATATATATATATGTAACCATATACATGATTTAACGGTTTTTCCGACATCAACAAATTTTCGCATTAAATAATTAGCTTAAAACATCAATCAATCAATAAATAAATAAAATTCTATAGTCGAAATAAAAGGTTTAATAGCTTAACGCAATCATAAAAAAAAATCCTTTATGACGTCGTCAAAAAACAAATTCTAGTTCAAAACGACGATTTATATACAAACAACCCTTTAGAAAAAAATAAAAAGAATAAAAATAATAATCTACATAGACACTTAAAGCTGTAGCAATAACGCCGTTTATTCTTTACCTAAATCTGATTAGACGTTTTGCATTATGAATGCCATCATTCGCTTCAAATTAGACACCCCAACCCTATCTTGACTTGACCTCTTTCCGAAAGTAACTCTATATGATGATACAAATTGTTAACCCTTACGCCCCTTATTTAAACAAGTGCTCTAGCCGTTTCCATACTAATTAAATTTACGATTGAATATGCTTATAAAAACACTTAAATTTCAAGATTAGTTATTCCAAAAATTTCGGTTGAGGATGAAACAGGACTTGATGCCTTAATTCAATTTAATTTTTATAATTATTTTGAAGACTTTGACTCTCGTTTTTGAAACATGAGAACTCATATGTAGCGAAGGAATCATATTTTTATAAATAATTATATATATATATATTGTCATCAACAGACAGTTTCACAGCTCATCAGTGTGTTTAGACATCCGGTTGCTTCTAGCTAGGATCGAAACCCGACTGAATTGGCGTCAGTCGGATAATCTACATCTGAGCCGTAGGTGAATTTAAGCGTATTTATTTTTAGATAAACACGCCAGTGACTGAGACAACTCGATTCGTTTTATCGAAGATTATTGCATTAGTAGCAGTAATAGTCAAAGAAGGCATGCTGAGAAAGTTTTATGGTGAAATAGCCAAACATAAGACTTGGTTGTGCTGGAAAAAATCTTGTCTACATACGCAAAAAAACCATACGCACAAACATACACACACACACAAAAACACGCACACACAAACACACGCGAACGCATATTGCTGGGACAAGGAATCACTTGTTAATTTTAACGCCTCCAAAAGCAGACAGCTCCCTTTTAGCCGCCTGAGATAAACTTTTTGCCTTCCATAAGCATGGCTGATGTTAAGCTCCAGAAAAGGGAATCTTTGCAATTTCTTGTGCTAATGTTTCCCGCTGAAATTAAGTGGGAAGATTATATTGAAACCATTGTTATGAAATTTGCTTCATTGTGTTGCAATTTTTTCGCCAAAATCTATATTACACATTTGTAAGTCGACCATTCGTCCATGCTTAGAATATTGCTGACTCATCTACTCTGGTGTTTCTGCTATGGCCTTTGAGATTCTTAATAAAATCCAAACAAGAATCAGCAATGTTATTGGCCATGACCTGACATCTCGGCTTCAGTCGGTTTCCCACTGCCGTAACGTAGCAGGACTTCATGAAATTAAGCATAGTACTAGATTGGCGGTAAGGTCTCATTATTTTGTAGTTGAAATGGCGAGATGTAACCGTAAGTTCTATTTTAATAGATTCTTCTATCGTACTTCTCGCTTATGGAACTCTTTTCCGGCTTCTTACTTGGAAGTAAATTACAAAAATCCATATGCAATAGTAATCGTTGTCTTAAGATTTTTTCTCATATTTTTTCACACTCACTAACCTCTATGTTAGTGGCTTCATTGCCTTGCTTGAGGGTGAAATGATTATATATATATATATATATATATATATATATTTATTTTAAAAAGAATATCATTCCTTCGCTACATAAGAGTTCTCACGTTTCAAAAACTTCAATATTATTATTAAAATTAAATTGAATTAAAGTATCAAGCTGTTACATCATCAAGCGAAATTTTTGGAACCTGAGAACTCTTATGTAGCGAAGGAATCATATTTTTAAAAGAATAATTATAATTAAGGCTCTACTTTTGTATTGAGCACTGTTTTTTTTTAAAATACTAAAGAACTTCGCGTTATTTACCTAAAGTGTTCTTTCCTATTTCTATATATTTACACACACACACACACACACACATATATATATATATGTGTGTGTGTTTGTGTGTACGGGCTAGTTATATACATATATGTGTACACACACACACACACACACACACACACACATATATATATATATATATATGTATATATATGTATATATATATATATGAACCTATCATTCAACTGATTTACCTAAATTTAATTAGTCTTAAGTTTAAATCCCCCTAACTTATTAATAACATTAAACCCTTACTATTTACTGTAAATCCCAGGAAAAAAACACAGTTGTTGTTAGTATACGGAGCACTCTATAGTAGTAACCGAAATTTAGTTACAGACAATGAAAGGCCATAGCCATAAATAAACTCCAACCATATACCACTTTCCACGTAATTATATACCTCACGCCCTCCCACATTCACCAACACAAGCCCCTTATTATAAACAAGGCGTCTCTCGGAGAGGAACTGATATTAAAAATAAATTCAAATCCCTCCTTCCAGACAAACACGTAACAGATGAAGACTTCTGGATTCAGACCAGCTTGAAATAAACTATACACATGTTGAGACAATTTTGTTTTATGCAGTAATATATATATATATATATATATATATATATATATATATATGGTAGTACTCGTTTGGAGAAACCTCGGATAACTCAAATTGCAGTGGAACAAATCGGTACCAGAGGAACAAAAGAAAATAAAAAAGAAAGAGCCAAGAACATTAAAACAAGGCGAAAACAATCGTCAAGTGTTTAATCTCCAAATCCAAAGAAAAAAAAACAAAACGAGTAAAAAGACAACGACGTATAGTGCTCAATACACTAAGTAGAGCTATAAACTACTAGTAGTATATATAAGGTAGAGCGTGTGTAAATATAAAAGTGAATATTAAAGTCAACACCTAGAAGCGACAGTCTGTTTCATGCTAGACGCAATCGTCAGGCCACCATAGATTGCGTCGTAGTTGAAGCTATTTTTTAGAAAAATAGTAGACTAAGAATTAAAAGTCCTATAAAATTAATTAACTTTTAAAAAATGAAAGAAATGTTATCATACTTTTAATTGTGCTTAATAAAACTTCAAATATGTAAACAAAAAATAAAAGATGGCGCTGTTTTACTACCGTGAAAACTTTTAAATTGAATGATTGAAAAATGCCTATTTTGGGATATTAAATAAAGTTAAATAATATATTAATTTTCAATTTTCTTTTAAAATTTCGTTTCTTGAAAATATTTCTTTAAAGCATTGGAATTATTTCACATTATTTATCTATTTTATAATTTATGAAAAATAACGATTTTATATCCGTATTCTATTACAGCTAGGCATATGATAAGATAAAAGGAAATTGGTTCTCTTTAACTTTTTCACTAACATTTTACATACATGAAAAATCAAAATTAAAGTCTGTATTTCTCATATAAGTGTGAAAAAAACTGAACTCACTAAATTCACTAAATACAACTTCGCAACAATCCCTTTAGAAATATTAAAATATTTTTCACTCCTTTTGTTCACGTCTTGTAAGCGGGATTTATCCCCACCAGCTGATTTTTTTTTTTTTTTTTTTTTTTTGGGTGACTGGTTGGCTTTGTGTCAGCCATATCAAAGATAAATTGGCTTCATTTGAACTCTATCAAATTACTGAAATTATGCTATTGTTGTTCTCTTTTCTGAAAACTCATTGCAGACCAAAAGCGCCGCCCGGGAAGGAACACTCCCGAACTACGCAGTTGCTTCTGAACTTAAAGAATTTACTATCGTAAATGCTATACATTTGATGAAATGCTACATATATTAAGTGTAAACATTTTCGTTTGTTTTTATAAAATGGGAAAATCGTTATTTCTACCGTTTAACTATGCATATTCGTTGAAAGTACGCAATTATTTTTATCTGAAATTGAACCTACCATACTCACAGACACCTCAGAGGAAACGCCTCGTCGAACTCATAAAAAATTGAGAAAAACAAAGAAAGATACCGATAAGTTAAATGACTAGAAGACTGCGGCAAACATTTACTGAATTTCTCTAACAAAGACATTTACCAAATTTTCGTTCCAGGAATCTTCCTTTGAGATGGCAGTAGTAGGAATTTTTATCTTTATTCTCTTGTGAAAACAATTTCTTTGAAATAATATTCACCGTTTTACATTATATACATTGTTCAGACAGTTATGGTCAATCTTTGTTCTCATATTCACGAAATTTCGGCCGTTTTACGCCTTGGTCTTCTTCAGGGGGGCGGATTTTCGAACTGAACCCTTTATTTCGTTCTATTTCTACGTGCCATGCCTCTTCCCTAGTAACTGTTATTTCTAGTAGTAACGCAACTCTCCAAACCCACCTCTACTGTGGCCAAGTATTGAACACAACTCTTTTGGATCAAGTCACTGGATTAATTCAACCAACGCCTTTATCCACTGGGCTATGTGTCCTTAGGGGGCACCTGAAGAAGGCCGGGGCATATAGCGGACGAAACTTCGTTAATATGACAACAAAGCCGATGACAACAGTTTGAACAATGTAAATAATTTACATAGTTACAATATCTCATCTCAAAAATATAGACAGATAGTGTTCACTTTGTATATGGCCCAAGTGCCACTCGAGGCGGAGGTTTACAGATTAAGAAGCAAGGGACACATTTTATATGGGGAGATAAACGTTAACCTTAGAATTAAACAGATTAAGACTGTATGGAATGAGAAATCATCCTCTTGGGAGTTGATTCCACATAGTGTGTGGAAAGAAGCTGCTTGAGTGGATCTTTCATCTTAGCAATCGGATACTAAGGGAATGGGAACTGTTCGCTACAATGGGCGTGGCATGATGGGTCTGGTTAGAACTGTAGGAACTAAAGAATGTAGTTCGTCCGAACACTTTCCATAGAACTAGCCGCCGAGCAGCGAGTCTGGCAAAGTTTCGTCTGTGTAAAATGGCTATAGAGTGGAAAACAATTCATCACCCACAAGGCCGCATAGACGCTTTTGGATTCAGTCACGACTGGAAAGTGAGGACTGGGCACTACCTGTCCATATATGACATCAATATTCCATTTCTGGCCTGAAGCAAGAACATAGCCTGAGATATCAGGTATTTACTGGAGCGGTACGGGGAACCGACTATTTTTCCATGATTTTTAGCGATGGATATTATGTACGACTTCTACTTAACTTCTTGGTTGATTTTAAGTAACCTCATTCCTTTTTCAGGGACACCCCGTGCTCTGAAAAAACACCCATTTATCGCGTTAGAGGAAATGATTTGTTTTGAATGAAGTGTCGAATCACTATTTATTTGACTATGTAAGCATATCATGTTTAGGGAATATTTGTTTGATATAATCGAAATACTCACGGCACATACATATATAGAAGAAAACTACTTAGTAATTGTTCGGCTTTATCTACTGAGTTTAAGTTACCCAGATCGGTAGGCTTCTGAAGAAGACCAGATGACCAGCCGAAACGTTGTGATAATAACGACATAGTTAAGATTAGGTCAAATGTAGAGTGTAAAAACTAACTTCACATTCTCGAAATTTAACAGAAAAAAACTAAATCAATACCGTTCTAAATCTGATGATAAAATACCTCTGGCAGCAAGGCCGCTGATCGGGAGATTGAAGCTTTTGAGAAGGGTGGAAACACATCTTAATTGCTGTTGTTCCAAGTTCCACCCAGATCCGTTGTGGTACCACCTGTTAGGGTCCCAGTTATGAGCAAATAGTGACTCCCCAAGCAAAAACAAGACATTTGAAATTATAAAATACATTTTTATATAAAAATAAATACCAATAATACATATGTATAGTAAAATTACCAACAATACCTATTTATAGTACATATTTAGTTAAAACCATAAATTAAATAACCCACAGAGGTGTCGATATGCCGCTAAACAAAATCAACCAAACAACCAAAATGAAAGAACACTTTTTCCTGATATTAATCCATATAATATCCTACAATTTCTTGAAGAAATTAAACTGTATTCCAAAATATAACTTCAACAAAACTACAACATAAAGGACACATCATCGCTTCTAGTAAATATGTCCATACAAACATGTCTATTCACAAAAGCTGCGTATCATCTACCATGTATTCAATTGCGAAAGCAGAATAATATATATCATATTAGGTTTTTGACGTTATAAAATACGTCAGAAACCGACATTATTTTTGCACCAACCTAATATATTCATCATTCAACGCCTCCAAGAAATGTAAATTTTCGCATTAAGAGACCCATGAAGGTGTTGATAAAGTCACGTATTCAAACGAAATCAATGTCAGATAATCAATCCTGGTGCTAAATAAGTCTTGCTAAATCACCGTCTGAAAATTGAAGCCTAATTCAGGTCTTATAGAATCCACGCGAACGTAGGAATAAATAATCTCTTAATTTAATTCTGTCTGAAGTAAGTAGTCATTTTTTTTTTCGTCTCATTTGATTCGATTCAAAATGTCTTCATGTTTCCAAACCTGATCAAGAATAGTGGATGAATTTATTCTTTTTTTCTTCTTTTTTTTTATCTCAGACGTTGTGTTCTATTAATAGTGGTAAGGACCAGGCGTGTTTAAGTATGGTCATCTTAGATTTCAAGTAAACCGTGTTAGCAAGAAATCTGCATGTCTTGGGGCAGTATTTCCACTTTAAAATTAAAAAAAAAGAATTGTCATTATCATTACGACAAGGCAGATGCCCTTGCATGCATAACCCAGAGTGTCGGCCTGTTGTTCATCAGGATATATTTCTGTACAAAGAATTTGTGGGTATTGCTTCTTGACTAAAGATAAATGAAGACATCATTTTTTCAAATCGATTAAATTGTGGTGACTGATTCTTTTCAATCCATAAATTTTTATTTCAAATTTATTTTGAAATTTGATTAATCTCTATCTATAAAAGGCAGGATGTGTGTGTGTTTCTGTGTGTGTGACTGTGTGTGTGTATGTGTAACGTATGCACGGTCGCAATTTTCGACGGATTTGCACCAAAATTTACATGGACATGCTCCAAGTTAGCGAGAAGGCCAAGACCGACTTTGCATTTCCCAACTCGATAGTGGAAATAATAGATTTTTTCATGCTTCTACGGCAGTTTTCATATAGTTTGCGGCCATTTTCTACTGGCCAGAGTGAGAGCCTATAGCTGGCTGCCACGAATAGGCAAGAAGATTCTATTGGCCAGCGTGAAAGCCAACAGCTGACTGACACGAATGTTAACTAGTATGCTAGCAGTCAAAAAAAATCGATAACTGCATTCGTCACAAGTGGAAAAAATTTAAATCTGCATGGCACTTTACTCCAATTGGCTCATTCGCTTGCTTAAACTCAACGTTGATTCTAATTCCGCAGAACTGGGTTAGTTGTAAAAAAGTATTTGTTGTTAACATTCTTTTTTCATTCGGTTTTTCCATTTACGAGTCCTTTTTTAAAGCTGATCGTTTTGTGTTCATTTTGTTTAGTTCTTTTTTCGTAACAGATTTAATGTTTAGTATAAAGCTTAGAAAAAATACGCATTGTGAGATAGGCAAGAAGTAAGGCATGTAGCAACATCAGCACGGCAAAGGACAGTCCTTTAAAGGCAAGGAAGGGCAAAAATTATTTTAAGCCAAGTGATAGCGATTGCCGTATGAGTAGTACGATTTTTGAATCAAGCCCGGGCAACGCCGGGCCTTGGTGCTAGTTTCGTAATATAAATATTTCGTATTATAAATTAATTGATTTAAAATATGTTTTTTCGCTAAACAGTTCTAACCATGTTTCAAAAATGGAAGCTAAAAGTTCCGAATTTAATTTAGTAATTAAATTGAAGACGTTAGTTCCATTTCATCCTCAAGCGCTTAAGGATGACATAGAAACTAACGTCTTTAATTTAATTACTAAAGTAAATTCGGAGCTTTTAGCTTCCATTTTTGAAACATGGTTAGAACTGTGTAGCGAAAAAACATATTTTAAATCAATTAATTTATAATATTTATGCTCTGTAAATTTACATTGAGCACTATTTTGTAAAAATAAAAATATCTATAAGAACACTGGATTATAAGCCGGGATAGAAACACGATCGATTTGACTCTCAACCTTTAGGCCATGATCGCACGCTACGGAGAAAGAGAATTTTTAACGCATTTTAACGAGATATAAGCGTCACCGACTGGCAGAGTGCTCAATTCATAGCGAAAAGCGTTTAGCACTAATCAACAGTAGTTGACAAATTCCCTTTCGTTCAAAGCGGTCAGTCTACGAAAGGAAGCATATGTAAATGGAACCTCTACTGAAATACGGATATTTACTAAAGTACGATATATATATATATATATATATATATATATATATGACCGAGTGGTTAGAAGGTTCGCTTTCTTATCATGAGACCTGGGTTGGAATCTCACCATAGAAGATTCATCAGGAAGGAGACCTGCTGATGTTATCGATCTGGATGGGGGAAGATCCCAGCGTGCGGCACCTTTGGAAAGTGCCTGAAATCATGCCATTGAAATTGATTGGACGGGACACTTAGGGTCGTCGATAGCTGCGCTAGCACGAAATCAAAAGTCATCGTCACAGAGGGTTTGAGTATGCTGGTGTTGTTCAGATTGTTGATGAATCTACATAACACACTCTCTTCCAGAAACTGTATCTATGGTCTGCTAGGCTTAGTTGTAGTATAAAACACAGTTTGGCTCAGTGGTTGTTGAACGAACACAAATGTGCCTTAGCGAGAATCTGCGATAGAGATTACTATTATTACGTATATATATATATATATATATATATATATATATATATATATATATATATATATATATATATTCATATTCCAAAGGTGACTGATATCTGGATACAAATTAATTCGTATGCCCCTTATCAAAATGGTAATTTCTATAGTAATGAATTTTGCGAATGAACATGCTTATAAAGATGCGTAAATTTCAAGATTGGTTATTCCTAAATTTTCGCTTGAGGATTAAACAGGGCTTGATACTTTAATTCAATGTAATTTCAATAATTATATTGAGGTATTTGGCTCTTGTTTTTGAAACATGAGAACTCTTATGTAGCGAAGGAATAATATTTTTTTAAAAATAATTATGATTTAAGTATTTCTGTATGGAACACTTTTTTTAAAAATAAAAACAAAAATACTAAAGAACCCCGGATTATTTACCTAACGTGTTCTTTCTTATTTTTCTACATATTTGCACACACACACACACACACACACACACACACACACACACACACACACACACATATATATATATATATATATATATATATATATATATATATATATTAAAATTTTGATAAAGGAAATGTACTAATCGACTGGTTTTGAACCTTAATGACACTTGTATAAAAGATGTATTTCTGCAAAATTATATATTATATAAATATATGTAATAGAATTTGGGGGATTTAGGCAAATCATTATAGTGATTTATCGAGTCTGTTAAGGATACTTCGAGATCTTCGAAATCCCCAAAATTCTATTACTTGTATAACCGTGCTTGACCCAGCTAATGCTCTGCGATGAAGAGGTTCGGCGGAAAGGAAAGTCGTGCCTCTTTGGGCACAATCCGTTGAGTTATGAATACCACCACGGAATTTGTGACTAGGGGCGCTATTCAATTTCCTCTTCATAACCGAGGCCCGTTGGCACATTGGGTATGACGTTTGCGTTGCATCGAAATGGTTGGGGTTCAGATCTCGGCTGTGGAGGCGCACTGCTGATGAGTCCCAAGACTGGATGAAACGGCCGTCTAACGCTTTCTGCATTCTCTTGAGGATTCTGCTATACTCAATGAATTACTATATATATATATATATATATATATATATATATATATATATATATATATATATGGGAGAAGTTTATAGTATTTCAAACGAGAGAAAAGTGTGTATATTAAAAAGATGAGCGAAACCGCGCGTTGTTGGTTGTAATCTCGATTTTTAAAAAAATATATTATGCTTTAGTTTCCATAATTTTGCTACACGAGTTTCCGGTCTCGTGACTTTCATCAAGCAAAGCGTGGAGATTTCCACATAGTATTAGAAATAATTATTTTTTTCTTTTGTATTTCCATGTAAAATATTCTCGATATAAGACATTCTCTTTTTAGTGTGTTAGTGATCCGAATGTCTTTCTTGAACTGAAACACATTCAAGAAAGACGTTCAAGAAAGATATTTGGGTCATTAAAAAGAGAAAATCTGATACCGAGAATATTTAACATCGACAAACATAAGGAAAGAATTAATTATTTTAAATAATTTGTGGAAATCATGCTTTGCCTGTTGATGGTCACAAATATATATATATATATATATATATATATATATAATTCCAGTTGAGCACTCTCTGGCTGAGGTATGGGTTTGTAAACAGTGACTATTATAGCTATATAGCGAGACTCTTCGCAAGCCGAATTGAGTCACTCTCGGTCACTGTTTTCAAAAATAAATACGCTAAAAATCCACCTTCATCCCGACCGTTCGCCGACAGCTTAGTGGTAGAATATCCGCCTGATACCAATTCAGTCGGGTTTCAATCCTAGCTAGAAGCAACCGGATGTCTAGCCGCACTGATGAGCTGTGATACAGCGAAACAGTCTGTCTGTGGATGACATTATATATATAAATATTAAAGAAAAATAGACCACTTTATATATATATATATACATATATATATATATATATATATATATATATATACATACTAAGCGTAGCTTAGGTGTGGCACATTCTGAAAGTATGGAGCACACAGTGAGGACCGAGCTCACTATTAAGTCGTAATTGCTCCAGCGAGATAAGATTGCTAGCCATCACACAACTTCGAAGAGACCAAAACTTGTGTAATTATAATCTTTATATTTTATAGATTCTATCCAGTTTTGGAATGCTGTTCAAAAGGGAGATACAAACGCTAAGGTTCGTATTTGTTTTCCAAGGTTATTTGTGTAAAAATGAATGCAACGAAATCAGCTTTAGCAAGTCCACTTTCCGAGACGATATCCACCACGCGACAAGAAACATCCAAAATTTTTAAATGATTTTGACATGAAGTATATTCCTTCGTACAAATTCTATTGTTGTTTTTGTCTTTTTACCTGCTTGTAAGCTTCTTCGGTCGGTTGATTTGTAGTCTGTCGTTTATTGAATTATATTTGGGGTCCGTTTTAGGATTCTGTAATGAAGCTATTTTATTATTAATTTCGAGATAGTTGCCTTATCTTTCGCTTATTTTCAATTATACGATTTTAAAACCAATCTCTTTTTCTTCGGCTGTTTAGTTAGTAATAATGACACTGAAGTCCTTTCGGCTCCTGAAATAAAACATCTACATTATTACAAATAATATAGAATTAGTTTTGATGCCTTTACTGTTATATCTTTCTTAGAAAAGACATATTTGTTTAGATATACATTGTGACACAATATTATAGCAGAGGCTAGAATGCCATTTATGTTATAAAGGCTTACGGCTACATCACTTCCCGTACGATCACCGAAGTTAAGCAACGTTCAGGTTGGTTAGCACCTTTATAGGTAACCGTTTGCGAATACCAGGTGCTGCAAGCTTGGATGTTCGGTGTTGTTATGGATAATTGTTAATCGGAGAGCTACAATTCCATTTGGGTTCATTTTTTACTCATGTGGGGTAAAAACACGACCGATTTTCTCTACACTAATTGTTGAACATATAATAGTCCATTCACTATTTGTTGAGGCGCCTGTTCATAAGAACAGGGATCAGAAATTCGAATTGCAACGTTGAGTCGTACGCATTGGCCCACTGAACTACAATATTCGCTATTATTAATCCATATAACTCAGATGAAAAAACATTTCCTGACTAATCTTTTGCTGTTTCACTTGCAATATTATTAACCAGAACTACAACAAGCTTATACGTGCATTATAACAATTCACTTATGTGGAAATACCACTGAGAAAAGTGATGAATATATCTCTTCTTCCCCCATGTAAGACATGTATCACTCAATCATTATCTAAAAAAAATATTACAATACAGTAGAATCCCTGACACCGGACTAAGAATGTCTTCCGGATATGAAGAATTGGTTACAAAGTCCAGATATGAGGGGTTATATCTAGATTAAAATAAAAGAACTGAAATCAGGTTTAACATTTATTTTCAATCTTTTATAGCAAACAAAATAAGCTAATGGTGATTCAAATTTAACTGAATTGATTTTTAGAATAAAGAAATAAATTATTTAATGTTAATAAAAGTTCATTAAATTAAGTAGGCCACGTATGCAAAACAAATAATGTAACGAGGATTTTTTAATCGCTGTTGCATGATGATTCTTTCTCTTTTAATGTCATTCTCAACTTTTCCGCATTTCTTTTTGCTTTTCTTCTTGAAAATTTTTAATAAACTACTCTTTTTATCTCTGCGTGCTTTATTGTAATCGTTGTAGCTGTATGATGGCTTTCTTTCCATAAAACTAACAACCTTTTTTCAGTTTCAGTCCAGGTTTCATCACAATCATGCATCACGTCGCTATCTTGCTGCAGATGTGTCGCGTTGTCATCTTTTCCCATCATATTTTGCACCAATACAAGACATTAGGATGGAATAAGCATAATCAAAGTATATTTCTTGAAAAACAGAAATTTCAAATCAGTTACATATCACCAAAATACCTCAAATATGCATACACATCATGTCCGGATATGCGGGATTCCTGATCAGAGGCACTCTGGATATGAGGGATTCCCGATATGAGGGATTTTACTGTATAAAATTATTTTCTGGTTTTAAATAAGTGGTAGAAAATAATCAATGTCATAAAGAAAATTATTAGGCTAATATTTAATTTGATAATTAAGCATCAGATAGACGTTCGATTATTATATATGGACTCTAGGGTCTATTGGATGTGAAAGTCTTTTTAGGGTTCAGTGAGTCGAGAAGAGAAATAAGCTAAGCATGATTAAATACCGTCGTTCCCTTTGCATAAATAATCTTATGAAAAGTATTAATTCGTCCACTTTACCTATCGTTTATGTTGCAGCTGTACTAGTGAGTTAGTCAAAATGCCTTCACTCACTTTATAGTCCACCAATAGAAGGTTAACCAATCCGAAGACGTAGAACATTCAATCCGTCGTGTATAAAGGCGGCCATTTTTGTTCACTCTACCCGAATGTCCAATCCAGCTTGTCAGGCGAAGAGAAACAGAAGGACGAACTATGCTCTGCTACCTTTTACCAAAATATTCACTGCTAACATGAACAACGCTTTCCTAATGTCTTCAAATTATTCACTGCTACTCTCTGTATTCTCTACTCAAGACGACCGTCATTATGAACAACAGTTTAAGTTGGATGAACAAGAGTTTAAAGTTGGATGAACAACAAAACTTGAAGAAGGAACATTTTGAATTTAAAAAAAAATAAAAACAGCCTGAAAAATGGATGTGTTTCGTCAGGTCATTATATCCCAGACACGCCAATTCTGCTGGTGGCCGTACACGCGTTACCTCACCGAACTTAATGTTTTCTTTTAATCATTTCGCCCCAAGAAAGGCGATAGAACCACTAAGACGCATGAAGTAGTGTGAAAGAAACTGAGAAAACGTTATTGAGAAGAAAGGACAATACAAGAATAAGATTCAAGGAAACAGAAAATGATGATTGACATTGCATTTGAATTCTTGGTGATCAACTCCGAACGCAAGATTAGTATACAGCGTGGAATTCGGTTTCTGTAACTGTGCTTCTTCTATGAATATTTTCATGGTAATTGTTGTAATAAGCTTCCCTTTTTGGGCACATCTCATCTCATATATTTTGTCTCATCACTTTACATTTGAATCTAACTGTAAGTTCTATGCTAACAGTTTTTTTCTCTCTCACTTCTTGTGAAATTTTCTTCCGGCTTCTTGCTTCAAAAATAAAACTCGTCTTCAAAATTTAAATTCAGTGTCAATCATCATCTTGTCTCTTCTTCTTTTCTTGTTATTCAGCCAATTATGTGCCATGCCAGATAAACAAGGCAGATTTTTTTTCCCGTAGTAGGTTGCCAATTCTTCCTTTGCCATCCGGGGCTATAAAACCTGGTCTGTCTTGCTATTTTACTCATAGCTGGGGGAGAAGAAGAGGATTCATATATTCTCCAAATGTATTAACACGTATGTGAATGTAATGGATTTGACTAGAATTCGAACTCGGCTCCCCGATTCCTCAAACCGAGCCGCTATCCATTACTCCAACGTGCCTACTCTGTTCTACTTATTAGTGTTTTTTTTTCTAGCACTCGATAAAATCCTTGTGCGTTAGTGGCTCTATTGTCTTCCTTGGGGTGAAATGACAAAAAAAATGTTTTTTACAAGCTTTGAATAGTATATACTTCTGTATATAGTGTTCGGCTGTAATCGTTTGACAAATCCTAAATATTTTTTTCAATTTTATACGAAACCAAAAAAAAAAATATTTCCATATCAAAACACTAATTATAAAAATTCAGGTTACTTTTTTCGCATATAAAATACAAAATTATTTTCTCTCGCAATAAATAGATCAAATAAGAGCCAATTTTTCAACATCCGAATATATATATGGAAAAAATTTTATCAAATACGTAAGTATCCTGACCTAAAAATTATACAGCAATTTTTAGAAACTATGCGCTATTCTACACACTTCAATTATCTTTCACGAGTAACGTTTCTCTAGTTTTGACTATTGAGGATTCAATGAATCTCTAGATATTTGCGCAGTCAATAAGAATCTCAATTTTTTTTTTTATCTCACATTATATATAATTGAACATTTTTTTTATCTCACAATATATATAATTGAACATTCAAGAGACGTAAATAAATTAGACATTATCAGTTCCACGATGGGATGACTCTTCGGTTCGGTGATTGTGAAACAGAATTAGAATATTAACTTAGCTTATCGTATGTATGTAACAGGGTGCTGGTCGTATAGCCCAGAGGCTAGCAAGACAAAAACTTTGATTGATTATACTATTTTTATTGTTGCTCATGATGCCATAAAATGCAAAGTAGAAGACGAACTGGCCAACAACACGGAAAAAACTTAAGAATAGAAGAAACATGAACGTAAAAATTGAATAAGCTTTAAAAAGTGTACAATCCATCTATCTATTGCTATATGTGTGTAAGTTTGTAGGATGTATTAGGTTGGTGGAAAAATAATGACGTGATAATGTCGTTTTTTTACGTATTTTTAACGTCAAAAAACGACATTATTACGTCATTATTTTTGCACCAACCAAATATATTATATGAAACAAAAGTAAAGAGGTTGAGACAAAGCTGAAAAGCTTCTAGACGAAACATTTCGCTGACGTGTGCTAGGTTCGAAAATTTGTTGGATTTTTTGAAGAAGGGTCAATAAATTAAATTACCTAATCAGATCCGACCTTCATAAACCAGAAATATCTGTTCACACACACACACACACACATATATATATATATATATATATATATATATATATATATATATAGTAGTTCCAACGAGAGAAAAGTGTGTATATTAAAAAGAAGCGAGAAACTGCAAACTTTCTTGGTTGTAATATAGATTTTTTTTAATATTTTGCTTTATTTTCAATGTAAATAAAGTATGATATTATGCATAAATAAAGGATAATAATATAGTCCTTTATTTTGCATATACATAAAGCATAATATTTTTAAAAGAAAATCCACATTACAACCAAAAACCTTTGCGGTTTCTCACTTCTTTTTAATATACACCCTTTTCTCTCGTTGGAACTACTATAATCTCATCCCTTTATATATATATATATATATATATATATATTTAGTTTATGAAAGACTAGGTAATACGTATGGGTAAACCTAAGAATGATAAAATCCAGAGAGCTCAATGTAAATCCAGAGCAAATAATTTAAATAAAAACAGACCAATTTAAGGTTCCATGTAATAAATTATTTCACCACAGCCCTTTTAAAAGGACTGAGGATCATCAGACGTTACTTCCAAACAAAGAATAAAAAGAAAATTTACACATTTTTGACGGGCCGTATAAACATATGTAAATTAACGAAGTGAGGAAGTGAGAGGAGAGAAAGAGAGAGAGAAGACATGAGTGAGTTAGCAGATATTGACATATTTAAACGGTTAACAACGGAAGTTATATATTGAATCGAAGGGGTAGAGAAGAAAAAAACCCATAGAGAGAAAAAGAGAGAAGGAAGTTAAGAGAGAAGAGAAAATGTCCCTAATTTTCTTTGTTAAAAAAAGGATAGAAACAAACGCTGTTATTTTGTTTTACTTTGAAAGAGTTATTTTGAGGGTTCATAAAGATTATAATGTTTGATATAAATTTGAATATCTCTAAACTGTCTACAAATAATTTAATGTGATGTTTGTTAGTAATTTAAATTTTTTTTTAAATTTTGGGGATTTTTTATGAAATAGTCGATTAGAAAAATATTCATAGAAAGTAAAAATTTTATTTTAAAATATAAGTTTACTTCCAGTAATCTTTTTTTTAATCTCTTAAAAAAATCTTATTATTGATTATTAAGTTGTCATCTCTATCCGTTTGAATTTTTTTCATGAATTTAACTCGTGACTGTTTCTAGATAGGTAATCTCTTTTACTTAAATTTTAGTTAGTATGGGGTAATATTTGAAGGTAATATTAAAGATCTTGCTCTGTTATATACTGTATACACACCCATGCAAATATCACATATGCACACGTTCTTTTACATATTCAATCACTCATACAGGTGCCGAAATGCACAGGTAACTTCATGTATTAACATCTACCTAAATATCGATTTTTTTTTCAAATTTAAATATTTTATAATCAATAATGATTATTAAAGGGTAATATATTTCAATTTAAATTAAATTATCAATTTAAAAAAATTCCTCCATATTATAAAGAATTTTAAACTCACATTTACAACTGGAGAATATTAAATGAGAAAATGTGATAAAACACTAATAACAGGACTGCATATATATATATATATATATATATATATATATATATATATTCAATGTTCAATTATATATATACAATGTTCAATTATATATATATACATATATATATATATATATATATATATATATATATATATATATATATATATATATATATATAATTGAACATTGACGTCAATACGAATAAGTTGTATCGCTAAGGCGCAAGTCTGTAGGTGTACTAATTCTTTCTAGTATCGTTTTACTTATTTTACCTAGTTCACTTTTGGTTGAGTTTACCAGTCTGCATGTTGGCTTGGTTTTAAAATTTTGTGTGTGGTCTTTTATTGTGATAAAAGCTTGCGTCTTAGCGATACAACTTATCCGGTCGGCGAGGTCTAATATTTTAATTTTCTTATTGATATCGTGTTCTATTGTTTTTGGTGCTTTTTGTATGTTTTAGTTATGTTGTCTTTATTGTGTGTAGGGCTCTTAGTTCATATAAATTTCTAGTTTTGTCCGCTGCGATAAATACACTTGTTTTTTTTTTGTTTTTTGTTTTTGTTTTTTATTTCAATTATATCTTATTTTTTTATTCCCGAAAACACTCACATATATATCACAAAAGACAAAAAAGCCAACCTGAAGAGAAACATCATATGGTTCAATCCACCATACAACAAAAACATAAAAACAAAAGTAGTTAAATATCCATCAATCTCTTACAGAATCACTTCCTCGAATCAAGCACTCTCCACAAAATATTCCACAAAAACATGTTGACCATGTTTATCGAAGTCTCAGAATATGGAATCCAGTGAAGTCCGTAATCTATTCAATATCAGAGGTTGGCAGTGTAGATTCGGAGAAAGTAGCGGCTGTTAATTCTTTAAGTTTCGATATCCGGTTAGCAGTGAAGATATTTTGGGAGAAAAAACAAAATGGCTACCTTTATACACGTCGGATTGAATATTTTGAGCTTTCTGATTGATTAACCCTTCTCTTGGTGGACTATAAAATGAGTCAGCTCACTTTGGTTAGCTCACTAGTACATAGATATATCAAAAAAACTGTAACAAAACACAGTAAAAATCAGCTACAGTTTCACTGAAAACATAACACAAATCATAAATAAGCAAGACAGGAAAAATATCAGCAAACCATCCGAACAAATTAAACCCACGTGTAGCTACAGAATAAAGTCCCTTAAACTGTAATTGCTTAAAAAAACAATGTAATATACCAAGCCACGTCAAAATCATCAGATAACGAAGAAAAAATATACAAAGGCGAAACTGAAGGACCCTGGAAAGAAACTACGTACACAAAACATTTTCACAAATAGTAAATACGCGAAAAGCACAATGCTTTCCAAATATATCTGGGAAATTAAAAATAAAAAGCAAATTATACCCAAAAAATTATGGAACAGCAAACTATAATTACCTTCCCAGACCAAAAAAAAAATACTAAAAAAACGATCAGAACTTATCTCAAAATACAGACACGAAAACAATTTTACTACGTTACTTAAAAACAGAAAAATGAAAAGAATAAATAAAAATTAAAAGAAAAAGCAAACACAAGTAAAATGAATTAACCCAATTAAATAAAATAAATAAAAAACAATTCCCGCAAAATCATTGTTAGAATAGACTACCCACAGTACATTAGAATACCCACAATGCACCATTGGCCCGTATACATAAATAGTCGAGAAAAACACAATTCATGTGACCTGATGTTGCATTTAGCATGAAACTGTCTCTCACCTCTGAGTGTTGACTTCAATGTTTAATTTTATATTTACATACGCTCTATCACTGATATTGAGCACTTTATCCCATATATACAGCATACCTTAAAACTATATTTCTTCATTTTAACCTCCACTGTTTGAAGAAAATTTGCCGGTGGGAACTATGGTAGCGTGTGTGGTTAGTATTCCTTGGCTTTCATATTTGTTAAATCTGAATGACGCACTACACCATCCAGACCACAACAACGCACCGCAACGTCCAGATCTGCAATGACGCACTACAACATCGAGATCTCAATAACGTACTAAAATGTCCAGATCTCAATGACACACCACTGCATCCAGACCTCAATAACACATCACAATGTTCAGATCTGCAATGACGCATTAGAAAATCCAAAACTCAATAACGAACGACAATGTCTAGATCTGCAATGACACACCACTACATCCAAATCTCAATAACGCACAACAATATCCAGATCTCCAATGACGCACTACAACATCCAGATCTCAATAACGCACCACAATGTCCAGATCTGCAATGACGCACTACAACATCCAGATCTCAATAACGCACCACACTATCCAGATCTCAATTGACGCAATACAACATCCATATCTCAAAAACGCAACGCAATGTCCATATCTCCAATGACTCACTACAACATCTACAATGACGCACTACAACATCCAGATCTCAATAACGGACTACACTATCCAGATCTTAATTGACGCAATACAACATCCAGATCTCAAAAACGCAACGCAATGTCCATATCTCCAATGACTTACTACAACATCCATATCTCAATAACGCACAACAAGGTCCAGATCTCCAATGATGCACAATATCCAGATGTCAATAACG
Source organism: Acanthosepion lycidas (assembly GCA_963932145.1). NCBI lineage: Eukaryota > Metazoa > Mollusca > Cephalopoda > Sepiida > Sepiidae > Acanthosepion > Acanthosepion lycidas. The sequence goes on from OZ010610.1 coordinate 24,275,414, forward strand.
TACTACATTTCCAGATCTCCAAAGACGCACTACAGCATCCAGATCTCAATAACGCGCTACAATCTCCAGATCTCCAATGACGCACTACAACATCCAGATTTCAATAACTCAATTCAATAATTCACTGTAATCTCCATATCTCTAGTAGCGTAATATAATATCCAGATATCCAATAATCCAATGTATTCAGATCTTCTATTACACACTACATTCTCCAGATCTCTAATAATGCTCTACCAACCAAAATTCAGCAAAGTAAAAGATATTTATATTTTAAGCCATATAAAAATATCACCCTTTCTAAACCGTATACAAATATTTAACTATTTACAGACGAATAAACCCTGTAAAAATTGCAGGTCAATTTGAAATTCCCAAATATATACGTTTCTTCAAATTTGACAAAGCGAATTGTCAGTTTGCCAAAATCGTGTTGACCAACAAAACCATGACAAGCGATTGAGTTTTCTGTTCCCTTCGCTATCACTTAAGGCAAACGGCAAACGAAGAGAGAATGGGATGTAGAAATCATCTGTAGATGTTTGAAAGTTAAAAAAAAATACTTAATCGCTGGTGAATTCCCTTTGGCTGATAAAGCGAAAATAATTTCTCGTGCTTCCACTGTTTGTGACATTCTTCGTGACGTAAAAAGTGATAAATCTTCATTATTTCTCTGGCACGTTTTACCAACGAAATCAACGCATCGTGTCTTCCTCATCGTTCTCCAATATTGCTCATTCTCTCCCACTAGAATTGGTTATTTTGCAATTATGTCGAAGAAACGACCAACGCAGAATTTTCATTTATTTATTTTATAAAAATTACCTTCGGTGTTATTTTTTAAAAAAATAATAAACATCGCTAATATTTTAGTCCTTCGTTGAAAATTTTGTGCCATTGTGTGTGTGTAATAAATTGTTATTTGCTCATCTAAACTCACATTCCTCTACATATTAACGAAGTTTTATAGTTCACTATTGAGAAATTTTTATATATTTGTCTCAAAGATAATTCCAAGAGAGATTTATAAGTTCTCCGTGCGCGTAACCCGTTGCACCTTAATCCAGATGAATACACACACTTTGCTTACATTACAACATGACGTGATTACGTCATTAATAATTGCGTATTATTACGCATTTCTTTTAATCATTCACCCAATGCAAGCCAATAAAGCAACTAAGATGCAATTATTAGAAAACAGAAAATAACGAAGAAAATCTCAATTTAATTTTTGCATAATTCTATATCTCTGACATGAGGTATTATGATTACTTGTATTATTTACATTATTCGGACTGTTATCCTCATCTTCATTGCCATATTCACAACGTTTCGGCCATTGTACGCTCCGACCGTTTATGCCTATATCTCTCTATATGTCTGCCTATATCTCTGAGATGAGGTATTATGATTACATGCGCCTGCTAATTAAACCATAGCTGGACAGAGTAGAGAGGTATTGCTACCTTTCGTAAGAGTATTTCCCATAAACAATTAAGCACACCTCATCGATTTCTCGTTTCTAAATCTTTATCACCTGTCACCAATGCCCGTACTGAATAATTGTCGAACACAGCTTGCACAACACCGCAACAATTCACGCCAACAACACCAACAGACAATATTCCAAAGACAGATATTCGATTTAGCACTGGCGACAGGTGTTATATACGCGTTTGTATGTATATATATTTTAACGGCAGCTTCGTTTGAATTACAAAAGCGTAGCAGCCATTTAAACAAATTACTGGAAGTTTCAAGAAAGATACTGCTGATATGAAGAACAAATGAAGCAGAATGCAACAATAATAATAATTTTATATATATATATATATATAATATTTTACTTTCCATAATTTTACTACACGGGTTTCCGGTCTCGTGACATTCTTCAGGCAAAAAGTGGATATTTCCACATATCATTAAAAGGAAGTAATTTTCCTTGTTTTTTTTTTATGTCTAACCATTCATTTTTGTTTAGTAGTAATCCAAATGTCTTACTTGAACTGCTCGCAAAAGGTTTTTTTTCTGCTTAAGGGGCAATAATGTAATTAGGATTGGTCTGAGAAAGGCCGGGGAAGGACGTTTTCGTTCTTATCTTTTTATGAAACCTTACATCTATTTCCATTTTTGTGTATTGTGTACGCGTGTTGTTTTTGCTAGTATGCGCATGCGTATTCCCTCTCCATACATATATACTCTCTTATTATAGGGAATCTGTATAAACACACACACACACACATATATATATATATATATATATATATATATATATATATATATATATAGATAGATAGATCTAAAATTTTACTCAGATCCTCGCAACCTACTACGAGACACCCCTGCCGAAGATAAGGTTATGATTCTTGGTAACTTCAAGGCCAGTTTGAGCCAAGATTTTGCGGCCTAGAAAGGAGTGCTTGGGAGACATGTTGTTGGTGACTGTAATGAGAACGGGCGCTTGCTAATAGCGTTCCGCCCAGTGCATCAGCTAGGCATCACGAACACCATCTTCCAGCACAAAAACAGATTACAACCAAACTGGATACTTCCTTCCAAGCTGCACTTGAGTCAAGGCTTGACAATGCAAGCTTCCTCACAAATAAAAAAAAACAATTGAAAACTGACATTCTGCAGACATGTGTAGAAGTTCTTGGGTTCTCCTCTGGGAAAAAATGGACTGGTTTGATTATAGCAACGTGGAAATCCAAGAATTTCTGGCCAGGAAGAGATCAACTCACCAGACCCACTTAGCTCAGCCAGCTTGTCCTGTAAAGAAACCTTCGTTCTGTTTCATATGCCGTGAACTCCAGCGCAGGATTCAAGAGATTAAGAACTAGTAATGGATTAAACCCGCTGAAAAAAATCAGCTATATGCAGGCACTGGAGACATCAATGGCTTCTATGAAGCTTTAAAACACGTTTACGACCCTATGTATTGGTTCTAGAGTCCTGTGCACACTGCAGACGATCATACGCTCTTTATAATCAGGTTGTCTATCATAAAACATTGGTTGGTACATTTCCAGGCCGTCTTCAGTGTTAATCTTTCGGTCCAAGAATCAGCAATTCTCCACATTCCCCAAACACCATCATGTTGACTGGATATATCATCCAACTCTTTCCAAATCATTCCCACTGTCCGCAGATACTGAAATGTTTGTATTGGAGCACCCGGTGCGAATGCCAAGCAGTACAGCATATCGTTTCCAAATTCCTAGCGGAGGGAAATGCGTCATGGTGCTATTTTCTCACAGACACCTTGCCCAACTGACTCTACTCTACTGTGCAATCGACAATTTACCCGCTGCACTATATATATATATATATATATATATATATATATTAGGCAGAAATCTTTCATTGATGCATGTTTCATTAAATAATATTGACAAGTTTTTTCTATGTATTTTATATTATTATTGAAAGACGAAAGGAAATCACCATATTGATACATGTTTAAATCAAATCTAAGCTTTCGGCTTACATGAGCCATTATCAAAGATGACAATTACATTTCAATATATCAAACAATACACGGACGAAACAATAATGATAGACTTGTTGTTTTGTTTTTCAATGATAATGTTATTAAGCATATCAGAAAATACGAAAGGAACTTAATTAAAATACTTATTTAATGAAACATTCATCAGTATATATATATATATATATATATATATATATATATATATGCTGATCGATTTATTGATTCATTTTCTACGATTAATCAACTACTTGCAGGTTATTTAAAGTCAGAAATTATTTGCAGTATACCGTAATGTAGATAATAATTTTTTATTGATACAAGTCTTATCAAATAATGCGTATTTTATGGATCCATACCTTTTCCAAGTGTAGTTACGCTTATGTACATATTCCAATGCAGATTAAGAATAACAAAAACGTTAACAGGCAAAAGTTAGCCGTTTCCATTCAGTAAATTGCAGCAGTTTTAAAACAGGAAAAATTCAGCATATTATTAAAAAATGTTATTAAAGATTTTCTTCGTGGTTGTCGACTTCTCTCGTCCACAGTCATTGAACTTTCGAGAATCGATGGAAGTTTTCATTTCCAAAAGATTGTTTCTCGCTGTATTGAAAGTTATCATCGTAATTATATCTTTCTGGGTGGGGTCCCTTCTTATTGTCCCAACTATGGGTAAACAGTGAACACTGAAACTGGGTTAAAAAGACTATAGAATTATAAAAATACATTTTAATAGTAAAAATATCAGGAATGCATTTTACAGTAAACTTATCAAGCAAAACATTTTTATAGTAAAAATAACAGAAATATATTTTTATACTAAAAATATCAGCAATACATCTATATCACAAAAATATCAGCAATAAATTCTTATTGTAAAAATATCAGCAATACATTTTTATTGTAAAAATATCAGCAATAGAGTTTTATAATAAAAATATGTGCAATATATTTTTATGATAAAGATATATGAAATACATTTTATAGTAAAAATATCAGCAATACATTTTTCTAATAAAAATATCAACAATACATTTTTATAGGAAAAATATCAGCAATGCATATTTATAATAAAAATATCAGCTATAACTTTTTATAGTAAAAATATCAGCAATACATTTTTTCTAATAAAAATATCAGCAATACATTTTTTCTAATAAAAATATCAGCAATACATTTTTATAGGAAAAATATCAGCAATGCATATTTATTATAAAAATATCAGCCATAACTTTTTATAGTAAAAATATCAGCAATACATTTTATAGTAAAAATATCAGCAATACATTTTTTATAATAAAAATATCAGCAATACATTTTTATAATAAAAATATCAGCAATACATTTTTATAGGAAAAATATCAGCAACGCATATTTATAATAAAAATATCAGCCATACCTTTTTATAGTAAAAATATCAGCAATACATTTTTTATAGTAAAAATATCAGCAATATATTTTTTCTAATAAAAATATCAGCAATACATTTTTAGTAAATATATCACGTAATACATCTTTATATTGAAAATATCAGCAATAAATTTTTATAACAAAAATATCAGAAATACATATTTATTGTAAACATATAACGCATTATATTTTTATAGTAAAAATATCAGTAATACATTTTTATAATAAAAATATCAGCAATGCATATTTATAATAAAAATATCAGCCATACCTTTTTATAGTAAAAATATCAGCAATAGATTTTTATAACTAAAATATCAGAAATATATATTTATTGTAAACATATAACGCATTATATTTTTATAGTAAAAATATCAGCAATACATTTTTATAGTAAAAATATCAGCAATACATTTTTATAGTTTAAATAATTACCAGCAATATATTTTTGTAAAAAAATAAAAATTACCAGTAATTTGCAAAACACATTACTTAAGTTCCCAAGAAAATTAATTTTCGGAATTAAATGACCCATAAGTAGTTGATATGCCGCTAAACAAACAAAAAATCATTATTCTAATTACATCTACTCCCCACTTCTTTTGCTGCTGCTGTTTGAAGTTCTGCGTTTTCGTTTTTGGTAAAGTTGCTCGTTTATAATTTTGTAGACCCAATCTATAAAGCGAAGGAGACGCTAATAGAAACCATGTACACTCGCCGCATTACCTGCCCAGCGGAGTCATAATTTGTGCATCCACGAATCAATACCATATAGGAACTTGGTTCGAGCAAAATTTTTATAGTCTATCCGAACTCTTATGTCATGATTCGTTGACCTGCTGCCAGTTCCACAAGTAATAAAACTTTCGCTAGACGATAGTTACTCCTCTTTAGAATATTGCCTGCCCAGCGGAGTTATTTTGTGCATCAGGTTTGCCATACACAGATTGAAAGAAATATGATTAGGTGATTTGTATAATCCAATTATAATCGAAATGCTTTTAATGGAAATGTATTTACTCATTATCAGTATATATATATTTTTATTAAAGCTTCTTTTATGATAAACTAGCATTTGTTTTCAGTAGAAATTTTTTGATCCGCCTTGAGTGGAAAAAAATATAAAACTTTTATATAAAGAAAAGAAATAAAACAATAATTCACAAAATAATGTTTTTCGTAAAAAATGAAAAAGCTACGAATATTCTGAATTCATCTGCATTTATTAAAGCATTCTGTGTCCATATGTATGAAGGGTTGGATGTTTGTATATGTCTACAGCCCAAAGTATTTAGTTTGTCAACGGATATAGAATAATTGATATATTACTCGAGGAAAATATAAATATTAAAGCAAACATTTTTCCTTGAGTAACGTGTCTTGAATTATAATGAGAAACATGCCTCGAAGTAATTCCTTCCCCAAATTAACAGATCTCATTTTTTTCCAGTCTGATTATATCTCTCTCTCTCTAGTTTTCTCTCTCTTTGTCTCAGTTCACACACATACACATATATTGACAATAATATTAGTTCTTATATGTTTAAAGAATAAGTCCTTGAATGAAAAAAGGCTTATTATTAATTGTTAAAATCAATATAAAAACTAGTTTGTATTTAATGGAAGTTCAATAAACATAGAAAATGTTAAGTTTGTGACATCTGATAAGTATCTTCTACACAGAACAGCCCTGGGTGTGACGATTAACTATATCCGGCAGAAAGGACACCGATCGGGAGATTGGAGATTTTGAGGGGCGTAGAACAACTTAACTGTTGTTTTTCCCATCTCCACCCTAACTCAGTGGTGGCAGAACGTGTTAGGGTCCCACGCTATGAGCAAATAGTGAACCTACCAAACAAAAACATAACACTATGAAAGTGTAAAAATACATTTTTATATAAAAACATAAACAATAATACATAGTTATAGTGAAATTATCAACAATGCGCACATACAAACAAATTGTAGAGGCAAATGAGTTTAAAACACTACCAAACAACCAACATAAAAAAAACTTTCATGACTGTATTCCAAAATATATCTCAAACAAAACCACAACATAAAACATATCACCGTCTCTAGTAATGTCCATACAAACATGTATATGCACAAAAATCTAAGTATCATTTACCATGCATTCAATTGTGAAAGCAGAATAACACATATCATATTTCGGCAGTAAATGGCCCATAAGGAGTTGATATGCCGTTTAACAGACAAATAAATCAATCATTCTACACAATATAAAATAAGGAGTTTAACAAACAGACGCATCTTATACAAATAAATACAATGTTTTGTCTCTTAATAAAATGCATGTTGTTTTTTCATACGTTTTACACAGAAGCGTATTAAGCAGAAAAACTAAACTAAATTGACTGTTCATAAATTATTAGGTTAGAAAAAAAAGCTTCTCTTTTTTACATGATTGCTTCAAGATTACTTTTACGGTACATACGGAAATGTCCATTAATGTTTACATTATAGTGTTTTCTTCCTTTCTTTGCAGATTATTTAATAACACATTGGGAAAATTTGTATCAATTTTACACTTTTAAAACGATTATAGTTCAAAATTTAGATCACAGAATGCTGTTTGAATTTTTAAAAAATGCTTTGGGGCAAGAAATATTAGTTCTGGAAATGCGTAAGTGTTCGGAGATTGAAGAAATGGCTTTGCCAATTTCCGTCATAAATTACTTTTTCTCCAGAAATTACCTTTCGATCTAGACCGCTAGCTTCTCGCAATATTGAGCTTCTTTGGACTGTAGCTGAGAAAACAGGTCACACTGTACGGAAATTAGAAAAACAGTTCAATAAACTCACACTTCGAACATAAAACACCTTCATGTACTTGAAAATGTGTGTAAATTCAACATTCATTATATAGCCTAAGAGTTGACCCCTGCTTGTCATCCAAAAAAAAGTGCTATCAGTCGTTGGTGGAATCATCGCCAGTGGTGAAACGTTTGTGCTCTATAACTATATCCAACGAAAACAACGATGGTCGGCACACACTGAAATCATACTATCCATCCTCAAACCAGAACTATATTCGTAAAAAGCATATTTCTTCTTCGGATATGAAGGGTGTTGTCAATGTTGAAGGGCTAAACCAAGGTGAAACGTTTCACGTTGAGAACTACTGTCAACAATTGAAAGCATTACCCAAAGATTTAAAGAAAAATCACCTATCATTGGCTAACCGTAAATGTGTGTTGCTCTAAGACAACATATTTGTTGAGTCATTCAAAAAAAGTGATGGTTTTAAATATAGAAAATTTATCTCATCTTCCTTGGTCTTAATCCACCTATCATCTTTTCAGATCATTACAACAATTTCAGAGTGGAAGTGTTTATTTATTGAGAAGAATTTAAAACTGATACGGATTCTTTGTTTCCATCGACATATAAAGGATTTTCGCCCGTGTTATTTGTCAATTTAATATAAAGTAAATAAATAAATGAAATATAGATAGGGCATTATTTTGTGGATTGTGAGAGGAAATTCTATTTTGAGTAAATGTATCAATTAAGACTAAAATAAGCATTTGTGGCTTTCAATCTTTAAATGTGAGAGGATTTTTTTCCAAACAATATTTATTGTTTATTCACACACTTTAGACAAAAGCGTATTATACAGAAGAAACCAAATTTATTCTGTGTTAATAAATATTTTTTAATTACGTGCTTCGGACAAATGTGTATTATGGAGAGAAACTATGTATCGTCTCTCTTAAGAAAATATTTCTTGTATATTCGAATGCTTAAAACAAGCGGATTATACAAAGAAAAAACTTCTTGTCTGTTAAGAAAATATCTAACGTTTATTCACATACTTCAAACAGAATTGTATTATGAAGAAATGAAAAATATTTCTTGTTTATTTATACGCTTAAGTCAAGAGCGTATTATGCAGAGAAACAATTTTTTGTCACTTAAACAATTTACTACTTATTTCCTTCTTTACTTCGTCCTTCAGTTTATCAATTTTTCTGACGAGGAAAGCGCGTAACTCGAGTTAATTTTGACGTTTTGCCAAAAGTCATATTCTATCAAAAGAAAGCGTATCTATACATGCTACAATTGTGAGACGAGGAACAGCAATTTCAGTCGATAATTAATAAATAATGGTTTCCTTCAAAAGAAAGCAATTCTTCAGAAAGAACTTGAAATATTCTTTATTGCCGGCTGCCTTATTCTTTAGTTTTTCTTTGAGAATCATTCACATTCCCAATGGAACTGATATTGGGAGATTAGCCAGACCAAAAGAGAATCTATGTCTCGTTGTAGTCATATAACTTTATTGAAGTCAAAGATATGTGCACGTGAATATTGACTTGGCGGAAAACAACTTAACTTTGTTTAATAATACTTGTATAGATGAATGAATGAAGAATATTTTCCGGATTTATAACACTTACAGTTAATATTCTCATGGTATAAAAAGGATGACGCAGAAACAAACTATATTAGATTCCTCGCCAAATTTTCAAATTTTTATTTCCATTTTCATATGAATATTTCAAAATCTCTTCCATATTGAATTGGCAAAAAGGCAACTATTTTATTTAGGCCGAATATAATCTCCAAAGCTAATACTGGATGCCATAATCCCAAAATATATAACCCTGAAAGCATTAAGCTTGATATATATAATCATAAACACGATAATCCCAATATGTATAATTTTCGTCAAGTATCAAATCTCTGATCATGAAACACCGTATTCGATAGTCAGTGCATGTAACAAGAATAGAAGTGTCAATATTTCAACATCAAGTCTTATTCAGCGAACTCACTTAAAGAAAAAGACCACATCTTTGCCATCTTCCTAGACACAAGGACCAACTCAAAACATCGCAGAAAGCCAATGGAACTGAGACTAAATCGTTTGAAACACATGCACAAGACTGTGACAACGGGCGTTGTTTCACCGCCATCGGAACAGAAATCTTCGAGTCTAACAAAAGAGAAAGGGGAGAATTCAATTGGCAAGAGAGAAAAGCACGACAAAATCGAGCTCGTCCATCCACGCAAACTGCCATGCAGTCAATACCATCGGCTCATCCATAAAATAATTCAATCGACGAGAAGTACGCCAGTCTTATTCAACCCCGGTCTATAGACTGTGTGGGCAACGGAATTAGAAATTTAACTTTGACAAGAGTCGAAAAATTAAATTTCCAATTCCGTCACTAGCACAAACTATACATGGGGTCGAATAAGAATGACGTAATTCTCCTCGGTTGAAATAGATCTATACCCACCCAATGTGAGGTAATTTTGTTGTGTAATATATAATTATATATATATATATATATATATATATATATATATTACCTATCACCCGGTTCACACTCTTCCTCGGTCTAATTCTGTTCTACACTTCTAACATCTCTACTTGAATCCCGCTATTTAAATCTTGACCTCTTTAAGTCTAGAATTAGCTGTTTTCTGTTTTCTTGCCCCTCTGTAAGCTAATACAACTCCACTCAGTAACCCTCTACATTGAGTGCCCCTTGGGCTTTACATTGGTGAATATATATATATATATATATATATATATATATATATATATATATATGTATGTATGTATTTGTGCATTTAGGCAGCAATCACTCTTCTATATATGTTTCATTTAACATGACAGATAAGGTACTGCGATTAAGCTTTTTTATTTTTCTTGTGTTCCAACAAGTGTTTTCCTTTTCTGTGTGGACAAAACTGTTAAAATGTTTTACAATTCCGAGCGCTTTCGGCTATACTTCTAGCCATTATCAAGAATTATTTTATTTTTATTTTTTTGACAATTGAATATATAGCTTATGCATCCGGAGTTATAAGGTCAATTGTCACATCAAACATCTGGAATCTTACTCAAAAGTCCGGCAGTAAATTGTCACATCAAAGCCTCTGGAATCTTACTCAAAAGTAATCGCGAAGTAGCAAAATGGCATTCGAAATGAATATTAATATGTAATTTAATAAAATGTAAATAGTATTTTACTTTTTTGAATCCTAACTTTGACAAACAAAAGCGGAAATTATTTATGACTAAAACTAATAGATAAAAACCAATATCTGTGCGTTAGATTTTATGCCTTTGAAATGATTTTGAATTTTGAGTTGTACTTTTTTCACGTATTTGTTTTTCGTTATGATTTGAAATTCTGAAGTATTGTGTGACGTAATGTAGAGTTGGACAATTTAAAACCCGGAATATTAACAAGAGCGAAAAACGAAATGAGAAGAGATATTTATATTCAACACAACATGATACGAAAACGCCGATATCAGGAAGAAAAATAAAACAAATATAATTTTTCTGTTTTATTTTATAAAATAAGTTTGAATTAATTTTGGTTGCTTGATTGACTTCATGTCAAAATCAGTTTCCCATTTTATCTATTAATTTTCGCTACAAGTAACTGTTCGTAATGCAAATAATTTGCACATTTATATGGTTTTATGAAAGAAAATTTGATGTAGATATATGTATGTGTGTGTGTAAGTCTATGTGTTTATTTTTGCGTGTGTAAAATTTGCCATATATATATATATATATATATATATATATATATATATATATATTGTGTATTTGGGTAGCAATGCCTGTTCGTTAAAGACTTAAAGATAACTGACAAGTCACTGCGATTAAGGTCTCGTGTTCGAACTTTTTTTTTCTTTTCTGAAATGCTTGGGCACATCTGCCACCTACTTTTTAAAAAATTGTTGAAATGAATCAAAATATGATGCTATTTTTATAATAATAAGATAATGTAAAATGATATATATATATTTTTATAGGTGAACGTTTATGTCTATATTTCTGAGATGAGGTATTATGCACACTGTTTACATTATTCGGACGATTGTTCTCATCTTTGTTGATATATTTATTACAGCGTTTCGGCCGTTGTACGCTCCGGCCTTCTTCAGGTGGTTGGATCTCGAACTGTTCTAGTTCTACGTGCCATGTTTCTAGCACGTGGAACTAGAACAATGGATATCAGTAATCAGTTATCTCCTGTTAATTCCCCTCTCCAAGTTCTCCATTGCTTTACCCGCGTATTGAACTCACAACCTTTGGGTCCTGTCACTGGATATAACCACCGCCTTTATCCACTGTGCCATGTGTCTAGTTATTATAAACCTAATGTCTCAAATCATTTTTTAGCAGTGCTCATATTGCAATTTTTTGCTATTATTATTGAATGTTTTAACCAGAGCTCATATACAATTTTTGTGGTTATTATCGCTTTTCTCTGGTTCCCATATTGTATTCATGTCTATGCTTAGTCGGCCCAGGAGATTTTTGCAATAAATATAGCGACAAATATCAGAACAATAGTCCAAATAGGGTAAATGTTTTTTGTCTATACATTATAGTTAGTGAAATTTTATCTTTTACTTTGAAATATACAAAAATATCTAATTTTATTATGTATCTAAAATACAAGCAAGGTATCCTTAAATATTTTGACTTCTAAAGAGTTAATGGATTCATATTTACTCCAATATTTCTATTACTTTAAGCATCATTTTTCATGTATAACCGTGTTTGAATAGACGCCCCGTTCTTAAACAATGTGTATAATTTAATTAAGAAAATTTAATCACTGCTAGGGTTCGAACCTGAGCCCGCCTTTTTTGAAAAGACTACCGGCTGAACAGACAGGCCTCGGATCTGAACACTGAATTTGATCGAAGAAATATTCCTCCATAAAGGAGGTAATAAAACATTACTATTTTGTAACGCTCTCTATGGCCTATTGTACTACAGCAGGTGTGTAAAACTGGCGGCCCCTAAGCCACATGCAACCCTTTACCAGAATCTTGTCGGCCCTCACAAAATTTTCTATAGCTAAGGTACATCGAGAATTTTGTCTATGTTGGTAATGCAAATTATTAAAAGCAGTGAGGTTTTTTTTCAATTGATATGATTAGATTGTTTATTCTATCTGTTTTTTTTTGTTTACGAATGTCAGCAAATAAAAATAATTTCCACGCCTGAAGATGACTGAATGTACAGTCGAAAGGACTTGCGTATTAAAGAAAGACCTTAAAAAAACAAAAACAGGATCATAACATTCATCGAGTGATTGCTAGGTTAATGCTTCGTTAAAATCTCGCCATTTTATATGATTAACTTTACTAATTTACTTTTTGTACAAATGATTCATTGTAATATAAACTGAACTGCACCACACACACACACACACATACACATGATAGATAGATAGATAGATAGATAGATAGATAGATATTTTCATCCGCAGACAGACTGTTTCGCTGTATCGGTAGTGCTAGACATCGGATTGTTTGAAACCGGGCTCGAAACCCAACCGATTTGGAATCAATCAGAGATTTTACTCTTCCTAGATCATATATATATATATATATATATATATATATATATATATATATATATATATATATATATATATATATATATATATATATATATATATATATATATTCGCAAAGAAGTCCGTCGAAATTTGGACATATAATGTATCCATGAAACTCTCTCTTTATCTATCTATCTATCTATCTATCCATATATATATATATATATATATATATATATATATATATATATATATATATATGTATATATATATATATATATACATTCTATATGGCAATATATATATATTGGCATATATATATATATATATATATATATTATGTGTATATATATATACATATATATATATTATGTGTATATATATATATATATATATAGAGAGAGAGAGAGAGATTGCCATATATATATATATAGATTGCCATATATATATATATATATATATATATATATATATATATATATATATATATACATTCATTCTTATGGGAGTTTCTTTCTGTTTGTCTCAATCAAGTCGCTACCTACACCCGTGAACCAATACTGATGAAACTTTGCTTACATGTTAAAAGCGATACAGTTTGTTACTACGCTAATTGGGTTCTTATAAAAACCTATAATAAAATTGCTAGATCTCAGCTCGCCGTGTGTTTACGTGAAACGCTGTTTAAATGTGTTTAAATAATGGAGATAATTGGTCAAGCAAACTTTTTAGTAATTAAGATACACGTGTTAGGAAATAAAAATTCCTATAAAGCTTAAAATTCCACACAGATATCGATTTTTGCTTGATTTTAAAAATTAGTGGACAACATCCAAACGAATCCCAGGTTATTTTCTAAATAGAATCTCTGTGTAATTCATTAATTCAGCATAATCTTTCTTTGATCTCCGTGGTTTATTTAAATTGCAAACATTTAATCCGTTTACATTGTAAAAAATTCATTCGTTTCAAATTTTGCCATCTGCATCATTAAATTCGACAGGTTGAAATTTATTAAATACAAAGAAATTGGTCTATATACCGTCTATGTAAAAAATCTAGCTGTTGAAATAGACATCCTTCTTAAGAATCCAAACACTCATAATCGGCAAGAGCCACGTAACCTTCACCGTCACGTTTATCTTTTAATTACGGCAATTAATCATACTACATCAATTCGAATTGTGACGAAAAGCGTAACTGAAATCATAAATTTAGGAAAGAATTGTTTCTTAAACCTTTTACTCTATTCAATATTGAAATCTCTATATACATTCTATCAGCTGGGTAGGTATATTTTTCTCTGACGAGAAATGTCGCCAATCCTGAGCTTCGAAATCCACAAGCGATACCCAACATTGTTGAATCTAGCTGTTCATCTTGAAAATGAACAGCGTGTATATTTCACAGAGGATACCGCTCGTCACGTAGTTGAGAATACACCAGAAACCAATTTGACTGCTTTCTTCAGATTATGCCAAAGTGACCTATTTGCCCGAAGACTGCTGTCCGTTGAGGTTCCCGTCTACTAAACCTGGGACAAGCCAGCGGCACAGTTTGTGAGCTGGAAAGAAGCGGGACTATCGGGTGAGTGTACACTGTTCACCCCAATCCTCAGGATTGCTTCTTTCTGCATCTGCTTCTGCACAGTGTCAGAAGTCCTATATCATTCACAGACTGCTGCCCACTAGTATCAGACACTGAAGGAAGCAGCAGTTAGCAGAGTAACAAGTCAACTGTGCCAGCTATTTTCAATCATGTTGATGACATGTGGTTTTGTTGAGCCTCTCAAGCTTTGGGCGATCCATAAAACCACCATGCAGAGGACATCCTATGAAGGATTCAAAGGCAAACCTCAGCGGGAAATGTCGCGTTAAATTATGCCATTTAGGAAGAGGCATTAGTTGACCTGCGCACTAGAGTGAAAGCAATGGGAAGCCAATGAATTGCCAAAGTTGGCTTACCTCAATCTGAGCAGGCAGCAAAGAAGCTCGCAATTAAGTAGATCCGGGTAAGCAGCTATGACACAGAGGAAATGACGGCGTACATAGCTGATAACGAACATAAAACTGAGAGAGGACCAACTGTAACTGATCTTTATGTTATTTTTGTTGAATATTCAACAAAAGTAACGTAAAGACCAGTTACAGCTGCACAAAAAGCCTAACAGAAATAATCAAAACCACAGCAAAAATTGGCAACCTACAAAAATGAAACCAAGGATCCAAAATGCAACTGCAGAAATAGAACAACATGTCCACTCCAGGGAAATTGCCAACTTACAAACACAATATACAAGGCCAAGGTAAGTGCAAACAACAGCATAATGTACTACATCGGTGTCACCGAAGGTCCACTCAAGATAAGGAATAACAATCACAACCCTTCATTCACCAACAGGAAATATTCGAACAGCACTACACTTTTTTACATACATATGGCAGCAAAAAGACAGAAATATCATACCAACAATAAGTTGGGAAATATTGAAAAAAGCTCCTACCTACAGCAACATTACAAAAAAAATGCCTACTTTGCCTACACGAAAGAGTAGCAATAATATCACACACACCGCAAAAGACTTTACTAAACATGAAATCAGAGATAATCTCCAAATGTAGGCATGAGAACAAGTACTATCTATTATCCGAATTCATACCAAACGGATAAAAAAGACAAACCACCAACCATCACAATTTAATTTCAAGATACCATCACAATAACTGCATCTATCGTTATTATTGCACCACCATTAGTAATCACTTCTACCACTTTACAATAACTATTAACTAATAATATTATCATTACCACCAGCACCCAACACCATCACTTACACATCACATCTACTATTAACATATAAATCCACTATAATCATTAAAGTATATTACTCCCCCAGCATATTTAATACCTTTAAAAAAACAATAAAAAAACCAATAAGATCAGATAAAATTTCCATATGTAACCATGAGAATAAATACTTATTACCAGGATTCATACCAAAATAAACAAATAAATATAGAAAATAAAATAAAATAAAACACCAACAACCACTATTTAGTTCAAGCTAGCACCACAATAATTACATTTATAGGTTTTATTATACTCCCACCAACATTACTAATCACTACTAACAATTTACAATAACTATTAACCACTTATATTATCATTGTCACCAACCCCCTTACACATTACTATCACACCAAATCTACTATTACCATATAAACCCGCCATAATTATTAACGTAAACTACCCCCTCCCCCAGCATATTTAATACCACCATAAAAATAACCAATAAGAATTACAAACTGAAATTTCTACCAGTGACATATACAGTCATCAAAAAACTAAAAAAAAAACAAGGAAATTAAAATAATAACAAAAATTTAAAGAATTTAAAATAATAACAAAAGTGTCTTTTTTGTAAATTAAAAATAAAAATTATAGCAATTTTCAACTATCATAATTTTACACAGAATACCTATTATCAGGATTTATACCAAAATAAATTAATACATATAACAAAATAAAATAAAACCCCAACAACCACTTTTTAGTTCAAGCTACCACCACAGTA
The DNA here is from genome assembly GCA_963932145.1 of Acanthosepion lycidas. Classification (NCBI taxonomy): domain Eukaryota; kingdom Metazoa; phylum Mollusca; class Cephalopoda; order Sepiida; family Sepiidae; genus Acanthosepion; species Acanthosepion lycidas. The sequence goes on from OZ010610.1 coordinate 24,292,247, forward strand.
ACTACATTTATTGTTTTTATCATTCTCCCACCACCATTACTAATCACTTCTACCAATTTACAATAACTATTAGCTACTTATATTATCATTGTCTCCAATCCCTTACAACATTACTATCACGTCACATCTACTATTATCATATAAACCCGCTATAATTATTAACATGAACTACCCTCTCGCCCAGCATATTAAATATCACCATATAAAATAACCAATAAGGATTACAAACCGAAATTTCTACCAGTTACATATACACAGTCATCAAAAACAAACAAATAACCAGCTTTAAATATAACAAATAAACCCCCTTTTTTCAATAATTAAAAATAAAAATAATAATAATTTTTACCTATCATAATTTTGCACAAACCCCACCACACGTATATACATACATGCGAGGAAATATTATTCAGTGGAAAAATACAAAAATGACATGTATACATTCACGAGACATTCACGAGAAATTTTCGCTACACTTCCAATCTTTGAATTTCAACATACAAATGCGTATGTATAGACACAACACCACCCGTATACATACATATGCCATCCGAAACTGTCCACATATGTTTATATATGTATGAGTCCGACGGACGACCAAGTATGTATATATGTCTGCGTACTTCATTAAGCGTATGAACATACATCGATGTTGGCGTTAGCACGATGACATCACGACTACGTTCCCCCCCGCTTCCATAATAACACCAATACACGCAATCTACATAAATCCAAAATTTAAAAAAATTAAACAGTTTGTCTGACGATCGCAAAAGTGTGAAACCCACTGTCACAAACTCACATCAATCCAACCAAATATATATATATATATATATATATATATATATATATATATATATATATATATATATATCATTACCTCTATCTATCTATCTGTCTATCTATCTATCGTACTCTGTTCATATCTGTCTTAGTCTGTACGTACCCATCCATCTAAGTCTGTTCATATCTATCTATATATATATATATATATATATATATATATATATATATATATATATATATATATATATATATATATCGGTCTGTTCATTATCTATCTATCTATCTATCTATCTATCTCAGTCTGTTCATTATCTATCTATCTATCTATCTATCTATCTTCATCTGCCCCTATTTATATCTCAGTCTTTTTATATTTATGTACCTATGTATGAATATGTCTATCTCACTAGATCTAACCCTCCTTCTTTCTATTTGTCTACGTTTAATTCTATCTAGCTATCTTAATCTGTTCAAATATCTATCTCAGACCCATTATATTTCTCTCTCGTTCTCGTTCTCTCTCTCTCTCTCTCTCTCTATCTATCTATCTATTTCAGTACCTTCATATATATCTGTCTTACTCTGCTCATATCTATCTGTTCATATCTACTTTAGTCTGTTCATATCTATCTGTCTTAGTCTGTTAATATCTATCTATCTTATTCTGTTCATATCTATATGTCTTAGTCTTTACATCTCACTCTATATTAGTCTGTTCATATCTATCTATCTATTTATCTATCTATTTATCGATCTATCTATCTCATTCTTTTCATATCTATCTATTTACCTCATTCTTTTCATATCCATCTATCTATCTATCTCATTCTTTTCATATCCATCTATCTATCTATCTATCTATCTACGTGTGTGTGTGTGTTTACACTCCGTTCTTCTACAGTTTCTACTCTTCTTAGAGACAAAGAATTGTCGACCAGAGATAACTTGTTGTTACAGAAATAATTTTGAAACACCTGACAATCTTTAGATATGAGAACCGAATAACATTAATGATAGCCGAACGCGACATGCATTTGAGAAATCCCAGAGTTCCCTCTGCTAGAATACAAAACGAAGAATGTTAGTTTGAAGAATAATGGAATCATGGCACAACCGTTTCTTAAAATTTCAGACAGTTCAACTAAGTCAAGTGAGTGTACTGGCCGAAAGCCCTATTGATCCTAACGGTGTAAGGAATAATGTATTGAAAAGCAGCAATAATTGATTTGATATTAAATATAATCTTTGACATTTCTGTTTAAATTAAGAACTTTTCTATTAATGTGGTGAACCATGGACCCATTTTCGATTGTGTTCATACATACATACTACAGGGAGATATAAAATATATAAGTAAGTAGTTATAAAATCCCTAACATTTATATATACAAATATAGACGTAAAATACGAAACAGCAAGACGTGGAAACAACAAAACGTCTATCATATATAATCCGTTTGTATTGTGGTGTTGGATATAAAAGCGATAGTAATACCGAGTAAAATTGTGAGTTTGGGGGTCAAATGTAGATCAAATATGGATCGGAATCTGACAGATTGATAACATAAAGAATAAGTAAAATATACACACTCTCTCTCTGTTTTCTTATAGATGTTTGTAATGGGTGTCTAGATGATGGTTAAAGATACAAGAAGGGTATGATATTTTCTTACCGCGAACTTTTGTTGTGAGCTAAAAGATAAATGTTACTATTATGGCCTGAAAAATGATATGAAATTTTCGTCGACGCACGTGTTCACGATCTGTCTGTATGAACTACTTGTCCGATTATGTGAATGTTCCACTATATACATTATTCGGACTATTGTCCTCATCTTTGTCGCCATATTTATTACAACGTTTCGGCCGTTGTACGCTCCGGCCTTCTTCAGGTACATAATGCCCCATCTCAGAAATATAGACAGATACTGAGAATGTTACGTGTGAATGCGTGTAGCGTAGAAAGGTGGGGTCGATTCTTATCGGTTTAGAATTATTGAATTAATGATAATTGTAATTATTTAATTATAATTATTTTTGAGGCTATAATTATTTTTTTATTTATAGACACGATAATACACCCATACATAAGGCACGTCCATAAAACCAACCCTACCCTTCAGAGGATACCGCAAGTCTGGAAAGACGATAAAATATAAGTATATTTTCTATTTTATATATAAATTGATAAATATAGCTTCTCCAAAATCCAAATCTAAGTTTGGAATTTTCTCCTCAGGTTTCAAATGAAGCAAGTTATACGGCGCTGTGCCCAGTTGAAATGTTTTTCTAAGTTTTTCTATCAGTGTCTAAATCTAATAAATAGATTTAGTCACTGATATTTTTGTCACTTACCATTTGTTCGTCTAAAATGGCTGACTGAGAATAATCACGTGATCCTTCAGCCAAACAAACATCTGACTTTTTATTTAGTTGAAAACTGAAAATGTCCGATAAATACAAATTCGTTTTCCGTTAGCTTCGATTCAGTGAAACTGATGTAGCAGACTTATCAATTTATATGATGTTTAAATCAAAAATCAATTCTGAACCTTTACCCAAAAATCTCGTTCTTCTCGTCCAGTCATTCCTGCTTATGTAAAACCCTCAGCAACGCATGCGTGTTGACGCGTACGGAAAATTCGTTATTTGGAGATAACATTCGACATTACACTAAGGAAATATTTTCAGATGGAATTCCATTAACACTTTCCCCTCTGTAAAAGATATTTAAAAACCCTTTTTTTCTGTTTATCGTAACCGCTATGGAACCTTTAGTCTTCCTTAAATCTTTCTCGGTTTTTATTATTAAGAAAAATATAATGAGGATAAAGAAAAAAGAAATGTTATTATTCGGCTTGATCCTTCGTTTGTTAGTTATCACGTACGTTACTTCCTCCTGTCAATACCTTATGAATAATAAACTGTTCTGTTTTGATTGCGTGAAGGAATGGAAAAGAGATATCAGAGACGCTGTTTGGTTTCACTGAGAAGAAAGAAAGAAAGAAAGAAAGAAAGAGGAGAGGCGATAACGCTTTCATGTGTTTAACGCCTGCTTCAGTGAATTGAAAAACTTATCAATATTGAATGCTTTACGTTCTAATCCCTTACTTCTTTAAATAATGCCCTGCATTCAAAACTTGTGAATATTATTACAATATTTTGTTAAATTCCATGAGCTCAAATGTTTAATGATGCAATCAATATCGATATTTCTAAACCTGTAGTTACAGAAGGAGTAATGGGTTTATTTATTCATTACCAGAAGATTCCAGTAGGAAAACCATGAAATTTTTACGGGTAGTACTAGTCATATAATAATAATAATAATAATAATAATAATAATAATAATAATAATAATAATAATAATGGGCGTAGAAATGCAAGTACAGCACAATACACCGGCTGAAGCTGCTAAATACTTTAAAAAGACAGCAAAGCAAATGCAACCGACCAGATACAGAAGCGATGGCATGATAAACCACTTCACGGCTAATACTCTGGCCGTACCAAACAAGCTGATGTAGACAAAACCCGTACCCATCAGTGACTACGTAGTACAGGGTTGAAAGCTGAAACTGAAAGTTTTATCCTTACTGAACAGGACCAATGCTTGCTAACTAGGAACTATCAAGCACATATACTAAAATAGTGTGTTAGCCCAAAATGCAGATTCTGTGATAGATATCCAGAAACGATTGATCATCTTGTATCAGGTTGCACGATATTGGCACCCACTGAATATAAAACCCGGCATGACAGAGTGGGCCAATATCTGCACTGGAAAATATGCAACTTCTACGGGAAGGAAACTAAAGGAAACTGGTATGAACACCACCCAGACCCGGTTACGGAGATAGGACCTGTTACAATTCTATGGGACTACACAATACACACTGACAGAACAATCAAGGCCAACCGCCCAGATATTTTTATTAAAGACCACAAACAAAAAAAGTGTCTCCTCATTGATATGGCAGTCCCTGCTGACTGCAATGTATCTTTGAAGATATTCAAAAAGCTGTTAAAATACAAGGAACTTGAAATAGAAATCTCAAAAATGTGGCATATGGGAACATCAACAATCCCTGTTGTAGTTGGAGCCCTCGGATCGGTTGGAAAAGATTCCAGTAGACTAATTGAAGGGATTCCTGGAAGTCCATGCCTCAAGCAGATACAAAAAAATTTTCTGACAAGTACAGCCCACACTTTACGAAGGGCTTTATCTATGTATTTTTTTTTTTTTTTTTGTCAGTGGAAAGTGTCATGATGCCATTTCAAACCTTAGGTCCCTGGGCGGGACCCGGAAAGAAATGTGTAAACGCCAGAAATCTAAGATAATAATAATAATAATAATAATAATAATAATAATAATAATAATAATAATGGAAGATCTTCAAAACAACTATCAAAATACAAGAATATTGAAGTGAAAATGTAAAAGATGTGGCGTATGAGGACTTTAATAATTCCAGTTGTATTTGGGACCCTTGGATTGGTTGGAAAAGTCCCAATTGAAGGGATTCCTTGTGGTCAATGGCTTAAAGAAAGATAAAAAAAAAATATGTACTCCTATAATAAATGACTTCTCTCTTTAGCTATCGTTTAAATAGAAGGTTAGACTTTCTTGGGCTCTCTGTCCTTGAATGGCAACCAATGTAAGGGAAGGAAAACTCTGAATTCCAAGCCCTAGAAAAGACAACAGGTAACCTTTCCACTATATTTCCTAAGAAATCATGGTAATAAGCAGGTGGGCATGCACTTATTAAAAGATGGAATACAGTGGTTTAAAAAGAGGGAAGAAAAATGTTGAGTATTAGATTTGGCATGGTGTTCCTTCTAAAATCTAATCTGTTTTAATTAAATAATAACTGTTATTGCTTCTTAATCAGCCGGCGTATAACAGAAACTATGTAAGAATTCATGAAAATATGTTTTCATGAATTTAACCGACAAAGCTGACATTTTTATTATCATTTGTTCGCATTTGCGTATCGGCAATGGCAATCTGAAACTTCAGATCATTAAGAGAAGCCTCTTTGAATCTGGGCGTGATTAGTGTAAGCTTAGCCTCAAGAAGGCAACGTTGCTATTGGCTGATAGAATGAGAAACCGTATAGCCTTTCACAAGTTTGGTTATAGAGATCACTGGCTGATCTGTAAGAATTTGTTGAACAGGAAGAAATAAAGCCTCAATCACTCCTTTCTTTAATCAGTTTTTGTCATCTGCTGCTTATTAAGCAGGAACTTTTCTTCGGGAATTCCTTTCCAATTCCATTCTCAACTCTTTAGAATTATCTTCGCCTTAATTTGTCTCTTCAAAGGAAACTACTGGGCTCCATTTATAGTATATTCTATCATCTCGAAACTCGATCCCCAAACGGAAATGCGCTTCTAAACTGGCAGCGTTTTCTCTTCAAACACTAAAACAAATGCCTTGCCTCTCCTAGTATTCAAACTTGTTGGAAATCCTTTAGTTCAAGTCTAAGAATTCTGGTGAGCCTCTTGATGCTTCGAATTGATCTTGTACCTCTTAATGGTAAGTTTACAGAGGCTCTAATCAAACCCCGATGACTTTACATAGACTTCTTTTAAATAGAGATATGTGTATCGTTTCATTAGAACAACTGCCGACGCGTTATTTTTTTATTTTTTTTTTTCACTTACTTCCCCCGCAAGCAAGGCGGGAATTCTGCTAGTGAGCAGAGGATTACAGCGAGTAAAAGTGAAAGAGAAGAGACTGAGAATAGGGAAGATAAAGAAAAGTACAAAAAACGAACGGAATTCAAGAAAACAGAATATGGCGATTAATATTACATTTAAATTTTTAAAGATTGCAGTTATCAGGGATGAAATTGAAAGGAAAAGAGCCTCACAGTTGGGAAGTATAAGAAAAGAAAATGTTGGAGTAAAAATGGCGGTTTCATTTAGGTATTTCAACCGTAAAATAGTGTGATCTAGATGTCAATCTATTAGAATTCTGAAACTCATGTATTCGGGGTACCAGGATAAAAAGCTCGTCAGAGCAATTGCCATGAAAATATTTGAAAAAACAGAGGTTTATCACAAAGCAACAAATCTCCCGACTTGAACTTCTGGAAAAAATGCCTGTCGATGCTTTTACTTCCAGCATTGACGTATTTGGTAACTTGGTGCGTGTACAGAAAATCACCTTCAAGTCATAAAATAGACAACCCCGAACGAGCTGCTTCGACACCATGCTCGAGCTACGACTAATGCGTGCATGTTCAACGCACCAGCTTTGGTTAAAAGCAATGCCTCCACGCACAGCGCCACCGTTTTCCCGGCACGTGACGGACTCATTTGCGTACCTGTAATTACTTCTTCCTACATGAGATAAACGCGAGAATAGATAACCCTTTCTGCCTCCCGTCAGCATGGCTGATGCTAACCTCCAGGAGAGAAACTCATGCGAATTCTTGGTCTCAGGTTTTATGGCTTGAAGTGAATTGATTATATAGAATCATTTCCTAGGTCTGCTGCTAAGAATTTTGATTCTCTGGGTCGTGCTAAGCAATTCTTCGTGTCAGAATTCATCTTGCACATTTGTTTATCTACCACTTATCCATACATTAAATATTGCTGCCACACCTAGCCTGGTTCTCTCTCTCTCTCTCTCTCTCTCTATATATATATATATATATATATATATATATATATATATATATATATATATATTGAGATTCTTGACAAAATTCAAGTGTATGTAATGTTATTTGTCTTGACCTCGCATCTGGACTTCAGTCACTTTCCCACTGTCATGACGTGGTCTCCCTCTGTCTTTTCTTTAAATATTTTCATAGCAATTGTTCTAATGAGCTCTCCTCTTTGTCTTTATAAATATTTTTTTGTATTCATATTGTAAATACTCATTGGGACTAGTTTTTACAATTGTTGTTTTATTCCCATCCCCCCACAGACAATGAATTGTAAATATGGGGACTAGTTAATATTTTCATAGAGACAAAGAGGTATTATGGTGATTGTAGTAAGAAAGGCACGTATGAATGTGTTGTTTTTGTGTAAAGAATATTGTTCGTACGATTGGGTCAGTGTTTGCGGCTAGCTAAGTTCTAGTTAAGACTGAAGAAGACCGTCCTTTCCCCAATCCCCTTTTCGGGCCTTGTGCCACATGTCTGTATTAAACAGAATAAATATCGCTCTCCTCTTTGCCCTTCGATGGCATGAATTTAAGCGTACCTCTAGATTGCCAAGTAGGTTTCATCCTTTTACGGTTGAAGTAGTTGTACTTCTATTTTCATAGTTTCTTAAATGCCATTCTTCAAACATGACCAAGTGGATAAAAGTATTGGTTGGATCCAGTGACTTAACACAAAGAGTTGTGCCTACTGCAGCGGTGTACGAAAACTTGGAGAGTTGAGTTAACGGGAGAAAACCGAGACATACGGAAAAGGCATGGCATGTGGAATTAGAACAGTGAACCCCGGTAGACAAAATAAAGGATTCACTTCGAAATTCCAATCATCTAATGAAGGCTGGAGCGTACAACGGCCGAAATGTCGTGAATATGGTATTAGGTTGGTGCAAAAATAATGACGTAATAATGTCGTTTTTTGATGTATTTTTAACGTCAAAAAACGACATTATAATGTCATTATTTTTGCACCAACCTAGTAATAAAGATGAGTCCAACAGTCCGAACAATGTAAATAATGTCTCTAAAAATGTCATAAAATATGTCTTAAATCTTTTTCTCCATGAAGAAGTTTTATTTTAATATTTTTATATTTGTATCTACTTTAAAAATAGTATTGATTTTTTTTTGTTTTTTTTTTGGGGGGGGGATGTTTGTGTTTTTCTATTTCGTCTGTTTGACTGGAGACCGATAATTCTGTAGCAAATGGCAGATTGTTGTCCGGGAAAGAAAGTTTTCTCTTCGTCTGCAAGAAAAAGTAAAGTTATCGACTATTGTCGATGATGTGATGGTTAAATCCTTGATTTCATGGACGCATGGAAATGTTTTAGGATAATGGTAGCTGACAAACTGTAAGATTTAATCGTGTTGGGGATATTTTATTTTGGTTTGACTCATTCATTAAAATGTTGAGGATATTTTGTTTCTTCAAGTTACAAGACAATGTAAGACCTGGTATAAAAAATAGAACATTTCTTTTCTGTCGAAGTGATACATAACAGCTTTTCTGTCTCGGTTCCTTGGAAAAAATGACTATGGCGTTGCTAAGTAAAATAAAAATGGCAAACAACAATATCAGATATGGCACGCTACATCACTTATTAAATCGGCCATTTTCCTGACACTCTGCTCTTCCATTTTCTGAACAGCCTGCAAGCTGATCTTTCACATGCTTGTTGAGTTCTTCATTTTTTCATGACGTCTCTTTCAATGGGGAGTAGGAAAAAAACCAAAAGGTCATACCTAGACAAATTCCGACTATACGTATGTTAAAAAATCTTTGTGATGAGATTTTTTTTTTTTAAAGTCATGTAAAATAGAGAATCGATTTATTCAAAATGATTGGATAATTTCTAGACTATCTGTAGAATCTCGAGATTTCTAAATCCCCCTGTAGTAGTACGAATTACCCACTGGTCCAAGAATATTCCCGAATATAGTTGAGCCGTTCGGAGGATAATGCGCTTTGTAGCTCGGGGTAAGAAACAGTCGAGACTAAATTATATCCACCGACGTTAGTTTGTATTAACTTTTACTATAAATATCAATAACTGTTTTTTTTATAACTAGAATGGTATGTGTCGGTTCTAGTTTACAAACTCCTAATAAAGGCTGGCATGAAATTATTCAACTATAACCAATGATCCATGATTTTATAAAAAAACCTAATCTTTTTCAATTAATACAGCTGTTGAGTAAAGATAAACAATCATCTATATTATAAAAGTGTTATATAGGAATAAAATATCGTTGCCGACACTTGAGTTTGAACATAGATCGCCAGTGAGAAATCACAGGCGAACCTAATGTTGAATTACGTAGACCATGTGGCCAAAGAGAAAACGCCTATTACTAGGAAGTAGTTGACGAGTAACGATTGCATTACTCTCCTATCACTATATGCTATACGAATCACTATTTCTATTCTGTCCTTTATTACTATATGGGACGCTATTCTCTACTCTATTCACTATACAATGTCTCCATATATTTCTCTATTGCTGTTCGAGCGAGTATTATTGAGCAAGTACTATTAGTGTGAGTGTTATTCGAAGGCGTTTGACCCCAGTATTTTTTCAATGGCGTTACTATAGTTGTATCTGCGTTTACAAAGTCTCTACTACAACGAACATTAAAAAAAGGGACAACGAGTATTCGTTGACATCACAAAAAAAAAAAGTTTGTTTAGAATAAATTAAATTGTGGCCAGTAAATTGCACACGCGAAACAAAAGTGATTAATGATAATTATTAGTTTTGTTTACGGGTCATCAAACTTTAGCAGATTATTTAAAACCAGAAAATATTTTTAAAGGAATTATTTGGATATATTAATGATTTATTGATACTTCACGAATTAACCCATATGTTGGGACATAGAAAAGCTGGATTCATACATTCCTCAAGGGTATATTCGCGTAAGTGAATTTAACGAACACGACTGAAATTTGAACTCGGCTCTCCGATTTCCAATTCCGAAACGTTATTGTTGAGATGTTGAGTGTTTCCGCGTGAGAGTATTGAAATAAGGACAAACACATACGTAGGGAAAAATACTGGTATATCCGAAGAGGTATTTACAACAGAGAGATTAGTAGTCAAACGAAGGAAGGTTAGTCAGTAACAATCAGAAAGAGTATAAAGTCCAACTGTATCTTCCGGTAGAGAGACGGAAGTGTGATGGTCACCTGATCTCCCCAGAACTCTATAGAACTGTCCTATTAGTAGTAGAGAGATCAGTCCATTCTGCTGAGAAGGTGGGTGCCCCCCAACAGAAAGGATGCAAAAAAGGAGGAGGCTTATACTTAGCATCAGGAAGAGACAGACGTTTCTGGGACAAGTAATGAGAAAGGAGGGCTTGAAGGATTTGATATTAACAGGTCGAATAGGGAGAAAAATAGACAAGCAGAAGCAATACTTGACATATCTGGCGGGCTTGAGCAAGTGGATGACAGAACGAGGTCTGGGGGAGGTGGCAGGGGGACAAAACATTGAGAGCTAAAAGAGATAGGGGGAAGTGGAGAGCCATGATCGCCTATGTCCTGAAAGTCCATTCGGATGAGAAGGGGGGTGCGTCCCAACAGTTATCAAGTACACCATCCGCACATCCAAGTATACAGCACCTGGGATTTCCAAGTGGTTACCCATTTAGGTACTGGCCAGGCACTACGCTGCTCAAATTTCGTGATTGTACGAGAACAAGTGTTTGAATGTGAGATACCCGTCAGCGTCGTTAATCATAAAAATGATCACTCTTCAATCTTTATGACTCAAATCAATAGGTATCCAGAAATTATGATTGCTGATGAGTCAATCAAAGAATCAGAATAAGAAAAAAAAAAAAGAGAGTGGTAGAATGGACACAAGTAATCCTGACGGACATATTAACATTGAGTAGTAATATTCTTTTATGTGACGTGTCTGTTTTTTGTTATTTGCTCCAGGAACTGTTCAACCATCTATTTGCTTCTTTGATGGTCGCATGAACTGTCCGTAGCCTTTATCAGGATAACATCTTTACTGTCACGACCTCCACTTAATCTGATATGAAATTATCATCACCAAATAATTAATTTCTAGTACACCGAAGAAAATACCATAGCTGCTATATCTAACTTAATGCATACCACTTTGGTCTCAGACCCCATAGTCCTTCATCTTGGGAAGAAGACCAACATTCCAAATCCTTCAGTATCTGTAAACATGGCACGTGGAACTAGAACAGTTTACCCCAGTGAGCGAAATAAAGGGTTAAGTTCAACATTCCAACCACCTGAAGAAGGCCAGAGCGTACAACGGCCGAAACGTTGTAATAAATATGGCAACAAAGATAAGGACAATAGTCCGAATAACGTAGTGTACATAATACCTCATTTCAGAAATATATACAGATACTGAAAAGTCGGATCGTTGTAATAAATATGGCGACAAAGATGAGAATAGTCCGAATAATGTAAATACTGTACATAAGAGCTCATATACATAATATAAAAGGCTCAAACACTAATATTCCATGGTTATAATTTATTACATTGTAATCACGATCCAATTCATCAGACTTACAAAAGATCTGATGAATTTGATCGTGATTACGATTCCAATGTAATAAATTATAATCATGGAATATTAGTGTTTGAGCCTTTTATATTATACTAGCAGTAGAGCCCAATAATAGATAGATCAAGTATCGACCATCATAAAGACAAAAATAAAATTGACAAAGATTATTGTTTAAGGTTGACGGACACGCATGTCTTAATTAGTTTTTTTTAGTTTTTTTTTTTTACGAATTGGTCAAACCCAAACTCCAACAAAAACATTGTTTTCAATCGTTATGAGTCTATCGATTGAATAGAATTTTATCATAAAAAATTGTCTTGTAAATGGAATTTTTAATGCATTCTGAATGTAAAAATAAAAAAAAGTGTACAAGAAACACTACCTGTCAAAAGAAAAGTGAAGTTTTGTTGAAATCGGTTGAAAAATGTAAGAAATCTGATTCCATTTATTAGACAAACTAATAATAACAAAACAAAATGTCCTTAGCAAAAAACAACTTAGCTAATCCATTAGTCATACATAGAAATAAATTCAACCACAATTTTGGTTTTAAAAATGCTACATAAAAAAGAAAATAACTCACTCAGAAGGAAAATCCTAGAGAGTGCCGCCATTGAATATTACCCAAATATTAATCTACACCCAGGCTTTTACTCTATTTCACCTTTCTTAACAGAATTACTACCTCCCAAACAAATTTACAGAACAATATCAAGAAATCAAAAGAAAATGTTTGAATCCGTCAACACAGCAATAAAAACAATATCTGCACAAGTGACAGTAATTGACGTAATTTTCAGTTAACAGCATGAAAATAGCGTTCTTTAAATTCTTTCAGTTGCTAAGGACATTTTGTTTTGTTATTATTAGTTACTTTGTTTAATAAATTAATTTCGTTTTTTGCCTTGATAAAGTCCACATTGGACGAAACGCGTCGGGAACTATTACAGTTTGCCTATTGTCATATATATATATATATATATATATATATATATATATATAAACCTCCTCTCTCACAAACACTCTCTTTCTATCTATCTGTCTCTGTGAACCTGTATATAATTATCCTTGTCTCTCTCACTCCGCTCTCTTTCTCTCTGTGTGCATCTGTGTGTATTTATTTAGGCAGCATGTTTCCTTGAATAATCTGGAAATATTATGTCTATTTATTTTTATTTTAATCATCTCGAATTCTTGGATGGACTTATTAATGTTGATATTAAATTCATTAAGGAAGGCGCCGTAGTTTTTTCATTTCATTCATTTTCCCAAGTACTTTCAATCTTACCCGAGATCACCGTCAAGGAGGAAATGCATAGAAAAAAAATAATATTTGTCAATATTTCTGAGATTACATATTATGTACACTATTTACATTATTCGGAAAATTGTCCTCATCTTTGTCGCCATATTTATTCCAACGTTTCGGCCCTTTAGTATCTGTCTATATTTCTGAGATGACATATTATGTACACTATTCACATTATTCGGACTATTGTCCTCATCTTTGTCGCCATATTTATTACAACGTTTCGGCCCTTCAGTATCTGTCTATATTTCTGAGATGAGGTACTATGTACGCTATTTACATTATTCAGACTAAGGGCCTCATCTTCGTTGTCATATTTATTGCAACAATTCGCCCCCTGTACGCTCCGGCCTTCTTCAGGTGGTTGGAATGTCGAACTGAACCCTTTTTTTTCGCTAACTGAGGTAGACTTTTCTAGTTCCGCGTACAATGTTTTAATGGATATCAGTTATCAGTTATCTCCTTTTAATTCTCCCTCTCCAAGTTTTCCACTGTCTTAACCGGGTATTGAACTCATACTCTTTGGTCTCACGCTCTTATCCACTGTGTCATGTTTAGGAGTGTATTAACAATGGTTTAAAATATCTATAATAGCAATGTTTACGGAATACTTTTATTGTAATTATAAAAAATTACAATTATATAGATTAAAGTTACCTTACTTAGATATAACATGAAGGAACATAATAGTTTTAACTGTCAATTTTTAAATGAATTATAACAAAGCGCGCTCATTAATTTTTTGTCTTAGCGATTCACTCCTTAAAATTAGCTCTTATCATTTAGAAAAGAAACATCGTCATCTGCATCATTATTAAGATTTTACGATATTTTCTATCTATGATTGTTTAGCGACCTGGATGGGAAATAGTAAACATATGAGCTGTTGGGCAGTTTAATGTCCCTAAGATATAAAACGAGGCGGTTTTAATTGAAGCCACAAAATAAAGAAGAGAGAAAAAAGTCTAGTCAAAAGTTCATAATCTTATAGTTCAGCCGACTTAAATTTATTAGTAATGGGGTAAACAAAAAATATGGAATTGAAATAGAAAGTGAAAAAAATAATAAACGAAAATTTATTTACTAATTGGCTTGCTTCCATTCAAAGCTGGCAAATTACTTAACGTCATTCTGGTTCAATTAGAAAGTTTAGTCATTAACACAATACTGATTAAATTAAAAATTGGCAATCTAGCAACGATATTCGGTAAATTTATAAAAATCGATATATTTAGTTGATTCAATATACAAGCAGTCTCCCAGCCAGGCTTCAGAAAGACAGCTTCAAAGAGATCCGCCGCAAAAGAATTGGCTATCAGTAAGACTGTGTAACAACAATCTTTCTTAATAAAGATGCAGAATTATCACTTTCTCTTTCTCTCTCTCTCTTTCTCTCTCTCTCACCCACTCTCTCTATCTGTCTATCTCTCTGGACAAAATGCATTCTTTTGTTGATGCAAGTAACACTTGTATTTTAAAAGTCTCACTTCGTCTTATTGGTATGTTTTTCTTTATCCGAATCTAAAAGTTCAGTTCTCAGATTAACGTGTTCCTCTTTTATTTAAACATTGAATCTTGAGTTATACTTAATTATTACCGGCCACCATACGTTATAAATGAACTTAAAGTCAAGATTAGGACGGAATGGTGAAGATTTCTCAATCGGAATTTGGCAAAACGTGGGTGAGACTTGCGCATTTCTCTCAAGTGAAAGGAGCTGACTTTGAGTGGTATTTTCATACGGATTAGATGTTAGGATATTTTTTTTCCTTTTTTTTTTGTATTGGACATTGGCAACTCCGCTCAAAATAGGGTACTTTAGGTTTGTGTTGTTGTTTAGTTTCTTTTGACAAAATTAACTTAGCTAGGGGTTGTATGCTCATTGGAGCCTTTTATTTTGTCTAGTTTTTCTTTAGTTTAAATCATCAACTCCTCTCGCATTAAGTGCCAGAAATGTCAGTTTTGTGGCTTATGCTCGACGCCTTTCGTATTTTGAGTTTGCATTTCGTATTTGTTGTTGTGTCTGGATGAGTGCATGTTTCAGTGATTGGCTGTTCAAATGTTTGTTGAAATTACCGAGGCCTGCATTAATTTCGTCCAATTAACTGAGTTTTCTGCCACAATTAAGGATTGTGTTGTTTTTTTTTTATTTTGTTTTGATTTTTGTATATACACTTCGTACATTACTTACACTACTTAGATTGTCCGGATTCCTGTCCTCATCTTTGTTGCCATATTCACAACGTTGCGCCTTAGTGAACAAAAGCCTCGGCTGAAGTAATCCAAAAGTGACTTGACCCAAATAGTTGTGAGTTCAAGAAGAGTTGAAGAGTTAAGTTACTGAAGGGAATTAACTGAATCTTAGATATCGAGTAAGGGCACGGCACGTGGAACTAGAACAACCTACCCCTGTTGCTAGGTTCGAAATTCCAACATGTATCACCTGAAGAAGGACAGAGAATACAACGACCTAAACGACGTGAATAGAACAATAAAGATGAAGACAACGACCCGAACAATATAAATTATGTAAATAGTTACAAGACCTCATATGAGAAATATAGGCAGATTTTAAACCTTGTAAATACAGATTGGGGTTACATTTTTAAAGCTAGTTATTTTATTCTCCATCCGCACAGATAAAAGTGTACATATAAGTACTAATTAGGACTTCAATGAGACTTTGAGGTATTATGGTGATTGTAGTAAAAAGGGTAACAATGTCGTTTTTGGTGTAAAGATTATTGTGGGATGTTTAGGTCAGTGTTTGTGGCTTGCTAAGTTTAAATATAAGTCCCGCCTTCCCATCCCAACACTTTTGTCTTTGTACCGTAAATAGCAGAAATAAATATCGCTCTGTGGTACATAGACTTCATTAATTTAAGCATAGTACTAATTAGCGGCAAGGTCTCATCATTTTACAGTTTAAATGGCTAAATGCAAGCGTAAGTTCAAGCTCGTAGTTGCCTCTCTCGCTTTTTGGAACTTTCTTCCGTCTTCTTACTTCCCAGTGAAATTTGATCTTTAAATGCAATGTCAATTGGTATCTTCTGCCTTCTTAATATCCTTTTTTATTAATAGAAGTTTTTTTCTCGTATTCGTTAACACTCAGTAGCCCCTTGGATCCTAATTCTTAATTCTTGTTCTTTTATTCTCCACTCTTCTTAATGGTAGATTTTCTCATATTCTCTAACCTTCAGTAAACCCATTGCGTCTTAGTATATTTAGTGCCAGGATTGGGGGAAATTTTAAATGCAATGTCAATCGTTATCTTCTTACTTTCTGATCTTTTATTGTCATCTCTAATTAATAGTAGTCTTTTCTCATATTCTCTAACACTCGATAACACCTTGCATCCTAGTGGCTTTATTGCCTTTGATCTTAAATAAATTATATGCAATGTCAATCGCTATCTTGTCTTCATAATTCTTGTTCTTTTATTCTCCACTCTCCGTGGGTTTTCTTATATTTACTAAAACACAGTAACCTTTTGCGTCTCAGTAGCTTTATTACCTTGCTTGGGTGGGGAATTTAAATACAATGTTAATAGTTTTCTTCTGCCTCCTTTATTCTTGTTCTTTAATTGTCCTCTCTCTTTAATAGTAGTTTTTCTCATATTCGCTAACACTCAGAAATCACTTACATCCTAGTGGCTTTATTGCCTTTGATCTTCAAAAAATTTAAATGCAATGTCAATTGTTATCTTTTGTTTCTTAATTCCCGTTCTTTTATTTGTTTCTCTCCTTTTTTTTAATATTTTCTAACACATTTGTTTCTTAGTGTCTTTATTGACTTGCTTGGTGCGAAACGATTAAAAAATACAGTTTTCTCACTATTTTTCTCTGTTAATTTTGTCTTCGATTTGAGAGTTTTATTCTAGAAACTTCGTTTTCTGATTAGGTCTTTCCTAAATTTCAGGTGAGTTTTCCTAATTGTTTCTAAAGTAGTTCCTGTTCTCCATAAAAATTTAGATCGCAGCCAAGATGTGTTTTTTAGTCATTGTTAATTAGTTCTTGAAATTCCTTAGTAATTTATTCCATTCCTGAAAAGTAACTTCCGCTATTCTAATGGAGCGTCCATTATTTTCTTAAATGTCTCATTGCTTTTTTCCTGATAGTTGAATTTCTGCATCTCCTTCATTTGAACGTCTCCGATGTATGCTTACGGTCATATCAAGTTGAAACGCCAGTTCTCATGCGATCATTGATCTTAAGCAACATCGTGCCTGGTCAGTATCTTGATGAGTAACTGCTTGGAAATCTTAGGTGCTCTTGAATGCGCGTGTGGTGTAAACGATAACGCTTCAGAATTGTATATCGCATGGTAGAGTTCTCATTCCAGTTGGGTTCATTGTATTCACTCAAGAGGAAATACACTTGGGAAAGTTGCGAATCCACTTCATTATGGGGTAATTAGTAGAACTCGTATCAGTTCTTAATAATTTTTACCATTTAAAATATTTTCTGGCTTTAAATAATCTGGAGACACTATTTACTATTTTTGCTGTTATCGTTGTAAGTTTTTTACCAGAGCTTATATTGCAATTTTTGTTGTTATCGCTTTTCTCTGGCACGCCTTATTACTGGTTCCCGTATTGCATTCATTTCTATGCTTGGTCGGCTCAGGAGATTTTTGCTGCCCAGCATATGTGCTAATTGCTTAAGTTTATGAATTTTCCAACACACACCCATTCCTAGATGTTCTAATATCTCGAAAAGAGCATGTGTTCAAGGCATCCGTATACCGTAAACCGACAGATGACACAGTGGATAAAGAGGTTGGTTTCATCGAGTGACAGGACCCAAAGAGTGTGAGTTCAATACTCGGTTAAGGCAGTGGAGAACTTCGAGAGGGGAATTAACAGGAGATAACTGATAACTGATATCCATTAAACATGACACGTGGAGCTAGAAAAGTCTACCCCAATGAGCGAAATAAAGGGTACAGTTCGACATTCCAACCACCTGAAGAAAGCCGGAGCGTACAACGGCCGAAACGTTGTAATAAATATGGCGACAAAGATGAGGACAATGGTTAGAATAATGTAAATAGTGTACATAATACCTCATCTCAGAAATATAGACAGATACTGAAGAGCCGAAACGTTGTAATAAATATGGCGACAAAGATGAGAACTATAGTCCGAATAATATAAATGGTGTACATAATACTTCATCTCAGAAATATAGACAGATACTGAAAGGCCGGAATGTTGTAATAAATATGGTGGCAAAGATGAGGACAAAAGTCCGAATAATGTAAACAGTGTACATCATCTCAGAATTATAGACAGATACTGAAGAGAGTAAAAATCAAAGCAGTCAATCTCCTTTCGGGGTGCAGCTACAGGTCACAACACACATGCTCACATGCAAGCCGTTTCTTTACAAAAAATGTTTACTTGCCGTATATAACCGATCATAATTAGAGGTTAAAAATCATTTTCTGTGACAGGGTTTAAATCCATGCAATAATAGACAGGGGTTTTACTATATATGAACTCAACTTCTACACGTGTATATATACGGTATTTTCGTTTTGCTTTCATAGATCAATTGTTTAATAATCCTTTAAGATTTCCTTCTGAATTTGTCATGTCCAGTGCATCATCTGCCTAGTGAATTTTGTTAATGATCCAACTGACGATAATAAATCAAGGCAGCTCCTAGAAATCCTCTTACTCAGTACCTACGATGTAAAAGTCAAAGAACTGTAATTTCATCACCGTTTAAATCGGCTTTTCAATACCTGGATTATACCAACGCCGACGCCTTCAGGTGGAAATTACTCGTTAATTTTAGTGCGGCTCTATTTAATCTGGACTATATCCAAACTTATGAATATTGTGTAGTGTTAAGTTGGAAAGCGTTATCTGGCCATATTAATGGTGTTTATTTCAAGGAAATTGTACATCGAATTATGTCAGTGTAATTCCAAGTAAAATACACAAAGGTTGTGTTTTGGCTAGATAGGAGTAAATAGACTGATTGATCTTCTGACTCGACAATGCATTATGGTCTATTTAATACCAAAATCTTTTGTTGTATTAAAAGGATCGACCGTAGTTGGGATCATCGAGTTAATGCGAACGATCATTTTCTTAGCTGCATGGCATGTGCTTCATCAGAACGACATACAGATTTGAATTCAGCGTTTTAATCTTTTAGACCTGTTGCCAGCCAAGGCTATGGAACCCAGTGGTTCCTACTATTCACCCATAATTGAAGGAGAAAAGCTAAATTCATACCTCTCCCAAAGGTTTTACTACGTTATCGTCATCATTAAACCTGCATTGGGTCAAGATCTGTTTTAATAGGGGCACGTTGAAATATTGAATAGCGGCTCTGATTGAAGAATCGGAGAGCCGAGTTCGAATTCCAGTTGTGTTCATTACATTCATTTATGGGTTAATACCATTGGCAAATGTATAAATCCATCTCTTTTTCCATAAAGGAGGAGACGCTGAGTTATATAGCCTGAATTTAAGACCTGATAGCCAAGGGCACGGACTGATCGCGACCCACAATGGAAAAGATGCTAAAGGAAATACTTCGAAGGACATTAAATTCATATCTGTTTTCTTTTTATGGTACCAATCCCGATATTATATTATCAGATCTCGCATATATATATATATATATATATATATATATATATATATATATATATATATATATATATGTGTGTGTGTGTCTGTGTGTGTGTGTGTGTGTGTGTATAATGTATAGTTAAGTTACGAAAAAGCTGCTAATCCGTAAGAGTAGTCCCAAGGAGGATGAAATCCTGAGAGCTCAATGTAAATTCAGAGCTAATAATTTAAAGATCTTCAAAGTGGTCCGTTTTTCTTTAAATTATATATATATATATATATATATATATATATATTCAACATTCAATACCATCACTTGATAAGACACCAGATGTGTTGAAACAAAATGGCTATTTTTGTAGTGATTTTTTAACGTATTTATGGCATAATTTTCCAGTAAATTATATTTGTTCATTTGTGTATTGTGCACTCTTATAAGAATAGTAGTTTTGGTTATTGGAATTTATTCCGTATACATCAATCCTATACTTATATAAATATATAAATATATATATATATATATATATATATATATATATATATGTGTGTTTGTTTGTGTGTGTGTGTGTGTGTGTGTATTTTGAGTGAAAAAAGAGGATAGGAAATGGACGCCTGTTTACGGACAAATCACTTCTTATTTAATAGTAAATAATTCACAACAACAAAACCAAATGAAAACAAAATTTCGTCTCATTAACTACAAACTCAATAAATAATGTACTTGAAAGCAATCTTAATATAAAAATTACCAGAATCGATTTTAAACAGTTCATACGAATCAATATTCATTTTCTCAAATAAATGTTTTGAAAATGGCGAATAGAGTAGCTGAAGGAATAATCATTTTCATGTTAAGTAAAAAAAAGGAAAATCTTTTAAGTGCACAAAAACACAATAGATTATAACGTCAGCATATTGTTGTATATTGTATATAAGATTGGAGGAGTCATTTTGAGTTTTTATATGAACATTCAATTATATATATATATATATATATATATAATATTAATTTAAAAAAGAGACAATTTTAAGGATCCATTGATTTTATTCTATTTATCCAGGAAAGTGATTGTTTCTGTTTCCTCAGATCACATTTCCAAGCATGAAAAATGTTTACAAGGGAAAAAAATAATCAATGGATCCTTAAATGTGTCTGTTTTTTTTTTTAATTTAAATTAAATTAATATTCGCTCTGGTTTTACATTGAACTCTGGATTACATACTAATTGGGATTATCCATACGGATTACCAAACATTTCATTACCTATCTGTCTATGTTGAATGACAAGCTAATTCTAAAAACAACGGTCACCTGCGAAGCTCTTCAGTAAAATGAATGGAGCACTATGGATGGTTGGCGTTTGTTTACGTTTGTAAAAACAATTCGCCAGATTTGGCGAACTCATTCTGTCGAGTTAAGATGGCTTAGTGGTAGAAGCTCTGACTAACTGGGTTTCGATCCAGGCTTCAGGCATTCGGTTGTCTAGTCACACTTATGAGCTGTAACACACCGAAGCAGTAATGGCTGTGAACGACACACACACACACACACACACACATATATATATATATATATAGATAGATAATATTAGTGGTAAATATACATATATATGCAAAATCCACAGGTGCATATATACACATGTATATTTTAGAATAAAAAATTTTCCGAGAGGATAAAATCCAGGTAGAACTCAATGTCCAGGACAGAGTAAGGATATAATAAAAAGGCTTAAACACTAATATTCCATGGTCATAATGTATTCCATTATTGTTTATAATATTTGATTTGTAACCTGCAGTCGATATTATTTTTGTCAAATTTTCTGCAATTACACAGCGTCCCTTGCAATTTTAATTTCACCCGCCCCATCTTTCTTCCCCACCACTTCTTTCCTTACCTCTCCCCCCTTCTTTAAGATTTGATCGGCCATGGTGTGTGTATTGTCACCTCGATGTGTATCCTTATAATGTTTTAGACATCCGACAACAGTCATTTTCCCCCTTCCACTCACACCTAATTTTAAATAAAACTCTCTCTGTTAAACCCCTCTCTTATAAATTAACATTCGTCCCACGCTCTCATAATTACACTCTCTCTAAATTCTATTTTTATTTCCGGAGTAGGTTTTTTTCTGTTTTCTTTTTGAATTTGTAGGTCTGATGAATTGGATCGTATTTACGATTCCAATGGAATAAATTATGACCATGGAATATTAGTGTTTAAGCCTTTTTATTATATATATATATATATATATATATATATATATATATATATATATATAAACATTTCACACCAAGCAAGTGGAAGTGTCTAGTGAAGAAAAGTAAAATAAATAAAAAGAGGACATTACAAAAAAAAAGAGATATAAATATAAGAGAACATGACGAATGAACAGTCAAGTTTTAATATTTTACACGCATTTACACGTAAACTCGCAAATACATTTTGGGAAATGTATTCTTCTTGCAATATTAACTTCTTAATAAATAAACATATATATATATATATATATATATATATATATATATATATATATATATATATATATGAAATGTATGTTTGGCCAACAAAATTTCAAGATTTATTCCAAACGTGTTTCGTTGAATATGAAAGACAAGGAAAATTCTGTACCCTTCGTGAAATAAGATGTTATTATATTATTGATAATCCCCATAATCGGGTGAATGAAAATAAATAATATTTTTTCTTCCATAGCACACACATTATGATAGCAAGACCGTCATATAACCTGACGTGCTGTAGGATACAAGTTAAATTCCTGTCGGAGGACGAATATTCCCTATGAAAATTTCTCTGACATTAAGGGTGGTAAATGTTGTTAATACTGTTTATTACAAACAGAGCATTTACTTAAATATTTATATCTATAAAAAGAATGTATAAATATGATAAAGTCTTAAAATAATAGTGGGACTTTGTCCACTTCATAATATATATATATATATATATATATATATATATATATATATATATAAAGATATTTGTGTAGGTACAAAATTTAATGATCGAAATAAAAGTATAAAACTAAATATTACGAGACATATTAAAAATGGGCGAAGCAACCGGCTTCGTTCCCACTCTTCAGGCTTCAACGGGAGATTTAAAATTAACACAGAAAAATGTACAATAAAAAAAATGAAAAAGGCACTAGAGACAAATGACAGCAAATCCCAACAAACACTCACGTTGTTTACACAAAGAAGGCTTACGGGACCCGATTTAAAGTGCCTCCACAACTTTCAGATGAAGTAAGGAGTGAAACCGGGACAACACTGTGAACCAGTCAACACTAGTATTTAGTCACCCCCCCCCCACGATGGCATCATGTGGCACAAGGCCGGTTTAACCTGGGGTCTCCGAGCCCGTGGGCTCGGGCAAAAATATGCACTTTCAACCGTATAAACGACGTATACTCCTTCGGGTCCCTCCCCGCCCGAAGGCAGAGAGTTCAACCGATCAACCGATCAGCCGGTCGCCCGACTTCAGACTGAACCAGTCAACACTAAATTTGACTGCACAATCTCTGTTCTTTAATAGGTGTTCGCATATGGCGGAATTATAGGCGTTCGGGACGAGTCCATTCAAAGGCAGGGTGTGATTTCTAATTTTTGTAGGAGCGTGTTGTTTTATTCTCATGTCTAAGCGTTGAGTTGTTCTCTCTATGTAGTCAGCTCCGCAACTATAAACGTATTTGTAAATAATTCAATTAATTTGATGGGGACGGAGAACGTCTTTACACGCAGATCGAAACATAGGCCGAGTTTGAAATATAATCCGAACTTCGGCAGAGAAAAAACAACAACGAACATTGGATGAAATTTATTTAGCTATTTTTTCTCATTTGGTACCAATCCAGGGTAATCTGAGGTAAACTGGGCATTTTCTAACAGTATAGAGCTCGGCACTTCTGAACTCTTCAACTTTACTACGGATAACTGAATTAACAGTATCAAGAGGATAACCCAAATTACATAAGGTATCCTTAATAAAGTCGATTTCGTCGTTCAAGAAAGGCTCAGAGCAGATCTTTAATGCTCTGTGTAGGAGGGTTTTAATAATGTTAATCTTGCGATTAGTGGGACAAAAAGAATCCCAACGCGTGTACAACCCTGCGAAAGTAGGTTTTCTATAAACGGAAGTGAGAAAACCTGTTAATGTGCGATGTACTAATACATCCAAAAAGGCCAATTGATGATTGGATTCTTTTTCAATAGTAAACTTCAGTGCTGGATGGATGCCATTTAAAAACGAAATTTAAATAAACAAAAGGTATCATCAACGTACCGACAGTACATTTGAAGACAAAGTGGATTCTTTCGTATCTTTTCTTCCTGAAACCCAACAAATATGTTGGCAAGTGCCGGACCCAAAGCCGAGCCCATAGCGACTCCGTCGATCTGTCGGTACATGGTGTTGTTGAAACTAAACTCGACGGAGGACGTGGCAAATTTCATCAATTCACGAAATATTGACTCAGGAAAACTATCTTGAGTCAATGAACTGTGATAGAGAAAATCACAGCAAATATCAATGGTTTCCTTTTTCATTTTTTTTCTCAACTTTTATTGTACATTTTTCTGTGTTAATCCCGTTGAAACCTGAAGAGTGAGAGCGAAACCGGTTGCTTCGCTCGTTTTTAATATGTCTCGTAATATTAAGTTTTATACTTTTATTTCGATCATATATATATATATATATATATATATATATATATGAAATAAGTCCGGAAAATCCATCTTGGTTATAATTTATTTCATGTATATATTTAAATATTCATCTCATCAGAGCGAAGGATTTTTTAGAAATGAAATCAATTTGTCCAGGCAGATAGAAAAGGGAGAGGAAAAACGAAAAATAAAGCTAATGGAAAAATATATATAATAAGAAAGGAAGAAGAAAACTAAAAAAAATCAAAACATTTTTTTTTTAAATTGGGGCAAGAAAGAAAGAGAGAGAGATAGAAGAGACAGTGAGAGATAGGGAACAAATAAAAGAAAGAAGAGAGATTTAAATGATGAGCCAATAAGGTGACCTAGAAACAATTTTTTAAAGGGCTGAACTAGTCATATGGCTGTAAGTCTTTTTAATTCTGACCACTCCCTTACTCACCCAGTATATTAACTGGTTGAGGGCTTTAAAGAAATATTTCTTTCCTCTCTCTTCTCTACCCACTCTCCCTCTCTCTCTCCCCACTCTGTCTCTCTTTATTCCATCCCAAAATATTTCTTTCCTCTCTCTTCTCTACCCACTCTCCCTCTCTCTCTCCCCACTCTGTCTCTCTTTATTCCATCCCAAAATTTCGATATATTTTTTTTTGGACAAGATGGAATTTAAGGATTGTCTTTACTTATTTTGATTATATTGCTCTGTATCTTACATTGAGCTCTCTTTGCATTAATTTCTTCCTTCATTGGAGTTATCTTACCAATTACCAATGAGTATTATATATTGTTATGGGATCTTACCCATAATACGAATAATGGACTATTCCATAATTAATAAATACTGCGCCTCAGGAGTAGGCAAGGTGTCCGTCGTTCAAGGCGATAGGCTGATCGGTTAAACTCTCTGTCTTCGAGCGGGGAGGAACCGGAAAGACTACGCCGAAGGGAGGTAAACCGACCGTGAACTCGTTTATACGGGTTCAATGGGCATATTTTTGGCCGAGCCCACGGGCTCGGAGATCCCACGGGCTCGGAGATCCCACGGGCTCGGAGATCCCACGTTAAACCAGCCGTGTGCCACATGATGCCCATGTTGGTGGGGGGGGTGACTAAATATAGTCATTCGTTCAAGTCTTGACCGGCTGTTCGGTTGAAATTTCTCCCTTCGTACGGGGAGGAACCCGAAGGAGGCTACGCCGAAGGGCGGATTCTCTTTGGGGAGGTAAACTGACCCTGAACCCGTTTATACGGGTTCAATGGGCATATTTTTGCTCGAGCACACGGGCTCGGAGATCCCACATTAAATAACATTAAATAGTGATACTGGTCGAGACTACATTGTTCTCTCTACTAAACTTGATTGTTCATACTAACACTTCTACTTCTCTGTATATATTCCTGTTTGTAATATATCTGTTTTATTCGATACCTGTGTTCGAGTTCTTCATTATTGGTTTTAACTTGGATTATCACCGTGGTACAAGGAACCGGACCATAACACACACACACACACACACACACACAAACACACACACACACACACACACATATATATATATATATATATATATATATATATATATATATATATATTATAATTATTTCTTAAAATATATGATTCCTTAGCTACATAAGAGTTCCCATGTTTCAAAAACCTGAGACGGAAACCTCAATAAAATTATTAAAATTCAAGCCCTGTTTCATCCTCAAGCGAAAATTTAGAAATAACCAATCGTGAAATTTACGCATCTTTATAAGCATGTTCATTCGCAAGATTAATTACTATGGAAATGGCTGGGGCTACCAATTTGGTAAGGGGTCTAAGAGATAATTTTTATCCTCATATCAGTCACCTTCGGAAAGAGGTCAAGCTGAGATAGGGTGAGGGCATCCATTTCAAAGAGAATGATGGCATTCATGTGCGTACATCGTCTGGTCAGTCACAGCGAAAGATTACTTTTGGCACCATAATATGTCGTTAAGAGAATTTTGTTTAATATTATCCTAATCATTTCCAGGAGACACGATTCCCATCTTAATCTAAAAATTAGACAATTCTGCTTTTACACGATTCGAACAATTGTTGCTGTTTTCAACCGATATATATATATATATATATATATATATATATATATATATATATATATATATATATATATATATATAATGTGTGTGTGTCTGTGTGTTGTGTTTAAATATTCTGAATTAGAAGGTATCTGTAGTGGGAGCAAAATGAATGAAATAAGACAGGAGGAAAAGAAAACTCTTCTTCGTCGACGCGTTTCGACCTCTTAGGGACTTTATCAAGGCAATGTAGGTTTTATTTTGTTGCACCTGCTTAATCACAAAGGTGATGATGTCATTGATTTATCAAAGCTTTTAGATTTGAGAACATTCATGAATATTCATCAGGTAGTTGAAAGGCCAGTCAAAACATGTGGAGCACACAAAATGTCAGAATTCAAAAATCTGGCAAAAAGTAACAATCTAATCAAAATGTAAACGATATTCATTGAATTAAAATCTTAAATATAACCTGCTCAGGTTTGTCTTACCAGACTTTGAGTTTTAACACTTTGTGTCCTCCATATGTTTTGACTGACCATTCTACCACCTGATAAACATTCAAGGACGTTCTCAAATATATTCAGCCTTATCTGGTTAATATACAACTAAAGTGTAGCAATAGGAGTCAGCTAATTACTGGAACGATAGAGAAAACTAATTAAAGTCGTATACTTTATATTTTTTTATCGTTTACTGTCTTTCCTTAACAAAAGCCAATCTCAGATAATTAGCGGGAACCGGCTTCATCGTATATTCTGAAATAATTTTTAGCCACAGCCATCTTAGAGCTTAAACGTTTGCACTGTCAAACAGAGTTACAAAAACGAACAGGAAAACAGCAATTCATTTATTATTGAATAGCATGGATACTTGAAAACTGCGACAAACTGGACAAAACTTATTAAAAGAAGCTGTGATCATCAGTATTTAGAAACGGATGTCTCCATCATCGACGTTTTTATCTGCAACTTTCAACATGACAACTATTTTCAATCAACAACTTTTATTTACCTGACAGAACTGTCAGAAAAATGGGAAAATGATGGTAACTAGTAACTAACTTTTATCAGCAAAGAGATTTGGATGATGGAAAACAATGATAAATAGATGCGTTATATAGTGAATCCATAGAGGAATGTTGTATAACCTTGAAGTGATAAAACGGTTTGCATGCTTTAAAAGAGCTATGTGGACGCGCGCTTTTTTCTCTTTAGCAGGTCCATCACAGCTCAACAAGTCTGAGGGTTAGGAGTCAGACGAAAGAAAGACTTTGGTCCTCCAATTTGGAAGTTGGGCAGTAGGCTAACAAGTTACTAACTTAATAACTGTCTGGTTACAGAAACATCAACGATATCTTCAAACAACGTACATGACAGGAAGAACCCTCCAAAGTGGAGCATGTGACGCGTGCTGGTGAAAATCCCCCGGAAAGGCAGCCGGCACGACATAGGCCGAGCTGAAGAGGTTCGCCCGGAACCGCGTCTGTTGGAGAGATGTTGTTGCGGCCCTATGTTCTCCAAGGAATTAAGAGGCATAATAAATGAATAAATAAAGGAACAGATTTTAAATCCAAATAGTCAGCAAAACAAACAATAAAATCTCTTTAATCTTATGTAAATGATCTCTGTTAATTGGTCATTTGGCTGTTTTACAAGTGATCAATTAAAAGTGAAGATAATTTAACTGTTTTTTTTTCTCTTTTTCAAAACTATGTGGCCGAAGGACTAGAAGGTACGCTTTTCCGTAAAAGTATCTCACCATGGTCAGCTTATCACGAAGGTGACTTTCTTGATGTTATTAGCCTGCGAAAGAAATTCCAGCGTTTGGCACCTTTCAAAAGTATCTGTAGAGCGTGCCACAAGCCTTGAGAGTGAGATTACGTTGAAGGAACTGTTTGAGAGCAACAACAAGTAACCGTGATCGAGGGTTTGTGTGTACTAGACTTGTTCAAGATTATTGATAACGCGCCTTCTCCCAGAAACTGGAACTAAGGTCTGCTCAGCATAGCTGCAGTAGTAACCCAAGTGAGGTCTGTGGGTGCTGACCCATAGCTGCAGTATGAAACATATCTGTGGGTATTCATTTGTGACACTTCACGTCCTCAATAGCTTGCATGACCATATATATAATCGTTCTTAAATTGAACAATTTTGAAAAACCAATAACATATTTGTTCTCGTATATAATTAGTTGGGACGAAAATAAAATCCTTGCATTTGACTTGATAAAGTGCCTCAGAGGACAATAAGGCGTCGGCTAAGATAAGTTTTCCTTTTGTCTTTATTCATATTGTCCCTTTACAGAAATAGTCCATCTGAAATTTTTACACACACACACACACACGCGCGCACACACACACACATACACATATATATATATATATATATATATATATATATATATATATATATATATATATATGTGCTCTACTTTTGTATCAAGCACTATTTTTTAAAAATAATAACAAAAATACTAAAGAACTTTGGATTATTTACCTAACAAGTTCTTTCCTATTTTCTATATATTTTCACACACACACACACATACATACACACACACACACACACACATATATATATATACCGGGTGAAAACAGAAAAAATTGTTCGAATCGTGTAAAAGCAGAATTGTCTAATTGTTAGATTAAGATGTGAACTGTGTCTCCTAAAAATGATTAAAGATATATTATTGGATTTTTTCGGGGATTTTATAAAACTGTTGAACTCTTCATACAACAATGGGAATGTATAATTACTTTCAAAGCTTAAAAGAAGAATCCTGATGAAATCGAACATAAAATAAAATGTTCATTATTAATTAATCATAGGTAAGGATCGGAAGGTCCTGAAGGATAGACATAAAGTTCAAATATATATATTTTTCCAGGATCATTTCCTAATTAATTCAAGATGATTTGTCAGTGTTAATTTCATTTTTTTTTTTGCAATTTAAACTGCAATTTATACATCACACTCAATATATATATCTATATATATATATATATATATATATATGTGTGTGTGTGTGTGTGTGTGTGTGTGTGTGCGCGCGCGTGTGCGTGCGTGTGTGTGTGTGTAAGATAATCATTAGGAGCCAAGTAAACCTACGTAGGTTTCACCTAAACGGATCTTCAGGAAAAGCCAGTTAAAAAGGAAATTTACGTAGTTGTCTTTTACTCGTTTTCGTTTTTTTTTTCTTTGGACTTGGAGCTTAAACAGTTGACGATTGTTTTCGCCTTGTTCTGGGTTCTTTCTTTTTTTATTCCCCAATTTTTCTCGGGTACCGATTTCTTCTACTGCAAGTTGAGCTATCCGATTTTTTTCCAAACGAACAACACCCTTTATATATATATATATATATATATATATATATATATATATATATATATATATACACATATATATATATTTGGTTGGATAGATATGACTTTGTGATCCTGGGTTTCACGCTTTTGCGATCGTAAGACAAACTGATTAAACTGGGTCACAAACTCACATCTATCCAACGAAATATGTTAGCTCTATCTCTGATATTGAGCGCTTTCTAATAAGTACCGTGCATATAATATATAAATAATTATATATATATATTTATTTATATTTATATACACACACTTTACACACACACACACACACACACACACATATATATATATATATATATATATATATATATATATATATATATATATCTCCAGTGGGGGAAAATACATTTTTGTAATCCGAATTTATATAATATTTCTATATTACAAGGGGGTGATGAAAGGAGTATATTCCTGGAAGATACTTGTGATTCATATTCTTCATAGCTAACTATTGCCTACCGGTCCCAAAAGAAATTAACTGATTGACCCCGCAGATCTCTCTAGATATAAATCTAATAGAAGTCATGTGGCCAATAATTAAAAAGAGGTGTATGGTAAAGGAATGTTCAAGAAAACGAGACTGGAAGTGATAAAAAATATCTGCAAGTAATTTTAAAGTCGAAATAGATAAATAAAAAGTTAGCAAAAGTAATGAAAGACTGAATTGCAAGTAGTCTATATTAACAGGCAAATAATAAATATATAATTATATATGTGTGTGTGTGTGTATGTGTGTGTGTGCGGGATAGACATGTCAAATTGTAATCTAAATTACGCAAAAATAAAAATAACACTTACATCTTATTTTAGCAGATATACTTACCAAAATTGCACTAAACATGAAAAACTAGAGTAAATTTATTCAATGAAATCGCCACTGACTTCACTGCCTCCAAACTACTTCATAATCTCCTGCAACTCTTCTGGACGGTCTCCTTGTTTAAGTTGGTGAATACTGCCATAATCCTTGCATTCAGTTCATTTTTGGTCTTAAAATGTGTTTTGTTGGTCTCTCGCTCAACTGCGCACCACACATAATAATCAAAGGCGGTTGCAGTCTGTAGAGTTAGGTAGTCAGATGCAAATGGGTGATGAGATCACGGAAATTGTTCTTCTGCTTGTGCGGCAAGATGCAGAATCTTGTTGCCAGACATAAGATCTTCCAGCAATCAACCTCTTGACCCAGGGAAGCTCTACCTTCTCAAGTTAATCGATGTAGGCCTCCGTGTTGAGTCTGAGGCACTCTCGGAAGATGATATAGAGGCATAGCGTCGCCATCATTAGTGATCTCTCCAAACACCATGATATTAACTAGATATATCACACAATATATATTCCGAATCCTCTGCATTGTCCACAGAATGACACCCAAACATTCTAAAATGTTCGTATTAGGGCTTCCGGCGGGAATACCAGGAGTACAAAAGGCCGTTTCCAAAATTTCTGGTTGCCTCATGGAGCTAATTTTCTTACAGACGGTGTCCAACTGGCCCTACTCTACTGTGCAATCAATAGAATCATGAAGAAACTAAATATAAAAACATAAAATGGCGACAATTTACCCATTGCACCCTGTATATGCAAGGATGACCAAGATATGAATATAAGTAGACATTTCGATGCTTAAAAGACCTTGCGTTAATCAAATCTTTTTTTTCAGACGTCGATATATTTGGGATTTATTTATAAATAAAGAAAAGGTCAGCACTAACCGACTCAGGATTGAACTCAAAAATAATATGGCACCGACATTTTAATTCTGTTGGCCTAGATTCATTGAAAACAGGATGATACATGACAGAGCTGTACTAAATAAGAACGATGAAATATAACTTGTTATTATTTTGAAATTCCCTGAATGTTTATCGAAAAATATTTGATGAAAACCGGAGTCAAAATGGTTAAAAAGTTATAGCAATAAAGTTGAAGACAGTTGTCAGAGCCTTTGACAATGTAATTAAAGCCCAAAACATCAAAATGAGTTATTTTCATAAACAAAATATTGGAATCTGTCTTACAGGAAGCGTCAAAATACAAAACTTCCCTAGAGAAAAAAAAAAATGTACCAAAAAGAAGGGAATTTATCCATCCCTTCAAGTAACTCAGATCACAATGTAATTTCTACCGACCTTCCAAAATAAACAAGAGGATATTAACAACCTCTAAAAATTATTCCCATTTCATAACGCCCTTCCTACAAAAAATTACATTTTAGCATTCCACAGACGTGAAAACCTGTTTTATCCACTGTTCAAAACAAAAACACGACAAAATGAGAAATGACTCACCGACCTTCATCATAATATAAGACGCACAAGTCCCATGTGTCACTGCTTAATAATTGAATTTCTAGCTTTTTGCTTCTATTTAACGCACTAAAAAAAATCACATATATAAAAAATTCATCAATATATATATATATATATATATATATATATATATATATATATATATATGTGTGTGTGTGTGTGTGTGTGTGTGTGTGTTTGTGTGTGTGTGTGTGTGTGAAAATATATAGAAAATATCTAGAAGATAGAACAGAGCTTACTTTAATTCAATTTAATTCAAATAATTATATTGAAGTTTTCGGCTCTTGTTTTGAAACATGCGAACTCTTATGTAGCGTGTTGGAATCATATTTTTAAATAAATAATTATATATATATATATATATATATATATATATATATATATATATATATATATATGTATATATATATATATATATTTATATATATATATATATATATATATACTTTTTACATTATTCGTACTATTGTCTTCATCTTTGTCGCCATATTTATTACAACGTTTCGAAACCCAGTGAGCGAAATAAAGGGTTCAGTTTGACATTCCAGACACCTGAAGAAGGCCGGAGTGTACAACGGCCGAAACGTTGTAATAAATATGGCGACAAAGATGAGGACAATAGTCCGAATAATGTAAATAGTGAAAATATTACAAAATATTACAAAATAACAAAAGTTATTATCATAAAGAAAATAAGCTATTAATAAATATAGAAATACTATGTTGTAATCCCCATTGTGTATACCTCAGAATGATATACATATATGATATGATATGGCATTACCAACGGCATTTAAATACTGTCAATTTGATTTATTTATCTTATTTTTCTTTTTAAGCAAGGCGGGAGTGTCACTGGCCCGCAAGGTGTTAGAGAGAGTGAGAGCAAGAGTAAAGAGGGGTGTTTGAGGAAAGGATAAAAAGCAGGACGGGGATCAAGATCAAGGCCTCAGAAGATGTCGATTGGCATTACATTTGAATATTTGAATATTATAGTTACCGGCGAAGCAACGAGAGAAGAAGCTGATGGAGTAGAAGAAGCGGTTACATTTAACTGTATACGCAGTGAAAGGGTGTACGCTTAAATTCATGCAGCTTGTGTATCAATGAATGTAGCTCTTCAGAGCAGTTACCATGAAAATATTTCTAGAAAAGACAGAGGGAAGCCAGAGCACGTCTGTAAAAAAGTGACTGCAGACGAGATGACTGATCAGGCTCTATAATATTGCATATTTGTCTCTGGATTTTGTCGTGGACTTCAGGATGAACAGCGAGGGCACCAGGCCATATATTTTGATGGCATTGATTTGCATTATAAATAACATATAGCGTATGTAGCATATGTCTTACCTCAGATAATACCAGAATAGACTTTGAACTCACGGTTCTTCAGAGAAGCCAGGTCCATCCTGAGGGATGACTACCTGTTAGAGGTCGGAGTTTCACGATCAAGATTATCTCAGTGGCTGTTTCTATATCTGAACACGTGCTCGACCCAGCTTCGCCTAAAATTTGGCCCGTAAGAAAAAAGAATCGATGACAGATAGTTATATAAACACGCATCCAAAAGAGAATAGGCCATTAGATCCAGAGGAGACGGCTCCCAAAGACATAAATTCACTGGCCGACTGATTTTCGTAGTAACATACAACGACAATATAATAATAACAACTCATCTGACAAATTTTGAAGAATATCAAAGAATATAGACTCTGTAAACAAGGTTTGATATAAAGATATCGGGACTGGTGCTATAAAAATGAAACTACAATACATATCAATTCGGTATTTAATCTCCTATGAAGTAGTCGCCGTTTGAAGCCATCCACTTTGTGCACTGTTGTTTTCATTGATGAAAGGATTCCTGGAAATCCATTTTTGGATAGCAAGTAGCTGCTCCGTCACATTCTCTTGGTTTGCCCCGATGTCTATAAATCTTGTTTCTTTCAAGCAGAATTTGATTTTTGAACAGGAAAAAGTAGCAAGGGGCAATGTCTAAACATTATAGCGGTTGTTGGACCTAAGGAATGTTGCGCTTGGCCGAAGAATAGTAACTGAGAGAACATCTGTATTATGATGAGACGACCACACTCTAAACACTTTCCTTCCAAGAACTGCTATAAACACCGTTAGTGCGAAAGAACGTTATATTTCAGTGTGCATGTTAAAAACTTTGAAGACACTCTGTTTTTGATAAATTATCCTTGTTTTCTGAAGTCAGGGGTTATACGCTTCAGGTTTTAAGATTTTTAGACTTCTGATATTATAAAAAGGACGTCTACCATGGAGATTTTGTTATGATTATAATTTAGCAAGCCAGGATATATAGTCAAGTTTTAATATCTTCACCAGAATTGTAATAATATGCGAGAAATTAAGACGACTGTTGCAGAATTTTAGTTTCGCAGATCATTGCTAAATATTTAATTTATATAATACAAAAGCTTTTCACTTGCCAAGGGACAGACGCCTTTGATATTTAACCATGGTTTGTATTTATCACTAACATTTTTTTTATTTTCTCTTCTTACTAATCGTAACAAGTTTCTCAACTTTCAAGTAGCTTTAGTTCACCTCTTGACTAAGTAAAGGATCCATTAAAACCACAAAGCCAGTTACATTTTCAACATGTCTGCTCGTTTCGCAGCTGGAACCTCATGATATTTTCAGCGTCTGTTAGGTTGGTGCAAAAATAATGTCGTTTTCTCACATAGTAACGTATGTGAGAAAACGACATTATTTTTGCACCAACGTAATAATAAATTAACCGTTTCACCTGAACGGAAAATGTTAGGCGATGAGTGGCGTTGCATTCCGATTATCGGTGTGGCACGAAAGAATATCATTCATAGAAGCGAAATGATTAAAGTGGATCCCATAATGTATAAAATCAATTATTAGAGAGAGAGAGAGAGAGAGGGAGAGAGAGGAGGAGGAAGCTATAGAGGGGGGGAGGGAGAGAGGGAGGGAGAGAGGGAGGGAGGGAGAGAGAGAGGGATGGATGGAGAGAGAGAGAGAGGGAGGGAGGGAGAGAGAGAGAACCGTGATAAATTTGTGAATGGTTATTAGAGGGTGAGAGAGAGGGAGAGAGTGTGGAGAGAGAGGGAGGGAGAGAGGTAGGGAGAGAGAGGTAGGGAGAGAGAGATATGAGGGGGAGAGAGAGGGAGGGAGAGAGAGAGATTGTGGGAGAGAGAGGGGGATGGAGAGAGAGAGGGAGGGGGGAGAGAGAGAACGGTGATAAATTTGTGAATGGTTATTAGGTCTTTATACAAAAATAATTTTAAGTTTTCTAAATTATAGCACTATTTAGAAAAAAAACAACAATTACCAGCTCAATTAGATTGAGTTACGAGACAAAATCACTCCTGGACTTTATTTCCTGTTCGTTCAATGTTGAGTTTCTCTGAAGGAGAAAAAGCATAGCAAATAGCATGAGAATCCTTAACATTTAAAAATTAATTGCGATAAACAGAGGGAAGAACTTCATTTTTAGCAATCAATTTGGTAAAACTATTAAAATTCTTCCTTGCCACTGGCGAATTTCCTTCTGGACATATGCCAAATTATTGAATAATTACGTTTAACAATTGAATTAATATACAAGTAGAAACCTTAATTTTTGACTTTAAAATAAGTGCGTAATTTTCAGCAACTCTAATCAAAGTCAATCTAATGGTATTTAAACAGAAATCATTAGGAATAAATTGCCAAAAATACATTTCATAATATATATATATATATATATATATATATATATATATATATATATATATATATATATATATATATTAAGATATTTTTATGTTTATGCATTCTTTTTATATCAGGTCATCCCATAAGTTCTGTCCGAATTTTGAATAAAGAAAACAAGTGACCAAATGTTACATTTAATTACAGATTCAATCAACAATGTATTTTCCCTGATTTTCTATGACTTCCTTCCATCCATTAATAAGCTTACTAATTCCATTACTGTAAAATTATTTTGGCTTTGATTCGAAGAACTCACAAATGTCAGTTTTAACCTTTTCCTGTGTTTCTTCCAAATGATTCTGTAAGCTACGAAACAAATGGTAGTCTGAAGGAGCAAGATCGGGAGAAGGTGGATGAAGAATTTTCTCCCAAACAAGTTCTTCGATCTTTTGTGACGTGATTCTTGCTGTGTGGGGTCGCGCATTGTCCTGATGAAACATCACCTCTTTTCGATTCATTAGAGCAGGTCTTTTTTTTCCTCAAAGCTTGGTTCAAACGCTCTAATTGCTGACAGTATATTTGAGCATTAATTGTTGCATTAGGTGGTAAGAATTCAAGGTGGATTATTCCTTGGCGATCCCACCAGATTGAAAGAAGAATCTTTTGCCCATGAAGTTCCCTTCTCGGCTGTGGCTGGGGTTCTTTCCCTTTATTAAGCCAATGTCTACGACGCTTAACATTTCGATAAAATATCCATTTTTCGTCGCCAGTCACAAGTCTGTCCAAAAAAAGTGAAACAAGTTGGCGAGAATGGGGAGAAGAGCAGATGTTAAACCGGGGTTTGAGGTCGTTTTCAGACAATTGATGAGGCACACATTTTCCAAGTTTAGGAACTTTTCCAAGATGTTGAAGATCACGATGAACAGTTGTATATTTTGAACTAAGAACCACTGCCAATTCCTCAACTGATAAAGCAGGACTTTCTTCAAGGGCTGCTCCAAGAAGCTTTTCATCAAACTCAACTGGACGCCCGGTTCGATCTTCATCTTCAAGGGTGATATCTCCACCTTTGTTTTTTGCAAACGATCTTCTGCAATTTCTTTCATTCGCACATTCCTCTCCATAAACTGAGTGAATGTTTCTAGCTGCTTTGGTTGCTAAGTTTCTTTTCTTGAACTCATAAAGCATTATGTGCCTCAAATGATTCTTGGGTACTTCCATGTTAGCAGGGTTTTAATCAAACAAAATTTAATTTTATTGTTCTCTGAAATAAAATTTGATCAGTTTAAATGCATCTAAACATAAAAATAATGTTCAGCTTCATTAGACATTATAAAATACTCTTTAAATTTCGTTCATTTTAACAAAAAGTTAAAATTCGGACAGAACTTATGGGATGACCTGATAAATACGTATATTTAAGTAAATGCTCTGTTTATAATAAACAGCATTAAACGGCCTGAATGCCCGAGAAATTTTCATTTTTCCTCTGTCCTCATATAGCCTCACGTGTCTTTAACCGATTGGGCCACAGAGGAGCGTTCGATTAGCATGGTTGATTTTACTGCCTTTAAACTAACTTGCTAACCAAAAGTGTGTTTCAATGAAAGCGACTGACAAAGTATTGCGATTAAACATTTTATTATAATTTTCTTAAATTCATACAAGTGATTTCCTTTCTGGATATAGAGAG
Organism: Acanthosepion lycidas; assembly: GCA_963932145.1. Classification (NCBI taxonomy): domain Eukaryota; kingdom Metazoa; phylum Mollusca; class Cephalopoda; order Sepiida; family Sepiidae; genus Acanthosepion; species Acanthosepion lycidas. The sequence continues at coordinate 24,329,978 of OZ010610.1, forward strand.
TGTAAGAAATGTCCAAATGAACTTTAGATCAGAGCGTTTCGACTAATCTATTAACCATTATTAGGGATTTTTTTGTTAAACTGAATAAGTATATTTTTCTATATAGCAATGGGAATGTTTTTTAATTGTTTTTCGAATACGGTCAGCACGTTGTGGTCGTGTTCGTATTTCTCATTATTGAAAGTTACTTCATTTTTATTATTAGCGTTTCCATTCTTTTTTACCGTTCAACCATGATATACTATTGGAATTTTACGGCCACACGTGAAAAGTGCCGAAATGAGGACCCAATTATTTCCCTTGTAGAAGTCATGTGCTTCTCTATATAAAGTCCGACTGCTAGAATTCGGCCTCTTTTTATTTCCTTTGCTATTGGCTCTTAGACTTGACCCGTCGGCCTGTGTCTTGCAACCTGCGTGACAGACCGCCTTAACCCCAACCCTAGACGGCCAGAGAGAAGCAGCCGGCGTTATCGTCATGTGTGACACCCAACACGGACACGAGCCTGCAACCCAAGGGAAGCTAGGACTGCTACTTAGAAGCCCACTGCCACCTCTACAGACTGACCGTCCTACCAGTTACAAGGACCAATCATCCAGCAAGCTAAATCCGCAAATGCCCTTTATTTGCAAACACGCATATAACGTTTTTCCTTTCAAATCTTTTTCCTTGAAGTTTCCGTAATTGAACTCAAACGATTGTTATGTTTCCTTTCTTCAAAAGCTTTCGTTCCACTTTGTATGCACTTAACTCCAGTTCTGAAACCGTCCGACTTGGTTTTTATCCCAAATAACTTTCGGGGATAGGAATCCCTAAATTACATATGAGCTAACATAGCATGCCATTCAGTTAAACAAAATAACATACTTGATAATAGATCAGTCGAAAGGGCTTAGATCTACAGATCTGCAAATTTGTCCAGAAAAAATCACTTGTACAATGCAAGAAAAATTTAATAAAAAGACTAATCGCAGTGCCTAAAAAACAATTAAATTATTCTGCCATAACCAGATTAAGCATTACTACCAAGATTAAAAAGTCTCCAAAAATGGCAGATAGATAGATATCACGTAAGTATCCCAATAATTACTTCATCATTTACAATAAATTATAAAAGCATGTAAACTTATGTTTTATGTTTTTAGTGCTTGATAAAGTACGTCACAAAGAATCATATGAACTGTTAGATGAGCTTGAATATTTTTTTTCCAGAAATTATACTGGAAGAAAATGAATTCAGTAATTGCACAAAAATAGAAGAAGGTGTCAAACAAGGATGTATCATCTCACCAAACTTATTCAACCTTTACAGTGGAGCAATGTTGAGAAAGAAGTCTTTCCAGGATTCATTATTTGAACAAACTAATATGTGCAGACGACACAACGTTGATTGCAGTCACAGAAAGGAAAATACACTGTCGTAATTGAAAGCAATAAGTAAGGACTAGTCAGAATTTGTTTGTCAGCAAGTGGACTAACCCAACAAATTAGTGATGGGAAAATCATAAAGTAAGCTTTAATATATGTGAAATGTTTTAACAGAGGACAGAAAATGAGATACTGTTCATTGGAACGAAAATGCCTTTCAAAAGCGAAGCAAATTATTAAGAAAGCGGAACATTTCGGTAGGAACAAAAAAAAAGAGTGTTAAATTATGTAACAACGGTCCTATCATATGACAGTGAATGTTGGTGACGCTCCTCACAGATAAAGAAAAGACTTGAGGCAGCAGGAATGTGGTTCTACAGAAGGATGTTGAGAATGCCATAGAGTGAACATATGTATGACGAAGTTTTAAGGAAAATGGAAACGAAAGGGAAACTTATGTATCTGTCTATATCTCTGAGATGAGGTCTTAAGATTATTTAAATTATTTATATTATTCGGACTGTTATCTTCATCTTCATTGCCATATTCACAAAGTTTCGGCCGTTGTACGTCCAGCCTTCCTCAAGGATACATGGCCAAGTAGGTAAAGGCGTTTGTTAGAGCCGGTGACTAGACCCATGAGTTGTGAGTTCAATACGAGGGTACGGTAGTGGTGAACCAAAAACTTGTAGAGTTGTGTTAGAGGGAAATAAATGAGACATCCGGAAGAAGCATGGCACGTGGAACTAGAACAATCTAACCCCGTTGTGCGAAATAAAGGGTTGGGTTCGAAATTTCAGTCACCTGAAAAAGCCGGAGCGTATAACGACCGAAACGTTGAGAATATGGCAATGAAGATGAGGAAACTTCTGATTAAAATCAAAATAACTTAGTTGTAATTTCTAGGGTTCATATTGAGACAATACGTTTTGGAGAAACTTGCACTCGTCGGACATATCGAAGGCAAGTGTAAGAGAAGAAGTCAGTGAATAAGCTACGTGATAAGGGGCCATAAATGGTTGGTTAGAAAGTGATTAGAATATAGAGAGAAAGACAAAAATACTTGAATCTACAAAGCACAGCTAGGGAACACCTACGATCGCCCACGTCCTGAAGGGACATAGCACAGACGATACAAAAAATACTAACAAATTTTATTCTAATAACTCTGCTCTTCAAATATTTCTACTATAAAATAAGAATGGATTTTAATCGGGTTGGCCATTTTCTTTTGAAAAATATTACATATAAATCCCACTCGATTTCCGTTTTTTCGACCACTTGTTCCATCTATATATGTTATAGGGAGAAGTAGTATCAGGTTTATATATATTTATATCTATATCTGTCTATATTTCTGAGATGAGGTATTGCTATTTATTTACATTTATCGGACTATTGTCCTCAACTTTATTGCCATATATTACGATGTTTAGGTCGTTGTAATCTCCGGCCTTCTTTAGGATCTGTCGATATTTCTGAGATGAGGTATTGTATTTATTTGCATTGTCCGGACTGTTGTTTTCAACTTTATTGCTATATTCACGACGTTTAGGTCGTTGTACTCTGCGGCCTTCTTTAGGATCTGTCGATATTTCTGAGATGAGGTATTGTATTTATTTGCATTGTCCGGACTGTTGTTTTCAACTTTATTGCTATATTCACGACGTTTAGGTCGTTGTACTCTGCGGCCTTCTTTAGGATCTGTCGATATTTCTGAGATGAGGTATTGTAATTATTTATATTGTCCGGACTGTTGTTTTCAACTTTATTGCTATATTCACGACGTTTAGGTCGTTGTAATCTCCGGCCTTCTTTAGAATCTGTCGATATTTCTGAGATTAAGTATTGTAATTATTTACATTTAAATTCTTCGAATTGTTCTCTTCATCTTTATTGTCATGTTCACAACGTTTCGGCCGTTGTACGCACCGACCTACTTCAGTGATGAGGTGTTGTAATTATTTACATTGTTCGGACTGTTGTCCTCATCTTTATTGCTATATTCAAGACATTTAGGATGAAGTAGTAACACGTTTATACATATCTATATCTGTCTATATTTCTGAGATGAGGTATTGTAATTATTTACATTGTCTGGTCATCTGTCTTCAACTTTATTGCTATATTCACGACATTTAGGTTGTTGTACTCTCCGGCCTTCTTTAGGGTCTGTCTATATTTCTGAGATGAGGTATTGTAATTATTTACATTGTTTGGACTGTTGTCCTCATCTCTATCGCCATATTCACAACGTTTCTCTTGTAAAAAACAATGCTATTTATAAATTATCATGTTCTTTGGAAGATTGCATTTAATAGACTTTTTATAAATAATAGACAAAATGACTTTTACATTGTTAGATTGCCCCCAAAAGCAGAATCTCTTTTGGCTTTCAGAAATATATATAGACATACATAAATTTTTTCTTTTGAAGAATATTACATATAAATTCCACTCAATTTCTTCTTGTTCCATCTATATATGCTATAGGGAGTAGTAGGAACAGGTTTATATATATGTCTATATTTCTGTTATGATAATGGACTCTCCCAACTCTAAATAAGAGCAGGTATTGCTTTTTAGAGAGTGTAGTTTCCAGCAAGATTTGGAGGGATTTCGCATTATTTATCATGTCTCAGTTGCGTCTCTGTCCTTGGACAGAGTGCGCTCAGGGACTTCTCTGTCAAATGACAGAGCGGCAACTGAGGAAAATTATACTGAGAGGTGCACAGCTTTGGGGAACAGCTGCCCGAGGACGTGCCTTCCCATTGCACCAGAGGTAGGGATCGGTGCTCGCACCGAGGGTAGCGTAACCGACGGGTACGGGTGCTGAGGGGAATTTTTGACCCTGCCCGGGTACAGGCGCTCGGGTCCCCAAATTAAAAAAGACCTTGTGTCACATCTCATTCGCGTGGAGGAATGAGTAAACACCGTGTAGTTTCCAGCAATCAGTCGGTCGGACCGAACATTCTTGCTCATTTTTGTATGTTTTGTATTAATGTTTTCTGTTAATATATTTGTTGATTCAATTCTTATCTTCATTTCAAGTCCCAACAAGGCAACAACAATTTCTGTAATGAGGTATTGTAATTATTTACATTGTTCCGACTGTTGTCCTCAACTTTATTGCCATATATTCACGACGTTTAGGTCGTTGTACTCTCCCGCCTTCTTTAGGATCTGTCGACATTTTTGAGATGAGGTATTGTAATTATTTATATTGTCCGGACTGTTCTTTTCAACTTTATTGCTATATTCACGACGTTTAGGTCGTTGTACTCTCCGGCCTTCTTTAGTATCTGTTGATATTTCTGAGATGAGGTATTGTAATTATTTATATTGTCCGGACTGTTGTTTTCAACTTTATTGCTATATTCACGACGTTTAGGTCGTTGTACTCTCCGGCCTTCTTTAGGATCTGTCGATATTTCTGAGATGAGGTATTATAATTATTTACATTTAAATTGCTCGAATTGTTGTCCTCATCTTTATTGTCATGTTCACGACGTTTCGGCCGTTGTACGCACCGACCTACTTCAGTGATGAGGTATTGTAATTATTTACATTGTTTGGACTTTTTCCCTAATCATTCCGACGTTTCTACTATAAAAACAATGTTATTTATAAATGCTTATGTTCTTTCGAAGATTAAATTTAATAGTTTATATAGATAATAGACAATGAACTATTAGATTCTTAGATTTTCCCCCAAAACAGAATACACTCTCGGTTTCCACACCCATACAGACATACATAAATCTTAACACGGTTGGCCGTTTTCTTTTGAAAAAATATTACATGTAATTCCACTCGATTCCCGCCTTTTCCCACTGATTGTTCCATCTCTATATGCTATAGGGAGAAGTAGTAACAGGTTTATACATATTTATATCTATATCTGTCTATATTTCTGAAATGCGGTTTTGTAATTATTTACATTTTTTCAACTGTTGACTGTTATTGCTATATTCAGGACGTTTCGATCGTTGTACGCTCCGGCCTTCTTTAGGATCTGTCTATATTTCTGAGATAAGGTATTGTAACTATTTACATTGTTGGAACTGTTATCTTCATCTTTATTATCACATTCAAGATGATTCGACCGCTGTACAATATACCCGGTTAGACGAAATAAAGGGTTCAGTTCGCAATTTTAATTTATCTATCGCGATGAATGAGTGTTATCTCTGGGAAGCCCTGTACCCCGAGCTAGTATTGATATTTAAGTTCGACCCAGACCTCAAGTAGAACACATTACTGGGAAGCATCGTTAAAGATGCTGGAAAAAGGTCAGTTCTATCTATCTATCTATCTATCTATCTATCTATCTATCTTAGTCGCTTCATATCTATCTATCTATCAATCTATCTATCTATCTATCTCAGTCCCTTCATATTTATCTATCGATTTTCTATTTCAGTCGCTACATATGTATCTGTCAATCTATGTATGTATGTATCTATCTCAGTCTGTTCATATCTATCTATCTATCTATCTATCTATCTATCTCATAACTTCCATGTCTATCTATCTATCTATCTATCTATCTATCTATCTATCTATCTATCTATCTCATAACTTCCATGTCTATCTATCTATCTATCTATCTATCTATGTTCAAATCTATCTATCTAGTATCGATATATCTATCTATCTATGTTCAAATCTCCCTCTTTCTCTCTCTCTCTCTCTCTCTCTCTCTCTCTCTATATATATATATATATATATATATATATATATATATATATATATATATATATGGGTAAGCAATGATACAGACAGACAGTTTCATGCGTTATCTATCTACCACTGAACTATCAGCGCCCAGTTGAGAGGAAGGCTGATTTTTACGTATGACCGACAGTGCTCAATTCATGGAAGAGTTTTGCAGCATTAGTAATAGCAGGAATTGTTTACAAATTCGCGCTTTCTACTAAAAGTGCTCGACCAGAATTAAATTTTCCGTGTGTGTGTGTGTGTGTGTGTGTGAATCTATCTATGAATCTCTCTGACAATATTTTTCAATGCTTGTTCAAGATTTAAGTCGATATTCTGTCTCGAATATGTGCTTCAGAAATGCCGGTGAGAAACTCCCTAAAAATGGTATCGATTACACAGAATATTAATTGTCCCTTTGTGTTTCGGGGGAACACCTCTCGATACCTGTTGCTGCTTATGCAGCTTCCCTTCTCAAAGACTCCCCCATTTATAATGGATTCCACACAATAAAAGTACATAAATAGAAGCAAAAGTTCTAATCCTGTCTAAGTTGTCTTCATAATATATCAGTTCTCAGAAATGTTTCTTTAGTTTTTTTTCTTTTTCATTTACTCTTGCCACTTTCCATAAAAGATAATGCATAGCCAATGATATTTGAAATTCATTATTCAGAGTGTCGGGGGTGGGCGGTTAATTTTCGTCTTTTGACTTCAGGATGTTGTCTTATAATTCTTCTTTGGATTCCATCATTGGTACATCGTGCATTATTGAAATATTCTCGTGTTTTCTACTCATATAAAAGTTGAGGACCCTAAATCTTCCAAAGAAATCAATGATTTGATATTTAACCAAAAATGTCTACACAGCCTATCTATCTATCTATCTATCTATCTATCTATCTATCTATCTATCTATATTATATTGTATCTATGAGTTTGGTCATTTCTATCTATCTATTTATCTATCTTCAGTTTAAATCTGTCTGTCTGTCTCTGTCTCTGTCTGTCTCTCTCTCTCACTCTCTCTCTCTGTCTCTCTCTCTCTCTCTATATATATATATATATATGAGGACAATAGTATCTTTCAGTTTCATCATATCTACCTATACGTCTTTGTCTCATATCTAATCTCAGTATGTACGTCTATCTATCTATCTATCTATCTATCTATCTATCTATCTATCTATCTATCTATCTATATATATATATATATATATATATATATATGTATAATATTGTACCTATTATATATATATATATATATATATATATATATATATATATATATATATATATATATATATATATATATATATATATCCGTCTGTCAAATTTCAATTATGGAAATAAATTCTAGGATTTAATTTGGGACCAGAACATTTTTAAGAAAAAATTGAAATGAATATTAACATTAAAATCTAAATCATTTTCTTTCTAAATATTTAATTAAGAAAAATGCCAATTTGTATTATTAATAATGTTTAATTAAATAAATGCCCAAACCAATTTCAATATCTAATCCTTTTTAAGCTAACTTAAAATTGTTGCCCCCTCAACAAATTTTTCGTGAGAGCCCAGCTATTGCAAATATACTCTGACCAAATGTAAACGAACTTTCCAATCAGTAATCTCAAAAATACATTTCACATTATTATTAATTATAAATCGTATCCCAGTACAAAGTGTCCTTTTTTTCTATTGAAAATTCACCAATAAACGAAACGTTACCTTTTGTGTATTCATAAAAGTAGGCAAAGGAAAATGTAGCACACCTGCTAGAAAGAAGAAATCTATTAACTCTAATAAATTTTGACAACTAATCCATAACGTTTAAGGGAATTATGTCAGTTTTTTTTTTTACTTCAAACTTTCAAAAACACATTTTTTTTTTTTAAAGAATAAACTTTTCGATTTAGTGATCTTTTCGTCTATTGCCACAAGATATAGTGTTTATCAATTAGTAAATACTAAACATTTCAAATATATCGGTGTTAGGATCACTTATAACAAATTTAGTATTGGAGAAAAAGAAATTGAACCATAGAATATCTGTGCTTTATGTAATTTCACCCCAATCCCATTCTTCTGAAATTTAAATATGTCCAGACGATAAAACTAGTAAGCAAGGCTACCATATGCAACATACTTCTAAGAAACAATAAAAAGTTGATAGAAAATAGACAGGATAAAAATTTCTGAGAAAAAGAATAGGCTTAAATACGAGTGTTTACCGACCCATTTACCTTAATTCGACTAAATTACTAAATGCTTTAATACGTACTTTAATCGCTAGATTATCCACAGTAAACATACTCCCAGGTTCTTACAATAATTCACTTTAAATTAATAGCTAATTAATTTCACTGATTAAGTAAACTTTTATTTCTTATATAAACCTATTAATATATTGTTTCTCATGTAAGTCCAAAGGTCATGCGACATTCAATGGCTTACATCTTCTAGCTTTTCATATTAATTTCATTTTACTGTAGGTGTTTTATTGGATTCTTTTAAGTGCTTGTACTATTTTGAGAGAGGTCTTTAGGTTAGAATACGTTTTATTTAATTACAATTTTAAAAGATCTTCAGGTTAGAATTCGTTTTATTTAACTACAATTTTAAATACAACTTTAAAATATTTTCACTGTTAATTTTAATAGACTATATTTCTTTTTAAAAGTAGTAAATGTATTAGAATTACTTACAGTAAGTAAAATTATTTTTCCATATCAAGTATAGGTATGCATATTACGATTTTTAAAATTTCATATTTAAATATTATTTAAGTAAAATTTATGAAAATTTCGTAAAAAATAGCTAATTCATTTCTCTGATTTAGTAAACTTTATTTTTTATAAACTTAGAATATATAGTTTCTCATTATGTACAAAAGACATCGATCATTCAATGGCCTACAACTTCTAGCTTTTCATCATAATTTTATTTTTCTGTAGGTGTTTTATTGGATTCATTTAAGTGCCGGTAGTACTTTGAGAGAGGTGTTTAGGTTATAATACGTTTAATCTAACTGCAATTTTAAAAGATGTTTAGGTTAGAATTCGTTTTAACTACAATTTTAAATACAACTTTAAAATATTTTCACTGTTAGTTTAATAGACTTTTTTTTATAATAATAACGACAAGATCTTTCTTTAACATAATTTCTTCTCAGTTTGCAATGACGTATACTTGCTTCATTTAGCGTTAGTTTTCCGACCTTATATAAAAATGCCGGTGTTCGAAGGTTGATTTTCAGTCTTGGACAATATTCAAAGAAAGAAAAAAAGAAACTAAAAAGATTTTAAAGTGAAGAAAGAAATTAAAATGAATTCAAACTGAAGAAAGCAAGAAGTTTGTAGAAAGGAACAAATAAGATTAAAGAAATTGAAAAAAAAAACTATATTCAGCACGTTTTAACAAATGACTTGATTCCTTTCGTACAAGCGTGAACAAGCTTCAATTGAATTTGCAGATGAAGCGTTTATGTATGAAATAAATGTTTTTAAAAAATATGATGGATTCCAAAATTGAAACAAAAAAAAATAACAATGAAGTGTAGTAACTGTTATTTATTAATGACAAAACAAGAACTAAAAATCCCCATGAAGAAAGGAAATGATTATTGCAGACGATAAATTGAATGCAAAACATTTCCTTCGGAGGCAGAAACCAAACAGGAAGAGAAAAAAACAAAATAACTTAAAAATAACTTTTCCTCACTAACGAAAAGGAGAATAAAAATGAAACAAACTACATTTGTTATTCAAATTGTTTTAAAAAATGAAACTATAGTGTTATTTATTTTTGGGAACGTAATGAAATTATCTTAATATTATTAGCATGGAAAGAGACAAAGTGAAGCAAGGGTAGAAATATTCTAATCGTAATAAACCCATCATGTCATCCAGTTTGATAGGGGTATACAACGCTCCTGCTTCACAGTCAAACTTTTGCGATATGGGAACATGTTTTGATAATTAAAAAAAATGAGTATGTTCCCAAATATCGACGTGTAATTTTCAAGTCGCCATCTCATCTAAAAAAAAGAAAAAGAAAAATAATAATCCTGACAACCATCTTGTTGCTCGTGCATTACTCCCGCCCATGAACAGTGAGGCAAGGTGTATTAGACCATCTGGTCATGTTCAGGAAACTGACATTCGAATCTGTGATACTGAACAGCAGATACACTGAAGCCAAACTTACTTCACCAGAACAACATAAAGCTGATAGCAGAAACAAAAATAGTCTTTTAGCCGATTATTGAAGCTAGAATTCAGAAAAAATAACCATACATTAATAGAAGAAATAGCTATTAGTTTTGGTGCAAAAATAATGACGTAATAATGTCGTTTTTGAGGTATTTTTTAACGTCAAAAAACGACATTATTACGCCATTATTTTTGCACTAACCTAATATCTCATCAAATGTCATATTCTTAAAGACCTGAACATTTTTTTTTAATCATCTCACCCAATGGAAGGCAATAAAGACATTAAGAGAGCAGGGATTACTGAGTGTGAAATAATACGAAAAAAAGAGAAATGTTATTAATAATAGGGAGCAATAGGAGTATAATCAAAACAGTAGATAACAAATGACATTGCATTGAAATATTTGAAGATCAAATTTGACTGGAAAGCATGGAAATGGAAGAGGGTACCACAAGCGAGAAGTACGAGAGAATAAACTGTTAGCATAGAACTGATAGTTACAACGTAAAAGTGAATTGATGAGACCTTGCCGCCTATCTAGTACTGCACTTAAATTTATAAATTCTTGTTACAAGAAGAGTTAAGATGAAAGTCTATATAGAGAAAGTTCACGGAAGCCATATTATTGTGGTAGGAAAATGACTGAGAGTTGTTTTCAGATATGTTTACATCTGCAGTAACCAGATTTGCGGAAAATCATTTGCAATTATGGGAAAAAAGATGTATTAATTTAATAGATACAGATTTTTTTTTTTAATTTTGTGCTTCTACTAATGATATTAAGAGTGCAAATCTGACAAAAGTTCTGTTCTAATAATGAGATTGAATATTTTGAAATCAGTATTTTCAAAGAAACTGTTGAAAAGAGAGGGGAGATAACAAAAAATAAAAGACAAAAGATGCCGATTGACATTCCTTTAAATTTTGGAATATCGTAGTTGGCAGGAAAACAAAAACTCAGAATCGAACTCTATAAACGAGAAGTGTAAGAGAAGAAACTATTGGCATAGAACTTATATCAGGTTGTTGTTTGTTTGTTTGTTTAGGGGCCAGACACGGAAGACGAAGGTAGGATTGAACAAGTGGATCGAAATAACAGACATATACAAAGCAAGATTGTTATTAATAAGCAGATAGAGGTGTACATCCGAACGATAGGTTAACACTGCGTCTCCGCTTCCCAACCGACTGACTCCTCAACGATTCTTGCAGTTAGTATTTATGAGAAGAAGAACAGTTCAGTCTACTCTAGGATGGTTTACCACAACAATTATTAGCATATAGCTTATATCAAACAATTATTATTATCATTATTATTATTATTATTGTTATTATTATTACTATTACTATTAGCATCGTGCTTATCTCAAGCAATATTATCATTATTAATAGCATAGAGCTTATATCAAGCAATTATTATTATTATTAGCATAGAGCTTATATCAGCAATTATTATTAGTAGTAGTAATAGTAGTATTAAGGTTATCTCAAACAATTATTATTAGTAGTAGTAGTAGCAGCAGTAGTAAGGTGCTTATATCAACCAATTATTTTTAGTAGTATCAGTAGCAGTAGCAGAGAGCTTATATCAACCAATTATTATTATTATTATTATTATTATTATTATTATTATTATTATTATTACAATATGCTTCAAAGTGCACATAAAGGCAATATTTATATTGACATCTTATATTTGATCTCTCTCGATCTAAATAATTTAGTCTAAGTCGAGTGTGAGTTAAGAGCTGGGAATAATGACTTTTCCTAATCAAGGTTACAGAAAAATAAAATTAAACTCCATAATGGAGGAGCTATTTTGCCTGTCAATCATTTTCCTCCGGTGAGCACACTACATGGAAGAACTCTTTTCATAACTGTTTGGAAAATAATGTCCGAGTTTAAAGAAAACATTTTACTTATATTCTAATATGTCATTATAATAATATTATATGACCCGTCAACGAGATCATGAAAATAGAAGAAATACAATTAATTTTGTTTTCTTTTTCTTTTTGCATGCATTCAAGCTTTTGGCCATAACTGTTGCAAACTGGGCATGTTGTTAAAAATTCAATAGTAGTCAGGAAGTACAGCATGGGTTTCACAATTGGGAGACAAGTCCTGAACATCAAGGTGATAAGAGTCGTCCATAGACAACTGACAAGCAGCGTCTTATGACACTTGTCGAATAAAACGTACGTTACGGTGTCAGAGAAATGTCGTGGATAATTGGCATCATCATTTTGATAATATCGGAAAAACTAAAAAAAAAAAACTGTCAAGTGAAGGAATTCGACAAATGGCTTTCAAATGTATTCAGTGAAAACGGCGCTTTGAAGTCCGTTGACGTTGCATGAAAAGATATTCGAATAATGCATTTCCTTATCGAATAATGATCTGTGATTTGAAATTGATCCTTTCTAACAACCTTAAACGATCGGCTCAATGACTTGATCACATAGAAGGGCCCCAAAACTTTTCAAAAAATTTCACCAGCAGAAGATTATGGAGACTGTTTGGTGGTCCGACATCAGCTTTATCCATTACAGCTTTTTGGAATCTAAGCAGAGCATCGCTGCCCAAATTTATTGCCAGCAACTGTATCAGACATATATTCCGTTAAGCAAAATGCGAACAGCAATGGTAAATCGACGCTGTTCAATTCCTGTTTCAGGACAAGTCTCGGCCACATGTTAGGATGACACAGCAGAAGCTCTTTAACTTGAGATACGAGACTCTGCCATATCCACAATATTCTCCTGATCTCTCACCCACTGACTACTACGTTTTCAATTAAGAAAATCCCCAAAACATTTCGTTGCAAAGAAAGTACATTTAAGGCTTTTTTTTTTTTGTATCTACACCTTTAGAGTGTTATCTTAAAGTGTATGCGTTTAACTCGATGGCAGAAACGTTTTGAGGGGGATTATGAATGATTTAAACACTGTTTACATATATTAATGCAAGAATAAATAATGATTCAAAAATAGCAATGTTCCATCACGTTGTTTAACAACATAGGTGAATGAACGGCAACCATTGCTTTATATGTTCCCCCCTCCCATCAATGTCTTCTCGAAAATCTAACAACATCTAAGAAGCGAACCATGTGCTGGTTCGAGACATAACGTTGCAAAACGTCAATTACAGATAAATATATTTATAGTTGAGCTGGCTAGATGTAACCGTAAATTCCAGGCTAATAGTTTCTTTTCTCGCACTTCTTGCTTGTCGAACTCCTTTCCGGCTCCATGATTTCCAACCAACTTTAATCTGCAAAACTTTTAATGCAATGTCAATCGCTATCCACTGTCCTCCTGATTGCTCTTTTCACTTCCCGCTCATTATTAATGTTTCAGTTCCTAATTCTTCACATGTCCTGTAAGCTTTTGTGTCTAATGGTTTTACAGTCTTGCATGAGATGATATCGATTAAAAAAGAATTCGTTCCTTGATCATAACCATTCAGATATGATCGTTTCTTGACCTTTCAGCTCTCAAACTCCACAAAAATAGGAGGAAGTTTATTTTTTGACTGGCGATCACAAATCATGTCGATACTTCTGGAAAATAGTAGACTATGCCGTTCACGATTTTCAATCCCATAACGTTGCGAGTTTCGGTCAAAGGGGCATTACACGCATTGGCGCAGTGGTGGTTCAGGTCATGATATCTTGACGGAGTCTATCTCTCTTCTGTGTTTTTTTTTTTTAATTCTGATTTTTACTTCTCCTAAACTGGTTGCAACGTCCCAGTTAGAAAGAAAAGTTAGTTCAGTTATTTAACCTATATTTGGGGGGAATGTTCATATCCTTTCCAAATGTTAATTGTGAGAAAGTGAACGTAAAGAACTCAAGAGGAATTCGAATGTGGCATTCCAAGTTTTCTCTCAGATTCGCTAATCGTTGCCTCAACTTGACGTCCATGACAGACAACATCTTAAATCTTATGATAAAGCAATAATATCAAAAAACGTATTCATATGGGTACTCTAAAATGAAGTGTATTGATGCCATTTCGAAGCAGAAGTTACTGAATCCACACTTTCCAGCCTTGATAGAATTCAACAGCGTTTAAGTTGCCTTGAACGTGTTGCAATATCCTCCACTATACAACCCCTATACAACAGATGAAATTTTGCTAGTCTATCACTATTTCACAGATGTTCAGGTGAGCTATATTCCTTAAATTCACGAGTCTAGACCTTCACAGCCAGAAAAATGTTCAGTGATTCGATTTTTAGAGTTTATCAACCATTTGCTGGTTACTTAAAGCCAGAAAATATTTTTAGATTCTAAAAAGACATTTTTTGAGATGATGATGATTTAAGGATACACGTATTACTAATTAACCCATAGCTGGGGAGAAGAGCTTTAAAAATATTTCCCAACTGGAGTTGGAACTCGGGTCTTCGTAGCCAGTATCCATTTCCTCCAATCGCAAGACCAAGCTTACGTCAAGCGGTCACCCACCTAGGTAGTGACGAGGCTCAACGTTGCTTTCTTTCAATGATATTTGAATGTGATATGGCAGTAAGCCGTACACAGTCGACGGTATAGTCATGACATTATATTCCGTTTGTAGGCAGTAAGTTCCACTCAGACAGCTTCTTACACAGTCAGTTGCTCCTCCAAATAGGTTTTCTCGACCATTACGATGTTAAACTCTTGAAGTCAACCGTTATCTCTCCTACATGTTCTTATAAAATATACTTCTTACTCTGTCTCTGTCTATCTGTCTGTCTCTGTCTAGCTGCCTCTGTCTCTCTCTGTCTCTCTCTCTCTTTCTCCCTCACTCCCTTTATACGCAATTATAACAGCTTTATTCATTAACAATCTACGTTGAGTCGTTCTTGGGTTTTCTATTGAGTGAAATTTTATTTAATATTAAAATTGATTTCAATTTTTTTTATTTTCATTAACTTTTCTGTCCTTCTTTCAAATATTAACAGAATATTAAAAAATGAGATAGGAAAAGAATTGATGGCTGATTTTATTTCCTTTTTGGAAAGATTTTTCTAATATTTTCACACATTAACGAAGAATACAAGAAAAATTTGAATTTTCCTTGTATTATTGAAAATTAACTGAGTGCCATGACTAAATTTGGTTTAAGTCAGAAATGTTGAATAAACTGGCTTGGATCTGTAAGAGACAAAGTCAACATATGAAGCAATATTTGAATAATCTTCAAATCTGGTTTACATTAGTTACCTCCCTTTTTGCTTTCTTTTATTTTTTTGTTGAAAAACTAGATATTATTTGTTCCTTCTTCAGCGTATTCATTCTTTAATTTTAGCAGTCCAAAATATCACAGACTGACCACAAAGTCAATTTCTACGCTTTATCTTTGGTAATTAGGAAGTTCCACTCAGATAGTTTCTTCGCCAAGACAGTAACAGACTCTTCAAGACTAGAGCTATCCGATATCTATCCTACATATCCTTATAATATCCACTTCTTACTTCCTCCATTTACGCCCTTAAAACAACCTTACCAGCTAACTCTCTACCTTGAGTGGCTCTTGAGGCTTGTGTTGGTTGAACAGTATTAAAAATATACAGAGAACGATTCGGAGTGAACGGTTTAGATTGAGGCTGTTGACGAGCGTCCAATATTTCCTTGCTACTGTCTCACCAATTAAGTTTTATTTGCCAAACTCTCACAGTTTTTACCTTAAATACTGCGACATGCCATTGAACTGACAATATATTTTTCAAAGGTGCTTTCCGTTCACGTGTTAATAAAAAATATTTTTAGCTGAAATTGAACACGTTTAGCTGTTTCCATGCTGGTAGATTTTACACTATATTTCATCTCTTAATCCTGGGTATGACGATAAACTAAATTTGGCAGCAATGACTCTGATCAGGAGATTGGAGATTTTAGGGACCGTGGAACCACGTCTTTATTGGAGTTTTTTCCAGCTCCACACTGATTTGATGTGGTTGTTAGGGTCCGAGCTTCGGGCAAAGAGTTGATCCTTAAACAAAAACAAAACACTATGAAATTATAAAAATGAATTTCAAAGCAAAATTACCAACAATACCAATTTATAGTAAAATTATTAGCAATATATATTTAAGGCCAAATGACCAACAATATATTTGATGTGTAGTTGAAGGCATACACTTATATTCAAAATATACTTAGTTGAAGCCATAAAATTGTCTTCAAAATATTTAGATTTCGGCATTAAATAAACCCTAGAGGTTGATATGCTGCTAAAAAAATTCAACCAACCAACAAACTTTTCATCTCTATCCATCCATATGTAAGTAAAGGTTTAATTGCTTTTGAAAACCTGTCATTCGAAAAATTCACTTCTACAACATACGTTTTCTCTTTGCTTTCTGTTTTCTATTTTGAAAACCTTTTGACGCATCTGGTGCCAACAAGGCCATTGGCATTCCCCACAAAATGGTAATAGGTTTTCAAAATATGCACAGAAAGAAATTAGCGAGAATTGCCTTTGTGACTGTTTCAATATGCCTTGCTTATTCAACCAGCGTTGGCGTCGATCGCTGGTTTGAGAGCTGAAAAGTTTCCAAAGAAATAAGTTGAACATTTAATTGAAGAGAAGAATAGAGATTGTCTCTTATAAATGGTTGTAAACGGGAAATCTACAGAAGAATATCTTCTTTTAAGAAATAGGCGTTGAAGTGGCATGAATAATAAAGTATTTCGAGAAGAACAACAAACGCAAACACAGGAATAGAAATAAATAAGAGAGGGAAAGAAAAGAGAAGAAACAGAAAGATGAATCTTCAAATCTTCAGAGATGAACTGATTAGTTCATCAGGGAAGGAAGGAAAAGAAGAGAAGCAAGTAAATGGAAGGAAGGAAGGAAGGAAGGAAGGAAGGAAGGAAGGAAGGAAGGAAAAGAAACAAGGAAGGAAGGTAAAGAAAAGAAACAAGGAAGGAGGAAGGACGGTAAAGAAAAGAAACAAGGAAGTAAGGTAAAGAAAAGAAAAAGGAAGGAAGGAAAAGAAAAGAAACAAGGAAAGAAGGAAAAGAAAAGAAAAAAAGGAAGGAAGGTAAAGAAAGAAAGGAAGGAAAGAAGGAAGGAAGGTAAAGAAAGAAAGGAAGGAAGGAAGGAAGGAATGAAGGAAGGAAGGACAAGAAAAGAAAAAAGGGAGGAAGGAAGGAAATGAAAAGAAACAAGGAAGGAAGGAATGAAGGAAGGAAGGAAAAGAAACAAGGAAGGAAGGAATGAAGGAAGGAAGGAAAAGAAACAAGGAAGGAAGGAAAAGAAAAGAAACAAGGAAGGAAGGCATAAAGAAAGGAAAGAAGAAAGGGAAAAAAGGGATAGAATCAATGAAGGAAAGAAGGAACAAACGAACGAAAGGGAAAGAAACAAGGAAGGAACGAACGAAGTAGGAATGTACGAAAGAACGAACGAGCGGGAATGAAGGGAAAAAATAAACAAAAACACAAGGTGGAAAGAAGGCAAAAAAGGAAGAAAAAGGAAAGCAACAAGGAAGGAAAGAAGGAAGGAAAGAAGGAAAGAATGGGATAGAAACAAGGAAAGAATGAAACGAAAGTGCGGGAATAGAGAAAAGAAAAAAAAACAAAAATCAAGATGAAAGAAAGTTTGGAAGATGGGTTGAGAAGAAATAAATAAAACAAACCTAAGTAAAGAAGAAAAGAAAAAAAGGAGTGACAAAATTTTAAATCTATGATTAAGAGGCAAAGAAGAACATGAGAAAAATAATGGAACAAATGAATTCGAGGAATGAAGAATAAAAAAGGAATCGATTGCAAAAAAATAACAATTCATCAGGAAAGAGGACAGAGAGAAATAGAAAAAGGCGAACGGGGAAGCACTTTCAGGGCAAATTTTCGCATTTGAAATTCTAGCAAGCACACATATAAGCTACGAGATGGACTCGATAGAAACGTTGTGATAGAAAAAAAGAAAAAAGAAAAATTAGTGGAAATAATCCAAAATACAACATACAAAAGCTTTATTTTTTATTTTAAAATTAGGACTGAAATAAAAAGGTGAGAAAGAAAAGAAGGAAGAGAAAGAAAAGAAGGAAGGAACTGAAGTAAAAATGAGGAAACTAATGTAAAAATGAAAAAAAAATGAAAGAAAATCAAGATGGAGTAGAAAAAGAAAAATGGTGGAAAGTCGCAAGGTTTTCAGAGCGGAAACGGAAATGCAATTAAGTCAAAATGAGCAATTTAACAACAAACATATAAATAGACAAAAGTTACAACCGATGACTGTTGAATCATTTCAATTTCAATTCTGAACCAGAAAAAGAAACAGAAAGATACAAAATGTCAATAAAACAGATAATAAACAAAAAAATAAAATAAAATAAAACAACAAAAGGCCAAATATTTTTTATTATACATCCACTGAGTTCGTTCTTAAGATTTTAGCAAATTGAATGATTTTGTGTCATTGAATTTAGTCAAAACTTTGTTGAAAAGAGAAAAAATATTTTTTTTAAAAAAATAGTGTTTAACAGCATCGTTCTGGAAAGGCAAAGTTTTACACCATTACTTTAGATATCGTTTCAGTTCTTTTCACCTGCAAAGAAGAAAACGTTTTCCCAAGTTCCCATTGGGCTTAACAACACAAATACAGATTAAAATATTCGCGTGTTTTATTAAACAAGAGATAAATAGTTCGCACCCAAACTTTATACTTCTGTAACAAAAAATAAAACCTTTTTGAAAGTGCCAACTTCTCTTTTATTTCCTATTCGTCTCAACAATGAAATTATTTTCTGTTCTTACCAGGTCTTAATTTTTCGTATACAAACTATGAATAATTCACCAAACTGACAGATACTTTCTTGACTTACACAGAAACCAAACCTTTGTATACTTTTTGACTCTGGTACAAGTCAAACTTGGATCTACCTTCTTTACTGTCGTAACCAATCCTGTGTTAGCCATCTTGAATCTCAGTGAAACCAATTTTTTTTTAATTTCCTGCAGATCAAACTTATGTCTACCTTTGTAAATCTCCTGCAAAGCAAACCTATAACCTCCATTGTAACTATCAGGCAAAGCAAACCTCTTTCAGACTCACCTGAAAATCACACCTATATCTGGCTATCTATTGTACAATAAAATTTGTCATTAAATAACCCGGAGAGATTTGAGATCCACCTCATCATCATCATCATCAATCCACTGACCGCTTGTGATCGTAAAGTCACTGCGTAGCTGAGATCCTGACCATTGTTTTCCACATACCTGTGTTGAAAGCAGCGGTGTAGCGTGTCTTGGGTAAGTAGACTTTCCAGAAGCCATTCTTGTCCAGGTCAAGATCTAAAGCCGAAATCCTTCAATGGGAAAGCTAACTTTGCTTAGGGACAGGTAATCGTTGATTCTATCGGTGGAATTGATGTTTGACTTTGTGTTATCTGTATTTTATCTGTATTTGTGAAGAATTCTCTGTATTATCTATGTTTGAAGCTGCGTTTACCTCACTGATAACTGCTGATGTCCCTTTCCCAATTCGTACTAGCTCTCCTGTATAATGACTTATGCAGTTCCAAACTTGATATTTTAAATAAAAATAATGTACAGGTAACTCTTTACGAAGCGGGGGCTCAATTTGACATCATATATTTATATTCAGAATAGTGCCCCTCCTCTCCTAAAATAATTTTAATAAAATATTGCTCGTTTCTCACAAATGACATCGATAAAAAAAAAAGTCTAATTGTATGTCATTTTACAAAAAAAGATATTTTTTAAATCGCTCCACCCCCACAACAATGCCACTCGAACAGAAGGGGTTACAAGGAGTGAAAGTTAAAGAGAATGAAAATACTATGAATCTGGTGGATTGAGGAAAAGACAAAAAACGTGACACTTTGTGAATATTAGGACTGCTCTCGTACAAACCCATCCCAGAGGACTAAACAATTTCACGTACAGTAATAAACGTATGCAATTAAATCAATTTTCTTTGAATGATTTCACCCCAAGTAAGGCAATAAAGCCACTGTGTACGGAGTGTACAGAGAGTAAAACAGAATGCGAAGACTTTGGTGAGGAGAAGTGAAGAATGAACGACAATGGCGTTCCTGAAGACAGAAGATGGCGATTGACGTTGAATTTAAATCTTTGAAGATTGTAATTATCAGAGAAGCACGAAAATGTAAGAGAGTTCCATAGATGGAAAGTGCGAGAAGAGAGACCGTTTGACTAGGGGTAGGTAGGTAGTTCGACAGTAAAACGTTAGGACCTAATTGCCAGTCTAGTAGCATACTTAAATTCTTGTAATGAGCTGTGGAAAAGAATTTTTACTTGTTAATTACAATCGGATAAATTAATGTATGTAGTTCCTATGCATAACATAAATACCTTGCTGATGAGTTCAGTATAATAAATGCCTCGAAAATCTACTAGGCAAGCATTATCAATGGCCAGGAATAAGGTTACCATATGAATATTATGCATTACTGATGAGTTTACTTCAAGATTGAAAGTTCGAAAGATAACGATTAATAACATGTCAATGCAAGCGTTATTGTGATTCTCCAAGCGTAATTGTTTTAGTGAGACGAGCTTGCTAACCATTACACCGTCTCGATGTGCTAGATCTTAGTGAGGCTTATCTACAAATCCCAGTACAAGAGAGTTCGAAAATTCTTTGCATTAATACGCACAAAGGGGTGTACAAGGTCAACAGACTACCATTCGGAATAAAAGTTGCACCTGCAATTTTTCAGCAAACGATGGACACAATGCTCACAGGCCAGAATTTCGCGACCGCTTATCTGGATGATATCCTAATTAAGAGCGACCATGTTGATGAGCACACGTCACACATAAATGAAGTTTTTAGAAGACTTTAGGATTTCGGCTTCAAAGTAAAAGGAGAAAAGTGTGATTTTTTTACAAAATGAAATTAAATATTTAGGTCAGATAATAAATGAAAATGGCAGGAAACAAGACCCAGAGAGGGCATCGGCAATTAAAAATATGCCGGAACCAAAAAATATTGCAGAACTGCAAAGTTTCCTGGGCCTAGTTAACTACTATGGTGAATTTATTGATAATATGCATAAACTGAGGGCTCCATTAAATGAGTTACTAAAAAAGGAGCATAATTGGAATTGGACAGAGGACTGTAAAAAAAGCGTTCAAGGAAATAATACAGAAATTAACTTCAGAGCTAACACTGACACATTTTGATCCCGAACTCGAAATAATTATTGCAAGTGACGTGAGCTCACACGGGGTAGGTGCGTGTATTTTACACAAGATACCGAAGGGTACAAACAAACCCGTTGCACACGCATCTAGATCATTATTACCGGCTGAAAGAAACTATTCACAGATTGAAAAGGTAACTCGTTTTCACAGATATATATATGGGAGAGAGTTCACACACCAAACGGACCACAAACCACTCCTTACGATATTTGGTTCGAAAAAAGGCTTACCAGTCTATACAGCGAACAGACTTTTAAGATGGGGAACTGTGTTACTGAACTATAATTTTAAACTGCGATTCTTACCATCAAAGAAAATCGGACATGCTGACGGACTATCGCGATTAATACCTGCAAAATGCGAACAGTTAGAAGGTAATTGCCGCATTACAAGTGGAAGATGAAATCGGCAAGGTACTATGCAATACAATAAAGGAACTACCTGTAACGGTGCTAGAAATAAGACGAAAAGCAGGAGACGAGTTTATCCAGGATACCAATAGAAAGTAAAGAATTTAGCAGACAGTTTGTCAATCTGTGACAACATATTGTTGTATAACGAGACAGTTGTGATACCAAAGTCAATACGGAGAAGGATCTTAAAAGATTTCCACTTAGGACACCCCGGAAAAACCGGATGAAATCACTCATGAGGAGTTTTGTATACTGGCCGAACATGGACGATGATATCACGCAAATGGTGGAAAGTTGCAATGGTTGTGCTGCTGCGGCGGAGGCACCACCCTCTATACAAAAGCCATGGCATAAAGTAGACAGACCGTGGTCCAGAATACACGTGGATTATGCAGGACCCATTAAAGGTTACTATTATCTAATAACAATAGATAGTTTTAGCAAATGGCCAGAGGTTGCCAGATTCAAGCACCCAACAACGGAAAACGCCATAAATTGTTTAATTGAACTATTTTCTAGATTTGGTGTCGCAGATTGCGTAGTAAGCGATAATGGCACACAGTTTACATCCAGCGATTTTAAAGAATTTTGCGAGATGTACCAAGTAAAACATATTAAGATAGCGCCATACCACCCGAGGTCAAATGGACAAGCCGAGAGATTTGTCGACACATTGAAAAGAGCACTAAAAAAAGCAGAGGACGTACCCACGACAAAAGCTCTACAGCAATTTCTACAAGTATATAGGATAACACCCAACGCAAACACACCATCGGGTCTTTCTACAGCAGAGTTGATGTTTGCGCGGAAAATAAGATCGGTGTTCGACAAATTATTGCCAAGCAAGAGCAAAAATCAATATACACCGATGGTGCCAAAGAGATCATTCAAACCTGGAGAACGGGTTTATTTCAAAAAATTTAGAAACAATATGTCGTACTGGGAGCCGGGTACAGTAACCAATAGAATCGGGAATCTAATGTATACCATAATAGGCGAAAACTTCACACACAGAAGAGATATCGACCAGCTACAGAAAAGACGAATTGAGGAAACAAGCTCGTCAACCACAGATAATAACGATGCTATGGATACAATCTTTGAGGCATTCGAGATACAAAGACCGCAAGAAAATAATACAGTAATGAGAAGGTCAAGCAAGAAAAGAAAATTCGTCGAACCACTAATCATCAACCAGAAGAGACAAAAATATTAATTCCCCCCAAAAAGGGATCTAAGGAGGGGGGTATTTGGGGTCCACCCTTTTCTGATATAAATGGACTCGTCCTGCTGCCATAAAAGAGCCGCAGTCAGTCAGGTAGAGGAACAGTGTAGAGGAACAGGGTGGAGGAACAGAGTGGGAAGTACATAGACACTGTGATTGAGTTGACGGTAGAAGTCAGTCACAAGGACGCCCGACTCTAAGGAAGTTTACTTTGAGACTGTATATAGCGATCTTTGATTAATACTAACCGGCCTTCCTGGATTTTACTAACAGCATTACCTTTTGTATTTTGTGTAAATACATTTAATTTCTTAGCTTAAATAGTTGCGTTTGTCATTTATTGGAGACCGATTTTTCACGCGGAATCCACAACTAGTAAAATGCATTAGCACTTAGGAATTATTGCTGATAATTATAATAAAATGCATTAAACTCAGAAGAAATGCAAGCATGAATAATAGACCTGTCAGGTACACTATGAAACTTAATTACAGGTTATTTTTCTATATAGACGTTTCGAAAATGAGTTCAATGGGGTTATCTGTGGTTAGCCATTACTAACTGAATAATTTTTACTTCATTCATGTTTCGTTTTCAGGATCAAGGCATGAAAAAATGGAAAGGAAGATTTATAAAAAAAAAAAAATAAATAAAGGATCATTTTTTTACTAGCAAATGTGTATTTCCAATGAAGTAACTCACCATCAAAGATGGAGTTCATAGATATGGGTCTGGATCTAAAAAAAAAAGAATTTAAATGTTTGTTTGTTTTTATTTTAGAATATTTCAACTAATTTCTACATCTTTTCTTTCTATCTCAACGTTCCCATCGATATCATCTCCTGTCTTGTACACGCACTTGCTATCTATTTATATATAAAATTATGTGACCTCCGTTAGTCCGCCCGCCCGTGTTTCACCCCCTTTAAAATATCCATACATTGACTGATGGAAACCATATTTTGGGGAGAAGTGGAAACAGATAAGGGGGTACAAAGTAAAGTTTTACTAGGATGAGTAAAAACTGCAAGTGGGGTTTTTGACAAGGTTTTTTTTTTTCCAAATAAAATCAGCTTATTCAAATTTCATGAATTGGTTGAAACATAACTTAATGTTTGTATATCTTGACAAAGAATCCATTTTTCTTCATGATGTGTCAAAAAATGTCAATTGGACCTTTCTTATTATTAGTATAAATATTCTTTTTGTTCTAGTTTTATTTGAAACGTCCTCATTGTTCTCAATGTTCGTCCATGATATTCTCAGCATCCTCTTGTAGAAACCCCTTTTTTACCTTAAGTCTCCGCTTCATCTGTGACGAAATTATCCAATACTCATTGCCATATTGGGGATTGATATTATATAGTAGGTCAGAAACCTTTATTCTGAGGATATTTCCTTATCTCTTAATACTTTTCTTAGCTTCTGGAAATCTTTCGCTATTCCAATATCCTTTCGGATCTTCACTACTAACACAACTCTTTGATTCGTTTGGACATACAAGATGGCACCGAAAAGATGGAAAAGGGATAAGAAAAGAAAAATCGTCTTAAATAGCTTCAAGAAAAGACATATAATATATCGACTGATAGATTAAACAACTAAAATAAAAGCGGTAGTTCATACAGAAAAAAGATAGGATCGTATAATGTGGAAAAGCCATACTGTATTCATTTTTCTGATCGTAAAATCCGTTTGCTTTCTTCCATAACAGCTTGCATCTCCTTTTTATGTTATTTCTTATTCATTGTCTTTATAATGCTCCTTTCAAGAGCCCCCGCTCCGAAAATGTTGGGTCATTGTAAATTATTTTTATAACTTTCCCTTGGCTAATAATTTCAAATGAATTCAAACACTCGTGTCTACGCTGTTGTGTTAGGGAATCGTGAAATAAGAACGGAAGCATTTAAACCAGTTGTTCAGAAACAGTTATCTTTCTCTGATTTGAAAGTTATCGTCTTGCATCTGACATTTTGAAGTGTAAATGAAGGTTGACGAGAAAATACGTAAAGAAACGTATCGAAACCGGAGGAGAGGAATGAAAGAAGACATTTATAGTTTCTCTGACGCTGGAGATAAAATAGATCTTTGAATATTACACCATCATCTCTTCTACGAAAACAAAGCTTGGACTATTTACGCTGGAACGGACGAAAAATGGAATAAGAATGTTAAACACTAACAACGTAAGTCGGCGTTGTTCTCTGCTCCAATGTCCTATGCGGTTATTTATGAAAAAACATTTCACCAGTAAACGCAAAATGTTTCACATAATAAAACCGCATAGGAATTGGAAGCAGAGAACAACGCCGACTTACGTTGTTAGAGTTACAATCAGTTTATTAAACATTTTTATCGAATTAGAATTTGCATATGCTAGATTTTAAAAATATATATCTAGACTTGGCTTGCGCCAAGTGCCCTAAGTTCTATGCTATCACTTTCTGTTCTCTGTTGTGGTTCTCTCTTCTGGCTCCATGTTTGCCAGACTACTTCAATCTTCTTTCTTTCTTTTTATGCGCCATGTCCTTTCAAGATGTAGGCGATCATGGCTCAACCCCCTCCCACACTATCTCATGCAGCTTTCAGCATGTTCCTTCCCTCTGCTTCATCCCCCAGTCCACGTTCTGTCAGGTATGTCACTCGCTGCTTTCCTTTGTCTCTCTTTCTCTCTATTCGACCTATGAGTGTCAGATTCTCCAAGCCCTCTTTCCTCATTATGGGTCCCAGAAACTTCAGCTGCTTCTTTCTGATGTTAAGTATAAGCCTTCTCCTTGTTTGCAACCAATCTTCAAAACTTTAAATGCATTGTCAATTGCTACCTACTCTACTCCTAATTACTCTTTCCTCCTCCTTTTCATTGTTAATGAGTGTGTTCTTAATTCTTTTAAATTCTTTACCTCCTTGTGTCTTAGTGGCTTTACTGCCTTTTATGGCGTGATACCGATTTTAAAAAAATATCGATGTTGCTTATATCTCTTCATGTATGAATTTCTTTTTACTCTCATGCTGTGTCTAAATGCTAAACTAGTTATACCATATAGATGAAAGAACTTATCCAAATAATTATTGGACCTGAGATTATACGAAAAGTTAAAGCATTTAGATGAAGGAAATTAATCTGAATACTTAATAAATTTAATCATAAAAAGTTTACAAAAATAGAATGGTTGGTTGGGTTTTATGGCATATCAACCACTGTGGGTCATTTGATACCAAATTAAGGTATATATATATATATATATATATATATATATATATATATATATATATATATATATATACAGTACTATTAAACACATAGCTGGCAACATTATTCTTTCCAAAAAACGTATAGCTGGCAACATTATTTTTCCGAAAACATTATCTGAAGCTTTGTTGTTGGACGTAGTTTATCGTCATACCCAGGATGCAAAACGTATAGCTGACAACATTATTGTTTCAAAAACGTATAGCTGGCAACATTATTTTTTTCAAAAACATATAGCTGGCAACATTATTGTTTCAAAAACGTATAGCTGGCAACATTATTTTTTTCAAAAAACGTATAGCTGGCAACATTATTGTTCCGAAAACATTATCTGAGGCCTTGTTGTTGGACGTAGTTTATCGTCATACCCAGGACGCGGATGTAGTTTATCGTCTTACCCAGGACGCAAAATAGAATGGAAATGAAAACATATTGACTTATAAAGATGGATATGAAATTATCTATCTATATTAAGCATGAACTGCAACATATAACAACGCTACATCAAATCGATACCTATAGCGATTGAAGCGCACAGAGATCTTGACCAGCTTTGTACGAATGAAAACATTAACAAGCGATAATGAAAGTTCGTTGCATGAATCCCATTAAGCAAGTTTGCCTTTTTAAAAAGAAATATTTACTTTTGGATTAATTTATATTCATTATTTAAGACACTAAAGTAAGTACATCGTTCATTGATAATGTTTCTTTGAACTTGCATTAGTTTCAGTTTATCTTTTCTATAAAAAAAACGGTGCTTAATTGACAAAACTTTTCATTATTAAAAGTTCTATCACAAAGTTAATTTAATATTCTCCCTTGTGATATTTTTTCTTCATAACAATGAACGTATTGATTATAAAATTTATTTTATTAATGAGTAATTTGTGTTTTTCTTTATTAGATATTTTAAAAAGATACGTTAAGTTTTAATTTTACCGTGGTTCGTAAATGGAAAACGAAAATTTACACAGCAAAAAATAAAGAAAAATGCCATTTATTAAGAATTTTATCGCCTAAGGTTAATTTCATAATCAAATTAAGTAAATTTAATTTAATATTTGAAAAATAAATGTAAACGAGAAAATAATACTCTTCCATTTTTGTGGTTTAGTAGAATAGTTTAAAATTTGAGAACTTATTAAAAATTGTCATCATTAAGGATTTTGTCACATAAGCTTAATATCATAATTGTATTAAAAAATTTGACTTGACTTTTTTACCATCTTTCTTAAACATATCCACTAAATCCTATTAATCATCAGCAATATATTAAAATTCTCCATATAATTATAGTGTTCTATTAGTAAAGGTCACATTCATTTCTGACAACTGACAGTCCCTTTCTATTTTATGTTTACTGCATTTCTATCGAAGAATCATTATCAGTGCATTTACACCATACGTAGAATAGCCTTCTCTTATCAATAATGTTTGCATTCATTCTTGACAAGTGATAATCCTTTTCTTCCTAACATTTGCATATATATATATATATATATATATATATATATATATATACATATATATATATTAGGTTGGTGCAAAAATAATGTCGTTTTCTCACATAGTAACATATGTGAGAAAACGACATTATTTTTGCACCAACCTAATATATATATATATATATATATATATATATATATATATATATGTGTATATATATATGTATATATATATATATATATATATATATATATATATATATATATATATATAATTATTTATTTTAAAATATGATTCCAATTTTTAAATAAATAATTATATTTTTTAAATAAATAATTATATTTATGCTCTACTTTCGTATCGAGCACTATTTTTTAAAAATAATAACAAAAATACTAAGGAACTTTGGATTATTTACCAAACCAGTTTCTTTCCTATTTTCACATATATATATATATATATATATATATATATATATATATATATATATATATATATATATATCCTTAATCCTCGCCATTCTCAGTTTAAGTTAAAAGATTAAGATAAAAATTGATTTAGATCAGACGATTTTTATCGTTAAATGAGCTTGTGCTCCACTGACGTCGTTCGTACATCACCAAATACTTCTTTTTCAATCCAGCTTTTTTGAATTCCCTGCCCTTCACCATACCAATATTGCAGCCGACTGACCAATTAGAGTTCTTTGCTTTGTTTTTAGTCACACAGTCAAACGGCATTCTCCAGTCTGACCAATCAGCACGCAAATTGCTATTGGTCGAACCACAAGCTGTATAAAAGCTGACGTTTCAGAATATACACTTCCGGAATAATCTAGTGGAGAGGAGGGACATTTATGCCATTTTCATGTGAACAAAACGCCGATTCTACATGTCGTGTATTGAGGTAAGGAAATTATTTTCCTTTGCATCAAGCCACTCTGACTAGCTTGCTTCTATGTACTTGTTCATCACATTTAACCCTTACTGTATGGATTTTAAATTCCCAGTTCTCATCCCCACTTCAGTTACCGAACAATAAAATTTCCTTGTGTAAATCCTAAATTCCTACGTCCTGGAATTTTCAAAAGATGGCAAATTTCAAAATTCATTCAAACATTAGTGGAGTTGTCTAATAGGCATTGGGATTAGAAATAAACATGTTTTCATACTTTTTTTTTCATATGATTACAAATCACTTCCAGTTGGTAACCGTGATACGACAAAATGCTGCAATCTTCATCACATGTCCTCAGCAAAATTCATCTTGAACATTTTTAAATCTACGATTCGACCGATCATTGAATATTTGCTGCCATTTCTTTTCTTGTGCCCCTATTTTTGTTGTATAGCCGATTCGTGACGGTCTTGATTTACTCATATGTTTCTCAGAATGGCCCGCTTATGGCTTGATACCGATTTAAAAAAATATCGATGTTGCTTACATCTCTTCATGAAGTACTTTCTTTTCCTCTCATGTTATGTCTAAATCCTAAACTAGTTATCTCATTTAGATGAAAGAACTAATATCATAGTTAAAGTATTTTAGCACTTTCAGATGAAGGAAATTAATCTAAATACCTAATAAGTTTACTTATAAAAACACTTTACAAAATAGATTGAAAATAAAAAATAAAATAAAAACTAGTGTATGTAGGTTTGGTCTCCCACTATTGAGGGCATGGCTACAACCCATGATGAAACAGTATGTTTTTATTCTTTTATAATCTTCATTTTTATCCAGCTCCAGAGGGCCATCTTTACAAGTAGACACCACCCACTTTCCACTTAGAGGGAAAGAGTCAAAACAATCCGTGTTGCTTTGCATATTTCGAAGGCATTTGAAAGACTTTGTCCTGCTGGGCTTCTTCAACAACTGAAAGGTTTCTGAAAATGTTTTTGAAAAGATTCATATTTTTTTTTTTTATCCAATCGCTAAATGAAAGTTGAAGGGTCATTCTTTTAGATTTTTTTGGATTCCTGCAGATTTTCCACACGGAATCTATCTTTGCACCTGCTTTGTTTCCAGTTTTCAACAACGACCTTCCTGGTGTCATCACTTCTCAACTCTACGTGGATGACACAACTATTTAGGCCTGTCTTAATCCTAAGTCTAATCATCTCGATAATCTCAAATTGGCAGCTGATCTCAAAAATTAATAACATCCTTGTGCAAATTAATTGAAAAAAAAACCGCTTTAGTTTCCTTTCTTTCACCATATAGCTAGTTTTTCCTTTCTTTCACCATATAGCTAGTTTTTTAAGTGGCAGGCTGTAATTGATTTCTATTTTTTCCTCAGATTAGGTTATTTGCAGTAGTATGAAGTAATATGAATCAATTTTCGGGAGGTATGATGAAATTTATTGGGCCTTGAAAAGTATTGTGTCATCCGTGATAACATCAGATTTTTTCTATTGTCTCGACTGTCGATTAGTTGTTCTACAGCCATTGTGTGCGATGAACCTGACTCCAAGAAAGCGTACGAAAACTGTAACGTTACACGAACACACTGGCAAGCTTTACCTGTGAGCAAATCAAAGTACTATGGAGCGACCGTAAAGTTTCCTGATTTAAATCCAATCGAGAATCTGTGGTCAATCTGCAAGGATCGACTTCGTAGAATGAACATACTAAATACTGATATGTGCACTGGGTCTTGTTTCATTGGCAAAAATATGAACAAAAGTAAAGAGTACTGAACTATTCGTTTTGTTTGAATTAATTTGCAGAAGGTTTACAATCTGTTGTTAAATGGGGCAAGGACTAGTTATTTAATTTTAACGTCTCCCAAACGAAATTTATTTTTATCAATAATACAAGAGACCCCTTTTCACCTTCAATTAGTATGGATGATGCAAAATCATAGCGACTTCTCGGGCTACCATTTTTCGCGGACATGAAAGTAATAACATTATATTGAATCAATTGCTCGGTTTGTGGATAGGAAACTTGGTTCGGTTTATCGTGCTAGACATTATTTCTTACCAGAATTATTCTGATATATTTTCTACCACGTCTGGTTTGGAGCTTCTGCTATATATTCAGAGATTCTAGATAAAATATAAATAAAAATCTGCAATGTTATTGGTCCTTACCTGGCATCTAGACTTATGTCACTTTTCTTCTTCCATGACGTAGCTGTGACTTTTCTATAGTAGTTATTCTAATGCGATTTCATTTTTGGTATCAAGACTTTATGAATTTAAGAGCAGCACTAGATTGGTTGCAAGCTCTCATCATTTTCCAGGGGCTAGATGCTACCGTAAGTTTTATGCTAACAGTTTCTTCTCCCTCATTTCTCGCTCGTGGAACTCTCTTCTGCTTTCTTGCTTTCCAGAAATTAAATCTTTCAAAATTTAAATGCAACGTCAGTCTTTTTTCGACCGTTTTTTAATTCCTGTTCTTTTATTGTTCCTTATAATGTTTTCTGTTCTTCTTTCACAATCAATACCCCACCGCCTTGTTTATTAGAACCTTTATTGCCTTGCTTGGGGTTAAATGAAAATATGCCACACACGGACAGACAACCAACTTTATACATTTTATCACTTGTCAGGGTTTCTCGCGGACACACAGACACACATATTGAGTATTATATATTAGATTACCATTGTTTAAATGTAACATGGATCTGAATATTATTGTATCACACGCTTGAAGTGATTAAATAAGATGTAATCGATGCGTAAGATATGCATGGTAGAACGATCGAAAAAGCAATAATATTTTAGATAAATACCGATCAATAATTTGAGCAAAGTGCAAGCAAATAAAAGCTTTGGCCATTTAATCTAATCAGTAGTCCTAGTTTGGATACAGGCACAATATGTTAGCCACTAATGAAGAATGAAAAGATATAAACTTTGAGAATGTAAAGATTCACGATTCCAATAGGGTATCCCACAGTGGTGATAGAGTTTAACTAGAAATCGGAGAAGAAAAAAGCAACTGGCAATTGCAATTCTCCAAAAAGAATATAAGAATTTTATATTATCTCACCTACTATTACATAGATTAGTCAGTTGTAGAAGTCAAGTGACTTACCTGCCAACATGGCTCCCTCCTTCTAT
The DNA here is from genome assembly GCA_963932145.1 of Acanthosepion lycidas. Lineage (NCBI taxonomy): Eukaryota > Metazoa > Mollusca > Cephalopoda > Sepiida > Sepiidae > Acanthosepion > Acanthosepion lycidas. Next base: position 24,361,880 of record OZ010610.1, read on the forward strand.
TTCCTTGTAAAAGCTGATTTTACCTTATTTTATACGAGAGCGCCTAATACACCAGTTGGGTTGGTCCATTTTGCTAGAATGGACCTTCCCAATACATTTGCATGAGGGGTCTTTGTTCAGCTATATATTTCTCCATAAATGACTCAAGTCAGTTTGGGCTTTGGCTACATTTGCCTACTTGTGTGCTAAACCTCTGGCAAACTAGCTAATATTCAACATCAGTGAAAACATAAAATGAAATTATAACATACTGTGCTGCTCGATAAAATTGACTTTTTTTTATTTTTTGTCCATTGCTTTTAGAGTTAAAATAATTTTGAATCCTACTAATATAAAGACCCCTTCCCAACCACCTAGTAAAAAAGTTTACTCACCCTAAGGTATTCTATTGATAATTATAAATTTGTATAAAAATGAGATTCAGGAAAAAACATTGTGCAAAAAAAAAAATGACTCAGATATCGCATTCTCATGATTAAACTGGTAAATTTAAAGAACTTTTGACAAAATATTGAAAACTATTTTACAATACACTCAGAACAATATTCTAGAGAATTCTAGAACAGCTTAAATTAAATCTAGAGTATCCCAGAATATTCCAGAAAGCCTCATACAGTATAAAAACAGCTTGAAATAGCCACTCAAGTCACTAACCAGATGAAAGGGTACAAATACGCATCAGAAACACTTAAGGCATCTATTATTGCCCTAAAAAAGCAGGCAAGTCTGCCAGAGAAATTGAAGAAATTGCTATAACCTAGCAATCAACTGTCTCTCGAGTGCTTAGGGCACATAATGATGCCACTTCTGCTCCAAGGAAGGAAAGAAGGGGACGAAAGAAAAGGATTGATGATAGAACTGGCAGAGTAATCAAGAAAGAAGTTGCTAAGAATTGGATTAGCCAATAAATTGCAGCCAGTCTAAGCGAAGAGAGCAAGGTGTTAGTCTTGCCTCTTCAACAGCCCGTCGGTGGCTGTTAGAACAAGGCTACAAATCTTGTACACGAAGGTTTAAGCCGCTAATAAGCAAAACCAACAAAGCCAAAGAGGCTTGAATGGGCTCAGTATTACTAATATTTCACCGTAGAAAACAGGAAGAATGTTCTCTTCTCCGATGAAACGAAAGTTGAGCTTAATTCAAAGGATAAGGTGAGTCACTTTTATCGAACTGCACTGCAAATATACAGGGACAAAGAAAATAACGAAACGTAAATAATTATAATTATGAAAGATGATATGAACAATTATAACTTAGCTAGACTACAGTAGATTAATTAGGATAGACTGTGCCATAAATCTGAACGCCTCATTGCATTCACACGCATTTTGGTCTGCCAGGATAGTCTTTAGCTATTGTATCCTTATTCCTGAGTCCTTCTAGAAGTATGTTTAAGAATTCGGGTCCCCTCTTTCTTTTTCTTGTTCTTCAATCGGCTGGATGTCACAGTATTAATTTACTGGCAATTTTTTCGCCGGCCATGGTATAATGTCTTGCCAGACTTATCATTCTTCACTAGGTTTTTGAAACTGTAAGTTCTATGATAACAGATTCTTCTTCCTCATTTCTTTCTTGTGGAAATCTCTTCTTGCCTCTTGCTTTCCAGTCAAGCTTGATCTGCAAAAATTTAAATGCAAGGTCAATTTTTATCTCCCGTCTACATCATTCTTATTTTTTGTTGTTCTTAATAATATTCCTTTTTCTTCATATCCTTAGGGGCTTTATTTGCTTACTTGGCGTGAAATGAGAATATGCACACAGACGACTTTATATATTTTGTCATTTGTCAGGATTTCTAGCAGACACATACACAAACATTGCGCAATATATATTAGATTATATTTGTTTAAGTATAACAAGAATCTGAATACTATAGTATCACACAACTTTGATTAACATTGTTTAAATATAAAAATCATCATCCGAATATTTTAGTATGGGACAGAATAAAATATACATTTTATATACAAGGTCACCAAAAAAGATCTGTCCTTTTTTAAAGGACAAAGAGAAACCGCTTCATAGTATGTGTAACTATTATTTAGTCTTCGAAGTAATCGCTATCGGCATCCAGCACCTTCTGCCAAAGTGTCTCTAGCTGTTCAATGCTTGCGGTAGAACTCGGGGTGGGGGGTTGACGCAAAGAAGTCCGTGAGGGCTTTTCGTGAGTCTGTTTCATTATTGAAGGATTTCCCACGAAGATCATTATCCAGGGAGTGGAAGAGGTGGTAATCGGATGGCGCAAGGTCAGGTGAATAAGGTGGATGGCACAAAGTCTCCCACCCAAGTTGCTGTATGGTATCCCTAACCACTCGCTCGACATGTGGCCTGGCGTTGTCATGGAGGAAAAGCACACCTTTGCGATTCACCAGTGCTCACTACTTCTGGCGTAATGCCTGTTACACACGTTTCAATTGTTGTCAGTGACCGTTTGGCCCGTTGGTAGCAGTTCATAATGAACCACAAGACACAAAGCATAATCTTGCGTGGGTGCATAGGCGGTATTGCGGTGTGAGAGACAGCATCCTGAGGAGACAACTAATGTCTGGAACGCTTGGGAATTTTGTAAAGAGCCCACTTTTCATCACTGGTAAGCACTCGATTGAATAAGGATGCGGTACGGTGGCGAGAAAGCAGCGATACACAGGCTGCCACACGTTGTCCCTTGTGGACCTCCAACAGCGTTTGCGGAACCCACTTGCTCAGTTTATACGTCTTACCTAGGCGGTGCAGGTGAAGTCTGTTTCATCGGAAACGTTGAACTGTCTTTCAAGTTCACCACACGTTAGACTACTGTCCTCTTCAATGGCCGCCTTCAGGACTCCGTCATTCAAAACCTGTGGTCGTCCACTGCGAGGCTCCTCATGGAGAGACAAATCTCCCGACTTGAATTTTCGAAAGCAACGCCTTTCAGTACGTTCATCCACAGCACTATCCCCAAACGCTTGAAATATCCGGCGACTTGATGCAGCTGCTGATAAGGCCACTTTGAAGTCGTAAAGCAAATAGCCCCTAACGAGATCTCTAGACAATTCCATCCTTCTCACAGCTGTCCGGCTTATAACTGATGGCCGAGCACGGTGCGCGTGTTTTTTATAATGTTCTCACTCCCGGCTGTCCGAATTTGAAAACAATTGCTACACGCATTTCGTATATATTTCAACTTCATTCAATGACTAATCAAAAAACGGACAGAACTTTTTTGGTTACCTTGTATAAGAATAATGGTGGGTAATTGAATTGCAAAATAAATAAATTCCGGCTGAGGCATTTCGTCCTGTTTATTGAAGCCCTTTTAAGGGACAAAACTCTTATATTGATTTTTTCCCTTATTTTTTCATTCAGCTCCCCGATACTATAGTATCCTGATCATTACATTGTAGATTAATTACTGAACGTTACAAGGAAATCATATTGTCCCAAAAGATGGACTCTGGAAGAAAAAACAAAATATATTATATAATAACTCATTTCACCCATATTTATCTTAACTAGAAAGATTACGCAATCTCATTTGAAATAATTCTTGAAGTGTCGAAAATGTGTCGAAAATATTTTCGACATTTTCTTGCATGACTTTAAGTGGATAATCCAAGTTTCCATTTTCTTTTCTTTTTTTTTTTTTTAATGGCTCCTTGTTTTGTAGTTTAAACGCCAGTAAATTCATTAAATAATTCGTCAACAATTGACTTGAAAAGAATTGAAAACGCTACTCGAGATTTATTCCACGGATTCATTTTTTTTAAATATTACCAGAATCCTTTGCTTTATTATTTCTAAGCAATTAGAAGAATCTGCTTTTTCAATTTAATTAAAGCCGGTTGCTTATTCTTGGAGTAGTGCAACAATAAGTTTAAAGGAAAATAATGAAAAAAAAAAACACGTCGGGAAGAAAGTAGAAAGGAAAGAAATGGCTCACGGGAAATTTAAGAGATAAGCAGAGATGACGCGTGAAAAATAAGGGACTTGATGACGCAGAGACAACTTAACAGAGAGATGGAATCCATTATCGGAACAAGTGCATTAGAATTAACTACATCAAAATAAAGATTGACAAAACTGGGGAAAAATAAGAGTTAATACCGCTTCGGTAAAAGAAGAAATGAAACGCCAAATTGAACAATCATTCAATGAATTAAGACTAATACAATGAGGACACTACTGGATAGTAACTGTTATACACTAAGAACTATGCAAACATATTTTCTCTTGAAATCATTTCAATTCAAGTATGAGTTTAAGTGATTCGTTTCCTACAGCTTATCAATCTTTTTCAAGATATTTAAAGCCAGAAAATATTTTTAGATTGTAAGAATTGGTTTGAAATGATTAATGACACAAGTCTTACTAATTAGCCAATATCTGGGGAAAGTTGGATTCATAGCTAATCATAATTTGGTTAAACAAGAAATTATAATAGGCATATAAAGTGGGGGTCCAATTCTGTATTACAATCAATACATAAATTGATCAATCATTTTGTAACCATGTTAATGTCTACACATTTATATTCCAGATAATGTAAATAAATCTATAAGTGAAGTTAATCAGTATTTCATAGATTGATTCGTTTTTACGGCTTACCAACCCTTTGCAAGTTATTTAAAGACAGAAAATAGTTTAGAATGTAAGACATATTTTGAGATACTAATGATTATTTATACAAGTCTTGGATGGAGGAGAATATGCGGATTCATAACTTTCCCAGTGTTATCTGCGCTTAAAGGAATGCAATGACGTCAACTGGAATTAAAATTTGGATCACTGGTTAACAATTATTTTAACAGCAAGGTGTTGGGATTTAGTTGCCAATCTGTCAATTTGGATTAATACACCCAAAATAAATAACTCCATTTATGTAAGAAAATGTATCAAGTTAAAGACAAAAAGACAAAAGGGGACGTAAACGAATCATTTTTGTGGTTGGTGTCAATGGAGATCGGAATAAACAGGAAAGGCTATTTAAAAATTATTTTAAAAAAAAAGTTTTCGAAAGAAGAAAAGTATATAAAATATTAAACTTAAAGTCATATAGATAACAGTTTGTGCTAGATCCCGTTCTTTAAATTTTATTTTTGAGATTCGTAAGTTAAAACGGCGCATGAGGGTCAAGTGTCAAATTGTTTCGAAAATGCAGTCTGTAACGGGTTTTATTAGGCGTAACAAAATCTTATCCCCAGAGACGTTAAATCTAGAGATATAAGCCCCACTACGTGTAGTAGCTTAAAACCTATATTCGTTTTATAACAAAAAACTGTAGGCAAGACCTAAATCTGCTATCAAAAAGATGGTGAGATAAAAATCTCGACTCAACCCACTTCCCCAAATCAATGGTAGTTTACTAAAATATTGATTATGCCAAGTGGGTCAGTTTGAGAAGTTTTTCGCCTTTTAATTATAACGATTTACTAAGCGTAGCTTAGATGTGGCACAAGGCCGAAAATATGGAATACTCAGGAAGGATTAAACTCATTACGACAGTCGTAATTGAACTGTCAGACAAACTTGCTAACCATAACAACCCGTAAAGGTACACTCGTCGATGAAACATGAATTTGTTGAGTTGATGAAACTGGACATATCGCAGTGTGGCTAAGATGCCTATCTTAGATGTGCCACAAGGTTGAAAGTATGGGGCACCCAGTGAGGATCAAACTCACTATTCAGTCGTAACTGATGTAGCAAGACAAGCTTGTTAACCAGTAATCAACGTTTAAGTTCTCCATTGCTTTTTGAATTGATGCAATGAATAAGCATACACGTGGGTTCCCCCTCACAGTTATATGATTGTCTGGTGTCAGCTATAAATACAGAATGATGTGGAGGTACAGGAAGACACCTATTGGATGCCTATTGTCTTCGCCTATTGCCTACGCCTATTACCTAATACTTTGCTACTTCGAACATATCCCTTTCCGGGACATATCATGAATGTATGATGAATGTATGTGAACAGACTGAACAATGTGCATGAAATTTAAACATGCAGTATCACTTAACAAGACCACTGAGAATGTAACAGAATATAAGTTAAAAGTAAAAACACGCGAATAAAAGAAACGTATGGCTCAAGGCGCATTATACAAGGATAGAAACACAACACAAAATCACAATGACAGGTATACATTAAAATATAAAATGATTCACAAGAACGAAAAAAGTGCCCATCGGCAGTATGCAAATTGATGTGGGTATGTGTATTAGATTGCCGCTCAGTATTAGAAATAGGAGAGCCTAGTTCGAATTCTGGTCGGGTTCGTTACATTCATTTACCTATTGGAAAAGTATGAATTCATTTCACCCCCCAACTATGGGTTAAATACGAAGATCGTATTTGGAAAAAATGTTCATACAATATTCTCACGCAAGCAAAAGTGTTATTCTTATAATCCAAAATTAAAACATCTCGGACCCCGAACATCTCGACCCCGAATATCTCGGACCCGATGATCAAGAAAAGTTGAATTAGAAACGTATTTTTTTCTCAGATTAGAAATTTACATATCTGCTAAGGTTCGTATCCTAACGTAAACAAAGCAGTTTCTAAAATGATGAATTTTTATTTATTAATCCTTTATTTATAACCTTTTAATTAGTTTACAACATTTTATTAATTAACAACATTTAAGCGATACAATTTGTCGGATTAATAAATTGAAAACCCATCACTTCTTTAGAAAATGCTTTATTTACGTTAGGATAGTAAAATTAGCAGATATTTCAAGAGTCTGAGAAAGATTTACGTTTAAAGGCGCTATTCGATTCAAAATATGTTTCGGGCTTAAATAACGCTCAATAGGGTGGCAAACCATAAAAATAAATCAAATGACAGGATGTACAACTGGTGAGAAAACATTCATAATAGATAAAATATAGTTGAAAAGGGGAGATATTGCTAATAAAAATCAAGAGAAACTTACAATAAATATAAGAGAACACGTGGTACTAAAATCCAAGGCAATATCGGTAATGACCGAGATGTATATGAATAAAGTTGCAGGATCGGATGGTATTGTTATAAGAATGCTGTTAGCCTTAAACGATCTCGAGATCGATAGGATTATCGATTAACAAAAAATACCTGAAAACCTCATTTGATCCCTGTCTATATCTCTGAAATGAAATATTATGATTAATTGCATTATTTACATTATTCGGATTCTTATCCTCATCTTTATTGCTATATTCCCAAAGTTTATGCCTCTATATCTCTGAGATGATGTATTATGATTACTTGCCTTATTTATATTATTCCGACTGTTATCCTCATCCCCATTGCCATATTCCCAACGTTTCGTTCGATGTACGCTCCGGCTTTTATGTCTATGTCGCTCTATATCTCTGACTATATCTCTGACATGAGTTATTATGATTACTTGCATTATTTACATTATTCGGACTATTATCCTCATCTTCATTGCCATATTCCCAACGTTTCGGCCGTTGTAAGCTCCGGCCTTTATGTCTATGTCTCTCTATATATCTGTCTATATCTCTAAGATGAGGTATTATGATTACTTGCATTATTTACATTATTCGGACTATTATCCTCATCTTCATTTCCATATTCACAACGTTTCGGCCGTTGTACTCTCCGGCCTTTATGTCTTTGTCTCTCTATATATCTGTCTATATCTCTGAGATGAGGTATTATGATTACTTGCATTATTTACTTTATTCAGGCTGTTATCCTCATCTTCATTGCCATATTCTCAACGTTTCGGCCGTTGTAAGGCTCCGGCCATTATATCTATGTCTCTTTATATATCTGTCTATATCTCCGAGATGAGGTATTATGATTACTTGCATTATTTACATTATGTGGACTGTTATCCTCATCTTCATTATCATATTTACAACGTTTCGACCGTTGTACGTTCCGAACTTTATATCTCTGTCTCTCTATATATCTGTCTATATCTCTGAGATGACGTATTCTGATTACTTGCATTATTTACATTTTTTCGACTGTTATCCTCAACTTCATTGACTTATTCACAACGTTTCAGCCATTGTACGCCCCAGCCTTCTTCAGAAGATTGGAATTTCGAACCGAACCCTTTATTTCGTCCACCGGGGTAGGTTTTTCTAGTTCCTCGTGCCATGCCTCTTCCAGATCTCTCAGTTATTTCATTTAACTCAACTCTCCAAGTTTTTGGTTCAACACTGCTGTGGCTAGGTATTGAACTTACAACTCTTTGGGTCTAGTCACTGAATATAACTAACGTCTTTAGCCACTGGACCATGTGTCTATCTCCATCCAAATGCTAAAAGACTAGTTGAAATCAATGTAGTATCCATCGGCCAACCATCTTAATGAGCCACACAAATAAACCAATCTTTAGCAGTCTAATGAATAGATCTCATCGTGGAATTATATCGGAAATAGAGGAACAACAGTGTGGCTTTATTCAAGATACTAGAACAAGAAATGCTATATTTACTATCAGAAAGCTTTCAGTGCAATTAACACAAATGAAGAAAAAGGTAAGCCTATGTTTTATAGCGTTTAAAACGTTATGACTGGGGATATTTAAATCAGACAAGTACATAAATTCAGCTCGCTGGCTAGTGTAGGATAGAAAATGTGAAACAGAAATCTAAAGACACATAAGAATAACGGTGAAGAAGAAGAAGAAGAAGAAGAAGAAGAAGAAGAAGAAGAAATCAAATTCATCAATGGTTCATGGGGAGTTGTGTCTAAGATCCATGCAAAGAATCTTAACGTGTTTGGAATTCAGGTATTATTAAAATCTGCAAGGATATTGCTGAAATACTTGCTGTCAACCCAACTTCAAAGATGAGCTCAAAATTCGCGTGCACATCAAATAAAATAAGAGATAGGGCGACAGAGTTTAGAAAAAGTCTTGACAAAAAGAAATAGTAATAATAATAATAATAATAATAATAATAATAATAATGACAAGAATAACAACAATTTTGTAACAATTTTATGGGACTTTACAACACATAGACAGAACAATCAAAGACATCGTGATCAAAGACCACAAAATCAAAGATGTCGTGAATGAAAGGCCACAAAAACAGAATGTGCTTTCTTATTGATATGGCAGTCACTGCAAATTGTAATGTATCTTTGAAGATCTGAAAAAATAACTATCAGAATGCAAGGACCTTTAAGTGGAAATCTAAAAAATGCGGCACTTGAGAACATCAATAATTCTAGTTAAAGTTCGAGCCCTCGGATTGATTGGGAAAGGATCCGAAACAGGAAAATTAAATGGATTCGTGGTAGCCTTTGCCTTAAAAAATGTTTAAAAAAAATGTACTTACAATTACAGTCAACACATTACGAAGAGCTTTTTATATGTGAAATATGAATTCAGTTATTTTTGTTTTTTTAAAAAAAATGATCAGTGAAAATTATCATGTCACTATTTCTAACCTTAGGTCTCAGAAGGCTATTTATATACAATTGAAATCAAAAGAAATAATAATGATAATAATAACAACCGCAAACAAAAATATTTCCTCCTAATTGATATGGCAGTCCCTGCAGACTGCAATGTATCATTGAAGATCTTCAAAAAGCTATCAAAATACAAGAACCTTGAAATCGAAATCTCGGAAATGTGGCACATGGAAACATCAATAATTCCAGTTGTAGTTGGAGCCCTCGGATTGATTGGAAAAGATTTCAATAGACTCATTGAAGGGATTTCTGTTAGGCTAGGACTTAAAGAAATACAAAACAAATGGTTTCCCGTATACAGCCCATACCTTACGAAGGGCTTTATCTACGTAAAATATGTGTATATGTTCGTTTTTTGTTGTATTTTTTAATTACTAAGTGGAAAATACCATGATGCCATTTCAGATCTTAGGCCTCTTGGGCAAACCTGGAAAATATTGAGTACACACCAGAAATCAAAGGAAATAAAAGTTTAATAATAATAATAGTTGGATTGGTGGATTCACAGATAATAAATGGGAATAAAAGATGAGACTAAAAATAAATCTTCTGTGGAATAGTGTGACAGAAACTAAAAAATGGAAAATGTAAATATTGATTGATTGATTTGCTTCCTAAGGTTATTTAACCATTTCCAGGTTATTTCAGACCAGAAAATATTTTTAGATTGCAATATTTCTTTATCAGGGGTGGGGGATAATAATGATTTAGTGATACAAGTCTTATTAGTTAACCCATAGACGGGGAGAGATGAGTTGTATTCATACCTTTCCCAAGCGTATTTGCGCTTACAAGAATATAATGAAACCAACGAGAATTGGAACTCGGCTCTCCGATTAACAATTTTGAGTCATTATCCATTACACCACCCGCACATCCAAGCTTAGAGAACTTTTATTCACAAGCGGATTGTCATCAAGGCTCGAAGTTGCTTAACTTCGACGTGTTTCAGGAAAATCGTAAGGAAAAACATATTTAAAAATATATGAAAAAATATTAACGGACATTAAGCGAAGAAAACCTTAAGTAAAAACAAGAAAACATGGGAACTGATTATGAATATCGTAATGATAATAGGAGCTGTTTCCTTATAAGGAAACATTTTACATTCATTTGCCCGAGAAACCATTGACACGTCCGGTTGGATTTTATAAGATATTTCACTTAAAACAATTTTTCCAGAAAATAAGCTACTGAAGTCTAATGTTATTGCTCTTTCCAGTGGTGATTGCAGTTTCCTTCTTAACCTTACGTTTGAAGTAGCGTGGAATATCAACATCTTGATTATGTCATTATTCTCTCTTCGAGCTACATGTGCTATAAGTTTTAATTTTTGCTGCTGTTGCAAATCCTCAGGTGATGGGATTTAATTTATTTTAAAACAGATATTAATGTGGAAAGAGGGCTTGGAAAATGTGATACTCATAAGACAGATGGAAGGCAAGATAGATATCGAAAAACAACGCATAACCTACCTAGCGGGATTGAGTAATTGAATGGCGGAACATTAGAAGAGATAGCAAAAAAGCAAAATTTATTAACAGCTACACAGTAAAAGAAATTATGAAGACCCGTGAACAAGAAAAAGAATACGAAACTAAAATGTAAGATATAAAATTGCATATAAATTAAATAGAGAAATAGACTTGAAAGTCTAGGAAGTGTCATCGGCTGTGAATAAAGCAAAATACTTATTAAGTAAAGTAAGCGAAGAAATCCTTAAATAAATGTTTTAAGACGAAAGAGGAAAACATGAGAACTGATGATGAATGTTCTAATAATTTGGACCGATTTTAAATAAGAATTAAGTTTAAGAGTCGAATGATATTTTTCCTTTTTCTTTAAGATTTGACGGACATTTGGGAGATATTATTTTTCACAGATAATTGCCATGATTTAAATAACATTTTTTAATAGAGAAATAAATAAATGTTCACCAATAACATTGATTTATTGACTGCTGGTTTGGATCCCTCTTAATGAAACACCCTTATATATAATTCGTCTTAATCAAACACCCTTTAGAAGCAAAATCTTACACTAGATAAATATATTAACTCAAATACAAATAGAGACTAAGAAAACTGATTTGATGAACGTAAGCAAATAAATACTAATAGCTTTGTTTATTTACAGCGAGCTTCACCCTGCATAAGGCCCAGTGACCACTGGAGGTAGAACGTTGCATTACGAGGCAGTTTATAAGGATAGGAGAAGAAGATAACGGCTAACTCAGCCTTGAATAGGTCTACGATTGCAGTGATCGAGAAAATATTAAGAATCAGTTGTCACTAAGTGGTTCACGGGAAGAACTTACTTCACACCGATGGAATAGGGAGGAGATTTGGATGCTTTGCTACAATGGGCGTAGCATGGTGGATCTGAGCCATGAAGGTTAGAACTAGTGGAACCAAGGAATGTAGTTCGCCCGTGAACTTTTCATTGAAGTGGAGGTAATGAAGTAAGAGGCTTGCCACATGCCGCCTGTAAGAGAGAAGTTTCAGGCTGGAAAATAATTCGTCACCCACAAGCAATAGAAGATGCTTTTGAACTCTATCAAGACTGGAAAGTGAGGACTGACAAGCTACCGCCGAAATATGACAACAGTACTCCATTCTCGGCTTGATCTGTCTTGTAAAAGTAGAGGATAACATGAGGAGTCAGGTACTTACTGGGGTGGTATTGGGTGCCGATCATTTTTCTGCATTTTTCTGCGAAGGATCGTAAGTACGAGTTCCATTTGAGGGCATCTGTGAGCTTAACCCCTAGTGGGGTTATGCTGTCTTTCATATTCAACACAAATACAATGGTTAAGGAAAGCTTTATTATTATGAGAATATAACAGTAGGAACAGAGATGGCTTACTCTGATGCCTATTACCATCTAATATAGTTAAGTATGCACAGTCTAACCCGGATATAAGAGAGTTGTCGGGACTTGAGAAGTCTCTTATATCCGGGTTTGGTCTATTTTGTTTAGGTAAGTATGGTTCTAATTTGGGACCAGATAAAATCACTCTTATATCCGGGTTTCTCTTATATCAGGATATATCTTATATCCGGGTCTCTTATATCCGGGTTACACTGTATTAATAACAGGGAGATCTGAAAGAAGCAAATCTTATAATGAATCAAAATTCACGAATTCAGTAGAGAAAGATAGAGATTATTTACTACACCTGAGGCCCCCCGGAGCCAAAATACATGAAAAACAGGGAAAAAGTGACAACTGACATCCATTAAACATGGCGGAAACGTTGTAATAGATATGACGACAAAGATGAGGACAATAGTCCGAATAATGTAAATAGTGTACATAATACCTCATCTCAGAAATATAGACAGATATATAGAGAGACATAGACATAAAGGCCGGAGCCTACAACGGCCGGAAAGTTGCGAATATGGCAATGAAGATGAGGATAACAGTCTGAATAATTTGAATAATGCAATTAATCATATCTCCGAATAATGATCACCTAAACTCTTAAACATGTCCTTTACCAACTTCCGTGCCATTCGGACCAACTTCTGCAGTCTGGAATTGTTCATCGTTAAGATATCTTCTGACATACTAGCTCTCTGCGAGACTAACCTTAATCCGTAAATCCCCTCCTCTGATTTCAACATTCCCGGTTACCTTCCTCTCTTAAGAAAGGACTCTATTACCCACATGCATGGTCCGGGAGTTTACTCATGAGACGATTTCCTTCTGTCTCGAATCTCCAGACCCATTCATACAGGTGTCTCCGTCTACTTCTCCTCAAATCTATAAGCTATCTCTTTCTCTATCGCTCTCCATACTCCCAAGAGTGTGGTGTTCTCGATTGCATTTCCGATACTATAGACAAGGCTATATCCATCTGCAAACATATTTGTGTTTGATGACTGGTTGACTTTCCTATTCGTTTCCTCAGTAGCCATGATGGTAAGGATTCCCTACTTGATCTCTGTTTTACCTCCATCCCCGAGTCTTGTGGTGCCGTGCATCTCTGCCCTCTTCGCAACTCCGATCATGCCGTCATGTCTGTTTTCATCTCCTCCTCCATCCTCCCCCACTAACCACCTACCAACAGAATATCTATCTATTATCTACGAGCAGATTGGGATTCGTTCCGAGATTTCCTTCGTGACGTCCCCTGGAAAAATGTCTTTAACCTCCCCCTCCAAAAATGTTCGTCTGAGCTCTCATCCTGGGTAAAAGCTGGAATCGAAGCTTTCATTGCTATAAGAAAATATACAGTGAAATTGCGTCCATCCTGTTGGTTCTCAGTTGCTTCTTCAGTAGCTATTGCCCACAGGAATTAATATTTAAGTCTATACTGTAGAGACATGCTTGATTACAACGAATGCAGCCATGTCCTCAAAGAAGCAAAGAAAATCTTTGCCGAAAGAATGAATCAACGTATTGTGTCTCGCAAGTTTGATTCAAAAGATTACTGGCGGCTCTGCATAAACGTGCTGAACAACAGCAAACCCACAATAACCCCTTTATTCAACCAATTTGATGTCCTGATCTCCTCAGCCGATAAGGCTGAATGCTTTGCTCATAAGTTCTCATCCAGTTCAACGCTAGACTCATCTGGTGTGCACACACTGGACTTTCCCCTAGAACTAAGGCTCTACTGACTGAGATGCACATAACCCCAACGATGGTATTGGATATCATATCTAAATTAGACTTCCATATATACTAGTGGTGAGGATGGGATACCGGCCATTGTCCTGAAGAAATGTTCTCCTGAATTAGCTCCTGCCATCTCTAAACTACTACCTCACTGACTCTTGCTTTCCAGCCTGTTGGAAGTCTTCATCCGTTTCTTATGTCTTTAAGAACTTTGGTGACTCTTCTGACCCGTCTAAATTCCGTCCTATCAGTGTCTTATCACTCTTCGGTAAAGTATTCGAAACTCTAATCAACGCCGAAGTGGTTACGCACCTTATTTCACATAATCTTCTCCCCGACAAGCAATAGGGTTCCGCTTCGGCCGATGTGCCGCTGACGCGCTCACGGCCATAGGTGAATTTGTATACCAAGCCCTAAACAATGATGGAGAAGTTCGAGCCGTGGTTCTATATATCTCTAAAGTCTTTGATAGGGTTTGACATGCTGGCCTTCTTCGTAAGCTTCAGGGATACGGTATTACAGTACGATTATTTTACAACTATTCCTGTCAAACCGTAAAATGAAGCTCGTCCTAAACGGTTTCTTCTCCGGCTCCTTTTTCACGAACGCTGATGTTCCCCAAGGCTCTATCTTGAGCCCTACACTGTTCCTGATCTTCCTCAATGACCTTCCCGTTGTCATCAGTTCCCAAGTTGTTATCTACGCGGATGACACCACTATTTAGTTCTGCCTCAATAGTAAATATTGTATCGTTGACAAAACTAACCTGACTGCTGATATCGTAAAGGATCTCCAATCTGTGGTTGACCGGGGTAGGAAATGGCTTGTAAAATTTAATGCCTCCAAAACAAAACTTCTCTCCTTTTCCCACCACACTGAACCCTTCCTTTCTCCCATCAGAATGGCTGATTCCTAAATCCTTGAAAGCACCTCGTTACGCCTGCTTGGTCTCCCGTTGTCCACTGACATGAGGTGGAATAAATATATTGAATCAATAGCTTCATCTACCGCAAAGAAAAGTTGGTTCTCTGTGTCCTGCCAGAAGGTTTTTCTCGTCTGAGTCCATGCTTCAAATCTATAAATCAACCATCCGTCTTTGCAAGGAATATTGATGGCATTTATGGTCTGGTGCTCCCGCTGTACCTCTCGACGTCCTCAACAAAATCCAGAAAGTAATATGCAAGATGATAGGTGCTCATCTAGCTTCTAGTCTACAATCGCTATCCCTCAGACATGCCCTGGCCTCCCTCTGCCTCTTCTACAAGTATTTTCACGGCAACTGTTCCGATGAGCTACTTTCGCTGGATCCCGGACTACATAAATTTACACGCGCCACCAGGCTGTCATTTTCCACCATCTCACTGTCAAAACGGTTAAATTTAACCGTCTCTACTACTCAAAAAGCTTTTTCTCCCAGATTTCCCATCTGTGGAATTCCTTTACCCTTACTTGCTTCCCCGATAACAATAATCTTCAAATATTTAAGTGTAATATCATTCAACATCTGACACCCTGAGCTTGTTCCGCGTCCTTCTCATTAACTTTTCCTCAAACACGCCTCTTTACTCTTGTTCTCAATCCTCTGTAATCTCTTGAGACATATGGCACTCCCGCCTTTCTTGGAGTGAATTGCCTTAAAAAATTACTCATAATACCTCATCTCAGAGATATAGAGGTTAAAACGTTGTTAATATGGCAATGAAGATGAGGATACAGTGCGAATAATGTAAATAATGCAAGTAATCATAATACCTCATCTAAGAGATATAGACAGAGATATAGAGAGACATAGACATAAAGGCCGGAGCGTACAACGGCCAGGACGTTGTAAATATAGCAATAAAGATGAGGATTACAGCCCGAATAATTTTAAAATGCAAGGAATCATAATACCACACCTCAGAGATATATACAGATATATAGAGAGACATAGACATAAAGGCCCGAGCGTACAGCGGCCGGAACGTTGTGAATATGGCAATGAAGATGAGGATAACAGTCCGAATAATGTACAGTGAAGTTCGATAAAAGTGACTCACCTTATCCCTTGAATTTTGCTCAACTTTCGTTTCATCGGAGAAGAGAACATTCTTCCTGTTTTCTACGGTGAAATTTTAGTAATACTGAGTCCATTCAAGCCTCTTTGGCTTTGTTGGTTTTCCTTATTAGCGGCTTAAACCTTCGTGTACAAGATTTGTAGCCTTGCTCTGACGGACTGTTGATTAGGCAAGACTAAAAACTTGCTCTTCCCTTAGACTGGCTGAAATTTCTTGGCTAGTTATAGTCCCATACTTCGCAACTTCTCTCTTGAATACCCTGCCTGTTCTAACATGAATCTTTTTCTTTCGTCCCCTTGTTTCTTTCCTTGGAGCAGGAGTGGCATCATTATGTGACCTAAGTACTCGAGAGACATTTGATTGCTAGGTTATAGCAATTTCTGCAATTTCTCTCGTAGACTTGCCTGCTTTTGAGAGGGCAATAATAGATCCCTTAAGTGGTTCTGATGCGTGTTTGTACCCTTTCATCTGGTCAGTGACTTGAGTGGCTATTTCAAGCTGTTTTTATACTGTATGAGGCTTTCTATAATATTCTGGATTACTCTAGATTTAATTTAAGCTGTTCTAGAATTCTCTATAATATTGTTCTGAGTGTATTTTAAAATAGTTTTCAATATTTTGTCAAAAGCTCTTTAAATTTACCAGTTTAATCATTAGAATGCGATATCTGAGTCACTTTTTTTTTTGCACGGATTTTTTTTCCTGAATCTCATTTATATCCAAATTTATAATTATCAATAGAATACCTTAGGGTGACTGAACTTATTTTCTAGGTGGTCAGGACGGGGTCTTTATATTAGTAAGAGTAAAAATTATTTTAACCCCAAAATCAATAGACAAAAAATATTATTAGTAAAAAAGTCAGGTGAGTCACTTTTATCGATCATCACTGTAAATAATGCAAGTAATCATAATACCTTGTCCTAGAGATATAGACAGAGATATAGAGAGATATAGATATAAATTCCGGAGCGTACAACGGTCGAAACGTTGTGAATATGGCAATGAAGATGAGAATAACAGTCCGAATAATGTAAATAAGGCAAGTAATCATAATAACTCATCCTATAGATATAGACAGATATATAGAGAGACAGAGAAATAAAGGCCAGAGCGTACAGCGGCCGAAACGTTGTGAATATAGCAATGAAAATGAGGATAACAGACCGAATAGGGTAAATAATGCAAATAATCATAATACCTCATCTCAGAGATATAGAGGCCGAAACGTTGTGAATATGTCAATGAAGATGAGGATAACAGACCGAATAGGGTAAATAATGCAAATAATGATAATACCTCATCTCAGAGATATAGAGGCCGAAACGTTGTGAATATGTCAATGAAGATGAGGATAACAGACCGAATAGGGTAAATAATGCAAATAATCATAATACCTCATCTCAGAGATATAGATAGATTAGGCAGTTTTTATTTAGTTAATTTTTAACACTCAAAATTTGCAGATAGTCACCTCTGATGTTTTCAGTGTTAACGGCTGACCCAAAAATTCGAAAATCTGAACGCATCTTTTATATTTTCTTTAATTTGGAAACATATATATTTTCAGAAATACTTCAAAGATGCTTGGAAAATTGACAGGAATTTTGCATTTAAGAAGCCCACACGAGAAAGATAATGAAATGCAATATATATAATTTTATCTTGGAATTCTCCAAATTAAGTGAAATTCTTCAATGAAGATTCCACGGTTGGTGATACACTCACAAATATCATTTACTTATTTTTAAATTTTAGACATGCAAAAAAAACAACAAAAAGACAAATGAGGGCAAAATCATTGACATGTTTACCTGTTTATTGCCTCCTTTCCGTGTTTTATTGTTTTATAGCCTGGTTATCAATTCACTGGTCGTCGAGATAGAAATAGTTGTAAAATCAGAAAGTGCGTGTTTATGGGTGTCTGTGGGTGCGTACATAAACCTATTTACTTGATATACGTTTATGTATCCCTGTGAATTTTTTACTTTAATTTATTGTACGTATTTGATCAGTATTGCTGACTGATATCTTATTTTCTCAACACTACCCCAGTCATAATCATCATCCCACCCCTCCAGTCGACGTATTAAGTCTGCCACCTTCTTAGATCTTCGTCGACTTTACGTCGGAATAAATTTAATTTTCAATTGATACACTCCGCAAAACTCCTTATACTGCAGGGAATAAGTTATTTAAAATGGACATTTAAGAACAGTACGTTGAAATAATTAGCTTTTTCAAAAACAGGATATACAAGTCATTAGATTGCGTCAAAAACAGGATATACCAGTCATTAGATTCGGTAATTATTTATAAAATTAAAGCCAGAGATACATTGCCTATTGAGTATGTCTCCAACTTAATAGGGTTCAGATCTACGCAGCCCGACTAACCATATTAGTTTTATTTCATTCTTTTTTTTTCTTTTTTATTTCTTCTTTATTATAAACAATATCAACAAAATGTATTTCGGTTAATATTTTGAGTCGTTAAAACAATTAATTCTGGATCCAGCTACAAGAACTACACAGTACGAAAGATTTTTGTTTGTTTGAAAATAGATATACTGGAACGTTGACTCAGTCTGGCGGATATATATATATATATATATATATATATATATATATATATATATATATATATATATATCAGTACAATGTGAAGCAAAATAATAAAAAGGTGGAAAGTGCCATGTTCTTACTAACAATTGGCTGGACGATGTACTCAAACAATTTAAAAATGTTAGTGTCTCCTTTCTTTCGTGTGCATGTGTAGTCACATCAACGTAAACATCCGGCTGAAAGTGATCAAATTATGTCGGATAGAATAAAATAGAAATAGAAAAAAAAAGATTTTGCTTGAAGACATGTTTCACAATTTGCTCGGTTGACAAGGCTGCTGGGTCCGAGTCAGTTAAGACTTGTCGGATCTAACAACGTTTTCCTTCTTCCTCGGGGTGGGGAACGTAGGTTCGATCCTTTTCTGAGAGCCCATATTTTTCTTTAATAAGTTTTTCGAATATTCAAACGGTAGAGGAAAATAAATAAACATACTACATAATAAATAAATGGAGCTTCTACTCAAATATGAGGATCCACTAAAAATAATGTTTAAAGTGATCAATATGTTAATTATTTCACCCCAAGCAAGGTAATAAAGCCACGAGTCTGAAAGCAAACACATTATTAAGTACAAAGAAGAATAAAGCAATAATTTTTTTTTTTAACTTAGAAGCCTAAAGAGAGTATCACAAGCAAGAAATGCACGAAAAGAAGTTTGTTAACACAGAACTTACGGTTGCATCTAGACAGTCAACAGAAAAATGGTGAAAACTTGCAGCCAATCTGGTACTGCGCTTAAATTTATAAACTGGAGATACGAAAGAGGAACGGTTATCTGAACACTTACCATGGAAAATGCATAGGGAAAAATCCAAAAGAAGGATTTGCAATGAAATTGATCCTAATCTCGACTTCAGTCACTTTCTCACAGACTTCGCACGGTATATTTAACGAATATTTTCATGGCAACTGTTCTGACGAGCTTTTTACCCTGATGCTCTGACTATATGAATTTAATCCTGTTACTAAATTGACATCTAGGTCCCACCCTTTTACTGTTGAAATAGAAAGATGGAACTCACAATTCTACTCCAACAGGTTTTCTCGCACTTCCCGATTGTGGAAACCTCTTCCTATTACTTGCTTCTCTGATAACTACAATCTTCAAGAATTTAAATGCAGTGTCAACTGCTATGTTCTATTGACTTGAACCCTCTTCATCTTTTATCCTTTCCTTAATCCTCTTTCTGAGATAGTGACATTCCTACTTTGTGATGCCTTGCAAGTTAGTGACAATACTGCTTTTCTTGGGGTTAAATGCTTAATATATATATATATATATATATGTGTGTGTGTGTGTGTGTGTGTGTGTGTGTGTGTTTGCGTGTGTGTGGGTGAGTGAGTGTGTGTATATATATATATATATATATATATATATATATATATATATATATATATATATATATATATATATATATATATATATATATATATATATATATATATGGAGGCAGAGTGGAGTGGCTCGGATTGAGGAATCGGAGAAGCGAGTTCGAATTCTACTCGTATTCATTGAATTCACTTACGTGCTAATACCATTGGGAATTGTATGAATCCATCTCTTCTCCCCACTCCCAGCGTATATATATATATATATATATATTTGTGTATTTAGCCAACAAATTCTTTTTGTGCATGTCTGATTGAATAAATTTTAAGCATTATGTTTACTTTTTTTTATCACAATCCTTTCATATTCACGAATATGTTTCCGTATATTACAATCAAATGATGCAAGAAATGTACTATAATAATGAAAATCACTTTTATTTACCTAGTACCTTGCATCTTTTTCTGAGATCATCAGGGGTGTAACTGGTGAGGCAAGAACTATGTGTAGCTATCGATTACTGATTTTTTTTTTATTTTGTGTTTAAATAAAACGACTGACAGTTATGACTTAGCGTTCATTAGAATGAAATAAAAATTATCACCCATGGGATTTTTGAATTCTTTAATTAATAATACTTTTGCTCTGTCTCTTGACATAGAGCTCTCCCTGGATCTATATCCTCTTGAAAATTGCATGCGGATTACCATATTGTATCATTACGATATATATATATATATATATATATATATATATATATATATATATATATATATATATATATATATATATATATATATATATATATGTTTGTATATATATATAATCTGCTCTGAAATATTCAGAGAAGCTTGAACTTTGACGTCAGATTTAGCAGTTTATGTAACAGAACATTTGCCATATAATTTTATTTTTTTAAAAATGGACAGATAAACATCTTATTCGCAATCACAATTAGATAGATACTTTCTATCTAATTTTGGAAGCATCGAAATCTCCAGTAAAACTTACCTCTTACCAACAACCTGGAATTTCAAAATCAATCAGTCTGACAGAACGCATTAGACCCTTTATTTTGCATTTATCAATATCTGGAGAAATTAATCACAGAATGTTCCCCATGGCAAAATCGGGTTGATGAGCGAGACAAGATATGAAGAATCTAGTTTTATGAATATAAACAATGAAACAGCGATGCCCGTAATATCAGGAACATTAGCGAAAACAAGAAAGCATTGAAACTGCGCGCATTTATGTAATGTAAACATCAAAAAGAGAAAAGTACATAAAAATTGATTCACTTTATTTAGGCAACAAATGTTCTTTAACGCAAATGTTATTAGAGATAACAGACATGTTGTGTCGATTAATTTTATGGATCGACTTTTTTTCTAAATTAGAAATCAATCTTTCACAGCTAAAGAGGAAATTCCGTTCGAAAGTAGCCAAAGTAAATTTCTGAAAAAAATATGGCTCAAGCTTTCGACTTAAATCATCATCAGAATGAGTTTCATAGAACTTGTGCTTTACATCTCTACACAAATACTTTCATGTTTCATTCCTGAGACTGTACTTCTTGAGGCGATAGTAGATAACTTGTGATAAAAATGATTTATTGGAGAAATTTAAAAACAATCTTCACCTCTTTTTCGTAAGTTAAATGTAAAGATTTAAATTTCTCTAATAAATCATTTTTATCACAAGTTATCTACCATCGTTTCAAAAAGTATAATCTTAATACTGAAACATGAAAGTATTTGTGGAGCTATGTAAAATATTTTTATTGTATTTTATTATAATAAAATATTATAATAATATTTTGTATTGAACACTTTTTAAATATATATATATATATATATATATATGTGTGTGTGTGTGTGTGTGTGTGTGTGTGTGTGTGTGTGTGTGTGTGTGTGTGTGTGTGTGTGTGTGTGAAAAGTGTGTGTATATAAATATAAATAAATATATATATATATAATTATTTATATTTTATATGCGCGGTACTTATCAGAAAGTGCTCAATATCAGAGATAGAGCTAACATATTTGGTTGGATTGATGTGAGTTTGTGACCCTCGGTTTCACGCTTTTGCGATCGTCAAAAGCGTGAAACCTACGGTCACAAACTCACATTAATCCAACCATATATATATATATATATATATATATATATATATATATATATATATATATGATAAAAATATAGTTTGAAGATATTCTATATAATATGGTTAAATGTGATAAGTGTCAGATATAGTGCGTATGTAAATATTAAAATGGACACTAAATTCAACACCAAGCAGCGACAGTCTGTTTCATGGCCTCCAAAGTCACAAATTTGTATACGAAATAAACAGTGTTGAATAAACGGATAATACTAAAAATAAATTTAAAGATTATAGAAGTAGATGTGTTTTCCTATCGTCCGGTTCACACTCCTCCTCGAACAGAAGTAGAGGTTCATCCTTTTGTTCAGGATTGAGTTCTTGGTTCTTCTTAAGTATGTTCCATCTCTTTCACTTCGACCACTCATTTTCCGAGGACACGTGTGTGGGGGCGGCTATCCAATCCCTGATGCAGGCGCCTGTTTTGGCATATTTGCATTTGTTTAATACCCACCGTGACCACGTGAGCATGATCTAGAATGATCCAGTGCGCTCGGAACGTTGGTCATGATGACTTATGACTTCGTACTAGCACGACCATTGACATAGAAAACTGAACAACAAATAATTACTTTTCTAAAATCCCTCAAATTACCAGATATAGTAGAAGTATATTTGATCATTCAGTAGTATCTGTGTTTATTCAGGACTGTAATGCAAGTTTTTACATAAACACAGTATAAGGGAAGTTATAGACCTGAATACACTGTGATACTGAAAAGAAGATATGTGAAAATATAAGCCACTTGACACCCTTCAAGATTAACATCATCCCAAATTAAGATACGCATATAAATTCCTCATGGTAAATGATCAAATACAGATTGCATAATGTCGGGAGCCTTCAAGTAGTCTGTTTTATGGAGGCGCTTTAAGTTTCAAAAGAGGAAAAACGAGTTTTAAGATGGAAATTATTGACATGTTACAAAGAATAAGTTAATGTGAAGTCACTAAGCATCTTGAAATATTAAGGCATGTTGTCTAAGTCAACGAGAAAAAGTATGTTGTTGTTGCTGTTGGAAGTATTTAGGATATGAAGACGACTGGTCGATCTTCAAGATTCAACAAAAGAGATAAAAGAAAGCTAGTGAAGTTATCAGTCTCCAACTCAAAATTAATAGCTCATCAATTAATGATAGAAGACAGCATTTCGACTGAAATGTCAATTCATACATTAAAAATCGTACTAAAAAAATCATCTAAACGGATTTATTGTAGAAAAAAATAGGGCATTGTTAAGTGAAAGCAATCAAATAAGAAAACAAATTTAGAGAAAACATCTTCTATGGGATGAAGAAAAGTGGGGAAAAGCAAAGTTACAAGAAAGTTGATAAAATTTGATGGAACACTGAACAACAAAAATATATTACTTTTCTAAAAATCCCATCCAGTTATAGCAACATGTAAAATTATCAGTTATAATCAAGGTATCGATTAAATCAGCATTCGTACTGAAATATCAATACGTACAGTAAGAATGCTACCACGTAAAAGTAATGTAAACGGATGTTTTACAGTAGGAAAGTCATCATATCCAAAAATTCAAATAAAATGAAAACACTGGACAAAAAAGCATTGATGTAGGTTAATAAAAATATTATCAATTGAGACATAACGTAATGAATGCACAATAGAACTGAAGTCTAATGGGAGAGAATAATCTCGAAGACCAACTGGTAACAGAATCAGTTCAAAATATACAACAAAGTCGGTAAAATTAGATGGTGGGTTAATGATTTATGAGTACATCACAAGCAATCGAACAAGAAAATTGTTAAAAATTTGCTAGAGTTTCACCTGTTAGCAGAAGGTAAAATATTCCAATATGTCGAATCAATTTTCCATACATTGCATGTAAAAAATAAATTTCGTTAGGTGGTCAATGATGTCAGTTCTCTGGTGGATGCGGGGCGCCTTTTCATTTTTTCGTCTGTGTGTATTTTTCGTTTTCTGTTGTCGTGTTTCGATGAGGGCGTGTCTGTGTGAGTGTTAGGGATGAATGAATTGTTTTTTTTTTTAATATTTTGTAGGCCTGCATTGATTTCGTCCAGTTAACTGATGTTTCTGCCACATTTAAATATTGTGGGGTGGGGGGTTTCTACTAACAATGATTTTGTTTAGTTTCTTGTAAATAGATTAATTCATATTGTATATACTCACTGGGGATCTTTTTAATTTGTTGTTTTATCCTCCCCTACGTTCGACGATTTGTACATATGGGGAGTATTTAGGATTTTCGTTGAGACAATGAGGTATTATGGTGAATGTAATAAGAAAGGCTAGTAAGAATGTGGTGTTTTGGTGTTAGGAATAATGTTTGTTTGCTTGGGTCAGTGCTTGTGTCTAGCTAAGTTTAAATGAAGACCGTCCTTTTTCCCACCCTCTTTTTTAGGCCTTGTGCCCCATTTTCTGCAATTTTACAGAAATAAATATTGTAAAAAATAAATTTCTCACTGATAAAGATTGGACTGTCGAAAGCCCCAACTTCAGCACAAAGGAACATATGGGAAGATATTTATATATAACAGGAAGTCAAAAAAACTTGGAAGAGATTTGGTTTTACTCTCAAGAGGAATGCTGAACATTACTGACAAAACAGATTTTAAGTTAGATTCGTAAACGCCGCATTCGTGCCAGCGAGAGCCATACTGAATAGTGATTACGAATTTAATTTTCTTAAATACATGCATCCATTTATTTGGTGCAATTTTAGTTTTCCATCGATAAAACCGGTTAATTCTTCGTTTTCTCTTGTTGGTCATATTTTTTTCATGCTTATTTTTAGTAGCCTTTTCAATCCATGTCATTATCTCTCTCCGTACTGTTTCTTTCTTTTTTACAATGGCATAAGAGTCACTCAAGGTAGTGAGTTACAGAGTTACAGAGTAAGTCGCATAGTTTAAGGGAATATCTGAGGAAGATAACTGCTAAACTTAGACTTGAATAGTTTGTAGTGATCAGTGAAGAATCCTCGTGGGAATTTGTTGCATAAAGCAACGATTCGTAAGAAGAAAATACTCGAGCCGAACCTATATATCAACAACCAAAGATGAATTGACTGAGATTAGCTACAATGTGCTACAATGGGCATGGTGACACTTAGCTGTGAAGGTTAGAACTGAAGGAAGGAAGGAATGTAGTTCATCTTAACATTTTCCATGGAAATAGCGAAAGAACAGCCAGACCCTTGCGACGTTTTGTCTGTAGGAAAGGGGCTGTAGGGTGTAAAATAATTCATCACCTACAGGAACGCGGAGACTTTGTACTCTATCGAGAAGGGACAGTGAAGACTGGACAGTCAGTCCATACATATATATGGCAGCAGTACTCTATTTGGGAATTGATCTATCTCTTGTAAATGTAAAGGATAGCAGGGGGAGTCAGGTATTTCCTGGAGTGGTGTGGTGCGTCTTAGCTGTGAAGGTTTGAACTCGAAGAACTAAGGAATGTAGTCCGTCTAAACATTTTCCATGGAAATAGCGAAAGAGCAGTAA
>OZ010610.1:24392604-24412604 GCA_963932145.1 Acanthosepion lycidas
ACTGAAGGAAATTTACTATTTACATTATTCGGACTATTGTCCTCATCTTTGTCGCCATGTTTATCACAACGTTTCGACCGTTGTACGCTCCGGCCTGCTTCAGGTGGTTGGAATGTCGAACTGAACCCTTTATTGCGCTCACTGGGGTAGACTGTTCTAGTTCCACGTGCCATGTCAGATAGATGTTAATTCCCCTCTCAAATTTCTCCGCCGCCTTAACCAGGTATTGAACTCACACTCTTTTGGGTCCTGTCTCTGGATCTAGCTAATGCTTTTATCCACTGTGCAATGTGTCCTTGAGGATATCTGTGTATAAATTTCTGGGTATTATAAACCTAATATATTCAGCAATCATTTCACACCAGTGCTCATACTGCAATTTTTGTGGTTATCATTGTATTTTTTTTACCAGAGCTCATATTGCGATCTTTGTCTTTAGTATCGCTTTTCTCTGGCAGTCCTTATTTCTGGTTCCCATATTGTATTCATTTCTATGCTTGGTCGGCTCAGGAGATTTTTGTTGCCTAGCATATGTGCTGATTCCTTAAGTTTACGAAATTTCCAATAATGTTCTTTGTCTATGATCTCACAGCGAGCGGTGATCTCCCTTTTCTCTCCATATGTGGCCCGCCACGCCGAATAATGTAAATTGTGTAATTAATACCTCATCTGAGAAATATAGACAGATACCGAGGGAAATAGCACATCATCAACTTAACGGATGCGATTAATAAAAAGAACAAGAGTGTGGACGTTGTGGAGAGTCATGATCTTCTACGTGCTGAATGAAACAGTACATAAAAGAAGCAAATCCAGACGTGATGCATCGATTTTGATGAACCGAATCCATTCTAGCGGTGAATGCCTTCTTGGTTATCAGTAAGCCTCAGCACGACCAAACATTGATTTCATCAACTTCCTTTTTTTTTTGGTCTTTTACTCTTCTATTGATGAAGAAATATTATATCTCTCTTTTTCTTGGTCTTTTATTTCTCCTAAGCAAAGCGAACTGTCAAAGACAGGCTGTTTAATCAAAGTCCGGTTTTCTTTTAATCTTTTACATGCCTGGAGAGTTATTCCATCTATTCAAATGAAGGAAAGGGTCTTCAAAGAATAATCACGCATGAGAAAGATACGGCCTTGGTACTTCCGTCTATTTATCTATCTATCTATCTATCTATCTATCTATCTATCTATCTGGTTATGATCTATCTATATATCTTATTCTGATCTATGTCATTATGTTTTATCTATCTCAATTTTTTCATATATATCTATTGATTTCATTCTCTTATATCTATCAGTCTATATGTCTATTTGATTTTCTCACTGTGTATATATTTGTGTGTGGGTATGTGTGTGTGTGCGCGCGTGGATGTACACCCATATATATATATATATATATATATAGTTTATTACTACCTATCTCACACTTTTCTGACTAACATTATCATTATATATATGTGTGTGTGTGTGTGTGTGTGTGTGCCCGTGTGTGAGTATGTGGGTGGGTGTATATGGGTATGGCATCATCTATCTAAGACTGTTCTATCTATCTATCTATCTATCTCCTTCCTGTACTCACACATAAACACGTCTTCAATATATCTACTGAGATAACTCTCTATCTCACTCCCTATCTATCTATATATATGTGTGTGCGTGGGTGTTTCTTCCTCTCTCTCTCTCTATATATATATATATAAAATATATATATATATATATATAAAATATATATATAAAATATATATATATATAAAATATATATATATATATAAAATATATATATATAAAATATATATATATATATATAAAA
Organism: Acanthosepion lycidas; assembly: GCA_963932145.1. Lineage (NCBI taxonomy): Eukaryota > Metazoa > Mollusca > Cephalopoda > Sepiida > Sepiidae > Acanthosepion > Acanthosepion lycidas. Next base: position 24,394,421 of record OZ010610.1, read on the forward strand.
TATATATATAAAATATATATATATATTAAAGACATTTTTATGTTTAATGTTCTTTTTATAGATACAAGTATTTAAGTAAATGATATGTTTTATAATAAACAGAATTAAATAACATTTACCGGCCTGAAGGTCCGAGAAATTTTCATAGAAAATATTCGTTCTTTGACAGGATTCGAACCTGCATCCTATACGGAACCGTCATTTAGCTTGGCGTGCCTAACCGCTCGGCCCCAAAGGATCGATCGGTTGGCAAGGTCGAATTTACTGCTTATAAACTTCAATCTTCCATGAATCTCGTACATTCATAACTGCTCATGGCGTATCAAATGTAAACAAATGACGTCATACATTAAGAAATGGACAAAGTCCGAGAATTTATTTATTAAAGACATTTTTATGTTTAACGTTCTTTTTATAGATACAAGTATTTAAGTAAATGCTCTGTTTTTTATAATAAACAGTATTAAATTGTCGGATTTTGTCCATTTCTTTCTATATATATATATATATATATATATATATATATATATATATATATATTTAAGACTGTTGTAAATCATTCCGTTCTCTCTCTCTCTCTCTCTCTCTATATATATATATATATATGTGTGTGTGTGTGTGTGTGTGTGTGTGTTTGTGTGTGTCTATATATACATAAGTGTGTGTTTATCACTCTTTATCCCTATCACCCGCACGCTCTCTCTCTCTCTCTCTCTCTCTCTCTCTCTATATATATATATATATATATATATATATATGTTTAGCTAAGATTATTATACCGCATTTTGTTCTATCTGTCGAAATACCTATCAAGCCTTTTATTAGTATTGCCTTGGTTAAATAATTTTACTATCCTACCTTACTATTGGTTAGTTAAACTAAATATATGAAACTTAATAATTAAAAAGCCAGAGGATGGCCGCAAACTGTATATATATATATATATATATATATATATATATATATATATATATATATAGAGAGAGAGAGAGAGAGAGAGAGAGAGAGGGGGGAAGATTTTGTCTATGAAACATTAACCTAATCGCACTTGATTAACATTAAAATTCGAATTCTACGATTCGATGGAATTCCATTAGTTGAATTCGTCCCTTCTTAGTTTATCTCACCTCCCTCCCCCTTTTTTCTTTTTGTCTTCCTTTTTTTTCAACTTTTATTTCTTTTTCTCGGCTTTTTTCGTCTTATTTCTCTTCTCTCTATCGATATTACTAATCACCTTGCTTCCTTTCTTTGTCCACATGTAAATTCTTTTTTACCTTTTATAGGAAAATTTCCAATGACGGAAGTGCAAGAGGTGCTTCTTTAACTGCATTTCGGAGAAATTTTCGTTTAAGATCAAAAGATAAATGTGGCAAGATTTCAGAAGTTTAGCTTTCATTTCCTGGTATTTGCATTTAGGCGTGTTAAACAAGTTAGGACCTATCATCTTTTATTCGAACCCAACCATTTTTCAAGTGAGCAAAACCATTGGAACACGAAACTGAGAGATGTTACTTGTTGCCCAGGTGTTGCCTTTTAGATTGTTTGTTTAAATATTAAATAGCATGGAATCACTACTCTTATTTTTAAACTTGGATTTAACCTGGAAAGACTTCATTTCTTGATAAAAATAATACACCAACATGAAGACGAGAGAGATGTCTATGGGAGAAAAGCAGAGAAGGAGGAAAATCGTTCGGATCCATTGTAAGAACATTGGGCAAAGACAACGCAACAATTTGGAGTGTCTTGACAAAGAAAGGCACTACTTGTGTACTGAACAGGTCAACCAAGGAAAAAACAGCAGTTGATGACATAAACATTGTGAGACATGTGAGGAAACACCTAAAAACAAGAGTTAGTGACATCAACAACATCCACAGTCCAGCGATGACAGTTTCACAATCCATCGTTAAAAGAAGACATGGAGAGAAGAAATATCGAGGCCATAGCACAAGATGCAAAGCACCCATCAGCAGTAAGAATCGGAAGTCTAGATTGGAATTTGCAAGAGATGAACAACAGTTCTGGAAGATTTTTTATGAACTATTAAAATCTCTATCAATGTGATGAAAAAGCCAAATTGTAAAGAAAGAAATATCTGCTTTTGTTTCAAAGCATGGTGGAGGCAATATGTTTAGCTTGGTCTTTTATGGCTGCTTCTGGAACAGGTTCATTCATATTTATTGATGATGGTTGCAGCAGGATAAATTTAGAAATTTACAGAAATATTTTGTCTTCCAATTTACATAGAAATGTTAACAAACTAATCAGGAGGAAGTTTATCATGCAAAAGAACAATGACCTTAAACTTACTGCCAATGCAACAAAGAACATAATCAGGGGAAAGAATTACAGTTTTAGAATGGCCAAGTCAATCAGCGGACCTTAACCAAATAGAGCAGGCATTTCCTCTCTTGAAGAGATGACTGAAAGAATGAAAACTCAGACAAAAAAGAACTTAAAGGGGATGCGTTAAACTTATGGAAAAGAATCATAAATGAAGAATGATGTCAATGGGTCGCAGCCTTGATGTAATTATGGCAAACAAGGCTTACGCAATCAAATATTAAATGTTATTTATTTTAAGACTTCTGTTCCTTTATTTTGCTCACATAAAATGGGGTACTCTGATACAAAAGGCGGAATGTACTAAGCTTTTTAGCACATCGAAATGTTAATATCAGGAATTAAAAGGTGAAAATCTGAAACTTTGTCTCATATTCCTATATTGGTCTTAAGATCAAATGTCTTCAGTGAACAACAAAAACAAAGAAATTAGCCTTTTCTTTCCAATACTTTGTAGGGGACTGTGTGTGTGTGTGTGTGTGTGTCCATTTATACATAGGCGTGTGTGTTTGTGCTTGTGAGTGCGTCTATTTATCTCAGATAATTCTTTTCTACCTACCTATCCATCTTATTCTATCATTCCGATCTATCTATCTATTTATCTGTATTTATATCTATCTATCTATCTTTCTAATTTCGGGTTTACAGAGCTATTGTACTTGCTTTCCTTTTGTACGGCTCAGAGTCGTGGACTCCGTACAGGTACCATATACGCCACCTTGATGTATTCCATAAAAGCTGTCTGCGTGCAATCTGTGGAGTTAAACTTCAAGATAGAACATCTAACATTGACCTGTTTAACAGATGTAATATTTGAGGAATCGAGACTTTTCTCATAGAGTTTCAGTTACTTCGGACTGATCATGTCTTGAGAAGGTCTGATAACAGGATTCCCAAGATTCTAATGTACAGCCAGTTAGATCAGGGCGACAGGAATCTAGGACGCTCATGGCTAAGACAACTTGTCAGCTGTCAATATGTCACATAACACCCTTGATCACTTAGCCTTGGAGCGGGTAGAATGGAGATCAACGTGTTTTAGTGGACTCTGCAGTTTTCAATTTGCTTGTCTGAATCATCTTCAAGAAACGGGAGCAAGATCTAAAAGGTCAGCCAATCTAACAGTGATCTTCATCTTACAACTCTTGCTCCATATCCGGCCTCCGTTGTAAATCACTAGCGGGTCTTAAGTACCACTTAAGATTACCGCACAAAATTTCATAACTGAATCAATTATGTTGTTAGATCCTCGAAACCGACGGGAGAGACCATTATTATCTTTCTAGCTAGCTAGCTATTTTAGCGTACCCATATCTATCTGTTTTCTATATCTACCTATCTATCTATCTATCTATCTATTTCACGTGTTCACATCTGTTTATATATTCCTATTCATTTCTGACCGTTTTTCGTGCTCCCCGTAGATATTCTTTTCTAATGTCTTACCCGTCAGACCAAGAAATATTCCAATCTGGCTTACGTGCTACAATTCTTATAGCTATACATGTAATTTTCTTCATGACATTTCAAATCAATTCAGAAATATTGATTGAGTCACAACGCTATTCTTCCATATTATTTCTATTCCCAAACCGTTTATTTTTATGCAGCAAACATATTTCACCTCATAGATTTTGCTAATTATTTTGCTACTGAGTGAGTTTCGTATATACGTCAGGTGCGTAAATCACGTAAGTCGACATTTCAGCCCCACATGGTATTGGGATATGCCTCTATATGAAATATTTGATAAAGTTATAAAAGTACCACACTTAGGGGATGTTCACTTAGTTTTTCTTTATCTGTACAAGGTTATGACATTTGGTTGTTACACAAAAGTTTCCTCTCCATGGCCTGGGGAAAATAGATACCGTAATTTCCCATGTATAGTACGCCTTCATCCATAATACCTAAAATTGTACTGAAAGTGTAGGAAAATGCGTCAACTCATGTATAACACGCACCCCTTGTTTGGTAATCAAACACTATAAACTGTACCTCGCAAATTTCTTTATGGCCAGCGTTTCCTACTCTTATTTTAAAAAAAGGTTTTCAACATAGAATAATATTATCCTAATTTAGTTTTATGATGATTCTTATTTTATTTTATGGCAAATTTGAAAGATTTATAGCTATGCATAATACGCACCTCTGATTTTGCTTATTATTGTTTTTACCAAAAAATGCGTATTATGCATGGGGAATTACGGTAATTCACTTAAACTAAAAGTCATGTAAATTACTCAGATTTACGAATAAATGTGTTAATGCCGAACTCAGCATATTCAAACTATTGCCATTTTCAGATATGTTATAGGAAAAGTTACTTCTTGTATGTGCCGTTCACTTGTCCGAACACAGTTTTTGAAGCGGGTCACTCTTTCAATTCATCACCTGCTACAGTCAACGTCAAGAGGTATAAACATCCTCTTAGATTTGAAAGTACCTTGCTTTGATAGTCAACTTTGACATTGGAATCCCGTTTTCATCTGTAGAACATTTCACTGTCACCAATAGGGTTGTCAGGTCACATAAAATCCAATTTTGTGGATATATCGCGTTGAAACACCTGTTCTCGTCCGATTACCGAAGTTAAGCAATGTCGAATCAAGTCAGTACCTGGTTGAGTGACCACTTGGGAATAATAAGGTGCTTTAATATGTGCGGGTGGTGTAATGGATAAAATTTCGGAATTAGAAATCGGAGAGTCGGGTGCATATCGAATCGGGCTCGTTATATTTGTGACAGTCGTCGGTCCGTGGTCAACTCCAAGTCGCAGCGCGAAACTGTGATATTTCTCCTATCAGCGTTTTGGGGATTGACTTTTAGTCGCTCCCATCAACCTGAGTCCCGGTCGATCGATGGCCGTCGCTGCCCGGCGGGATCCCTTGGTCAGTCGATTTCAAACGGCTTCATACCACAGCAACCGATTCGACACCAGCTCCGTCGTTCTTAGCTCACTTCCAATGTCTGGTTATCGAAGCAACTACTTCGATCTCCAGTCTAACCTACTCACGTTGTGATTTTGATCTTCGATAGACGAGATCAATCAAGCATCGAGCCCTAGTGTAAGGTGAGTAGAAATTTGCAGGTGATATTGCACAAGCGAAAAGAAATGAAGCAAATAAAACCCAAGAGATTAAAGTGTGTTGAAAGAAAAAAATCAACTTTTATCCGTTTGTTATATACAGGAGTATGTATTTTTCTCCCAATCCGTTTCTTCGGAGACTGACACTTAGGCAGGTTTGGGTCTTCTAAGTCAACTGGATTGGTTTTTAAGTGCTGGCTTAGCTTCGTTGTTCAGGATAACTTGCTATTGGTAAGAAAGGCGAAATCGGAGGTCGTGGAATATCTCGGTCAGCATCTGCAAGGCAACGCTCTAGTTCCTGCTATTCCAACTGCTGAGCTGAAACTTCTCAACAACTTACCAGGAACTTATATAGACACCGACCAAAACAGGTGCGGGGTTGGACGCAGCCTAGGTTTTTCGGTAAATCCCGATTTCTGACAAGGGACTTCTTTGTTGTATGGCTATGAAAATTGATTACTTCCCATTTTGGGAAAATTAATTACTTTCCATTTTTGGGGAGAACCCTTCGGTCGTTAGGAGAGGTTGCAGGATATCTATCCTCCTAAACTCCCTTCTTCTCACATTGGTACCTCATACCAATTACTTTCAGTGGGCGTTAATCAATTCCCCGCCTTTCTCATCAAATTGCCTCCTCCTAACACCATTGCTACTACTCGACCAATGGCGTCCCGGTCATGCGGGTGTGGCTAAGCTGGCCTTATTAAAATTACAAACTAGAATGTTTGTTTAAAAAATTCTAGTTCTCACCATCCAAAATTCTTATGAATAACACATGGCTCTGTCTCTTAAAATCTGTATCTGCGACGCTCCTGGCCACTTTGCGTCTTCTTAACCCCTGCTTTTACAAACAACATAAATCAATTGTCAAGGTTTGCGGGAAAGAAACCTTGGCTTCTCAGAAAAGAAAAATAAATCTCTTTATCTTCAAATCAGCAATTGGTTCCAGACATTTTCTTATGCCAAAATTCTATAATCAACACATGGCCACTTAAAACCATATCCTTGACGCTTGGTTATTCTGTATTTTTCTTGATCAGTACTTTTACAACGTTATCAATCAATTGTCAAAGCCCGCCATTTTGACCCCTTCATAGAGTTTAACGTCTACGCGAACCCTTGCCTTCATTGAAAAAGATAAATAATCGTAATTCTCTCCACTCCGTATCGGCAAATATTTCGGAATATTTTCTCATGCCATAATTTTTATAATCAACATATGGCCTCATCGCCTTGTCGACTTCTAAAACCTTGCTGTTTCGAATGATATCTTGTTCTCGGTTTTTCTTTAATTTTACAAACATCATTAATCAATTGTCAAAAGCTCGCATATGGCCTTTTTTGTGAGTCCACTGTTTACGCCAATCCCCGTGTATTTGAGAAAAGTAACTTTTTGGGAAATTATTATTATTTTTATTTTCTTTGATTTCTGGCGTTTACACATTTCTTTCCGTCTCCCGCCCAGGGACCTAAGGTTAGAAATGGCATCATGACACTTTCCACTGACAAAAAAAAAAAAAAATTACATAGATAAATCCCTTCGTTTAAGTACTTGTCAGAACAATTTTTTGTATCTCTTTGAGGCATGGACTTCCAGGAATCCCTTCAATTAGTCTACTGGAATCATTTCAAACCAATCTTACGGCTCCAACTACAACAGGGATTGTTGATGTTCCCATATGCCACATTTTGGAGATTTCTATTTCAAGGTCCTTGTATTTTGACAGCTTTTTGAATATCTTCAAAGATATATTGCAGTCAGCAGAGACTGCCATATCAATAAGGAAGCACTTTTTTGTTTGTGGTCTTTAATAACAGTATCTGGGTGGTTGGCTTTGATTGTTCTGTCAGTGTGTATTGTGTAGTCCCATAGAATTGTAACAGGTCCTATCTCCGTAACCGGGTCTGGGTGGTGTTCATATCAGTTTCTTTCAGTTTCCTTCTCGTAGAAGTTGCAAATTTTCCAGTGCAGATATTCTAATATCGTGCAACCTGATAGAAGATGATTAATTGTATCTGGATATTTATCACAGAATCTGCATTTTGGGCTGACACAATATTTTAGTATATGTGCTTGATAATTCCTAGTTAGCAAGCATTGGTCCTGCGCAGCAAGGATAAAACCTTCAGTTTCAGCTTTCAACCCTGCACTACGTAGCCACTGTTGGGTACGGGTTTTGTCTACGTCAGCTTGTTTGGTACGGACAGAGCATTGCCATTGAAGCGGATTATCTTGCCATCGCTTCTGTATTTAGTCGGTTGCATTTGTTTTTGCTGTCTTTTTTAAGTATTTAGCAGCTTCAGCCGATGTATTGTGCTGTACTTGCATTTCTGCGCCCATTTGAAACTCCATTTTGAATTTGTTGGCTTCTTTTATCACGGAGTAAAGACGCTTAATACTTTCATATTACCTGACGCATACCATCATGCAGTCTTCTGTAGTTTCCAAGTATCTTTGGAATCCAATTGTTGTAGTTTTGTAGGACAGTTCTAGTTGAACTAATCCTCTGCTTCCTTCGGATCTGGGCGCATGCAGACGATCAACATTAGCTTTGGGATGATGCATGCGGTAGCAAGTGAGAAGCTTTCTCGTTTTGGCGTCCATTCGCTTAATTTCAGCTATGGCCCAGTTAAGGACAATAAAGCTGTATTGCACCAGCCAATGTGTTTATGGCTGATATTCTGATTTTTGAGTTTAGCTTGATATTTAGTACCCGACGTACACGCCTGTTGTACTCCTATCTTATTTTTTTGTACATTTGCGGGTGTTGTATGCCATCTCCTTCGCTAATTCCTAGGTACTTATAAGCTTCATCATGCTCCAGTTCCCTAATATTTGTGACAAAATCTAAATCTATTAAGGGTGTTTCTGTAATTCTACCTTTCTTGAATGTTACTTTTGCACATTTATCTAATCCGAAGTCCATACCTATGTCGTCACTGAAGTATTTTACAATATTGAGGAGGCTCTTCAACTCATTGTCGTCTTTGGCAACGAGTTTGAGATCATCCATGTAGAGTAGGTGATTTAATATTTTCTTATTTATTTTGTAACCATAGCTACTGTTGTTCAGTTCATGTGTAAGAGGGATTAAGTACAAACAAAACAGAAGGGGTGACAGAGAGTCTCCTTGAAAGATTCCACGTCGGTTATTTAGACGGTTGGATAGTGCCCCTGGTGTGACAAAGATATCGTTTAGTGTTCTACATTTCCATGCTGTGCTTAAAGAAATTTAATACCACAGGGGAGACTTTGTAATTTTTTCCAAAGTCTTAAGGATCCAAGAATGTGGAACACTAGCAAAGGCTTCTCGATAATCAATCCACGCTGCTCTAAGATTACTACATCGTCTCCTGCAATTTTCCAGGATCATTTTATTTATCAGTAGTAGATCTTTGCAGCCATATGAACCTCTTCTGCATCTCTTCTGTTCCAGCGGAAGAATGTTGTTTGTTTCGAAAAAGAAATAAGTACGGTTCGTCAGTACAGACGTGATCAACTTATACGTTGTGGAGAGTTATCGGTCTATAATTTTACTGTTTCATTTGTTTTTGGCATGAGGTATGTAATACCTTCAGTAATCAATTCCTGGATTTTATTGGGATTTATTTTGTTGTTGTTGTTGTTGTTGTTATCATCACTATTATGTTTTGCTCCTGCGTTATATTAGTTGCCTCAAACCTCAACCAGGGATGTCAAGTGACAAGTATTTTGTACACAAATAAACAAGCAGGTAAAGTGTCATGCAGACAGAGAGAAAATTGTAATTGTGATCACTGGAAGGAAAAAAAACTCGATGCAAGATATGAGAAGTACGCATATATTTTAGGACTGCCAGGAAATTTCTACCTATATTTGTTTAATACTTTTGCTATCATTGCTAGTTCCCAAATAACAATTGGAAATGTTTGCTCCTGAGACGATGAGCAGTTCCACATATAAATATTTTTTTTAATCTCTTGAAGACCAGGACTATCAAAGATTTCATTCATGCTCTAGTTTGAACCTTTCTTGTGCATAAAGGGGGCTCCGATAAGTATTGTCATTACAGTCGGTTTAAAGCACCATAATTTTTCAGTTTGAATAACCTCATATATATATATATATATATATTGTCATATTTTATAACAGGCATAATTTTTCTGATGGCACTTCCATATGTATGAAAAGAGATTTTGTTTAATTCTTGTCTTTAATTATTGACTCTGACACTGTGCCATCATGGCCTTCTATGATTTGTTCGGAATGACGTTCCTAAAATTCTTCAGTATCTGACAAGCGATTCGAAGAGGATTTCTTCATTAGGAATAGAATTCTAATGGAATACGAACGGTTTAATCTTGAGTATGTGTCGTGGCGAGTCTTAGCTGGCAAGGTCAGAATTGGTAGGACTAAGGAATATAGCCTGTCAGAATATTTGCTATGGAAATAGCGAAGTTCTGAGAGGTTTGCCAAGTTGCTTCTCTGGGAGAGGTATTGTAAGAGGGAAACTATCTAAATATCCACAAACCTACGTAGACTCATTTGAACTTTGTCAAGACTGAAAAGAAAGGATTTAGCACATCCAGCCAAGATAAGACACCAATATTCCGTTTTTGATGTGATCTGATTCTTTTAAGGACAGAACATACCAGGCGTAGTCAGTTCGTTTCTGGGGCGGTACTGGGAACTGATCATATTACCAACCTCTTTAGCAATGAATCGGCTATCTGACTTCCAACTTGTGGTCTTGGGTGAAATTGACGCTCAAAACCAGGAGTGCTATTGAAGGAGAAACAATACACCATGACTAGAGAGAATACACAGTCTGTTCGGTGATTATGGAAAGGTTTTAGCATCGTTTTGAGAAATTCGAAGTTAAAGCTAGTTACTTCCACTAAGTTATTAGGTTAGAAGAGAGATCATATTTCAAATTCTGGTTGTCTAGATATTTGAAGTAAGGGTACGTGAGGCTAGTTTATTAAGAAACTCATGTGATATTTAGTTAGATTAAATTATTCAAAGGTACAGACACAAATGCTGGGCACGCAGTGGGGATCAACGTCATTACATTTGTAACTGCAAGATTAATTTGCGATTTATTTCATCTTTTATATAATTATACGAGCAATTTATTCAACTTTCTAAACTTTCACAGTGGCCAGAAATGAAGAAAATCACTTATGTAATTCTATATTTTAAGATTAAGTTGCTAAGGCCAAATCCAATGTTAGGTTTAATCGTTTTAACATGATTACAGAAACGATTACAAAATACTATTAGAAAAATATTCCAAAAAGACGCTTAGAAAACGATTACAAAATGTCTATTATGAAAATAAATCCTCTAAAAAGGTAACAGAATTTTATTTAAAAATCCATTAATTCTTTAGAAAATTACTTTGTTTATGTTTGGATACGAATTGAGCAGATATGAAAATTTCAAACAATCATTGACGAGAAGCATTTGACTTAAATACACTGTTCCAAACTTGCTTGACTAGCAAAGCTTCTTCGTGGAGGATTCAGCTAAGAAGTATAAACGGAGTGTCTCCTCCAATATGAACATCCACTAAAAATAACGTTTAAATAACGATATAAATAAATCTTCAAACCTATTATAGGGACTGATCTTTAAGAAATGAATATTTAAAATTGTTATAGAGAAAAATCTCTCACTCTGTTGTAGGGTTTTGATTGAGTGATTTACATATTTTGGATTCTAAGAATAAAATACTTTTGTTAGTTAAAATTGCATTATTATTTTTTTTAGAATAATAACGATGTTTTCCGGTACAATTTCTACTACGTAACCCATAGCAAGTGAAGGAAAATGGATTCATACCCTTCCCAAGGGTATTTGCCAATAAGTGAAAGTGACTTTAATGTTATTATTGGATCACATTTTAACACTTAGTGTCGATAATTTTGACGATATTATAGGGGCCAATGTGCAACACTGTTAAATTAAAGAATTTTTATCATTGTAATAAAGACGAATACGTAAGCTTGTTTAAGCAGTTATTAGTAAAGCTATTTAACGAACAGCGTTCCACGCTGTTACTGAAACGAAACTTTAACACATAGGTACGAATCTTTAGCGCTGTCATGAGAACGAATTCTTAACGTTGTTATAGGGATAGATGTTTGATTCTATTATAGATAAGAGTCTTTAACACTATTATAACAGCAAATATAAAACGCTGGTGTAGAAACGAATATTATAGGGACGAAACTTGAGGCATATTAGGTAATTGTGAATTAAATTTCTTCCCTTGTTTTGAGTGATATCAAAATCATTATTTCTTGCAAAAGAAATAAGCAATAATACTTTTAAGAAATAAGCTATACATAATTTAATGCTGTAGAACTTTTAAACTATATTTTTCTTTAATATCTGCCTATATCTCTGAGATGAGGTATTATGATTACTTTCATTTTTTTTTACATTTCGCGTACAGTTTTTCTCATCTCCATTGCCATATTCACAACGTTTTCGGCCTTCTTCAGGTGACTGGAATTTCGAAGCGAACCCTTTATTTCGTCCAACGGAGTAGATTTTTCTAGTTCCACGTGCCATGCCTTTTTTCGCATATCTCAGTTATTTCCCTTGCTTTTTTTCTTGGATTTTTTTCATATCATCATCATCATCACTCCCATAACTGGATGTTGTCAAAGGGACCTTTTGCACTAACCATTTCACTCCACATATCTTGGTAGATAACCTGAGTCGTCTTTTATTGATGCGTAGCAAGCAAACAGCAGAACCCATCCTTCCCTAGGTCAATAGCTGATGTCCTCGAACTTGAAGGCTCGCTTTGCTCATGGATTCCATCAGGGTAACCTTCTGCTTTGGCTGTTGATTTCAGTCGAGAAAAGACAATACCGTGTCATCGGTGCACTGACTGGACACATAGCAATGAAGCTTAGTCTACACGGTGGTCATTGATCGATAGGTCCTTTTTTATCATACTAGGTAACTAGCAACGCTCCTCTCTGGAAAAGTCTGGTGGCGATACCAATTTAGGCATCGATAACCTGACCATGCAGCAAATAGTAGTATGTTACACTGTACCAGTACCACGCTTAGATTGATCTAATATAATATTTCTTTAATCATAGCTAAATAATGAAGTAACTAATGGCTATAATTGTTGTTAATTTGACGGAGAACAGTTCTAACGGCCACAGTGACTCTTTTCCGTTGTATTTCGGATAAGTTGAGCTACTCGGAGGCGGCAATTTTCACTTTAGTTAAAAAAAAAAAAATACGCAATGCATAAAACTACCAACAGCGAATCATCTGTAATATGACTGCGTAATCGGGATATACATGGTGTCCATAAAGTTCGTGTGCAATTTAGAAAAATTATAAATTTATTTGTATTTGTGATATAAATAATTTGTAAAAAGGATTAGAAAGAAAGAAATCTATATTTTTTTAAGTTTTTACTGAAATTGTATTTAAGTTTCCGCAGGTCCCCCATTATTAGCAATACAAAGGGTAATACAATTTTGCTGTTTATGGAAAACATTTGCCAACTGATTTACAGTAATGCCTGAAATCACAACAGTTATTTTAGCTATACTTAAAACTAGGTACATTGAACTTTATAACATTATTTACAGATTCTTACTATCGCGAATACAAATAAAGTTACAATTGTTTAAATTGCACACAAAATTTATGGACACCCTGTATAATTCTATGCTGAGTACTTAATGAAATGTCTCGGTCAATTGACATGAGACAGTGGCGTCCATCTTGTTTTTTATTGACTGCTTCAAAATTCTGATCTAAGACTTACATAGAAAACATGTCTGCTCTCTTCTCATTGCGATGAAACTTTTGACAAAATAATTCGCAGTGATATACACTGTAAACAAATGCGAAACTTAGTTCATCGATTTCACGCCATTAACCGCTGGGGAATCGCGTCTATTAAACAATATAGAAATATATATTTAAGCAGACAATGAGAGATTCAAACATATTTTGGTCTAAAAGAATATTTTGGTTTGTAACCATCAAATTTCGGAATTGAATTAAACTAAACAAAAAAATAAATTTGATTCAATTATATGAAATCGCCTGTCTCCATTGAGATGCTAAGATAGTTTTTCATATTGCATAAATATAATTTGACATTTTCAGAAATAATTCGACTGGAAATGCATCATCTAATAAAGAACGTGACAACAAATGATTTCTACTGGTCAGGAAACTTAAGAAGTATTAGAGAAATGTAAATTATTGATGAGAATTAGCAAAGATAAAGAAAAGAATGTTAGAAATCAAATGATTGTTATTTTGACTAAAAAGAAAATAAGAAAAAGAAAATAAGGAAAAGAAAATAAGGAAAATGAAATAAAAAAAAACGAACAAACACAGCAGGAGAAAGAAAGACAGAAAGAAAAAAGAAAGAAAGAAGGTAAGAAAGAAAATAAATGAATGAATGAAAGCAGGGATGTAAGAACAAAAGAAACAAAAAGAAAGAAAGAGAGAAAATAGAAACAAAAAGAAAGAAAGAAAGAAAGAAAGAAAGAAAGAAAGAAGAAAGAAAGAAAGACAATGAATGAATGACAGCAGGGATGTAAGAAGAAAAGAAAAAAGAAAGAAAGAAAATGAATGAATGAGTGATTGAAAGCAGGGATGTAAGAACAAAAAAAGAAAGAATGAGAAAGAAAGAAAGAAAGAAAGAAAGATGGAAAGAACATTAATAAATGAATGAAAGCAGGGATGTAAGAACAAAAAAAAAGAAAGAATATGAAAGAAAGAAAGAAAGAAAGAAAGAAAGAAAATGAATGAATGAATGAAAGCAGCGATGTACGAATAAAAGAAAGAAAGAAAAAGAAAGAAAGAAAGAAAGAAGGTAAGAAAGAAAATGAATGAATGAAAGCAAAGATTTAAGAACAAAAGAAAAAGAAAGAAAGGAAAAGAAAGGAAGGAAAAAGGAAGGAGGAAAAGAGGTATGAAAAACTGAAGAAAATTAAAAAAAAGAAATAAGATAAATGAAATAAAGAAAAAACGAACAAATGAAGCAGGAGAAAGAAAGAAAGAAAGAAAGACAGAAAGAAAATTAATGAATGAATGAAATCAGAGATGTAAGAAGAAAAGAAAGAAAGAAAGAAAGAAAGAAAGAAATGAAATGAATAAATGAATGAATGAAATCAGAGATGTAACAAAAAAAGAAAGAAAAATGAAAGAAAGAAAAATGAAAGAAAGAAAAATAAATGAAGGAAGTAGAGAAAACCTGAAGAAAATAAGAAAAAGAAATAAGAAAAATGAAATAACGAGCAAATGAAGCAGAAGAAAGAAAGAAAGAAAGAAAGAAAAAAAGAAAGAAAATGAATGAATGAAAGCAGCGATGACGGAACAAAAGAAAGAATGAAAAAAGAAAGAAAGTAATTATGAAAAACTGAAGAAAGAAAAGAAAATGTGAAAGCACGAAAAAGAAAGAAAGAAAAAAGAATCCATGAAAAAAAATGATGAATAAAAGAAAGAAAGAAAGAAAGAAAGAATGAAGAACTAACGTTAAAAAGGAAAAGAAAGAAAGAATGAAACTGGATGAAAGAACAGCAAAATTGAAGGCGAAAAATGTGAAAACAGAAAGATAAATAAGTGAACATGTTCCGAATTGAAAATAGCTTTTTTACAATTCAGATGGAACCGGTTTATTGAATAAAAAGAATTGATTTAATGACACAAAAATAAAAGGGTTCGTATTTATTTTCTTTTCGAAAATAATATAACCGTGAACGTTCTTTTTGGACGATTGTGTCGTTAACTCGGCTAAATTGTATTTTTTTGTATAAAAATGAATTAAAATAACAAGAGAAAATATTGTGTCCCCCGGTTGAGGAAAAACAGAACAGAATCACAAAATGGAGGCAAACAATTTTATTTGTACGCATGCGTCACACTGAATATTGCGCCGGTTACTAAAGTATCACCATATTTCCGTTTGTATCGATGTACATTTGAGATATACACATCCGATATTTTTCTTGCTTCGTTTATATGTAGTGTTTTATTTGTAAATAAATATATGTGATTATTTCGTCTATATTTTAGATATATTCTTTTTACATAATTGAATTTGCGAGCGTGCATTTTCCTATGTATATGCAAATATAATACATATGCATATATTTTATCAAATACACTCAAATACCGAGATAAAGAATGAATGTGGACATGAACATATTATGTACCTCTACACAAACTCATTTATTCTATGAATCTTTGTGAACATTTACTCGAATTAAGCCTATTCTCTATTTATGTGCTGAATTCTATCAGGATTTAGAATGTGCTCACATATTGTTACTTACCAATGTTGAGACATTGATGTGTGAAATGTTATAGCATCCTGATTTTTTTTATTTATTTAAATAGCAGGAGAGACCGAGTTGTATAGTCTTAGATGGCAACTGGTCTACCACAGAAAGGAATGGCAAACTACTACGGGAAAAAAACTGCCTCGTCAGTCATGTATCTAATGATATATGATTGCCTAAGCGTGGCACATAACTGAGTGAATGTCTTTCCAGACGAATCCACTATATTCACTTACGTGCTAATACCCTTGGGAAAGGTATGAATCCTCTTCTTCACCTCACCCCAACTATGGGTAAATAACAGGACAGACCGGATTCTACTGCCTCTGGTCTACCGCAAATGGATGTCAGTTATCAATTATCTCTTGCTAATTTCCCTCTGAAAGTTCTCCACTGCCTTAACCGGGTATTGAACTCACATTCTTTGGGTCCGCTCACTAGATTTAACCAACGCCTTTATCCACTGTGACATGTGTCCTTGAGGACATCTGTTTATGAATTTCTATGTATTATTACATGGCACGTGGAACTAGAACAGTCTACCCCAGTGAGCGAAATAAAGGGTTAAGTTCGATATTCCAACCACCTGAAGAAGGCTGGAATGTACAACGACCGAAAGGTTGTAATAAATACGGCGACAAAGATGAGGACAATAGTCCGAATAATGTAAATAATGTACATAGTACCTCATCTCAGAAATATTAACATATACTCAAGGGCCGAAACGTTGTAATAAATATGTCGACAAAGATGAGAACAATAGTCCAAATAATGTAAATAATGTACATAATACCTCATCTCAGAAATATAGACAGATTCTTTTCTTCTTTCATAACTATATTAGACAAAAGACACATTTGTATTTTATCCATAATAATATTGAATGAAAAGGAAAATAAATATTCTTTAATAATAATAACTTACTTCAGATGGTTGGTGAACCATAGCAAATAATATAGATGGCCGGATTTTGGTCTGTGACCCGAACCTCCAGGCAACTGACATAGATTATATAGATTGATTTCATCTGTCACAAAGCCGCGAATCAATATCACTAACGTATTGAACAGTCTGATACATTTTGATAACAAATGATATAAGTGAAGCGCATTCTGTTATGTGCATGTATATAAACGTATGCGTTTCAGAGGATGATTGCTTATATGGAGAGAGTATGTGTTTAATCCTACCTATCTGAGTAAGCAACTTTCAACTATGTGCATATCAAGAACTGTGCGTGCATTTTGTATGCGTGTGACTTTTTTTTAAAGTATCTCATTCTACTTTATATTTTAAACAAGAGTGTGTCAGAAAAATGTGGGTGAAAAGAAATACATGTTTGCACATGCGCACCAGCGCGATTATTTTCCGTTGTTTCTTGCTTCTGACTATATTGGAAATTGCCAATCGTATTGTCCGTAAAATTATTGCTCGTCGATTCTAATCAACTTACCAGCCTGTGTCCCGTAACTTGATTAAAATATCCTTTAGGCCTTGTGCAATTGTACGCTGCCTGTAATTCAGCACGATTCAACCGACAACACTTCTTTTAATTGAGTTATATAGACGGCAGTATTACCAATAAGTAAGAAAAAAATGAAAAAGAAGTAAACAAAAAATCTTCCCACTTCCAAAGAAAGAAAAAGAAACATAATTAGACAAGATTACCGCCGCGATATGAGCGCGTTTTTCTGTCGTTTGCGCATGTCTCTATTGAATAACAATGGCTAAAACTAGCACTTGTCGTGGTTTCTTTTGATGGCTACTGCAAAAGATGTTTTTTGCATTTACGAAAAATGGATTTTTTATAAAAAAAATGTTGCTCAACTGCTTTCTCGACAGACTGTACTTTATAATGCTCCATAAGTTTTCTCTGTGGTTGAGGACAGGAGATTGGGGCGCCCATGTCATAACACTCACCTGCTTCTCATCAAAGTATTCCTTCATCAATTTTGATTTGTGACAGAGAGCATTATCCTGCATAAAAATGAGCTTGGTGGGGGTCGATTTTCACCCTTTCAGCAGAAGGAAGCAGAAAAGACTCTAAAATTCTCTTGTACTGATCGCTTCTGAGGATCTTTTCAATAGGTTTTAAGAAACCAGTTCCATGAAAAGAAAAGCATCACCAGAACATTATACTGAACGGATGCTTGACAATACTTACTGCTAAATTCAAAGAGCTTTCCAAGCTTCTTCTTCGGATTTTAGATCGCTTATCCTTTGAATTTAGCTCAATTTTCGTTTCATCGGAGAAGAGAACATTTAGTACAAAAAATCAGGTGAGTCACTTTTATCGAACAGCACTCTCTCTCTCTCTCTCTCTGTCTCTCTCTCTCTCGATATATATATATATATATATATATATATATATATATATATATATATATATACTGAAATTATATAAACGGATAAAAATTAAAGAGTGGGTTT
>OZ010610.1:24415104-24435104 GCA_963932145.1 Acanthosepion lycidas
CAGTGCTCCATACAGAAGTAGAGCTTATATTATAATAATATTTTTTGTTTAAAAATATGATTCCTTCGCTACATAAGAGTTCTCATGTTTCAAAAACGTGGGCCGAAATCATCCAAATAATTAATAAAATTAAGTTGGATTGAGGTGTTTAATCACGTTTCATCTTCAAGCGAAATTTTAGGAATAAGCTATCTCTCGGTTTACGTGTATTTTTACAGAATTTGTTATTGTGGGAGTGGCTATACTATTTTCCTTCTTTAAGTGGTCAGGGAGTTAATTCTTATCAGTAGATTCATCATCCTCTGAGAGGTTTTGCTAAGGTTGGGTAGGGTATCTATTTCAAGGCTAATGTTTACGGTCATCCTTTAGTTGGTTCCCAGTGAAGGATATTTTTATGGCGCGCCTACAGTCGTTCTGTGTCTGGAGAATTTTCTTTTATTCTTGTCTATCTGATTATCTATTTATTTATTTGTTTATTTAAGTGGGTGTTTAATATACAGATCGCTTTGCATTGAATTTCGGTTTGTTTTTTTAGTTTTTTTGACGACGACAAAAAGGGTTTTTTTCTATTTAAGGGTTTGGCTGAGCTTTTTAGAATTTTACTTAGCTATGTTTTTTTTTTTTTTTTTTTTTTTTTTATGCTAATTATCTAATGCGAAAGTCTGTTGATGTCGGCAAAAAACCGTTAACTCCTGCCTATGGTTTAATAATTTTTCATTATTTAGGAATTTAATGATGTGTAGTTTTTCCTGTAAGCATAAGAGGCATGGGTCATCCCAGGTTCTACAGGTTCTTGCTCTATTTACTATTTTCCATTTTACTTTTGGTGTTTTATTCGTTTCCTTTAGATGCCAGAAATATTGGGATAGAGATGTCTGATTTCTATTTTGAATATTGTTGAAAGAGCTCTTGTGTTGTCTCCATCTAATTTTAAAATTATTCTTTGTTGATCCTATGTATATCCTATCAGTGTTAGGGCTCTCAATAACACGCATACCAAAACAGTAATAAAACACATAAACTAAAACTAGATAAAAATAACGAAAAATTATGCGATTGTAGAAACCCTAAAAACTGCCCGTTGGAAAATAAAAGCCTCACAAAATCCGTGGTATACCAATGCACTATCTCATCCATTGAGAGCCCTTTATTCTTAATTCGAGTCAATTGGGATAGTGTATTTCTTTATAATGTTTCTAAGTGAAGATTCATCTTGTTTGTGGTTAATGTGCATTTGGTTTTTGTAGAAAATATTTATGTCATTTTTGACTGTATGTTCACTCTCATTGTTATTTACTTTGGGGACAAATATTCTAATTTGGTGGTTTATAAGATGGTTAGGGAAGCCATTGTTAACCAGTGTTTGTTTTACATTATTGAGTTCTTTAAGGAAGAGTAGTGGAAAGGATGAATTCTTGTGTGCTCTTTTTAGGAAGTTTTAAACTGTGAAAAAAATTAAATAAAAAGCTTAATTGTTGTACATTGTCTGTCGTTTCTAATGAAACATGCATAAATGAAGGATTGCTGCCTAAATATACAATGTAAATTTTAAACAATAGGAATTAGGATTACTACATAATTTGATGATTATCATTTCATTTTATAAATTAAAACTAATTCACAAGGATTTTCAACTTCATCAGATTTACAAGAAAAATGAAAAAATGATTGTTTTTGATTTTCCTTGTTAAACTGATGGAATTGAAAATACTTGTAAATTAGTTTCAATTTATAAGGTGAAATGATGATCAGCAATATTATGGAGTAATCTTACTTCCTACTGTTTACAATTTATATACTCTGTCTGAATAAAACATTGAGCTCTCTCTGTGAAGCAGTTTTAATATTTTATTTTATATTAATAGGATGCACTTGGATTATATATCAACTGGATTTCCTATATTTATATATATGTAAGTGTCTTCAGAACTAATGTGGTAATCACCTTGGCCAATTGAATGTTGTTGAGGCTATTTAAACCATAATCAGGGGCTTTGCATTCAAAGATGTCCTACCCCTAGGCTGGTTGCCACCCAATGCTAAAGGTTTCTCTATCCTATTTACCGCAAGCTGGGTAGAAAAGAATCATTGCACATAAATGTAACCAGCTCAAAATGAATTCAAACTCGGCTCTGCGATTTCTCAGTCCGAGATGCTAACCCTTACTCCACCATATTAGTAATATCCAGTAATACATATATTCATACATACATATACGTATATACATACATATATATATATATATATATATATATATATATATATATATATATATATATATATATATATATATGAAGAAATCTATTCTTAAGGTGTGCTATATTTATGGGATAATCAGTATCAGAGCGTGTGTAAATATAAAAAGTGAACATTGAAGTCAACACTTAGAGGCGACAGTCTGTTTCATGCAAGACGCAATCGTCAGGCCACGAGTGCTGTTATTTGTCTCGGCTATTTATATATACGGGTCAGTGGTGCATTGTGGGTAGTCTATTTTGGCGGTTATTTTTCCGGAAGTCGTTTATTTGTTTATTTATTTATTTATTTGGGTTTAATTATTTTGCTTGTTATTATTTATTTTTATGATTATTTTTTTTTATTTCTTATCTTATATATTTATCTTATTTTCTTTTTAACGCTGTTTTTATTACCGTAGCAAAATTTTTTTATATCGCTTATTTAATAGTTATCAAATAAGTGATATAAACAAATTTTTACTACGTTAACAAAAACACCGATTCAAATAAAAAATATATATATATAAGATAAGAAGTGAAAATTAAAAATTAATTAAAAATAAATAATGACAAGCAAAATAATTTAACCCAAATAAATAAATAAACGACTTCCGGTAGAATAACCGCCAAAATAGACTACCCACAATGCACCACTGACCTGTACATATAAATAGGCGAGAAAAAAAACAGCACTCGTGGCCTGACGATTGCGTCTCGCATGAAACAGACTGTTGTCTCTAAGTGTTGACTTCAATGTTCACTTATATATATATATATATATATATATATATATATATATATATATATATATATATATTAGAAAGCAGCTTACAGTATTTACTTCCTGTATAAATTTCTGGGATCATTATTCACACTATATATAATCGGATAATTGTACCAATCTTTGCTGTTGCTATCAGGGCCTAGTGGCTTAGTGGCCTATAAGAAAATATCCTAGTGGATTGAAGTATTGATTTCTTTTGTAATGTCAACGAATGCTCGTTGCCACTTTTGTAATGTCAACGAATACTCGTTGTCACTTCATATTACAGAAATAATCGTTTATACGAATTAATTAAAATTATATACAATATAATTGTATAATACAACGAGAAAGCAATTGCGTATGCTACAATGAGAAAGCAATCATGTATAATACAATGAGAAAGCAATTGCCTATAATACATTGAGAAAGCAATCACGTATAATACAATGAGAAAGCAATTGCGTATAATACAATGAGAAAGCAATTACGTATAATACAATGAGAAAGCAATTGCGTATTATACATTGATAAAGCAATCACGTATAATACAATGAGAAAGCAATCTCGTATAATACAATGAGAAAGCAAGTTCAATGGCGGAAAATAATTAAAGAAAATCTTCATGAATCAGAGACGAGAAATGTTGATAATTTTTGTAAATTTATTCTGTGATTTTTGTCACCTCTACTTGTGCCAACCTGCCTTTTTCCGACAGAATTTAAAGGAGACGCATATTTCACTATGATACATTAACATATATATATATATATATATATATATATATATATATATATATATATTTCTGTTTGCTTGATCATTTTTGTACGGCTTATCAAATCTTTGCAGGTTATTTAAATCCAGAAATGTTTTCATACTCTAAGAATTTATTTGGAGATAATAATTGTTTAGTGATGCAAGTCTTAATTTTTAACCCATAGCTGCAGGGATAAAATGTGGATTCCTACCTTTCCCAATTTCCGTGGAAGTTAATATAACAAACAGAGATTAGAATTCGGCTTTTCAATTAACAATTCAAAGCAGTTACCCATTACACTACACGCACATACACGCTTACGGCAACTGGTATTCTCAAGCGATCACCCATCTTGGTACTGAATAGGCTCGACATTGTTTAATGTCGGTGATTGTACGGCAACTGGTGTTTCAATATGATCATATGCATAGAGATATTTTAATAATAATTTAACTCAAGTAACATTAACTGGAATACAAAATTAACAGGGTAATTTTTTGAGTTAATTTAATAAGTGTAAAATCGCTGAGAATAAAAAATAAAAAATACACCTAATGTCTTTCTCTGAATAGATAACACACTTATTTGAATGTAACCTCAGGAACATATTTTACTAAAAGATGTCAGATGCTTTAATATGGATTATATAATTTTAATGTGAATTGTACAAGGGAATTTTACACTTATTTTTGTTATACAAATATAGTTTTAAGATAATTTTAAAAAATCTTCGTAATTGTTCTTGAGTTGTCTTAGGAAAATCAAACAAACAATAATTGAAAAAAAATATATATTTGAAAATACAATCTCATTTCTTTTTATAGCATTCGTATTTTTGTAAATTTTATTCCGTGATTTTTGTCACATCCGTAAATGTCTATCTTTGTTTTAAGAAAATAATTTTATCACTATGATGATAAAAATTACTAGTGTGCATAGTTTTATTAATAACCAAAATCAATTTACATTAATAGGAACACACAATTAACAGAACATTTTGATGAGTTTGTAATGTGTATTCTTAGATGTTATAAATGATTCAAGACAACAATGAAACTCCACTTGTGGATCAACAACTAAAAAAATATATATTGAAATATAACATACAAAACAATCCAGCAATGAAGTGTAATGATTAAGGAGAAAAAAGTTGTTCCCCTTCAACTGTATTCTGATTTATGATTGAATGTTCGAAAGAGTTTCTCTTGAATAAGAATGTTCAGGATTCTATGTTGAAAAGAGTTTGCTGTTAGAATAGAATATAGTTAATTAAGAAATGTGTTCTTTAGATAAACTAATAGAGTTCTGGTTCATGAACTTGTCTGAGTCACACAGAGAGAGAGAGAGAGAGAGAGAGTTTGAAATGTTGTGAGTAAAGTCGTGGATTTGTGTAGACAGGCGAAAATAGCTGGACTCTACTGACGACTTGCGAGAAAGTCGGTAAGAGTTGTTGGCAATGTTTTTAACGTCTGACCGCGCGTTTAAGACGGGTGCACTTGAAGATTACATCTTGGCAGCAAGGAAAAAGATGAATGAAGAGAACTCAGAGCGGCTGATTTGGGTTTTTTTTTATATAAGGTTGTCTCTCTCGTGACAGGATCCAGCCTTGTGCGCAGGAAAATTTTTCATTGCGTGCAGGGGATTTGATTTGTCGGAATTGACCAATCAGCATGCTAGTTTTGAGGAGATTAGCCAATGAATGTTTCCCGTGTGATCTGTATGTATGTATGTGTGTGTGATGGCGATAATGATCGCTACAAGTAAATCGATTCATTGTATCTAAATTATGGAAAAATAAAAATAAGAATTCTCCTGTAAACATTTCTCTGAATGAATAACATTTTTAATGTAGATCCATGAACACATTTTTACTCCTTGAAAAAAATATAAATTTTTAATATAGTCTTACCGGGAATTGTACAAGGGAATTGTATAAACATTTTTATCTTAAAAATACAAAATAAGCTAATTTCAAATCATTTGTCTTAGGAGAATCAAAAAATAATGTACAAAAAATATATTTGACCATATAACGCTATGATTTCTTTTCATATTGAAATGATCCATTAAAAAAAATGTAAAGATTTCTGTGCAAAGAAACCCTTCCAGATTTCAGTTTAACCGTACTAAACATTCTAAAAGTGAAAAACACCCACTGATCTATGACATCCAATGGAATTGTTTTAATTATCACAGTCAATTTACTTCAAAAATGTGCATATTCTTGAAAATAAAAATAAAAACTTTATATTATCAAGAATTTTTTTTGGCCTTTTGGCATATTGTAATGGTTAACAATCTTATCTCACTGGACCAATTACGATGGTGTCTTCTATACTCACTGAGTTCCCAATGCTTAAGTGAAATCTAAATTATTCTTAGAAAACCACCTTAAAAATGTATTTCATCAGGGGAAAATCTTTTCTTGTAACAAAGCATCCTATATACAAAAGTAACAATTTGAAATATGTAGAGATCCAAATTAAACGTATGCTAATTTATCAATCATATGATATATTATTACATCAAGTAGACATAACTAATACACATAACTAATATATTTGAGCAATTCTAGCCTGGATCAAAGGTGTAATATTAGGTTGGTGCAAAACTAATGACGTAATAATGTCGTTTTTGACGTTAAAAAATACGTCAAAAAACGATATTATTACGTCATTATTTTTGCACCAACCTAATATATTTGCGCAATTATAGCCTCGTTCACAGTTGTAATGTTTAACATCAACATTAAATTGCAGTAGTTTACAATATGAAATTCTCAATAACATTTCGCACTGTTATAAAATTTTAACCCCCAGTTTGCTTCCATTTTTCAAATTCAGTTTTCAAAATAGATTCTAATTAAATAAACATAAAAAAGGAAGTCAACGGATTAGTAAATTTATGTAGATATCATTTAAACAATTGCTTATATGTTTGATGACTAAACCATTGACTTTTGCAAAATGATTCAACTCTTTATCTCGCTTTTCCGCACTTATTTTTGCCATTTTTACAAAATTTGAAAGAATTGTCAAATATTTTTTAACGCATATTTGACACGGGCAATTTTCCAAAAATTAAGAAAAGAAAGTTTTTCCTTTCTATTTAATAATGAATGAGTTTTAATACCATTTACAGTTAGATCCCAAAATACTTTAAACAATATGAATATTTTATCTCTCCACAGTATTTTAATAAACCTTTGCATCAGTTGGTTTTGATAAGTTAACAAAATTAGTTTTTTTGATTCTCAAAAATAGCTTTTACAAAAACTCATTTCACTGCCAGTTTTTAACTTCGGATCCAAACATTAATTCAAAACATGCTTCTATTATGACAAATATTTTAAAACAAATGAACTTAATCAAAAAGAAAATATAAACCTTGATTTACTTAACCAAATATTATTAGAAACAATGTTAATATTTTTTCAAAGATTGATTATAATTACAATTGGCTGTTCGTAATAACAACGCATATAACATTCCATATAAAAGTGTTACCCATATTTTAACAACTGGGATCATTTGAAGTACAGATTTTGTTCACTACTTTATTAAAGGATTCAATATTGTTTTGATTTGTTTTCCAGTAAATGTAAAAACAAAAATCCAGCAATGTAGAGCAATTTTGACATAAACTTCGATTATAAAAATACACTTTTGTCTGATTTTCATACTCTATTAAATACATAAAAAAATTAAGGTTATATTATTTTGAAACTTATGTTGTCAAATATTTTCTTACTTCAGTCAGATAAGTGGCATGCGTAATAAATTCTCGCACGATCATGTCTCTTTCAATCCATCACTAAGTAGGTAGTATGTTGCCATTTTTGTAATGGTTGCTAACCAAAAATATAGGATCCAGACTCTCCTGTTATTCAACTCATAGCTGGAGGGAGAAGAGATAGAGTCATACCTTTCCCAATGATATTTACCCGTAAGTGAATGGAATGAACTCAAATGGAAATCGAACTTGTCTCTCCAATATTTCTTTCCAAGCCGATATCTATTATACCCCAACACAGATTCATACATCTTACTTGCACACATCTCGCTTGCACACATCTCACTTGCAAACATCTCACTTGCACACATCTCACTTGTAAGCATCTCACTTGCTAACTTAAAATCTTCCCAAAGTCAATTATATATAATTTCCAAGAATTGGACAACTTGGAGTGGTGTAATGGTTAGCAAGTTTGTCTCGCTAGAATAATAACGAGTGAATAGTGAGTTCGATCCTCACTGGGTTCCCCGTACATTCGGCCTTGTGCCAGCTCTAAGCTACACTTAGAAAATCATTGGGCACCTCGAGGTGGTGTAATGGTTAGCAAGCTTGTCTTGCTAGAACAATTACGACTTAGTAGTGACTTCGATCCTCACTGGGTGCCCTATTCTTTCAGCCTTGTTCCACATCTGAGCTACGCTTGGAAAATTACTATAATTTCAAAGAATTAACAAAATCTTCAATGATGAGAATCATAGAATGTTGTCCCAATCCTTTGTGGTCACATAACACTGATATCTCCTTTTAAAATTTATTTTATTATCAAATTTTAAATGAGTAAATTAAGGAATAGCTCATACATCTGCGACCTTTACTGAACTATTATTATTCGATATTTAAAGATAAATTGTTATATATACATCCTTATGCAAATTAATTAAAACAACCGGTTTAGTTTCTTTTTTTTTTTTCACTATACGATCATTTTTAGACTCACTGAAGTGAAAGGTTGTAATCGATTTCTTTTTTTTTTTTTCCTCAGGTTAGGCCATTTCCAGTGGTGTGCAGTAATATGAATCTATTTTCGGCCTGTATGATGAAATTTATTTGGACTCATGCCCAAACACTACTGTCTCGAATGTCGATTAGTTGTCCTACGGACATTGTCTGCGATGGACGTTACTCCAAGGGAGCGTACGGAAATTTGTAACGCTGCACGAATACATTGGCAGGCCTTACCAGTGAGTAAATAAAAGTACTAGACTGGCTCGGAAATGCTCCTGATTTAAATCCAATCAAGAATCTATAGTCAATCTACCAGGAACGACTTCGTAGAATGGACATACGAAGTAATAACATGCGCCCTGGGTCATGAATCATTGAAAAAATACGAAGAAAAAGTAAATAATAACGGATTTATTCCTTTTGTTTCAATTAATTTGCACAAGGGTGTATATATATATATATATATATATATATATATATATATATATATATATTGCGTGTGTATTTAGGCAGCATCTTTTCATTCATACACGTTTCATTAAATAATATAGACAAGTGTTGTCTATTTATTTTATGTAAATTTTTTTCGTAACATCTGAGAAGGTTAATAACATTATCGTTGAACGAAGAAAGAATTTCACAATATTGATCCATTTTTTTTTAATACAATCTAATCTTTCGGCTTACATAAGTCATTATCAAAGATGTCAATTACAACATATTAAGCAATATACGGACAAGACAGTCATGATAATCTGTCATTGTTTACATAGATGATTTTTAAGCAACGATAAACACGTGCATATAAGACGCTAGAAGCGAAAATCGTACCGCATCTCATGACGTCACACATGACCACACGAGAGTGAATTGTAGAAGTATAAAGTATGGGATGCCGTTGGTATAAACCAATGGCTTCTGTTACCAATTATAGACATTTAAGGATATGTGTAGAGATTCCGTAATTGATTTTGTTTAGGTTGGGTTTCAACTGTTTGATGTATAATGCTTCAAGGATTTTTAATTTTTGTCTATTGTTTTCATGTCGAAGTATAATTGTGTTTTCGACAAGTATTTTACGGAATTGTGTGTGCGTGCAGACATGTTTGTTTTTTAGGCATTTAAAACAACATGTCTGCCCAAACACGAAAAACTTAATAATCCATATGAATAATCCCAAGGAGGATGAAATCAAGGGAGCTCAATGTTAATTCACGGCGAATAATTTAATTTAAAGAAAAACAAACCACCTTAAAGGCTACATTATAATAATTTATTTCACCAGAGACTTTTATTTTACCCTGAATCTTCAGACATCACTTTCAAAAGGTGAAACGAAAAATGAAATTAAAATTTACACCATTGACGGGAAAATATAAGCAAATATAAGTTGACATAGCAGGGAGGGAGGGATGGTTTGAGAGTTCAAAAAGAGAAAGGAGGGTAAGCAGAAGGTTTATTCGTTACTTTTCGTTTTGGCAATCATAGAATTTCAGTCAACTCATCGTTTTACATATTTTGCACAAAACAGAAGTTTTATTCGTTACTTTTCGTTTTGGCGATCACAGAATTTGTGTCAACTCATCGTTTTACATATTTTGCACAAAACAAGTTTTATTCGTTACTTTTCGTTTTGGCGATAATACAATTTGTGTCAACTCATCGTTTTACATATTTTGCACGAAAGCAGAAGTTTTATTCGTTACTTTTTGTTTTGGGGATCTTAGAATTTGTGTCAACTCATCGTTTTACATATTTTGCACAAAAACAGAAGTTTTATTCGTTACTTTTCGTTTTGCCGATCATAGAATTTGTGTCAACTCATTGTTTTACATATTTTGCACGAAAGCAGAAGTTTTATTCGTTACTTTTCGTTTTGGTGTTCAATGAATTTGTGTCAACTCATTCGTTTTAAATATTTTGCACAAAACCAGAATTTTTCTTAGTTACTTTTCGTTTTGGCGATCATAGTATTTGTGTCAACTCATCGTTTTACATATTTGGCAGAAGGTTTATTCGTTACTTTTCGTTTTGGCAATCATAGAATTTGAGTCAACTTATAGTTTTACATATTTTTTACAAAAGCAGAAGTTTTATTCGTTACTTTTCGTTTTGGCAATCATAGAATTTGGGTCAAATCATCGTTTTACATATTTTGCACAAAAACAAATATTATTCCTTACTTTTTGTTTTGGCGATCATAGAATTTGTGACAACTTATCGTTTTACATATTTTTTACAAAAGCAGAAGTTTTCTTCGTTACTTTTCGTTTTGGCGATCATAGAATTTGTGTCAACTCATCGTTTACAGATATTGCACAAAAGCAGAAGTTTTCTTCGTTACTTTTCGTTTTGGCGATAATAGAATTTGTGTCAACTCATCGTTTTACATATTTTGCACGGAAGCAGAAGTTTTATTCGTTACTTTTCGTTTTGGTGATCATAGAATTTGGGTCAACTTATCGCTTTACATATTTTGCAGAAAAACAAATTTTATTCGTTATTTTTGTTTTGGCGATCATAGAATATGTGTCAACTCATCGTTTTACATATTTTGCACGAAAGCAGAAGTTTTATTCGTTACTTTTCGTTTTGGTGATCACAGAATTTGTGTCAACTAATCGTTTTACATATTTTGCACGAAAGCAGAAGTTTTATTCGTTACTTTTCGTTTTGGCGATCACAGAATTTGTGTCAACTAATCGTTTTACATATTTTGCACGAAAGCAGAAGTTTTATTCGTTACTTTTCGTTTTGTCAATCATAGAAACTTACACATTTTAATTCTAAAGATTAAAGTATTTGGACAAGAAATTTCACAATCGATATTTTAAGGTTTGTATGCATGTAGGATTTTTTTATCTTTTTGATGTTAATTCGTGAATGCAGAAATTCCATGATACATGAGTATTAAGATCTGGGAATATTACGATTCACAAACGGTGATGTGAAGTAAGAATTTAAAATCCGGCTTAACACAGATTAATGCAGCTTTGAAATAATCTAAATTAAATTTTAATCCACTTGGATCATAATTAAAAAAAAGTCAGTAGTCAATATACTTCTCAAACTGTATAAAACGATTGGTGGTTAATCTTTGCATGGTTGAATTTGCCCAACACTTAAGGTGGTATATCTGTAAGAAAAAGAAAAAAAATTAATAGGCGCTTAAACTTAATTCACGTTTAAAATCAGTCCAAATTATTGGAACACGTTTTATATTCAAATACGCAGACAAAAACAACACGTTGAAATATATGATATATTCATTTCCGTATCAATGTTACCCATGACATCACTGAACTATTTACAATTTTAATTTCATTTATCTGAAAAATGCTAGGATGTATTCAATATACGATATATACTGGGTACGATGGATAAATTGTCGTCTAAATGACGCCAAAATGAATATAAAACTGACATCTCATTTTAACATATATAGTTAACAAAATTACACAAAAATATCTTGAAATAAATTTTAATTTGATTTGCTTCAACCAAGGCCTCCAGACGATTTCGAAATCTCTTGTATCTCTTCTGAACCGTTTCCTTGTAAGCGAATCCTGCCATATACATTGTGTAACAATGCAATTTCGCACACATCTGTAGGTGATAAGTAAATAAATTCCTTTTCCTTTTCAAGTTAATCTGATTACCAGAATTTCCTAAGAATTTCGTCTCCAGTTCATCTTTGATTTCACTTCTGAAAGCTGAAGGAAGGATTCCACGGTTAAGTGGGAAATCTTATTGTTGCTATCGATTATCAAACATCAAATGGATTTGCTCAGCCTTTGGAAATGTTTAACCTTCCGGCCTTATTATCAGATGGAGGAAAAATTCTAAACTTTGGATCTCTTTATGACACCGGTAAAAGTCTCAACCAGCAAGTCTACGTGAGTGCCTAATTAGGAAAACGGGCAATATAACTGTACTTAAATTAGCGCAGTTATTAAAACCAACAGAGAAAATAGATTTATGTGAAGTAGTAGACGATTAGGTTGTTGCAAAAATAATGACGGTTTTTGACGTTAAAAAATATGTCAAAAAACGATATTATTTTTGCACCAACCTAATATTTACCAAATGGTGGCATTCATCACCCTACCGAGCGGGGAAACCAACAGTAAATATTATAATTTGATTGTCAGTAGGTGGTAATATAGATATCATAGTGCTAGTGATTGCTTAGATTGGGTCACGGGAGACTTTGGTTGGAAAATCATAGGATACACAATGGTCCGGTGTAAGTGCGAAGAGAGATTAATGGACCTCGTAGTACTTCAGGTGTCAGGCGGATTAGAGAAAGGATACAATTTCCATTATATGTGTATTTAAAAAAATCTGCTGTAATGATAATCTCCACGTCAAAGTGGACAATCAGTATGGGTTACCTAGGTTTGACGCAAATTAAGAATATAAAGGCTGGGAATTGGAATTATTACAGGTAGGCAAAGAAAAACCGACAGTTATTGTAAGAGTTACCATGCCCCGGGCCATTATCTAACCTCAGATGGATTGCCCTGCCTTTGGGAAATATTTAGCCCTCCCGTCTTACTATCAGGTGGAAGAAAATCTTGAAACCTAGGACTCCTTTTTGGCCTTCATAAATGTCTCAAATATCAAGTGTATATGTTTGTGGAAGCCCCTAATTAGGAAAACGGTAACTGTACTCAAATTACCCCAATTATTAAAACCAATAGATTTACATGAATTAGCGACGGTGGATAGATATCACTCCACCGAAGGGAAAGCAACAGTGGGGGTTACGGAAGACTTTGCCTGAAAAAGCATAGTGTGCACAATGAGCCGGTGAGAGGATGTGAGAACGAGGAGAGCAGAATAATGGACAAGGACGTGCCACTGGAATCAGGTGAATTGTAGAGAGACCAAAATGTAGATCAGCCGGAAAAAAGTTTACCAATTCTCACTAGACGTGTGGAATCCGAAGAAAAGGAAAAAAAAACTGAAGACATTTGTAGCCATGTATTTAACATGTTGGGTGAGTGTCTGAAGAAAAAAACAACAATGTGAACTTCCTGTTATAATTTACACCCTCTTAAAAAAATAGGAAAAATTTTCACCCTTAGGTCTACTACTCAGGAACCAATATTGGACAAAAGATGCACATTGTTGTTGTATACCCATATATATATATATATATATATATATATATATATATATATATATATATATATATATATATATGTGCGTGTGTGTGTGTGTATATATATATATACATATATATATATATATATATATATATATATATATATATATATATATATATATATATATATATAATAAAATGGCTTAAACACTGATATTCCAGGGTTATAATTTATTACACTGGAATCGTAATTACAATCCAATTCTTCACACACACAGAGATACACAAACACACACACACACACACATATATATATATATATATATATATATATATATATATATATATATATATATATATATATATATTTCTAAGATTAGGTATTATGTATACTATTTACATAATTAGGACTATAGTCCTCATCTTTGTCGCCATATTTATTACAAAGTATCGGCCGGGGTAAGCTCCGGACTACTTTGGGTCCTGTCACTGGATCTAACCAACGCCTTTATCCACTGTGCCATGTCTTCTTGAGTGTGAGTTCAATACCCAATTAAAGCAGTGGAAAACTTGGAGAGGGGAATTAACAGGAGATTACTGATAACTGACATCCATTAAACATGAAACGTGGAACTAGAACAGTCTACACAGAAATAAAGAGTTCAGTTCGACATTCCAACCACCTGAAGAAGGCCAAAGCGTACAACGGCCGAAACTTTGTAATAAATATGGCGACAAATATGAGGACTATAGTCCGAATAATGTAAATAGTGTATATATATATATATATATATATATATATATATATATATATATATATATATATGTATATATATATATATATATATATATATAATTATTTATTTTTAAAGAAAAAAAAAAATTTATAACATAAATATGTTATAAAATCACTACAAAAATAGCCATTTTGTTTCAACACCTTCGGTGTCTTATCAAGTGATGACGTTGAATGTAAAATAAATGGTTTTAAAAGTTTCAAATTAATTAATATTCTACGCAAGGGGAAAACGTTGTTACAAAGGCTAGATGGACCAATCAGAACACAAGTACAGGAAAATTCAAAAAGCTCGATAACGAAGTCATGTTATGATATCTATTCAGATGTTTTGGAATTCATTCCATATACACCAATCATATACTTGTATATATATATATATATATATATATATATATATATATATATATATATATATATATATTATATATATATATATGTTGATTAATTTTTTATATATGGGATTTTTTTTATTGCGTTAAAAAGAAGAAATGTTTGAAATGTACTCATTAAGCAATGCTACATGGGACTTGTGCGTGTTATTTTATGAGGAAATTCATGTGATATCATTAACCATTTTCTCTGGTTTGAACAGGGAATAAAACTGGTTTTCATGTCTGATATGCTAAAATGTAATTTTTTGTGGGGTAGGAGAAGAGCATTATGAAATGGGAATAATTTTTAGAGGTTGTTAATGTCCTCTTGTTTATTTTGGAACGTCGGTAGAAATTACAATGTGATCTGAGTTACTTGAAGGGATGGCTAAAATCCACTTGTTTTGGTACAGTTTTTTTCTATTTTCGGGGGTATGATCGAATTTTTTTTGACCTTGAAAAATATTGCATCTTCTGTCATTGCATCAGATTTTTATCACGCCCAGACCCTATTGTCTCGACTGCCGATTAGTTATCCTACGGCCATTGTCTGCGATAGACGTTACTCCAAGGAATCATACGAACACAGTGGCAAGCATTTATCAGTGATCAAAGTCCTATCGACTGTCCCGGAAACACTCCAATCGAGAATCTGTGGTCAATCTGCAAGGAAAGACTTCGTGGAATGGACATGAAAAGAACTAACTTATACACTAGGTCATATTTCATTGGCAAAATACGAAAAAAGTAAATAATAATGGAATTATTCGTTTTGTTTTAAGTAATCTGCACAAGGGTGAAATTGCTTTGTTTTTATTGATTTTTCTCTAGTCTTTTTACCGAGCTTTATATAATAAATGACAATTTTTGTTGGGGGGTGATTGTAATACTGTGAATTTCCCACATATCCTTAAGAGATAGGTAGATGAATTTCTTTTTTCTTTTAAGTCAATTTGATTACCAGGGTTTTCCAGGAATTTCTTCTCCAGACTATACTTGAGTCCACTTCTCGAAGCCAATGAAGAATATCACGGTTAAGTGAGAAAACGTATTCGTTCTATTTCTCAACCAGAGCCATGAAAATATTTGTCGTTATTCTTCGTTGAATTCGGTCACAGCCAAGGAGACAAACCTGTGAACATAGCGAGTGTGGTGTATATGCAGACACAGTCGACCTTGGGTGCCATCACAGCTGTGCAGTGAACGATGTGCGGAGTGCAATTGTCACACTTGCCATCAGTTCATCTATAGTGTTACAAAGAGTTTTATTGGTCTTTCGCCAAGATGTAAGAAGTAATTTGGTCACAGATATTGTCTGATAGCCATCACTTGGTTCTCGTGCTTGGTTCAGTGTCCCGGCGGAAGACATACGATCTTCCAACAGCCACCCTCTTGACCCAGGACAGCACAACCTCCTCAGGGCACTTGATGTAGGGTTCCGTGTTTAGTCTGGGGCTCTGCGGGAATATGAATTGAGGCATAACGTCGCCATCACTAGTGATCATTATAAACACCAGGATGTTGACTGGATATATCATCAAACTCTTTCCGATTATTCTGCACTATCCTCAGATTGATAGCAAAACACCTTGAAATGTTCGTATTGGAGACTTTGGTGCGAATTTGAAGCAGTACTGCACGCCTTTTCCAAATTTCTGGCGGAGTGAATCGCGTTATGTTGTTCTTTTTCTCATAGACTGTCTCCAACTGACGCTACTATACTGTGCAGTCGACAAAATCACAAACACCCTGCATGTGCGAAATTAAAAATATAAAATGTCAACAATTTAACCGTAGCACCCTGTGTGTGTGTGAGAGAGAGAGAGAGAGAGAGAGAGAGAGAGTGTGTGTCCATTTGTGTGCGTGTGTTTGTGTTTAAATTTATATCGTTTTTTGTGTGTAGACGTCATGTCATAACCCTTATCTGCTTGACAATTAATATTTCGTTTTTCTTAGTACTTGAACACATTTTCATTTTCAAAGGACGCCATTACATTCCGAACATCAAAATTTCGAAATATTTCAACGAAAGGTGAATGTAATTTCATGTTTTTTCGTGACAACATTTAATTAATTCAATTGATATTCACTGATGCAAATGCCAAACGACTTTAGGGAAAACGAAATCAAAGTACCCATTATAAAAAATAAAACGGTACGAGGATAAATTGAGAGAAACATATAAACCTTCGATTTTTAATCAATAAATACTTGATATTTTATCTTGATATCTCAATAATAGCGTCTTCGTATTTGTAATGAGATTTGAACGTTTCTTTTATTGATATCTTTTGAAATTCTGTGTGTAATTTACGAAGAGATATTGAATACACAACTTAGATCGACCCACAGTTGCATTATTTTGCGCCTGTTATTAATATAAACGATATTAATTCCTCTTAAGTAAAGAAAACCTTATTAAATCGAAAAGAAAAAAATTATTGGGGGTGATGAAATGTTTTCTTGAAATTTTTGACAAAATTTTTCACTAATACCTCGGAACTGTTAATCGGAGAGGTGGTTTTAAATTCCAGTTGGATTCGTTATATTTACGAGGAAATGCCCTTGGGAAAGGTATGATTTCACCACTTCTCCGATCAGCTCTGGGTTAATTAGTAAGACTTGCATCATGTAAAAAAAAACAAAAACAATTCTTACAATGTAAAAGAAAATATTTCCTGTCTTTAAATAGCGTTCATAAATTTGATAAACCGTAGAAAACGAATCAATGACAAACATCGCTATCGTAACCGCAGCCATTATGGGGATAATATGGCATTACTGAGCAAATAAGTTCCTAGACTGAACTTAAGCGCGTTTCTCGAAGGTATGAAATGCTACGAGGAGCTATCAAATTGAAGAACTTAGGCTGTAGTTTAACGCTGAGAGGCATCGGCTCTGTCAAGTATACTTGTTCAAGACACGTTTCGCATCAATGAATAATTTTCCGGCTTTCAAAACAGATATATGGAAGGAACTGGTAAAGTGCTCAGCTGTACAACGACCTTACTAGCAACCCCGTTCATGAGAATGATGATGATGAGGACCATCATCACCACCATCATCATGAATTGATTCCTGCATAATATCATATTTCTCTTACAAATTTGAAAACTGAAATTCATTAATTTCAATTAAGATTATTAGCTGAAAAAATGCAAAATAATTTGAAATCTCTAATTGATTTTTTTATCAAAATCTCAAAATATCGAAATTTGAACCTTGTTGACGAGAGATATATTAACAAATGATATACTGATAAATTTTGGTAATTTAATCTTAAATTTTGCCTAAGCAGGCAAAATATATTTTAAAAAAATAATAAACAATGGAAATTTCTGCTTGTATTTCCCTTTGAACCGAGGCTGCATATTCAGATAACCACACCGCCGCGTTCTTGTCCTAAGACAGAAATACGCCAATGAAATCATTAAATAGAAACTTGACGGCTGAATGCAGCCAAACCTAAGATAACATGAGATGTAGGTATTAGGTTGGTGCAAAAATAATGTCGTTTTCTCACATATGTTACTATGTGAGAAAACGACATTATTTTTGAACCAACCTAATACCTGCATAAAAACGTCATACCTAATTAAAACTAGAATAAAATCTTCAAGTAAGAATTTTCATTTATAAAAATTATTTTAGATCTTAGGTATCTAAAATGATTTTTTATAAATGAAAAATCTTTCTTGAAGATTTTATTTTACTTTTAATTTCAAGCTAACAGATTAAATTTAATATTTCCAATAAGCAAAATACTTTGTTCTATTCCAAAAGCTAATTTAAATTGACTAATTTTTTTTTTAAATAGCTCTTTAGCGCCCTTTTTAGTTGTCTTTCATCGCAATATAATTCTTTCTTAAAAAAAACCCTCCAAAACTAAAATTTATTTGAGTAATATTACTTGATTTAAAGTATGATTAATTTAATTTGAAACAAATATTATTTTATTTAAGTATACAATATCAGAGAAATGCATTTTTAACCCTACAGTAGCAGTATTGGCGTGTTTGACAGCGTGATGACAGGTAATTTTGATCTATGGAGTCATTATCTGTAGGAAAACATAATTGAAGAAAAGGACGTAGTGTCTTTTTAAAATAATTTTTAAGTACTCAGTAATCTTAAAGATTTAAGAAAATGTTCTCTGTAATCTACTATTTTATTGAGTTTTAAAAATGTAATATAGTTATCGCTCTTATTATCTGTTAATGTCGCGTATGGTCTACTGTACTCACAAAAATCGGAACGTTTATACACTAATAACAAATAAAAATCATTGTTTAAATATTGGTGGCTGAAAACTTGTATTAAGCTTTTCCATTTATGATTAGTAAATATAGATTTTACTTAAGAATAATATATTGTAAAAGGCTGAAATTAATACAGAATTTGAAAAGATTTGAAAATTAATATTATTTCTAATTAAAATTTTTTAAAAATGAAAACAATTCTCGTGAAATTTATTCTTCATCAAAATAAGATAATAGTATCCATAATATATTTTATTTATAGAAGCAATTAAAAGATTTTCTAATTAAATAATGTCATATTCTATTGCATTTTTTATTCTATGATTCGTTGTAGATCTTCGGTAAATGGTGTTTCCATTTGAGAAAATCAAAATGATGAGTTAAATTCTCCAAGGACTTCTACTTTCAACTAATATAAACATTAAACGAATAAATTCTCGTAATTTCATAATATTAAGTTGGGCTAACATGTGTAAAAAAGAATAAATAACTTAATTTATTTGTGAATAAATTCTTAAAGTTTAATTAAAATCAGGCAATTATTTGATTCTTGCAAGAGTTTCCAAAATGAAGTAATTCTTAACGCCAAAACGATGCAAAATTTCTCATAGTAATTTTTGTCCAGCTGCTGACGAAGAAAACGTCAGAAAGAATTTTTAAAAATTAATAAAATAAACAAAAAATTTGATCTTTCCTGTTAATAATAACATAAACATTTTGACGATAAATCTTTTTTCATCATGCTATGCTATTTTTTTAGAAAACTTTTGGAGGCACCGAGTGGCAAGTGATCTAATGAGACGGAATATAATTAATCCGAAACACTACGCTTTTCAGACTTTAGAAACTCACTTAAAAGACCCTAAAATAAACCCGTCAGTATTGACATTCAGAGAATTGAAATCGAACAGATAAGCAAAACTTGGCTTATGCCCAGCTTTGCCATACTTTGATCGACTGAATA
>OZ010610.1:24442604-24455104 GCA_963932145.1 Acanthosepion lycidas
TCGATTCCTGTCGGAGGACGAATATTTTCTATGAAAATTTCTCGGAGATTCAGGCCGGTAAAATTTGTTAATACTGTTTATTATAAACAGAGAATTTACTTAACTTTTTGTATCTATAAAAAGAACGTATAAACATAAAAATGTCTTATATATTTACACGCACACACACACATACATACATACATACATATATATATATATATATATATAATTCGATTTAAGATGCAAAATAATTTCTTATTTGCTACTGTAGCTGCCTCATATCCGGGTCATTATGTGCGTTAATATAAATAAGTTCAGCATTAATGTGTTGTTTCATATTAGCTGATATGTTGCTTTTTATGAAAAAGTTATAAGCATCTTTTAGCTTTAGGTAGAAGGCCGAAGTATACACCGCCCGAAACGCCGTGAATATCTCAATAAAGATGAGGATAACAGTCTGCCGGATGATTTATATAATGTAAATACTAAATTTGAAACTTGTCTGCCAGTTCATTTTTTAATCATTTCACTCAAGCAAGAGAATAAAGCCACTAGGGTACAAAGGATAACTCAGAGTGAAAGAAACAGAGAATACAATAAAAGAACACGTTTCAGAGGGGTAGAATATTACGATTGACATTGCATTTAATTTTTGAAAAGCGTCGATGACAGGAAAACATGAAGCCAGAAGAGAGTACCACAAGCGAGGAGTGAGAAAGAAGTAATTACTAACATAGAACTTACGGTTACAAATATGAGCTGCAAAATGGAGATATCGAAATCAAGAAAGCACAAGAACTTGAATATGTGGGAAGACTGAAAATGTGACAACGAAATCTGAAGTCTTATTGGGAAAATAAAACATATCGAAGTATTAAAGAACAGGAAATTTGTCCTCAGCTTTGTTGCCATATTTATCGCAACGTTTCGACCATTGTACGCCCCGGTCTTCTTCATTTGGTTGGAATGTCGAACTGAAGCCTTTGTCTCGCTCGCTGGGGTAGACTTCTATTAGTTTGGTGCAAAAATAATGACGTAATAATGTCGTTTCTTGACGTATTTTTTAACGTCAAAAAACGTCATTATTACGTCATTAGTTTTGCACCAACCTAATACTTCCATGTGCCTAACGGATATCAATTTTCAGTAAATTTCCTGATAATTCACGTCTCCAAATTCTCAACCGCCTTAATCAGATATTGACCCCAAAACTCTTTTGGGTCCTGTCACTAGATCTAACTAACGCCTTTATCCACTGTTCCATTTGTTCTTAAGGACATCTATGCATCAATTTCTGGGACTTATAAATTAATATCTTCAGCAACTGGTGCTCATATTGCAATTTTTGCTCTTATCATACGTGTTTTTATCAGAGCTCATATTGCAAATTTCGTTATTATTGCTTTTCTCTGGCACTCCTTAATGTTCCCATAGTCTATTCATTTTTATGCTTGGTCGGCTCAGGAGATTTTTGTGGCCTAGTATATGTGTTGATTCCTTAAGTTTACGAATTTTCCAATGCTGTTCTTTGTCTATAATTTTAACCTGATCCCACAGAGGGCGGTGATCTCCCTTTTCTCTCCATATGTGGTAAGCTACGCCTGATTTTTCAAGTTCCCCTCGTGTTACAGGTTTTTGGTGTTCTTGAAGCCTTACCTTAAGGGAGCGACCTCTCTTGCCTTTATATTTTTTTCCGCAACTGCATGGGATGGCGTAAACACAGTCTTTAGTCATGTTCTCCTCTGGGGGAGGGTCTTACTCAGGAGACAGATACTGAGTACTAAACTGTAATGTAATGTTAGTCCTCTTCTGTAGTAGTCAATGTTTCACAATCTCTGCAATTAATCTCAAGGCAACAGAAGGATGCTTAGAATCTTATGGACGATCAACGAGGAAAGTTTTAAGAAAAATGGAAGCAGAAAGGAAGCATATACTTTGAATCAGAAAGATAGTGTAGGACGCATAATGAGGAAAGAAGGCTTGGAGAATCTGATACGCACAGCATATATTTAAGGCAGGAGGGTTAGATGAAAGCATCAACTAACGTAGCTAACGAGTTTGGATAAATCGGTGGAAGAACAAGAATTTAGAGAGATGAGGAAAAGATAAAACAAAGGATTGTGGAGAGGTATGATTGTCAACGTCCTGAAAGGACACGGCACTTAAAAGACAGGAACATTTTCGATCCCATTTCTTTCTCGTTTTCTACTTGAAATAGTTTACCTCCACCGGTAAAAAGAACGGCGCCTACTGATTGGTTCGACCGTGGAGTGTTTCTCTTGTCAACAAGCGCAACATCTCTCTTCTTAAAAATTATAGTCCTTTCTTCTCGCTATCTTTTACTTGCTTCTTTAAGAGTTCCTCCAGTTTCCTTTTTTGCCTAAAAAAATCATAAAATTGATTGAATCGAATAAGACTTTCAGTGAATAAACGAAGTGCTTTCTATATTAAAAATGGATAAATTTGCCGTATAAAACCAAAAGCCCCAGTTATTGACAATGTACCATTCTGGTGTGTAATTACCTGGTTATTACGAAAATGACATTCAAACATCGCGCTCGATTACCGTTTAGAAGTTATGGACAATGTAATTTCGACTTCTTTCTCGTCGTGTACACAGAACGTCCGCTATTACTGACTTTGTTTACATACGTTTGCCTCGTGTAGTGATGCGACTCAGAATCTTCACTTGTCTTGATTACTGCGCAGTGAGCGAAGTTTGAAATGAATACTCGAAATAATGCGTGAAAAAAAAGTAAAATTCTACAATTAAAATAAAATAAATAAAAATTATGTACCTGAAAAGTAAGAAAAAAAGGATTTTTTTTTTCTTTTTATCAACGATATTTTTTTATGTGTCTTGAAAGTTTCATGAAGTTAAAGATTTCGTAAATTACCTTTTAGGGTGAGATTTTGTTTCCTTAGCGATAATCAGATTTATTGAAGACAATAAAGAAAAAATACTATTCACTTAAAACTTCATATAATAATCGCATTTTAAAATAACATCCGCGAAAATCGCGCAGTAATCAAGACCAGAAAGATACAAAAAGCTGTAAAAAGGCTGTTAACTAAGTAAGCTTCCGCGCATACGTCTAAAGGAAAACGTATGTAACCAACGCCAGTAATGGCGACCGGACAACGCGAAAGAGATCAAACTTACCTTGACGATAAATCGAAAACGGTAATTGAGTGGAATGTTTTAATGCCATTTTCGAAATAACCAGGAAATTTCACCCCACAATGGTACATTCTCAATAACGGGGGCTTTTGCTGCTTATACTACAAATTAACCACTTTTCTTTTCTTTTTCTTCTTTTTCTTCTTTTTCTTCTTTTTAAAAATAATATTCATAATTGAATTAAAAGAAGACGCATATATGTTATCTTGAACAACTGACATTTAACGCTATTTACATTATACGAACTATTGCTCTCATCTATGTCGCCATATTTATTACAATGTTTCGGCCGTTCTACGTTCCCGCCTTCTCCAGATGGTTGGAATGTCGACATGGATCCTTTATTTCGCTCCCTGGGGTAGACTGTTTTAGTTCCATGTGCCATGTCTAATGGATGTCAGTTATCAGTTATCTCCTCTTAAGTCCCCTCTCCAAAATATCCACTGCCTTAACCGGGTACTGAACTCCCAATCTTGGGTCCTGTCACTGGATCTAACCAACGCTTTTATCCACTATGCCATGTGTCTTTGAGGACAAAGATGAGTCCGAATAACGTAAATAATGTACATAACTCATCTCAGAAATATAGACAGATACTGAAGGGCCGAAACGTTGTGATAAATATGGCGCCAAAGGTGAGGACAATAGTCCGAATAATGTAAATAGTGTACATAATACCTCATCTCAGAAATATAGACAGATACTGAAGGGCCGAAACGTTGTGATAGATATGGCGACAAAGATGAGGACAATAGTCCGAATAATGCAAATTGTGTACATAATAACTCATCTCAGAAATATAGACAGATACTGAAAGGCCGAGACGTCGTAATAAATATGGCAACAAAGATGAGAACAATAGTCCAAATAATGCAAATAGTGTACATAATACCTCATCTCAGAAATATAGACAGATATTGAAAGGCAGAAACGTTGTGATAAATATAGTGACAAAGATGAGGACAATAGTCCGAATAATGTAAATAATGTATTAGGCTGGTGCAAAAATAATGACGTCATAATGTAGTTTTTTGACGTATTTTTTAACGTCAAAAAACGACATTACTACGTCATTATTTTTGCACCGACCTAATACATAATACCTCATCTCAGAAATATAGACAAATAATTAACAATTATTAGCTTAGCACAGCAACAATTGGAGTAAATGACGACGTGGAAGAAAAACTCTTTCAAATTAGAACTTGCTTGCCTTGAAACTCTGCATTCTGGAATTTTACTTCGGATTGAACACTGACCACAGGTGCTGGGTTAAGTAAACTACTCCAACAGCTTCAACATATATTGGTATTTATTTAGTGTGACACAAGGCTAAAAATCAGATCATGAAGTGAAAATCAGTATGTCTATTGTAGTAACACTGTGCGATGTAATTTTGCTAACCATTGTTCCACGTCGAGTGCAGTCAAATGAATGATTGTTTATTCCGCACATGTCGAAAGGACATCTGGTTCCGACATTTGATCTTAGATCAAATGAGAAACGAGAAAAAAAGTCCCATAAAAGAGCGCGTATATTCCACATGACTGTTCATTTAGCCTATGAACGGCCAGCGATTTAACGAGACGGTGAGAGGAATTTTCGACAAAGGAAAACTTGAAAGTGATTTATTGTCCAAGAATTAACAGCTGAGTGAGCCGGGATTAGCGGGTGTCCATTTTGTGGCTCTAACGATCTACAGGATTAAAACCGATACTTAATCTAAACGTCGATTCCGACAATGAGCTCTCCTTCTTTAAGAAATATTAACAATCATTGTCACGTGTTATGACACAGGGCTGAAAATAGAGAGGGCAGAAAGGAAACGAGAGAGAGAGAGTGTAACTGTATTCCTTTGCCATTTATATACGACACATACTTCTTTTCGATTTTGCTCCTATCAATAACAAAAACGTTTCCGTCTGTTTTATTCTGTATATATCAATATATTTACAGATTTTAGTCTGTTAATATATATATATATATATATATATATATATATATATATATATATATATATATATATATATATATATCAGTTTGTTCTTTATCTATCTATTTCTCTATCTATCTCAGTCTGTCCCTTATCTATCTATCTATCTATCCATGTATCTATCTATCTATCTATCTATCTATCTATCTCAGTCTGTCCCTTATCTATCTATCTATCTATCCATGTATCTATCTATCTATCTATCTATCTATCTATCTATCTATCTGTCTATCTCAGTCTGTTCCTTATCTATCTATCTATCTATCTATCTATTTATCTATCTATCTATTTATCTATCTATCTATTTATCTATATCTAGGCCTGACGATTGCATATAGCATGAAACAGACTGTCGCCTCTAAGTGTTGACTTCTATGTTCACTTTTATATTTACACACGCTCTATCTCTGATATTGAGCACTTTATTCCATAAATATAGCACACCTTAAGACTATATTTCTTTATATATATATATATATATATATATATATATGAGTTTGTTCTTTATCTATCTATTATTCTATCTACCTCAGTCTCTTCGTTATCTATCTATCTATCTCAGTTTCTTCCTCTCTGCCTATGAAATACTCCTCGAGTAATTTCCTTATCTATCTATCTATCTATCTATCTATCTATCTATCTAACTATCTATCTCAGTCTGTTCATTATCTATCTATCTATCTATCTATCTCAGTCTGTTGGCATCAATGTATCTCTATGAAGCCTAGTCTATTCATATCTATCTTCCAAGATTTTTGTTTTTACGTCCGTCGCAATATGTATGTTTGAATACTGGAGAATCTGATTCCTATGTATATGTATGGATGAATGGGCGCGTGTCTATTCGATTTCTGGCCAATAAAAACCAGGTTCGAATTTTCACTATGTCCAATTTGACAGAGAGGTGAACACTTGATGCTATCGACCAAGGGAGTCCCCGTTTAATAGTACCTAAAAACCATACCACTGGTTAGCCCCAAAATTATGAATCAAATTGGCTCGACGAAAATGTTCAGAAACCGTCGATCGTTGTGGTAGTCTGAAGACACAATGTACTGGCCTTTTATATATATATATATGTTTCGTCGCGCAAGATGATACGAGCTTACCCCACCCCTCA
Organism: Acanthosepion lycidas; assembly: GCA_963932145.1. NCBI lineage: Eukaryota > Metazoa > Mollusca > Cephalopoda > Sepiida > Sepiidae > Acanthosepion > Acanthosepion lycidas. Next base: position 24,448,881 of record OZ010610.1, read on the forward strand.
AAAAATAAAATTTTGGTCCACTCAATATAGTTGCAGTATAAACCCCAGGCGACTTCTGTGGGTGTTGAACAAACACAAAATATGCCTGAGTCGATGTCTGCAGTAGACATTGACTAGCCATCATAGGAGACGAGTTTGCTTTGAAAAGAGTAACCACCCAATTTGTATGTATGTACGCATATCTATGTATCTATCTATTAGGTTGGTGCAAAAATAATGACGTAATAATGTCGTTATTGACGTCAAAAATACGTCAAAAAACGACATTATTACGTCATTATTTTTGCACCAACCTAATATCTATCTAACTATCTATTAGGATGGTGCAAAAATAATGACGGTTTTTGACGTTAAAAAATACGTCAAAAACCGTCATTATTTTTGCACCAACCTAATATCTATCTAACGGATTCTGTTCATATATATCTATTGGATTCATATCTATCTATCTATCTATCTATCTATCATAGCGTGTTCCTGTCTATTTATAGCTGCCTTTTGTCAGTCAGTTTTTCTTTCTCCATGAACATGTTCAAGATTTTTATTACATATATCTAAATGAGGTCATCATTCAATTTGTTTTGTTTTCACTCAGATTGTTCTTATGTCTCACAGTTTTTCATGTTCTGCAGTAGCTAATCGATGACTTTTCTCCATTTAATATTGCATCTGTTCTTCATAGACATAAAATTACAAATATTTATCACTAGTAGATACCTATCGAAATCGATTTAAACAAAAGATAAGATTGCCGAGGTGAATATTTCAGTATGTTGGCTACTTCAAAACTTAATGTATAATGTCCCTCTGAAAGAAATTTACATGAAATTATGCTGGTGAAAAAGTACATATACAAATTATCAGACGCCGATTGATTTGCAGTATAAGATAACATTTATTTAAAAAAAAAATAAATGTAATGTTTAAGAATTTCTGAAACTGGTATTAAATGGAATACACAAGGAAAAGGGTTAATGTATTTTGCAGTGACTTTCCTGTGTAGGCGTGAGAAGTGCCCGCAACCCTTTTTTGCTCCGCTGTGAAAATTTGATGGTACACATTTCAAACTTCTTCTTTTTCTACTTTTTTTTCTTATTCTTCTTTCGTCTTCTTTTTCTTCTTTCTTCTTTTCTTCTTCTTCTTCTTCTTCTTCTTCTTCTTCTTCTTCTTCTTCTTCTTTGTCTTCTTCTCCCCCTACTTCTGCTTCTTCTTCTTTACTTCTCTTTCTTCTTTTTTCTTCTTCTTTCTTTTCCCTTCTTCTTTTCTTCTTCTTTTCCTCTTCTTCTTCCTTTTTCTTCTTCCTTTTTCTTCTTTCTTTTTCTTTTCTTCTTCTTTTTCTTCTTTCTTCTTTTCCCTTCTCCTTCTTTCTTCTTCTTCTCCTCCTCCTCCTCCTCTTCTTCTTCTTCTTCTTCTTTTCTTCTCTTCTTTTTCTTCTTCTTTCTTTTTCCTCCTCCTTTTTCTTCTTCTTTTTATCTTCTTCTTCTTTCTTCTTTTCCTCTTCTTCTTCTGCTTCTTCTACTTTTCTCCTCCTCTTTCTTTTTTCTTCTTCTTTTTCTCTATATGACCGTGAATATTGAACAATTTCCTCAAAAATGAAGAAAAGACTTGAAGCAGCAAAAATGTTCTACAGAAGGATGCTGAGAATACTATACACGAAACGTGTAAGGAAGGCATTAGTTTTGCAGAAACTTTAAACATAATGAACACTTATTCTTAGAATCAGAAAGAAACAGCTGATATTTCTAGGATACGTAATAAGGAAGGAAGGCTTGGAAAATATGACACTCACAGGTCATCGAAGGCAAAATAGGCACAGAATGGAAGCGTTAGTAAAAATAAAAAAAAAATAGAGAGAGCTAGGCAGGATAAGAAGATTGGCGAGAGCTTTGATCGTCCGCTTCTTCAAAGAACACGGCCCATAAAAGAAAAGATTTTGAACATACTGAGTTCCCTTATTTCTAAAAAGTGAAAAAGATTATGGGCCCTGCATTCTTGAACAATTTTAACCATTCTGCTTGAATTCCTGACTCAAAATTCGCAAATAATTGGTATGTAATATTTCATGGTAGATATAAAAATAGTTACAAGTATCTACCAACCGTTCAACCGGTGGATGGGCATTACGTCATTTTTCTCTACAACCGGTAAAGCGGTGGTCAGAGATCAAAAGTTTAATAACGTTTGTGCTGTAATTAAAATAAAAAGACCAAAATATTAGGTTGGTGCAAAAATAATGACGTAATAATGTCGTTTTTTGACGTATTTTTTAACGTTAAAAAACGACATTACGTCATAATTTTTTGCACCAACCTAATAAAAGGTAGCATGGAAGAGGACATCATTGTTGTTGGAAACATCAACAACAATTTCTTTTATATGGGTCTGCCCTAATCGGGCAAATATTTTCTTAAACTAAAATATTGGCGAAATATATTTCAAAAGAGGAAAATATAGACAAAAACGTTATATAAATAATCTTCATCACTCACCGAACTTCTGCTGCACAGAATCCAGCATAGATAAACTAGATCTGAATGGGAGATTTTCCTTTTGAGACTTGGTTAAACCATACAAGCGAGGCCGTGCAGAATCCACGTGTATGACGGTAAGTTTCAATAAGAAGAACCTTGTCTTTCATCAATTAGACTGAATGTTTTTGAAATTTTAGCTCTATAGACTTGCTTTTATAATGTGTGATATCTGGTTTTAATTGTTTCCGATTTTCCGCATCAACCAGAAATATTATGATAGATAACTTAAGTCTTTAGCGATCGTCCTAATTTTGAAAATATAAAAACAAACCAACAATTAATCTATATATCTTCAAAGTGATCAAGATCGTTACTAAATATCTGTACAGATGATACCACATTTTATGGATGCTTCTTCTTCTTCTTCTTCTTCTTCTTCTTCTTATTATTATTATTATTATTATTATTATTATTATTATTATTATTATTATTTATTTCTTTTCTTCTTTTTTCGTCTTCTTTCTTCCTTTTTCTTCTTTTCCACCTCTTCTTCATCTGCTTCTACTTTTCTTCTCTTCTTGCTTTTTCTTGTTCTTTCTTTTCTTCTTTTTCTTCTTTTTCTTCTTCTCCTCTTCTTTCTTCTTTTTTCTTCTCTCTTCTTTTTACTTCTCCTTTTCTTCTTCTTTTTCTTCTTCTTTTTCTTCTTCTTCTTTTCTTCTCTCCTTCCCTTCTCTTTTCTTTTTTCTTCTTTTTCTTCTTCTTCTCCTTCCCCCTTCTTTTTCTACTCCTCCTCCTCCTCTTCTTCTTCTTCTTCTTCTATGTCCTCTACCTCTTCTTTTTTCTAGTTACCCATTTTTTAAATTTATAAAAATTTCTAATTAATCGGTAACTATAAAAAATCTATTTTTCCTTATTATAGTTAGACGGAAGATTGTTTTACAACATTAATCGAATATTATGAATACACTAATCGATTTTGGTATATAAAAATTTTAGCGCACTATTCGAATCAGCTTTTATCGAAGGATTCCTGAGAATTTCAATCATTAACCCATTACCTGCCATGAGCTCAATTTGGGGATTTGTTAAAATTAAACTCACTACATGTTATTCCTTGTATTTACATTGAATTGCTTACATACATTGCATTTGCAGAGGTACATTTTACAACACTTAGTCTTAGTTTTTATTATTAGCCGTACGAAGACACTTTTTGTGATAATTTTACATTTCACGAGTAGAAAATAATGACTATTTTGAAAAGTATTTTTTTTTATTTCTAATTAATATTATTTTTTGATGTTTTATACACATATATATTTGATGTTCTAGTTTCTATAAAAAACGACAATGGTAATTACTGAAATTAAACATAAGGAATAAATAAACTCCTAAGACACCTGTCTAGGCCAAATATGCGCATTAAAAAAATTTAGCTGTTAAATGGGTTAATGGTAAAAATAGCAAATTTCTAATAACATTGAAAGTCCATAGATTTTTAAAATGCGGCTATATCATGAGTTTAATTTCGATTTCTATTCATTTTGCATTGAGGGGATATTTTATAACAATTGAAAAGAAAAGGTCGGTTTCACTGGAATTATTCCAGTTCTATTTTCTTGCGATAAAATCACTTTTATATCAAAATACTCTACACATCTCCCTTCTAGCGGTTTAAGGAACAGGGAATTGATTTTATATGAGATGGAACTGCACTTTTGGCTGCATATAACAATCTCGCAAAAGACTGCTTGAATTCCATTACGATATCTATCTATCTATCTATCTATCTATCTATCTTCTCACTTTCTCCTACATTTTCTCTCAATCACTTTTTCTTTCTTTCTTTCTTTCCCTCTCTGTCACACACATATACTGTATATATACATGCACGCATAAACACTCACATATATATATATATATATATATATATATATATATATATATATATATATATATATATATATATACATATATATATATATACACACACACACATACATACGTCCAGTGCTTTCTGCATTCTGTTGAGATTTCTTCCAGAATCGATGAATTACTTAATTATGATTATTTAAAATCCTCCTAATTATTTTCTATCTGTGTATATCATTGCTTCTAATGACTTGGACTGAGCGGCTTGGGGATAGAAGTCGTGTCTCGTGGAGGCACAGTCCTATGGGTAAAGAGAAACTCGGATGAGTTCCACTACGGAATATGTGATCAAGAGGCGCTATTTCGATTTTAATTCGTTACCTCTTCGTCACCGAGGCCCGTTGGTATGGCGTTTGCCTCCTATCGTAACTGTTCAGGTTTCAATTCTCGGTAGTGGATTCGCACTGCTGATGAGTCCCAAACATAGGACGAAACGGCCTTTCTGCATTCTGTTGAGGTTTCTTCTAGACTCGATGAATTACTTAATTATGATTATTTCAAATCCTCCTAATTATTTCTATCACTTGTATATCCTTGCTTGAAACGGCTTCTAATGTTCTGGACTGGGTGGCTTGTGGATAGTAGTTGCATCTCGTGGAGGCACAATCCTATGGGTAAAGAGAAACTAGGATGAGTTCCACCACGCTATATCGAGTCTGATTCGTTACGTCTTCGTTACCGAGGCCCGTTGGTACAGTTGTTATGGAATTTGCCTCCTATCGTAACTGGTAGTGGATGATGAGTCCCGAATACAGGACGAAACTGGCCGTCCAGTACTATCTGCATTCTCTTGAAGTTTCTTCTAGACTCGATGAATTACTTAATTTTTTTATTATTTATATTTATATATATATATATATATATATATATATATATATATATATATATATATATATATATATATATATATATATATATATATATATATATATATATATATATATATATATATATATATATATATATATATATATATATATATATATATATATATATATATTGTAGCGGGTGGAATAGAGATCAACGTGTTTTAGTGTACTCAGTAGTTTTCAATCTGCTTGTCTGAATCGTCTTCAAGAGAGAGACGGTGAGTATCAAAATACTTTTACAAAAATTGTGGGCTGGGTTCCTGATACCAAAACAAGCAATGCTACGATAAACACCAGCAAAAGTTGGATGAAAAGAGTGCCTTCTTTCAGGAAAATCTTAATCTGATACAGCAATGCAGTCGGGCGTCTATTAAAATTCACGCGGCTGTATGTAAAATGCATATTTGCATGCTCACGTTATGAATATTCTGCCATTTTTAACGGAACAATTCTCATTTAACTCACTACTACACACATTAGACATCGAAGACAAACTAGCCACAAATGTACACGAATGATAAATGTAGTGATTTTCTAAGCCCGGCTTAGATGTGGCATAAGGCCAAAAGTATGGGGCACCCAGTGAGGATCGAACTCACTACTCAGTCGTAATTGATCTAGAAAGACAAGCTTTCTAAACATTACACCATGTCGAGGTGCCAAACACAAATGTAACCTAAGCCACATAGTAACACAGTGCCATCTACCGTAAACTTTAATAAGTCAAAAACGAAGGGTACGCGGACATATGTTTATATGGAATTTTGTCCTTGTTTGGTGTGAGTAGATAGTCGCCAAAGTATTTTATATATATATATATATATATATATATATATATATATATATATATATATATATATATATATATATATATATATATATATATATATATATATATATATATATATATATATATATATATATATATATATATATATATATATATATATAT
>OZ010610.1:24460104-24462604 GCA_963932145.1 Acanthosepion lycidas
CAATGTATACATTTTAATCCTAAGAGTATGTGAATGGGGTCCTAAACTCACGCGTAAAACAAACGCAATCAGATTCTAATATATAAGCACCCAGATATTTATATATAAATATACACACACAAAAAGAGACGAGACAGAGAACATCTTCACGGTCTGTCATGAAAAAAAAAAATTATATATATATATATATATATATATATATATATATATATATATATATAAAGACATTTTTATGTTTTTACATTCTTTTTATAGATACAAATATTTAAGTAAATGCTCTGTTTTATAATAAAAACAATCGTCGGACTTTGTCCATTTCGTAATGTGTGACGTCCTTTGTATACATTTGGATACGCTTTCAGCAGATATGAATGTACGTGAGAGATTCATGGAAGATTAAAGTTTAAAAGCAGTAAAATGGACCTTGCTAACCGAAAGGTCCTCAGTGCCTCAATCGGTTAAGGCACGTCAGGCTAAATGACGGTTCCGTATAGGATACAGGTTCGTTTAAAATTTCTCGGACATTCAGGCCGGTAAATGTTATTAATACTGTTTATTATAATACAGAGCATTTACTTAAATATTTGTATCTATAAAAAGAATGTATTAACATAAAAATTTCTTAAAATAATTGTCGGATTTTGTCGACTTCATAGTATATATATATATATATATATATATATATATATATATATATATATATATATAGCCAGAACCATAACCTATCTACCTAGGTTTCACCTAACGGATCATCAGGATAACTCTGTCCAGAGATATCCTGATGACACGTTATCTGAAAGCTAGTTGTGGCTCTTCAGGTTTTCTAGTCTTTTTCTACTTAGTGTATTTAGTATTTTTACATATCAATTTAGGTAACTCTGTGGATATTTTTTTTCTTTTGGCTAGACATTGCAGTGTTGTCTAATTATTTTCAAGCAGTACAGATGATTTTAGCCTTTTTTTCTTTCTTGATTTTCCCCTAATATCAGTTTTTCTAATAGCTTTTATCTACAAATTGTATTACCTGGGTTTTTCTCATACCACCTAAGTATATGTAATATATATATATATACTATAAGGTTGGTGCAAAAATAACGACGTAATAATGTCGTTTTTGACGTAACGTCAAAAAACATTATTACGTCATTATTTGTGCACCAACCTAATATATACTAATAATATATATATATATATATATATATATATATATATATATATTGCTGAGCATGTAATAAATAGCAGGAATTTCGGTGCCACTCTACATTTCGCCTCATGGTTCTAGAGTTCTTGTATATCAGATCCCATAGGCCTTCTTTTTGTAAACAGATGGAATGCGTACTGGGTCTGAACGTTATTGGACTCTAGATTTCTTTAAATTCATTTTTTTTTCTGCCATTCGTTATATTCATTTAATTTACACGCTTATATATATATTTATATCCCAGAAAATAAACTTGATAATCCTGGGATGAAACCGGTTGTTCTTTTTTCTTTTTTTCTGCCTCTGCCTATTCCTAGCTATCGTTAAATTTTGTACCATAAAAAATCTTATTTAAATATATATATATATATGAGTGGAGGTGAAGTCAAATACGTATATATACAAATTTTTAATTTAATTAAATTTCATTTTCATTTTTCATAAAACTCCTTGAGTTGATAAGGCCGTTGGAAGGGCGAAATGGCCATTTTTGTAGTGGATTGATTTTCATCTATCTGTAATTCATATATGCTCTGTAATAAATACATTGAGCTCTTTTCTTTAAATCAGTTTATTATTTTATATTACTAGGATTCACTTGGATTATTTAACCTAGATTTTTACCTGTATATATATATATATATATATATATATATATATATGTGTGTGTGTGTGTGTGTGTGTGTGTGTGTGAGATTTACTACGCGTAAAGCGAAAATAACTCCGTAAATATTATTGATATCAAACTTCTTGGCGAATATTAAAGTGAAATTTGCTTTAGTAACTTACTTTAGTAATATGCCATCTAACATGTAAATAATGATAGAATGAAGAAAATAAATTTGAATAGAAAAAAGAATACAAAAGAAACCAAAAATCTCCATTAATAAAATTCAGTATAATTCAAAAAAATAAGTGTATATATATTGATTTTCCAAAAAAAACAAAAATGGATTATGTCGTGCGCGGGTGTTATCATGGGTACCTGCTCGCATATCCGAGCATCGAGATCACCATCCTCTCAATATGATTCCTTTTCTTCCCTGCTAGTGACATTGGCGAAGATGGCTTTGAGTTGGACGAGACCATTAAGGTAAATTTTATTTTTATGGATAACTTCGCGACGCTTTCGTCGCGGTTCAAAGGGGATTGAGACAGGCGAGATCAGGGCAAAACTGGTTGCACTAGGCTGTCGGATGCTTTGTCTGTCAGAGTCCACCCGATAGACTGGTGCTGTCCACTTTCGCCAGCTTGGCCTTTGAGATCGTCTTGATGTTTGTCTGCTCCGATGTTGGCGTC
>OZ010610.1:24467604-24487604 GCA_963932145.1 Acanthosepion lycidas
GGAATATGCGCACACCTGTGTCCCCCACCCTCACTGGAATATGATTGGCTGGTGTCCATTATAAATACCGACGGACGTGCAGGAGAGTCAAGAGCCTTAGTCTGAGAGCTAAGTCTATAACGACGCCCATTGGACTACGCCATTGATCTACACTTCTTACCTGCGACTACGAGGTGTACCAGTCGATTACTGCTACCGTATTCTACGTGGTTATAGTAGCCAAAACCACTTTGCTACTTCGTTCAAATATATCTCTTTTCTGAGAATATCACATACCTTAAAATCTGCAGGAAAAGTCATGTCAATAAGAAATTACATTCTATTTTTGTTGTCTACGATTAAGACATCTGAACGATTGTTGTCTTATAAAGTCCTATAAAATTGTTACAGGTCTTATCTCTGTTACCGGGTCTGGGTGATGTTCATACCAGTTTATTTAACAAAAGCTATTGTTCTTCATTCTTTTTTCTTTCACTTTGTATGGTTGGGTATAAATATGTTGAGTTGAGAAAGGAGAATTTCGCTCAAGAAAGGAATACGATATAATAGAATATGCGTACACCTGTGTTTCCCCTCACCGGAATATGACTGGCTGGTGTCCATTATAAATACCGACGGACGTGCAGGAGAGTCAAGAGCCTTAGTCTGAGAGCTAAGTCTATAACGACGCCCATTGGACTACACCATTGATCTACACTTCTTACCTACGACTACGACGCGTACCAGTCGATTACTGCTACCGTATTCTACTTGGTTATGGTATCCAAAACCACTTAGCTACTTCAACAATATATCCCTTTCCGGGACATATCTTATATATATATATATATATATATATATATATATATATATATATATATATATATATATAAAAATAAGGTTAATGGCCAGAGTTGAATCAAACCAGGAATCTATGTTATTAAAAAGTGCTCAACACACGTGTGAAAAAAATAACATGTAGAGCTTTTAACTTTAAAAATCAGGAGGCCAGTTTAATGGAGCGGATAGAACGGGGATCAACGTGTTTTAGTGGACTCAGCAGTTTTCTGCTTGTCTGAATTATGTTCCAGAAGCGGGAGCACGGTCTAAAAGGTCAGCCAATCTAACATTGATCTCATTTCACAATCCTCACTCTTGCTCTATATACGGCCTCCTTTGTAAATCACTAGCAGGTCTTAAAAGCCACTTAAGATTATCGCACAAAGTTTCATAACTGAATCAATTAAGTTGTCAGATCCTCATACGTCGAAACATCAACACTCAGGCCACCTGATTATTGCGTTTAGCCTGAAACATTCTGTCGCATGTGAGTGTTGACTTAAATGTTCATTTCTATATTTACATCCGCTCTATTGAGCACTTTATCCCATAAATATAACATACCATAAAACTGTATTTCTTCATATATATATATAATTGTGTGTCTGTGTAATAATCAAGGATTTAATTTTGATCTTGCATTTTTATTATTCGTATTTGAAATAAACGCCCCATTTATACACAGCTTATCCGGTCCCAACAACTCTCTTATATCCGGGTTACACTGTACAAGTGGACTGTCTATTACAGGTATATATGTACTTTTTGAGAAAGGGTTCACGCAGGAGTCTATTCTGTAAAAGAATTGATTCTCAGTGAGAATATCTCTGAGTGTAACATATGAAAGAAGTCTTCTGAATATGCTGAAATAAATTATACTATACACATTTTTTTCAGTTTTGAAACTATGTACTTTACAAAAATAGGACACCCAAGAAATCCTCGACCACACTGAAAGTACACGCAAACATCATAAAAATAAAATGATTTGTATATTGAGGGACTGAAAAGGGAATTATTTACTTTAAGCGATTTTGCAGGACTAAAGGATTCATTTGAGCAAATACTGTTGCCATTTAGACCAACTTATGACAGCAATCGAAGAAAAACACCAAGAATTACTTGAGCGAAAGTAATATTTTATCAAGTGATATCTCATGATTTTAGCGGCTAGACAAAAATTGTTTTACCTCGTCTGAAAACAGCTTTTGCTCAACTGCAGTCTTTTCAATGAATTACACCCTGGGGTTATAATTTATTCCTGTTTTTACAGGATTCTCTAAACGATAAAGTAATCAAGTCAATGGAAGACTTCAAAAACCACCGCCAGAAGTTCTTTTCTGTGAAAGATAAAAAGTTATGAGATAAAAATAAATTATTGCTTGAAATCTGACTGAAGATCGGAGAACAAACGGTTAATGTTTGGTCAATGACTTTAATATCTGAAAACAATAATTCAATTTTATATAATAAAGAAGAATGGTTTAATTTTTTTACAAATTTACTTAAATTTGCTTATTTTCTTAATCTTGCGCAAGGAAAGCGTGGTCATTAATTGACTGATTCATGTTCTACGGCTTAACAAACCTTTGCAGGTTATTTAAAGCTAGAAAATATTTAGATTAGATTATGAGAATTTTGTTTTTGAGATAATAATGGTTTAGTGCTACAAGTCTTGGTTGGTGCAAAAGTAATGGCGTTTTCTCACATAGTAACGTATGTGAGAAAACGACATTAGTTTTGCACAACTTAATACTTAACCCATACTTACATTCAAACCTAATTAGAATTTGATAAAGTAGAAATTATAATGTGTACACAAAATGGGGCACCAAATCATTATTACAATCATTATTTAACCAGATCCCTCACTTTATGGCCACTGCAGTTTCTATACATTTATATTCCAGAGAATGTAAATAAATCTAAGATACACCTGTGCACTTAATGAGTATTTAATTATTTCTTTTTCAACGGCTTATTATTAAAATTATTATTTAAAGCCAGAAACTATTTTTAGATTTTAAGAATTATAATGGGGATATAAAGTGGGGCATCAATTCTACATTACAATCACTATATAAACTGATCCCTCAATTTGTGTTTTCTATAAATTTATATTCCAGAGAATGTAAATAAATCTATGAGGTCTGTGCAAATATAATGACGTAATAATGTCGTTTTTTGACGTATTTTTAACGTCGAAAAACGACATTATTACGTCATTATTTTTCCACCAACCTAATAAAAGATATGTCTGTGGGTCTAATCAGTATTTCATTAACTGAATGATTCGTTTTCTACTGCTTATAAACTCTTTGAAGGTTATTTAAAGATAGAAAATATATTTTTAGATTAGACTGTTAGAATTTCTGTTGGAACATAATTAGTGATACGAGTCTTAATAATTAAACCATAGCTGGGGGAGAAGGAAGTGGATTCATACATTTCCCTAGGATATTTGCGGGTAAGTGAATATAACGAACAATTTCGAAACATTATCCATAAGGCCACACTCAAGCAGACTGTATCTGATATTCCCAAGCGGTCACTTATCTAGTATTGTCCAAGCTCAACGTTGTTTAACTTCGGTGATCGTACGGGACAGGGGTTTCAACGGGATGTGGCTGTAAGCTGTGGGCATTCAGTAAGGAAATGGTCAATGAATCTTGTTTGCTAGTTTACCTCAAAGCAGTGTCATTTTCCCATGAAGACTGCCAAACTACAGTCGGCTATAAGTTTTTAACCACACTTAATTAAGAGGTAAGACAAACTCTTCTGCTTGGGGGAGAATCCTGCGCATTATATCGGATGCATATCTTGCAATTAAATTATTTCCGCCTGTGTTGTTTACACCAAATTTAAGTTTTGAAATTGGAAACTTTCTTCTATGTGCGATGTCCCTTATGATCGTTTCCCTACACAAAAGACTGCCAAACTACTTAACACAAGTGATTATAATTCAAAGCTTCCATAGTCTGGCTCTATTAATATTTCTTTGTTATGGGGTCCACCCCTTTTTCATACAAGTGGACTCGCCCAGTGTGTACTGCTACCGGAGAATACCCGGGAGACAAGTGAGAGTGATGCAGTGATACAGTGAGAGAGTGAGAGTGTGAGGTAACTGCTTGGTAGGAGTCACAGTTGCGAGCACGTAGACTCAGTAGGAAGTCATACTTCGATACTGAGTTTCCCAGACTGTATATATATTATTATTGCTACTAACCGCATTTCTGGATCTACTAACCTTATTACCAATTGTATTATTACGTCAATACATTTATTTGCTATATTCCATTCCTGCGTTTGTCATTCATTTGAGACCGGATTTCATCCCGGAATCCACAACACTTTCCTTTCTGAATCCAAATAGAATTACTTAGCCTTCTGATTTTCTGTTTCTCTTATCTATAAAATATTTCTGTATTGGGCAAAGAGATGGTTATTCGATTAATTTAATCAATCAATACTTCGCGGAGGAGTCATTAGATTACCGACCGGATATTGCCAGATGAGAAGTTAATGAAGGTTGAAAATATGATATATTGCTATTTTTCTATAAGTCAAAAAGGTCAGGATTTTATCTCCATATGAACTGAACGAGATCCTATTGACTGCACTTTGAACGCAGAAGCTTCCAGGATGCGTCTACATTAAATCAGGTTTGCTTTCCTTATTGTGCTTATCCGCCACAAGAATGAGAATATTTGAGCATCTATGTTTATTTCCAATCTATCTATCTATCTACAAATGTAATGAGAACGAAAATAATATATAAATTCAAACATTTACAGCATTAATTCAAAAGAGTGCTCAATAGCATTTTGGTTATCAACAGTCGAGGTGCAACTAAATGTACCGAAACGAAGTTGCAACTTTGTAGTGAGAAAGTTGTTTTGGTCTATATGAAAAAATTGTAATAAATTATACATATATATGCGTGTTTGTGTGTGTGTGCGCGAATTCGCCTGAAGTCATATACATATAACAATACTTATATATAGTAATAGATATATATAGCAATATAGATACATACATATATATATATATATTAGGTTAGTGCAAAAATAATGACGTAATAATGTCGTTTTTTGACGTTAAAGAATACGTCAAAAACGACATTATTACGTCATTATTTTTACACCAACCTAATATATATATATATATATATATATATATATATATATATATATATATATATATATATATATATATAGTAAACGTAATAAATCCGTTGGTATATAATCCAAGTGGATGCTAGTAATATCAAATATTAAAACTGATCCAGAAAAAGATCTTAATTTATTAATACAGAGCCATATAATTTATAAGGGATAAAATCCAAATTCCTTTTAGATTGTCTTATCAATGATAGTTCGTTGATTTTGGATTTTATTGTTTATATATATATATATATATATATATATATATATATATATATATATATATATATATTGGTAAAATCCAAGGGTAATTAATCCAAGAGAATCCTAATAATATTAAATATTAAAACTGATCCACAAATAGAGCTCAGTGTATTTCTTACAGAGCATATATATGTATATTTAAATTACAAATAAATGAAATTCAAATATACCCTATCTAAATGGCCATTTCGCTCCGTAAGAGCGTGTCAACAGTAAAAAGTTGAGATAAAATGAAATAAATATGAGGCCTAACATTTGAAAGAAAATTAACAATTGACAGGCAGGGAAGAAAAGGGTGGAAAAGCAAGGAAAAGACGACAAATAAGGAAAAGTGATCTGACTTTAGATTCCTTTTCCCTCATTTGTTGCTTTTTTTTTACTTTGAGACTTTCAAGAAATGTAATTTACACTTCTCTATCATTTATCATCCTTGATTTGTGAGCAGTCATTTTGTTTAAAAAAAAATTGTGAAACACCCTGTATGTACAAGTGAATTCATTATATAATATGTTATTTAAGATAAGCTCCAGTTTGCGATATATTAAAACAGTTTTATTCAAAATGCTGTCGGTTGAAGATAAATGCCTACATCTTTCACCCGTCACTAAGCCAAACCACTTGATAGATAGATATAACCAGACTAATAGATATATTTATGTATAGATGCATATTAATGAAGTTGTTTCTTTCAGCAATGCCGATTTTAAAAAAATGCTGATATTATTATATTAATAAATTGACTGATGTAAATGCTAATCAGTTAGACTTGTTATTAGAATAATTTTATTTCTCTGATTGAAATAAAATGTTTAATATAAAACACAAATGTGAATGTTTATATTTTTGCGTTTTGAAATCATATGTATTTATGGTATATGAATTTTTTGGAGACTGTTTCTAAATTTTTGATTGTCTTTCAATCAATCCGCCTCACCTGCTATCCTCTTCTGCTGCATCTGTGAGGCACAGCATAACGCTTGGTAACCACAGGTTTAAGATGTAGAAAGAGACCATTATTACTAAATGATTTTTGCTTAAAAGAAAGCATTTTTGCAATTTCTGACTTATTCAAGATAAAATTGACTCAAATTTAAATTCAGTTTATGAGTTATCTACTTACTTCCCTCATATTTCTATTGTGAAGAGGAACCATGCTATTAACAAGGATTCATCTCGGGATTGTCTTCACGGCGCTCCTAGGAGTGAAATTTTGAATTTTCTCTTTGAAAATCGTGACACCAAGGTTTCTTTTTTAGGTGAAAACCGACATCGAAGCTTTCGTGCCAGCACGAAAATATCAAATGATAACGCAACAGATTGGTGCAACCGTTAATTCTACTATAATAGTTTCTTTTATCGTACTTCTCACTTGTGGAACACTGTTCCGGCTTCTTACCTGCTACCTACGATCTTCAAAAATTTAAATGTAACGTCCATCGCTATCTTCTGGCCTCCTGAAATATGTTCTTTTATTGTCCTTAATCCTCACCAAAGTCTTCTCATTCTTTATCACTCTCACTAATCCCTTAATGGCATTATCGCCATCTGTCTTCCTGAGATCTGTTCTTTTATTGTCCTTTTTCTTTACTAAAGTCTTCTCATTCTCTTTCAAACCCAGTAACCCCTTGCGTCTTAGTGGTTTTAGTTCATTTTTGGTGTTACAATTAGTTTTGATGGTCTCTCGTGCTTCCTACACGTAATAATCAAGGGGGATGTAGTCTGAGTAGTTAGGTGGCCAGATGTAAGGGCTGATGTGGTCACAGAATTTGTCTGACTGGTTACTCATGGTGCAGAGTCCTGTTGCCAGACATAGATTCTTCCAGCAGCCACCCACTTGAACCAGGGCAGACCTACCACCTCAAGGCACTTGATGTAGGCCTCTGTGTTGAGTCTTGACTCTGTGGGAAGACGAAAGGCGGCTTAACTACGCCATCACTAGTGACCACTACAAACACCATAATGGTGACTGGATATATCACCTAAAACTTTCCAAATCCTCTGAACTGTCCTCCCATTTACAGCCAAACACTCTAAAATGTTCGTATTGAAGCCTGACATCGGCGCCATTGTGCTCTTTTTCTCACAGATGTTAACCAAATGAACCTACTATACTGTGCAGACGACAAAATCAAAAACAAATAACGCGCATGTGCGAAATTTAAAATATAAAATGACGAAAAATTTAATCATCGTATCCTGTATTGTGAAAGGGACTGGAAAAATAGTTGGTTCCTCAGACTGCTCTAGAAAATACATGTCTGTGGCGGAATTCCAAACGAAAGTCAGAGTTATCAAGAAGATGTAGCGTGTCTAGGCTTCTCACCACATTTATTTAATTTTGTTTAGGAACTCAAACTGATATAAGAACAAGGGACAAGGCAAAGATATCAATATATATATATATATATATATATATATATATATATATATATATATATATATATATATATATATAAATTGTATTCAACAAAGCGTACAATAAAGAACATATACGAAAAAGAAGCATGCAATGAGTCAAAACAAGAGTAGTCTCTCTTTGACTATAAAAGTTTATCAATGTTCTCTGAAAAGGAAATGAAAGAGTTGTTAGTCTGTTATAAATGTTCTTAGTTCTGCCGTGCAAGAGGAAAATTATGTAAGTGTGATAGAATAGGTAATATGAGAGTAACAAGATGGGCGCATGTCCGGTAGCAGTCTCACTGATGTTTGTCGTCTTTTGGCTGTTTATATCAATAGAAATAGAATTGGGAATCTGCGCGGGAAAAATCATTCTCCACATGCAGAGAATTTGATTGGTCGATACTGACCAATCAGTACCTGAGATTTGGGGAGACTTCTGGGAGCCACTTCTCCCAAAAGTGCACAAAATTTACTATATGAAAATACAGCGATTTTAAAATTGTCGCTTCAGAATGTAGCGTTGTTTTCTGTCCAATGAATGAATGCTGTTAAAGATTTAAGTTTGTAAGGGTGTAGGTGTGTGTGTGTGCGATAATGATGATCGCTATACGTCTCCTAATTCCATGCTTTGTCTTTATAGGAATGAGATCAGATTAAAAATGAATTATTGCTGTCATATCTAACTTCAAAAGCATTTACTCGACCATGTGGGTGAGGACTTGTTTCCTAACCTTCCCCAAGGGCACAACAGTTCTAACCTCTCATTAGTCAATTATTATTTCTATCGCAAATGTTCAGATGAGCTACATTCCTTAACACTACGAATCTTGACCCTCAAAGCTTGGGTGCCCTATGCCGCGACCATGGAGTCGACTTATCCTGCTGTTTCACCGTCGAGATGAATGATAAGCAGAGAAGAATGAGTGCTTAATATATTTATTCAACGCCAGTATCCGGTGCTAACGGATACATACATAAACACAGAACAATAAGTTCCAAAACAATTAACAAGACAACTTACAAGGAATAGAAGAGGGTCAAATGCTGTATAGCCAAACGAAGTAAGATCAGTCCGAATATTATTAATCAACTGCTAAAGTCCTTAATCGTAGCAAATGCTACGATTAAGGCAATAATATGACAGCAATAATTCATTTTTAATCTTTAAGGTTATGAGCCAGGCCATCTGGTAGAGTTCTGAAGGGATGCTAGATGCACTACAAGTGTTCAGGGGGAAGATCGACTCAGGCAGTTTCTTCCACAGAAATTATAATTTGATGAACAAACTTCCGAAAGGATGCTGATGTAGTGGAATAACCTGTCACCCTCATGAGTGACTACACTATAGGTTGTAACTGCCTATAAGTATCTGTAAGTCAACGGACTACAGAGAGCAGCTGAAATCTTTTCAGCTGTGATGGGCGAACTCTCTTACTTCGAGCAGAGAGGAACCCGGACGAGGCTATGCCGAAGGGTAGAGTCTCGTTCGAGGATGTAGATCGACCCTGAACCCGTTTATACGAGTTCGAAGAGAATATTTTTGGCCGAGCCCACGGGCTCGGAGAATCCACAATAAACCCAGCCTTGTGCCAAAGACGACCCTCGTGAATATACCAGCTGAAATCTTTTTAGCTGTACGGTATGGTTGAACTCTCTTCCCGAAGGCAGAGAGGAACCCGGACGAGGCTATGACGAGGGCAGAGTCTCGTTCGGGGAGGGAGACCGACCCTGAACCCGTTAAAACGGGTTCGGAGGGAATATTTTTGGCCGTTTCTATGGAAACTAAAATAAGATACGCATTTCACGTTTTGATGACCAGACCTTGTCGATCAGTCTAGGAAGTTTCATATATCAAAATTGTTTTTTTTAATATAAAAGTTATCGAAAATTTGTGTATCGCATTGGTTACGAAGAAGAGACAGTGTCATCTCTCCAAAGGTCCTCTATTTGGGAGCTATCCACACATGTTAGCCCAGCTATGCAATAATTATCTCAATGAAATTACACTTGATTTATATGAAAGAGATCTGGTTTATCCTGTCTTTTAACATTTAACAATCTCCGAGAGGTAATCTACAAATAATAGCCTTCAGTTTTTTTTTGTATGAATATCCCTGTGGTTTAAACTTTCTCCGACATTTTACTTATTCAATCTTTTATTTACTCTCAGTTGTTCAATCTATGACATTTTCGTCTCTTATCCCTATTCAGTTTTTTTTTTTTTTGTGTTGGCTTGTTTAATTTTTTTATGTGTTGTTTTGTTTAATTCTACTTAAGTTTCCTCGATATCAAAATCACTCACTCATCGAGGGCTACGTAAAGAATAAATTTATTTTCCCCTTATCTCCAAAACTCGGTTAATTTTTCTAATGGTGCCTCATTATTCTAAGCTAATAAATTCAGACCACGAGGCTTTCTAATACGCACATAAGTATTTTACTAAACTGGTTGAAAATTGAATATAGTCCTCTGCGTCAAGACAGTTAAACCTATGACAGAATAGAGTTAAGTAGTAATTCTTCTAATAGCTTTAAAAGGGAACATTTTAAAAGTATATGTTCACATATTATATATGCAAATATATTAAAGCAAAATGGCAAAAAAACGATGAAAATATTATATGTCGCTTTTTGTTTTCATTATTAATTGTGAGTAATACTTGTTGGCTCTCCAAGAAAGTGCACACAAGAGAAAAGTTTATTTTAATCCCATCTCATACAAAGACCTCCTTTCAAAGTGTCAATGATATTTAATTTCACTAACTACTCTATCTCTGCGTTCTTTTGGTTTCAAAATATACAATTTTCGGCACCCAGTTTATCTTTCAAAAACTGAAAATTCCGTAAGTTTATATAATAAAGTGCATCCCAACAAAATATTTTCTTATGATAATCAAAGTATCGGTGATTGATTTTTACTGTTTATCAACCCTCTGTGTTATTTAAAGCCGAAACATATTTTAGATCATAAGAATAATTCTTGTTTTGTTTTTGTCTTTGTTGCCAGAGAATATTTCACCAACAATGTTTTGGAGATAATAAAGATTTTTATACATACAAATCCTACTATTTAACCCATATCGAGGGCGGGAGACGGAACGAATGTATACCTTTCTTAAGCATATTTGCGCGTAAGTAAATGCAACGAACACAACTGGAATTCGAACTTCGAATTCTCATTGCAAACCGATATTTAAGTACATCAACTGCACACCCCAACAACGGCGAAAAAGGTCAAGAAAGGAATTAGTTCACAATCTAGCATTAATTGAACCTGCGTTATATATAGGAGGAATCCATCAATAAAACCATTATGAGACTGGAGAAGTGACTTTTAGGGATAAAACGTCCTAGGTATGACGATAAACTACATCCGCCCGAAACGCCTCTGATGGTGTGGGGGGGGGGAAGAAGTGTAGAACCATCCTTTATTGGTTGTTGTCCCCAGATTCACAATAACCCGTAGTTGTAGCAACTGTTAGGGCCTCAAGTATGGCCAAATGATTAATGGTCAAACTGGGGTTAAAAATCTACGAAAGCACAAAAAAAATCTATAGTAAAAATACCAGCAATATATTTGTATATAATAAAAGAGCAACAATACATTTTTGTAAAAGAAATTTTTAATGCTCCCAAGAAAATAATATTTTGGCATTAAATGACCCATATGATGTTGATAAGCCGCCAAACGAAAGGAAAGCTAAAAAAGATTTAATTTTATTATTTGATCTCGTACTCTGATATATACATTTATACCTTCTGTTTGAGAAATATTCAGGGTGCCCATAAAGTTTCTTTACAGTTTAAAAATATATTACAAAGGTAATTGATGTGATATGTTAATTAGATTTATTCGATGTACTCAGTAGTTATCAAAGGTTATTAATCACATTGCATGTGTGTATTTCTGGTACCCTGTTGATTAAAGAGGTACTGTTAAATGAAACCATAACATTTCAAGACCTGTGGATTGGAAGGGATAGCCAAATTCCCTGGCCACCTTGTTCGCCATATATCTCTCCACTGGCCTTCTTTTTATGAGGTTATGTTAATGATATGTAGCGATCAAATATACCGGATATTCTGATCTAATGCAAAAGATCACCTGATGCCATTGCCACCATTAATGAAGGTATGTTACAGCGAATATGGCAAAAATTCGCGTACCGCCTTGATGTCTTTCGTGTAACTAATGGTGCACATATAGAGGTGTATGAAATTAAACTTCATTATCGACTCGTTTTGTAACAATTTCCAAATATTTGTCTTTCTCATATATATGTCTTGCTCATATATATATATATATATATATATATATATATATATATGTTAAGGGGTCCACCCCTTTTTCATACAAGTGGACTCGCCCAGTGTGTAATTGTGCTGCTGCCGATGAATACCCGGAAGCCAGACAGTCAGAGTGATACAGTGAGAGAGTTTGTAGGAGTCGCAGTTGCGAGCACGTAGAATCAGAAGGAAGTCATACTTCGATACTGAATTTCCCAGACTGTATATATATTATTATTGTTACTAATCACATTTCTGAATCTATTAACCGTATTAGCAATTGTATTATTACGTCAATACGTTTAATTGCTATATTTCATTCCTGCGTTTGTCATTCATTAGTAACCGGATTTCATCCCGGAATCCACAACAATATATATCTATATATATATGTGTGTGTGTGTGTGTGTGTAGGATTATTGTGAAAATCTTTCTTTCATATTATTGCCAAAGCATTAAATCGCCTAATAATGTAAATGTGAGATATATTTAATCTTTTTTTTTTTTTATTGGTCATTGTTAGGAGCTTGATAAGTTTTTAATTATATTATATTTGTGTATTTCAGGTATCCTGTCATTGAAAGAAATACTGTTAAATGAATTGCTAAAAAATGGTTTCTCCTCAAGAAAAGAACAACGTGTGTCATGGTCTATTGAAACAAAATTGAATACGCAGTCTCAGTGAAACTACAGCACTTCTTTCTATGGGATTATGTTAAATATATCGTGTATCGAAAAAAAAGATACAGGACATTAATGATCTGAAGGAAAATATCACTAATACCATTGTCACCATTGATGAGGTTATGCGACAGCAAACCTGGCAAGAAATCGAGTTCTCTCCTAATGTCCTTCATTCAACTAATGCTAATGCGTGGGTTAAAATACGTACAAAACATATTTGTTCATTTGTTTTGGTAATAGTTTTTAATTGTAAAGAGACTTTAAGGACACTATGTATTATACAGGAAAACGATAAACAATAAGTTTCAAGTCGGATATTATAAACTGAAGCCCACACAATGTCTTGCTCATATATATGTAGGATTAATGAGAAAATCATTATTTCATATTATTGCCAAAGCATTAACTCAGCTAATAATATAAATCTGAGATATATTTATTTTTTTATTCGTTGTCATTCTTGAAATAGTTCGATAAATTATATTTTAATTTATTGGAAACGTAAGCCATTGTATGCTGTTTCAATGATGAAGCCATTACTTTCCAGATGTTTAGCACTCCTTCCGTCGTTGTGGTGAAAAGCATGTAAGGTTTTCTTCTATATACTCTCATATTTTAATTTCAGTTTATAACCTAAGAGCTTACGAGGAGAATCAAAAAGCAATGCACCATGTTTATTGTATAATAATCAACAGAATCAAGTATGTTGTACATCAAGATATACATCACAGGTCCACATCCCCAGTTGTCAACATAGTCACCACCTCTTTGAAAGTACAGTACTCCCCCTCCGAATAGGGGCAGATAACTCTGCTTCGTGAAAGTAAGCTGGCTGCTGACGGAGCCAGTTACAGCTGTTTTCACTTCTATATCACCAGCGTTACGTTTACCCTCAATAACTCTTTCATTGATGTCTAAGGCCGCTACGTCAGTTGATGATGAAGAATTGAAAACTGGTGTAAGGAATTGGCTAGAGCAGTAGCCAGTAGAGTTTTACGAAAAGAATATTCAGAGAAGAAAATTTATTAATGTAAGTAAGAGGTAGATAAAGCGAACGAGGATTAATTTGGTATCAAATTATATTTTAATATTATATTTATATTAAAATATCATTGAATTATAAAGCGAAGAGTTACAGTGGAGAGGAAGAAGGTTGTCATAAGAAAGAAAAAGAGAAATAAAGAAAGAAAAAAGAGAAGGAAAGAAAGAAAGATGACTAAGAAAACCAGGCTTAGAAAGAAAAAAGATGACTTATAAATAAATAAACAAACAAAAGAAGGGAGAATAAAGAAAGATGGCTGCAGAATAGGATTAGAAAGAAATAGAAAAACAGAATTTATAAATAGAGAAGGAAAGAAAGAAAGAAAGAAAAAAGAAAGAGGGCTAAAAAGCAAACTTAGAAATGCTTAGAAAGAAATAGAAAAAAAGAACTTATAAATATAGAAAGAAAGAAAGAAAAAAGATCACTAAAATGAAGTCTTAGAAGGAAAAAACTTAGAAGGAATTAGAAAAATAAACTTAGAAATACAGAAAGGAAGGAAGAAAGAACGGAAGAAAGAAAGAAAGAAAGAAAGAAAGAAAAAAGAAGAAGAAAAGAAAAAGAAAGATGGCTAAAATTAAGTCTTACAAAGAAAAAGGCTTAGAATGAAATAGTAAAAGAAAACTAACAAATACAGAAAAAAAGAAAGAAAGAAAGAAAAAAGAAAAGAAAAAAGAAAGATCGCTAAAATGAAGACTTAGAAAGAAAAAGGCTTAGAAATATTAGGTTGGTGCAAAAATAATATCGTTTTTTTGACGTTAGAAAAATACGTCAAAAAAACGATATTATTTTTGCACCAACCTAATAATTAGAAAAAAGAGAACTTATACATACAGAAAAGAAAGATGGACTATAATGAAGGCTTAAAAGGACATGGTTTAAAAAGAAAAAAAGCTAAGAATGTACTAGAAAGAAAAAAGAACAGCGAGAATGCAAAAAATACCATAATAGAAAGATGGCTAAATAGTAAGCTTAGAAAAAAATGATTAGAAAGAAATAGTATAAGAGAACTTATAAATACATAAAGAAACAAATAAAGAAAAAAGAAAGAAAAAGTATCCTTACAAAAAAAGAAAGACTACTGCTTAAAAACACAGGCTTAGAAAGAAAGAAAAAAGACGTTATAAATATTTAAAAAAAAAAAACGAAAGCAAGCAAAAAGGAAAGAATGAAACAAAGAAAAGTGTCCACAAGAAAAAAAGAAAGAAAAATCGTTTAAAATCAATGAATAAACGTAACAACATTTCGTGATTTGAATTGTTTTACATGTTTCCTATTTTCTGTTTGTCTATATCCTGACTGCTTCCTGCTGAGAATGGTAAATTCTTCAGGCAAACAAAATCGATTCATGAATTATATAATAAGGTTTTCATTTATTCAAATGTTCACGGATTTTCTTCCAGCCAGCGTACATACCATCTCCAAATGCTCAAGTCAACTAGCTGGGAAATTGCAATGTAAACGTCATTTTTATTTTTGTTTTAGAAAAAAGACAGTTCTCCGACTTTATATCCTAAACTTTCTCTTATGGCTTCTTATTCTTATCGTTAATCACAAGGCTGAAAATAAAGGCCACCCAGTTACGATCGGAATCACTGCACTCAGTTTTATAAATTAGATCTACGTTGACGTGAACAGTTAATGACTAAACTAAGTAATGTAGGTACTCTGCATTTGGAGGAGGAGGAGGATTTAGTAGACGAAAGAAAATATTAGGCGTCTGATATGACAGTTTTTAGTGTCTTTGGTTTTCAGTAAAAATATTAGGTTGGTGCAAAAATAATGACGTAATAATGTCGTTTTTTGACGATACGTCAACAAACGACATTATTTCGTCATTATTTTTGCACCAACCTAATAAAAACGCAGTAAACTTGTGTGAGATAATCTTCTATTCAAATTTATCCTTCTTCTTTTATATGCCATATCTCTTCAGGACGTAGCTCTCCACAATGTTCTATTTTTTGTAGCTTCTAGCAATGTTTGTTTTTCTACTATTCCTACTCTGTATTCTCCAAAGCCGGTTAGCTAGGTTTATCTTTTTCCCTCTTGCCTTCAATATAGCCTGGGGATGTCTTCATTCCACAGATATTAATTTAATTTCGTTCTTTTTATGAAAGTGCTTGTTGATCATTATATCGATGTGTAATTAATCTTTTTTCAAAATTCTAAATAATCCTCTTCTTTAAGAGCTTAAGTGACCATGCATATCCAAAGCTTTCTTACCTTTAATATCTGTAAACTGTGAATTATGATTGGATACGGTGTTGCCTTTTCTATAGATCTGAAACCAGCATTTTCTTTTCCATGGCTGTTTACCAATTATAGAGAACCAATTCTTCACTGCTGTTGTATCCATACATGGAAGATAGAACAAAGGAATTAATACCTTTTCCAAACGGCATTGCTATGAATTAAGCCTAACGAAATTAGAACTGTGTTCACCGATTATATTTTCCGCTTCATTTTAACATAGAAAAAATAAGTCAGGAATCTTTTTTTCTGATTTGGTTTGTATATAAATAACCTCTACCAACAGGAATAAAAGTTTTGTTCAATTTAAAAATATATAATACTTGAATATATATAGCTGACCAATCGTATTCCAGGATACCCGTCTACTAGGGCGGCTAGCCAATCCCTACTGCAGACGCTTGCTCAGGAACATTTGTTTTTATTCAACACCCACAGAGCCCATCTGTGGTTTATGCTGCAACTACACTGAGCAGACCTTACTTACTTGTTATCTCGCGTGATCAACAATTTGAACAAGGCCAGCACACTCAAGCCCTCAGCCACAATGACTTGTGACTTCATGCTATCACAGCTATCGACGGCACTCAAGGGTTCTGTCTATCCAATTTTACTCATAAATCATGGGGCAACACGTGGTATGGTCTTCATAACTAACGGTCCGATACATCAGGAAATCTCCTTCCTGACAAAGACTCGAACCCGGATTGCATGGACAAAATGCAAACTTTCTAACCACTCGGCCACGTGTCCATATCAACATAAATAGTGTTATGGTCCATGGTAGAACCAATAAAGAAGAACTCGAACACGGATATGGAATAACACAGATATATTACAAACAGGAATATATACAGAGTAGTAGAAAGTGTTAGTACGAACAATCAGGTTTAGTAGGGAGAACAATGTAGTCTCGACCAGTATCACTATTCCAATGTCTTGCAGTAATTGTCTGAACGCGACTCTGTTTCGGACTGCCTCTAACTCGACTGACTGACTGACTGACTGACAGACTCCTGACGGACTTCTGACGGACCTCACTCCAGACTTCAAACTGAACAGTATTTAGTCACCCAACCACGAGGGCATCATATGGCACAAGGGCAGTTTAACAAAGTCCCGAAGCTGCTTAATCTTTTCTTAGATTCTGCATGGTGCATCTTTAAACACCGACGTGAAGAAATGAGTTTAGAACATTTAAATATATTGTACCACATCCCGATGGAATCTGCCGGCAGAAAACGAATCCTTTATCAGGCCTTGGTGCTACGCAATCACGTACAAAGGGTTTTAAGGCTAACAACAGCATTGGCATATGTAGCTAAAAGATATAATCAAGTTGTTAACTTTCGACAGTAACAAGACCGAAAGGTTTGGGAAGAAGCTCACATCAGTATTAAAAATAGATATAGCATAACTAGACTTGAGACGTCTCGGTAAAAAAAAAAACTGCTTTAAGGAAAAGATTTTATAAATAAAGTAAAGCTATCAAATATTTTCTACGTGGAAACGCATAGATAAGCATTACCGTTAAAATGAGCTGTGTGAAGGTACACTTTTTTCTTTAAAGTACGAGAATATCTCTCGTTCTTTATAAGAAAAAATATTTATATGAGACATAATGCTTCAGACTCCTTCCCCTTGTCGACTAGAGTACCAGATATAGAGCATAATCTTACGTGGGTTTAGACTTATAAGGCAGCAATACTTTATTTGTCTGAGGATCGCATTATGGAATCCTCCACATTTGCCTGCCCACCCCCCTACGGGAAGATGCACTCTTCCTCAAATAAACATTTAACCAATCGTCACTTTACTTTTCCATCTCAATCCCCTATTGGTTAAAAGGACACTAAAATGTAGCAAAGTTGAGACAAAACTTTTTCCCGCGCAAGTCTCTGGAGCCTATTTGGAAACTTGAAAATCTATAAAAACAATCACACGACTTAATTCAAGTTAGTCAGACACTGAGTTTCGAGAGATACCACTAGACCCCATGCGTGCCAACACACTGACTCAATAACCACTACCAACCTCTCAAAAACTCAACACAACTGGCACAACTATTGCCGCGTGAAGAAACTTAACTTACAACTGACTAAAAGTGACGTTATCACTACAAAACAGTAATTGTATATTGAATCAACTTTAGCCTATTAGTTAAAGGTGAACAACTCTTCATAACTTAAATCAACACTAGCAGTTATCACACACATACACACTATCACTTGAACTTAGACAATTTACAATTTTCCTTCAAGATATCAAACTATTTTCATTCCACAAACAAACTTAAACTATCAACCTTTACTCACTAAATTTGAACAATCTTTGTAACCTCATCTCACTTGGTACATTTAACAAGCAACTTATTATCACTTTGTGTATGTCATATATATATATATATATATATATATATATATATATATATATATATATATATATTCACGTTATGGTTGAAATCTCTAATGACGTTGTTTTGCGTAATTTCTTGAAGTTGAATTGTTTATTTATTTTTGTTTGATTTATTTGTTGTGGATAAATGCATCACGATCACACACATTCTTGGGCTTCACAAAAAAATCACCTTCTGAAAAATCTTACTCTGCATGAATTCCGCAACAGCATTATCGTGAAACCGCAGATTACAAAATCATATCCATTCTAATATATATATATATATATATATATATATATATATATATATATATATATATATATATATATATATATATATATATATGAATGGGTACTGAAATTTTCGCGTGCCAATTGTACGTATATATATATTTATGTGTGCACCCATATATATATATATATATATATATATATATATATATATATATATATATATATATATATATATATGTGTGTGTGTGTGTGTGTGTGTGTGTATATATCTGGGTGTGTATATATATATATATATATATATATAGATAGATAGATAGATAGATAGATAGATAGATATTTGAAGCGTAACGTGAGCAGCAAATTCTATCAGCTTAGTTGCAATTAATATCCATTATGCCAAATCTGAAACGATTTTTCTTCAATATTTTCTCAAGCGCATCGATGTATTTCACAGACGAAGCGGGTCAATCGTTTTTCGGGTTCTATTAAAGGACAAAAAAAAGATACACTAATCCTTGTTAAGCCTAATCCCTCATTGATCTAACACTCGCTTCAGGTGTCTGAGAGAATTCGTCAATTTTCAGTTGAATTATTAAAAAAACAAATAAAACAAACCAAGTGGCCCGTAAAGTTGCCGCCAAATCAATCAAACCTTGTTTTTATAGTAAAAAAAAAACGTAATGATGTCTAAGTGTCTGTTGTTATGACGGCCTAAAGATAATTGATTAATATCAATTTTTATAATACCCTCTTTTTCTTTTAATCCTGTTGATAAATGTCAGTCAAACATGCGTACATTTGAGTGAATGAGTTCATTGCTAGATCCATACTCAGAAAAATCTGAAATCAATCATTCTTTCAGACTAACGTCATACATTTTGTATTTTTTTTTATCTCAACGTTTCACTTGATATCCTTGGTTCTTAACAGGTCTATCCTCCTCCGACATCTTCAAAATATTTATTCATTTAGGAATTAATATCTTCCTCGTGATTTGAATTCAACTGATAATCGATGGGGAAACTTCAAGGATCAAAGTAAGTTGAGGAAACGAGAAACATTGTTTGAAGTTTGTTTTGAAGAATGGGCTCAGATTTCCAAACAAGGTTCCAAATAATAATGACTTGTGGGATGTTTAGGAAAACCTCTCAGACCAAAGTTATAAAACTAAGAATTAAAATACGCAATCGGTTCTTAATTATTTGATAATTTATTCTGCGTTGTATATGTGAAAATTTGTTTGTTTTTTTTTCTCGGTGTATATTAATCAATCAAATATGAAAATTTAATTATTGGGAGCATATGAAATAAATATTCTTTTTGTTTATCTTTGTCTACAATCATATGCACGAATTTCCGTAGATATATAAATATATTTCCCAAGCGAGTTAAACGGTTTTCAATACATCTATATTTCTTTTTGCTATGAACGCTAGATTTATTATTGTTATTTCCTTGGAG
>OZ010610.1:24492604-24507604 GCA_963932145.1 Acanthosepion lycidas
TATTTTTTAATCATAACCTGTCCGGGAACTTCTTGCTAGCATCTCGTGCCTGTAAGGTGATAAGTGTATAATCATGATCGAAGATGCGGTCTTCGATATTCTAGCAAAATTTTAAATGTAAAGTCAGAATTGTTTTCAGCTTATCTAGAAGAGACATTTATATTAGTAGCAGACGACAAAAAAAAAATTAAACAGAAAACACAAAAATACCATGAAATTTTTCGCCCCTCTCTTTAAAAGAAAACAAGAAAAACTTGCTTAAATAAAGACAAAATGCATGATTGTTTGCAAAAGGAACAATCTAATCAGCAAATTACAAATTGGAAATACCAAAATCAAATAAATAAAACAATTTAAATATGTGGAAAGAACAGAGAGTCAGAGACTAAAATCTGAACGTTCATTGGGATAGCGAAAATGGCTTGCAAAAACTAAGCAAAGTATTAAGCAATAGAAAAGCTTAATTAGAAACAAAAAAGTACTGAACTCTTATGCAATACCAGTCCTCCTATAGGGTAGTGAATACTAGTCACTCTCCTCACAGATGAAGAACACACTTGAAGCAAAACAAATGCGGCTCTCCAGAAGGATACTGAGAATACCATGGACTGAATATGTGAGTAACTTACACAAAGAATCATAAAGTGAGAATTAACATTTCTATGGCATATAATGAGGAAAGCAGGGCTTGGACCGAATATGTGAGCAACGACGATGGAGAAAATGGAAGCAAAATTGATACTTTTACTTTACATGAAGAAAAGACAGTTGATAATTCTAGGATACATAATGAGAAAAGTGGGCTTTGAAAATATGATACTCTTAGGAATGACAAGAGGGAAAGTGGAAAATATCGCATGATCAACCGAAAGCGAGTTTAAATAAGAAAACGACAAAATTTGTTAAGAACTACAAAGGACATGAAAATTGTGGAGAGTCATGATCTCCAACGTCCTGAAGGGACGCGGAACAAGAAGAACCTAATACCAATCATAGATCTATAAGGTACCATTTACCTTTCGCAGTAGCTAAAATTCCTTGCTTCTAACAGAGGCATATGTAAACTGGAGAGAAACAAATAATATAAAACGGAAATGACGGTTCATTCTTTGGATAAAAAAGGTTTTGTTTTCAAGACTTAGTTTCACGAGGCAAAAAAAAACTACAAATAAATGATTTTTTTACGAGTTGAATTGAACTGGAATGCAAGTCGTCTCACGTAGAATTTGAAATCCTTTTATCGTTTCAATTTTCAGCAATGATAACAATTTTGCACATTCAAGTCTCCAACAAACTGCGCCTTCTTGCTTCTCGTTTTCAACTGACTTACCGAATGCTTCTTCATAAGGAAACGGTTGTTATTGCTATAATTACGGTAAAAAGTTCAAGGAAACATTAATTTGTAAATTGATGCTTAAAAATCTCTGAAGATGGCCGTTCACATTTATATCAAATCACTTCCATAATTGTATGTATGTATGTATGTACGTAGAGGTTAGAACGTTTATTTCTGAACATGCAACCCGGGTTTGAATATCACAAGTATCGATTGTAAGGAAGATAACTTCTTGATGTTTTCGGTCTGGAAGAAGTGATCCCAGCAAGCGGCACCATAGGAAAGCGTCTGAAAACCATACCACGCGTTGACCAAACCATGTGAGTGAAATTGAGTTAGACGAGACCCTTGAGGACCGTCGATAGCTGTAGTAGTACGAAGTCACAAGTCATCGTGCCCGAGGCTTTGAGTGTGCTAGCGTTGTTCAGTTTGTTGATGACACTAGATAACACTCTCTCCGACAAACTGTACCTAAGGTCTGCTCAGCATAGTTATAGTTTAAACCCCAAGTTGGCTCTGTAGCTGTTGAACAAATACAAATGTGCCCGAGTAGGCTTCAGTAATAGGGATTAACTAGCCGCCCCAGTAGACGGGTATCCTCGGATACGAGGGTCCAGCACCTAATACATATATATATATATATATATATATATATATATATATATATATATATATATATCCGATGCGATGAGAACGAACGTAATATATAAATTCCAACGTTCACAGCATTAATCCAAAAGAGGGCTCGATACCGATAGTAGAGCGATAATTATTTATTTATTATAATTTTATCATATACACAAAACCATTTTACCCACTACAAAGATGCAACTTCGTTTCAGTGCATTTCAACTACACTTCGACGGGAGAGAATCGAAAATGGTTATGAAGAATCCTGCTTGTAAGAAAGCCGTATGAGAAACGTCATTTCCTTTTTCCATTTGTTTGAGAAGAAAAAAATGCACATAAAGCAAAATCCCTTTTTTTTTTTTAGAGGAAATCACCACTTCTATAATTATTAATCCACAAAACACCTTCATTGATTACAGAATTAGTAGTGATAATCCCAACATAAATATATGCAATTCATCTCTAGAGTTTTTATAGTAAACCAAAAATAACATTCCCAGTTACTACTTGAACTATCGCTAGAATTATACCTACTCCAACGTATTATTCTCCCCTATTTCTACCTTTCCTCCTCTACCTCTAACCCTTAGGGCTCTTGTGGGATAATGTGCCTAAACTTTTGACCGGTGTTTATCGGCAAGAAAAAATCTCCACAGACCAGTCAAGATTCTGCAGCCCATTCATTCTTCATCAAACTGATATCAACAAGCACTATTGTTTTCACTCCGTGAACTTTTTTCTTCTTCTCAAACAAATGGAAAAAAGAAAGTGTCGTTTTATATAAGGCTTGCTTACAAGCCGGATCCTTCATAAACATTTTCGATTCTCACCCGTCGAAGTGCAGTTGAAATGTACTAAAACGAAGTTACATCTTTGTAGTGAGTAAAATGGTTTTGTCTATATGATAAAATTATATATATATATATATATATATATATATATATATATATATATATATATGATTGTTTGTGTTTTTAGAGTCAAGCATTCTCATAATCCTGTTCCGAACTAAACTAATTTGAGTAAATGTATTCAAGGTTTTGTCTGCTTTCTTTTTTATGAAATCGCCGTTCGAATTTATTTTTTTAAGTTTTCTATTTTATTTTATTTTTCTTCTTTCCTGAAAACATGTGAATGTTTTTCCTTTCCTCGACGTTTCTTTCTTTTACAATCTAATATTTTCATTCTTTTAACATCTTTCAGCTCTTCTGTCCGCCATTTTTTTATTTCCTTTTTTTTCTTTTTTCTCATTGAAATCCATCTTTCCCCGATTTACCACCAAAATTGTAAATCATTCTTATTCTTACATTTATTTAAATTTAGATTCTTTGATTACTTTTCTTCACGTCTTTCTTTCTCGTTTATTTCTTCTTCTTTTTTTTTCTCTCTTCCTCGAATTACTCGAGCTCTCTTTTATTCCTCCCTATTCGGTTCTTACCTGTTTTTCATCTTTCTTTTCTAACGCTGGCTTCCCCTCTCTTTACTGGCTTACGACCATATCCCGTTGAAACACCGGTTCTCGCACTATCACCAAATTTAAGCAACATCGAACCTAGTCAGTAGCTAGATGGGTAACCGCTTGGAAATACAAGGTGTTGTCACTTGGATGTGTGGAACTGAGAATCGCAAAGTATTTTTCCAGTTCCAGTCGGGGTTTTTTTATATTCACTTACGCACAAATATTCTAGGAAAAGGTAAGAACCCACAGATTTTATCCCCAGTTATGGGTTAATTAGTATGACGTGTAACGGTAAATCAGTATTTCTTCAAAAACTTCTTGCGATCTAAAAATATTTTCTGGCTTTAAATAACCTGTAATTGTGTTGATAAGCCGTAAAAACAAATCAATCAATTAATCTCTACTAGTAAAAACTGCTAATGCGTTTTTTCTTCTCACTTTTCTGATGTATATATCGCTATTTTTCTCTCTGGCTTTCTCAATGTTTTTCTCTTTATCTCCCCCTTCCTCTACTTATCCCCCCTTTCTCTGTCTCCCTATTCCCCACTCTCTCTTTCTACCCGTGACTTCTATTATTACCTCCTCCATTTCTCTGAGCATTCAATTATCTATTTCTCCTCTTTCTTTTCCTTTCTCTATTGTCCCCATTTCTTTCCGTCCTATTCTTCATCCTCTTTCCGAAATACTAAATAGAATAAACATTTCTCCTCCTTCTTTGATGGTCGCAACGATTAAACTAAATTAATGGCGGTGATGTCGTAACAGGAATGGTTTGAATCAGATTCATTGTAGAATTTGATAAATGCGCTGCATTTAAGAAGCCAGATCTTAGACTCGGAAGGGCGTTCGGACTTGCAGGACCAAATTTACGGCAGTGGAAATCGATATTTACACTTATTCAACATTAAGAGTGACCTTAAATCAAGCCTAATTATCCCACGATCTAGTAGATCGCCGTCATTCATTATTCTATGGCTTTCATCAAGAATGACTTGGACCTACCGAATTCTTCTCAGACTAACATGAAACAGATTATACTATATTAAATATGCGAGCCAGGAAAAGAAGGAATAAGATTTTTAAGGAGAGATGGATTCATACCTTCCTTAAGAACACTGAGGCAAGCTTAATGCAAACTTATTTATTGACATTTCTATTTGATTTATATTTTTGGTAGATGTCCAGTATTTTAAGAAATTAAAATATGCCATCCACTTTTGCTTCCTCGAAGATTTCATACATGTTGTTAATATTATAGCGGTTTTTTTTTTTGTCTTGAGACATCAAAATCTGAAAACTCGGTTAATATATTTTTAATAGTCTATGTCGTTTCACATCCTTGACGTATTGATTGATATTTGTTATTTTACAAGCCAGTAAGTGGGTCGGTATGACTTCTTTCTTTAGAGATTTTCAGGAAGACGACTTCCATTTTTCTTTTCTGTGCTCAATAGATAATTGAACTTATGGTGTAGGTTATCGTCCCAGCATCATTGCCATTCCTTTCGAATGTATTTGTTCATGACCTCTTTAAAGTCAGTGCATGGGATTTTAAGGTCGTTGAATCTACATCCATAACTAAAGCTTATTTGACTGCTAGGCCTTCGTTATTCTTATCTTCCACTCCGATTTGGTTAGGAAACCAACATAGATTGATGTCTTTAACTTTGTACGTAGTGCTCATTTTGCATGTTAAATTGATAATGAGTGGATTGTTGGATTATTTTTCATTCAAAGCTCTTAGGACGGACAGTGACTTCGAAACAAAAAAGTTTTTTTTTTCTCTCTGTGATAATGTTGAGAGCTAGTTCTATTGCATAAGCGTGCGTAGTAAAAATAGAGCGTCCTTTTAGCTCAATGTTAGACATCCTGTCTTGCCTTAATAGGTTTTCCTGTTTCTATAGATAGGCGGTTGGTTAGGGTAGGTTTCCAATATGCTCTGAAACTTGTTCTAGAATGTGTGGGTGCGTCTTTTGTTATGGGAGTTTATTTAATTCTAGCAAGACAGTGTTGCTGGATTGTCCATGGTGGAACACTTGGTTCATATATATTTAATAGTGTATGTCGTTTCACTTGATTGGCATACTGGTTGATCTTCGTTGATTAGCAAGTACGCATGGGTTATTTTAGTGTAACCAATGCGTAATCTGGCTAGTACTAATTCTTCCTTTTGAGATTTTTTGAAAGCCGACCTCCATTCTCCAAGTTTATCCTTAATTGCCAAGAGTTTATTGTGTAGAGTATCTTCCCAGAATATATTTGTTAATGACCTCATTAAAGTCGGTCTATAGGATTTTGAACCTTGTGTCTACATCCATATCTAAAGCTGATTTGGTTTCTAAGTCTGCTTTAATGTTACCTTCCACACCGATATGGCTAAGAATCCAATATAATTTGATGTCTTTAAGTTTGCAACCTCATTTTGCATAATAAGTTTATAATCAGTGGATTATTGGATATTTTTCTTCAAAATAATTAAGACAGTGATTTCAAAAAAATTAAGAAATATTTCTTGTTTTGCTCTAATGATGTTGAGAGCTAGCTCTATTGTGAAAGCCACCGCAATGAAAATAGAGATTTGGAAGACATTTTTTATTGTAATATTTTGGCTCATTTCTGCACATCCTGTCTTATCCTCATACCTTGACCCGTCTTTATAGATGGGTGTCTGGTTAGGGTAGTTTTCCAGTATGCATTGAGTGGGTGCGTCTTTTGTTTGGGGGATTACTTATTTCTAGTTTGACTTCGAGTTGCTTGATTGTTCTTTGTGGAACACTAGAACTGCTTGTTGAAATAGGTTCTGTCTAGCAGAGTAATTATTGTTGGGGACTGCTACGATTTGGATTTCGTCTTGAGAGAGCAAAGTATGAACACAAGGTTCATATATATTTAATAGTGTATGTCGTTTCACTAGACTCGCATACTGACTGATCTTCGTTGATTAGAAAGTACGCGTGGGTTATTTTAGTGTAGCCAATGCGTAATCGGGCTAGTACTAATTCTTCCTTTTGAGATTTTTGAAAGCCGACCTCCATTCTCCAAGTTTGTCCTCAATTGCCAAGAGTTTATTGTGTAGAGTATCTTCCCAGAATATATCTCCCTAAAAGTCGGTGTATAGGATTTTGAACCTTGTGTCTACATCCATATCTAAAGATGATTTAGTTTCTGAGTCTGCATTAATGTTACCTTCCACTGCGATGTGGCTAAGAATCCAACATAATTTGATGTCTTTATGTTTGCTAGTAGAACATATTTTGCATAATATTTTCATAGTGAGTGGGTTGGGGATTTTTTCCTTTAAAGCCATTAGGACGAATAATGAGTCCGAAAATAAGGAACATTTTAGTTTGCTCTGTTTAATGATCTAGACAGCTAGCTCTATGGGCTAAGCCTCCGCAGGAAAACAAAACCTCCGCCTCGGAGGAGCTTTTTTGTAATATTTTTTTTAAATATTTTGGCACACTGTTGCACAACCTATCTTGTCCTCACACTTTGATCCGTCTGTATAGATAAGTATATGGTTAGTGGAGGGTGGGGCTGTTCTGATATATTCTGGAACTTTTCCTGGAATGTGCGTGGGTGCGTTTTTTCTTTAGGGATTTTAT
This sequence comes from Acanthosepion lycidas, assembly GCA_963932145.1. Taxonomy (NCBI): domain Eukaryota; kingdom Metazoa; phylum Mollusca; class Cephalopoda; order Sepiida; family Sepiidae; genus Acanthosepion; species Acanthosepion lycidas. The sequence goes on from OZ010610.1 coordinate 24,499,635, forward strand.
TTCATTCGCGCAAGACTTCCTGTTGCTTTATTGCCCATAGTAGAATACTAGCTGCAGTCGTTTCTTGTATGTGAGAGTGAGGTCCCTAACTCTTCACCAATGGGTTTCATCCTTAGTCCATAGGGTTGCATCGTATTGTCTTTTGGTAAAAATAGATCACTGTAATTAGGCTTAAAGGTACTTCTGTAAGTTGGTTTAGTTGGGCATGGTTTTATTTTAGTACTGTAGTGCCAGTTTAGTCCGCCTTAAATATGTAGGTGTTTAATTAGCTTCTGTGTATAAGCCTTCCACTGGAGATGTCCTACTAGTGTGAGGCATTGATGATGTTCTGACTGCACCGTATATGAAACTAGCGTAATCCAGTTTTGAACGAAGTAGTGATCTGTATAATGTATAATAGTCCATTCAGTATGAACTAATACACACACAAGTTCGAGGACTTTACTAGATTTCGTTTTAAATATTTTAAATGGGTAATGAATGTTTTTTTTTTTTTCGAAAGATGATGCCTAGGAAGTTGTGTCATTCCACTACTGGGGTTTCTGTTCCGTCTAATTTTAAACAGGTATCGATGTGCAATTTCCTTCATTTGCTGAAAGGTAGGCATTTGGTTTTCGTTTTGGAAAAGGTAAAACCATTTTCCGTCGGCATTTGTGTTTTATTGAGGCATCGTTAGATTTATCTTTCAATGGATGTGTCGAGATCTATACATTATTGGAAAGTCTTCAATATATAGGAAGCATCTATCTGACTCCTGAGCTTCGATATTTAACTATAAAATTAATTTTGACGCAGAAAATGGTCACCGAAAGAATTATTCCTTGTAGAACTTCTTGATTTTGCAGTTCTGAGAGCGTATTTTCTATACGGAAATATTCGGTCTTCCAGGAAATAGTCTTTGAATTGAGTCAGCCTTCATTTTAGTTCATGCAGGTCTTTCATTATACCAAATTTCCATGTCATGTGATACGATTTTGTAAGTCAAAATAGACTGCCGTGAGATGATCCTTCCCAATAAAAGCTTCACTTACAAAGGTTTCTAGGTGTATTAAGTGAACCATGGGGCTTCTTTTTTTCCATTGGAAGTCGCTGATTATGATTTTAGTTACCAGATACCAAGTCAACCTCTAGTTGACCATTCTCGCTATAGTTTTACATGGGCAACTGGTTAAGGCTATCGGTCTGTAGTTTTCAGACTCTGTGTCATCCTTTCCAGGTTTTGGAATAAAGATGATGCCTGTCTCCACATTTCTGGGAAGTTGCCATTTGTCCATGTTATTATACATTTTTGATAACAGTTGTAATGATTTGTTAGGTAAGTTTTTTAGGAATTCGTAGTGGATGTCATCTGGGCCCACAATTGTATGGTGGGCTTTCTTTAAAGATTCACTTATCTACATGAATTGCTGATTTCTTCGGGTTTTTACTTTCAAATTTCAAGAATAAATTCAAATAAAGTTGATATCTGTTGCAGTAGATATACTGACTGGAAAATATATTCAAACCAGAATTCTTATGAATCATTACAAGTAAAATTGGCATTTTTACTGTAATTGATAAGTAAAAAAATTGTAAAAGATTACAAAAAAACTACTCAATAAATAAGATTTCTTAGATCATAAGAAACACAAAAACTAGATGACAGTGGATATAACACCATAAAACTGCTAAGCACAAATTATGAGATAAAATGTTTTAAATTTGTATTGTTTATTGAAAATCGATGTAAAATTACTGCACCCTGTCATATATTAAGTCATAATGTAGCCAAATTGCTTCGTAAAATTCCCTTTGATGTAAATGAATGTCTTATTTGATGTCAAAATGATTTAGTAATAATAGGCATCTGCCATGAATCTTGTCTATATAAAATTTGTAAATCTTCTTAACTTATTAAATTTTAAAGGCTGTGCTGTAAGGCTTTTACTGATCACCAGAATTAAGTTGCAACGCTACGATTTTGAACATAAATTTAATATTTAGAGTCTTTTCCTGAAAAAAAAAAACGGCAACGATTTGGAAAAACGTTTTGTGTCGTTATTTTATTTTGCGTCATGTTCAACCCCAACTTAAAAATTAAATGCAATACCACGATACCAAAAGTGACTTGACCTACTAACTCATATGAATTTTGATGGTAACAACCTTAGCCATAAAATTTACGAACCCATTTGGTGAACTGGTGAAGAAAGAGACTCTCTTCGAAGAAAATAGTTTTAATTTTATATTTATTATTGTAGTTTTATAAGAAGGAAATATATGCCAGGTCATTTCACGAATTCTAATATTCCAGGTAACCCAATGCTACTCGCCGCATCGTCGGGCCGTCGGCGACTAAACCGGTTCCCTCATAAGGATCTTCTAGTGAGGAGGGTTTCTGGACTCCCAGAAGGATAAAAAACAAGATCTGTCAAAGAATCTTTAGGGCTAACGGTCATCCAAACTAATGCGAGAGACGGGGCAGCATAGCAATGTATGCAGACACTGCCATGATAACACGGCGTTGTCCGGCATAGGCCTTCCTACTCTGAAAGTCAAAAGACAGACAAAACAGGGTGACTTGATGGGATCAACGAGACCAAGCTCAGCCTTGATGTTAGGGGATATTGGCAGTTGGGTGATCTGAAGAAGGGATGATCTCCACCAGATTTACTACACTTACGCAGAAATTAATAACTTCCAAAAACAGTGTAACCTGGTGAGATCAACCGCCACGAGACCAAGCCCGGTCTTGATATTAGAGGGTATTAGCTGTTGGGTGATCTGAAGAAGGGATGGTCTCCACGAGATTACTAAACTTAGACAAAAATTAATAGCTTCCCGAAAAAGGGTCACCTGATGGTATCACCCCACACGAGACCAAGCTTGGCCTTCATGTTAGAGGATATTGACTGTTGGGTGATCTGAAGTAGGGATAGACTACACCAGATTTGCTACACTTATGCAGGAATTAATAGATTCCCAAAAGAGGCTCACCTGATGGCATCAACCGCCACGAGACCAATCTCGGCCTTGATATTAGGGGATATTGGCTGTTGGATTACGTGAAGAAGGGATGGTCTCCTCCAGATTTACTACTCATACGCAGGAATTAATAGCTTCCTGAAACAGGGTCACCTGATGTCATCAACCGCCACGAGACCAAGCACGGCCTTGATGTTAGGGGATATTGGCTGTTGGATTACGTGAAGAAGGGATGGTCTCCTCCAGATTTACTACTCATACGCAGGAATTAATAGCTTCCTGAAACAGGGTCACCTGATGTCATCAACCGCCACGAGACCAAGCACGGCCTTGATGTTAGGGGATATTGGCTGTTGGATTACGTGAAGAAGGGATGGTCTCCACCAGATTTACTACACTTGCGCAGCAATTAATAGCTTCCCGAATTTCATGTCGATTTATCTTTTCAGGGGCTGAACTCTACAGTAACGTTACGGCTATAACTGCTCTCAGGAATTATGAATGTGACATTTTTTTTATGCTTCTACGTCGTTTCTCCCTATCCTTACGAAAGAAAATTCGCCAAACGTTGAATTGTTCACCCACTAACAACGATCTTGCACTGGAGTAAGACAATCGTGAGACAGGTTAGTTTTATCCAACCGATCAAAGGGGTATCCCATCCAGTACGGGAGGAACCGCGGGATCGGGCATCGGTTCGCGGGTTCGCTCGAACTAGCGCCGGTGCCACGCTGCCTCCGCGCGATAACGGCTGAAACCAGGTAAGCCTCGGTGTCTTCATCTGTAGTGCTCGTCATCGCCGCACGGAGCCACTTTGGCTGCTGTTGCTTCTCACGCGGCGGCGTCCGCGAATGGGCCTCCAGATTTGACATCCGAGCTAGGCGGGATTTTGCCATCGTCGTCTAATTTTAACCCCCCCTCCCGGGGGCGTGAGACAAGAGATTGCTCGTAGACCAATTCACTTCAGGCTCTGGACGTCATACTTAATAGAGCAAACACCACACTGCGATCTATTGAGACTAAGCCCTCAACCGACTCCACAGGTTCTACTAGCCCGTGTTACACTTAGGAAGGAATCAATAGCTTTCTCACTTTGTATCTAGCGATCTTGTCAGGTGCTCAAGCTTACAGTAGCCTTACGACTATAACTGGTCATAGGAATTATGATGATGATAATAATAATAATTATAATAATAACAATGGCTCACAATTAAATTAGACTAGGATATGGCAGATAAAATTTAGATTGTCATTTTTTTTCTGGGAATATATGGCATACTCTGGCAGCTTTATCCTTTTTTTCTCTCAGTAATGTATTGCTTTCAGCTGCATTCCACATTGAAAAATTGATTCCCGTAAGATTAGCAAAGTTAAGCAACGTCGAATCTAGTCACTACCTAGATGAGTGAACTCTTTGGAATACCAGGTGCTGTCAGCTTGGATGGACCGATGGTGTAATGAATAATATCTTGGAATTGTTGATTTCATTATATTCACCTGCGTGCAAATACTCTTGAGAAAACTATAAAACCATATATCCCCCAACTATGGGTTAATTAGTAATACGTGTATCACTAAATCATTATCTTCAAAAGAATTCTTACATTCTAAAATTATTTTTCGGCTTTAAATAAATTGCAGACGGTTAATAAGACAAAGAAGACAGATCAATAATAATAATTTATTTTTATTAATCGAAGTGTAGCTCAAATCTATAAGGAATACGATAAGAAAACTCTGCCGACAAATAAATTGCTTCTTCTGCATGAATTTCACTACTTAATGGTTCAATAGAGTGCTGCCATTGCAACCATTTCGCGATGGAAAAAAATTATGACAAAAACAGGCTAATTATTTTAAATACGTGTTAAGGCGAAGAAGCAATTTTAAATGCATCTTTGCCATGAATAGCAAATACATCTTCCAAATAAACGACGAAAATATTGATAACTGAGGGAAATATTCAAATAAATTGTATGTTAATTATACTTAATTAAGAAAAAGTATCGGAAAATGAAATTCTGATTTGTGGTCTTTGAGAACGTTCCAGTTTTTTAAAGCGATATTACAAATGTATTAGGTTGGTGCAAAAATAAGGACGTAATAATGTCGTTTTCTGACGTATTTTTTAACGTCAAAAAAACGACATTATTACGTCATTATTTTTGCACCAACCTAATACAAAATAAACAATAAAATGCCAGTTGCTTGTAAGAGAATTCTCACAAAAGTAAAAGATTTTCTCTAAGCAAAGAAAATAAATCTATGGAAATTTTATTTATTAATTCATAATCTTTCATATTTCATCTCTTATGTAAATTTTGTGTTATAATTTAAGAAATGCTTCTTTTCCTCTTATTTATATAAAATTCATGAGAAATTATTTTTCTGAAATCATCATTTAGAATTTGTTTGATAAGATTTTGTTTTTTCTTAATAATTTTTCTCATTCTTAGTTTTTCTCTTTTTTTGTAAATATACTCGCTTTAGAGTAATGGCTAACACAGGTGTCAAGAAAATACTCACGAATGCAATATGAGTTCGATCCTTAAGATACGCACATAAGGATTTTAGGATAATATAGGGTAAATAGTAAAAGACAAAACATGAACGCAGATCAGACAGAGGTAAGGTAATATTTATAACAGTTTCTCCCCAGAAATGTTTTGTTTTACCGCATATCAACCTCAATGGGTTATTTAATGCCGACAAGATTTTTATTGTTAGAAATATTTTTTTCTAAAAATCTATTGATGGTAATTTTTACAAAAATATATTGCTGGTAATATTTTATATTTGTATTAATTTATATTCATATTAAACTAATAATATACCCCGATACATTGTGAACATATATACAGAAGATACAACGGTATTTGTGCACCTCCCATGATCTAGATGACTACAGCCTGCAACTCAATGCGAATCATCTCAGTTGTTTAACCCAAGGATCGACGTAAATTTATATTTTCACCTCCTCGTTTTAAATGAAATAAGAAGACAGAGTATTGGCAGACATTTAATTTGGATCGACCAACTCCTTAAGATGGATAACTGAATTAAAAGCCAGCTTGAAGGTTCTGTCAGTTTATCTCTCATAAGACATGCTGCTGCATGACATCTGATTTCCTAAGGACCCTATGGGCTAAATGATGCACCACACTCTTAGTTGAATACGAAGCAAGGAATTGAAAAGAACGCTGAAGACATTTAAAAGGGTGTCATTGAAATCATGAATCACAACAGGAAAGTAGTGCCCGGCGGATAACATTAAACGTGCGCATGAATCTTTCATTTGAAGTCAGGTTTGGTATCAAATCAAAATAAAAATGTGTCATTGTTAATTCTCAGTCAGTGTCACTTTAATCCGAAAGGTAGTAATTTACAGTCATTCGAAAATAGATTAAACTCCCGGTGCATAAATTATGATAAATATAAAATATTACCATCAATACATTTTTGGGAAAAATTACCATCAATAGATATTTTTACAAAATATTACCAGCAATAAAAATCTATAGCATACCTTAAAACTATATATATATATATATATATATATATATATATATATATATATATATATATATATATATATATATATATATATATATATATATATATATATATATATATATATACTCGACTCTCCCGTCGAATTCGACGTATGAGGGTCAAGCAGATCAGTTCCTAGGAAACCGACAGCCCGACGCCAGCACATGAGATTTGATTAAAGTGGTAAAGGTTTCGTGCAGGACCAGCCACACTTTTTGGAGGGCCGAATACAGGGACCTGGTGTACTACGTGCCACCAGGTCCCCAAACGACCCTCCGCAGGTTTTGAATTCAGAGTTGTCCTTTTTCTAGACTAGTTTCCATCCAAGGCTATAGAACCCAGTCTCTCCTGCTATTTACCCATAGCTGGAGAGAGAAGAAGAGGATTCACACATTTCCCAAGGGTATTAGCACGTAAGTGAATGTAATGGATTCGGCTGGAATTCGAACTCGACTCTCCGATTCCTCAATCCAAGCCAATATATATATATATATATATATATATATATATATATATATATATATATATATATATATATATATATATATATATATATATATATATATATATATATATATATAGTTTTAAGGTATGCTATATTTATGAGATAGACCGTATGTAAATATAAAAGTGAACATTGAAATCAACAGTCAGAGACGAGACCCTGTTTCATACTAAACGCAATCGCCAGCCCACCGATTGCGTTTAGCATGAAACAGTTGCCTCTGAGTGTTGACCCCAATGTTCCCTATATATATATATATAACAAATCAAGGAAATCATTAAAAATCCATCAAATTCAGGGGGTTCTTCGGTTATGATTGAACATCACTAGTTAGGCTTTTGACGCAATAAATGAAATCACCACTGAACCGTTAAATTTAAGTCAGAGTATACTCTCAGGCAGATTAGTTATGGAAAGTTGGGTCGGACTGAGAATCGAGCCTTGGAAGATGACTGCGTTAATTGCTAGTTACTAGTTAACACACCTCACCTGGAAATGAACTTAATGAATTCAAACGCCGGCCAAATCGTTACGTTCATTTTTCCAGTTTCACTTTATATATAGTTTGAGTATTTTCGCCTGACTTTCCACTTAGAACTGAGTCCCTATTGAATAATATGCCTATAGATTCTGTTATCATCTTTAAAGCGAATCCCCTCAAAGAAAAGTACGCCTGAACTGGCTCATCTACTCTCTAAATTTCTTGCTATCTTGCTTGTTGGAAATTTGCTTCTGTAGTTCCATTCTGCAAGAACTCATCTGAACAATTTTATTCTTCTTACTCTTATCCTTCTGCGTTTTTGTCAATATACTAGAGTCTCTAATCAACTCTGAATTGCATAAGCATCTCACCTCGCAGAGTTTTTTTTTTTTTTTTCAGATAAGCTATATGGCTTTCGCTCCTGTAGGTCAACAACTCATATATTAAACATTATTAGTGAATATAAAA
>OZ010610.1:24510104-24532604 GCA_963932145.1 Acanthosepion lycidas
TAATTTATAAATTTATGAATCATTCATACAAAAAACAAATACAGAGGTTAATGATTTAATTGGCGAGAATCCATCGTCGCAAACAATTCAAATAAGATACATAAACCCCGAACCTGTATATGAATGATATGATCCTCGTTTATAAATTTCAGTTGCATAAGGTCTTTTTTATTTTTACAAGCTTTCGTCTGTTTCTACAGACATCCTCAGGTATGGAAATAGATTTTGTTCTTGTTTTTACTCTCAGTAATAAGAGGATAAGGAAAACAGAGATATCATCCGAAAAAATGCTATGAGAAATATGTTATTGTTTTGGAACGCTGAGTTTGAATTTTAAATTTTAAGGTTGTGCGTTTTTGTACAAATATGTCTGTAGGAACAGACGAAAGTTTATAAAAATTAAAAAAGACCTTATGCAACTGAAATGATTCATGAATATATATATATATATATATATATATATATATATATAGAGAGAGAGAGAGAGAGAGAGAGAGAGAGAAAGAAAGTAAGTAAGTAAGTAAACCTCTACGAAAGAGATTCCTATATATTTTGTCTGGAACGTTATTGCTATATATCTATTTGTACCTATCTATTCCAATTTATTCATGTCCGCCTATATCACAGCATTCGTGTTTATTATCTGCCATCAGCATGGCTAATGCTAAGCTCCAACATTCTACGCCTTCATGGGCTTACCTTTTTTCGGCAGACATGAAGTGAAACGACCATATCGAATCAATTACTAGTCAGGTTGGTTCATTCTATTGTACCAGAATTCATCTTGCACATTTAAAATCTATGATTTTCCAGATATTGAATACTTCTTTCATATTTATTCTGGTGTTCCTGCTGTATATCTCGAGATTTTTGACACTTTGTAAATCAGAGTAATTCAGATTACGAGTTGGTTTGTGAAAGTCAGAAGATTCGACGTTTACGTTAAAATGAGATAGCCTCAGTTTTTTATCCAGATTTCTCCGATCAAGAAACGACAGGTCACAAAAGCGAAAGATGCGCGCTGAGTGTTGACACAGGCTTTGTTAATGGCAAAGGGAAATCGTAAAAGATTTAATACGCAGTTAGAGGGTCTGATTAAAGTATAGAGGCATTTATAATTTATCAATCGATTCTATCGGGTACTCGTCAAATGAAACCGGTACAGATGTTTCCAAAGATAAAAAAGCCCAAAATGCAAATTATAAATCGGGAAAACTAAATTTAAATATCTATGAAATGTTCTAACAGATGACGCAAAGTGAGACACTGAAATCCGAAGAAGCATTGGAATAGCCAAAGATGTCTTCCAAAAGCTAAGCAGACTATTAAGAGACAGAAAAACTTTGTTAAAAAAAAGAACAAAAGAGTTCTGAATTGTTACGTGATATCTGTCCTTCTGTATGGCAGGGAATGCTGGACAGTCTCCTCAGAGGTAAAGAAGAGGCTTGAAGCAAGAGAAATGTGATTCTACAGAAAGATTATCACGCTACCATGGGCCAAATAAGTGAGCAACGACGGGGTTTTGGAGAAAATGGAAACAGAAAGGAATTTTACTCTTAACATCAAGAAGATGAAGTTGAAATTTCTGGATCACAATGAGAAGGGATGGATTGGAAAATTCGATACTCACGAGATTGATTGAGGAAAAGAACGATACAGATGAAAGCAGCGCTAGCATACTTGTTAATCTTGAGTAAATGGACGGTAGAACAGGTTTTGTTAGAAATAACAAAAAGACAAAGAGCTACAAGGCAAATGAAGATATGGAGGGCCTTCATCGCCTAAAGGTTTTCTTGTCTGAATCCATCCTTCAAATCTATAAGTCAACCATCCGTCCTTGCATAGAATATTGCTGTCAGATATGGTCTGGTGCTCCCACTGCACGTCTCGAGGTCTTCGACAAAATCCAGAGACGAATAAGCAAGATGATAGGTCCTGATCTGGCATCAATCTCTATCCCACAGAAGTGCTGTGGCCTCCCTCTGTCTCTTCTACAAATATTTTCAAAGCAACTTCCGACGAGCTACTTTCACTGGTTCCCGGACTACATGAATTTAAACGAGCTTCCGGGCTAGAATCTCATCCCACCCTTTTACTGGGAAAACGGTTAAATGTAACCGTCTCTTCTTCTCAAACAGCCTCTTCTCCCACACATCCCGACTGTGAAACTCCCTTCCCTTTACTTGCTTCTCTAATAACTATAATCTTCAAATATTCTAGTGTAACGTCAATCAACATCTGACACCATGAGCTTCTTCCCCGTCCTTGTACGTGTCCTTTCCTCCAAAATGCATCTTAACTCTTGTTCTCAATCCTCAGTAACCGCGTGCAGGCTAGCGGCACTCCCGCCTTGCTTGGGGGTGAATTGCCTTAAAAGACATCCTGAAAGGACACGACATATAAAAGAAGGTATTTAATAAAATTAGATGTCTTGCAGAAGTTTACAATAACTCGTCACATATTGAATACATAAAATAGTAATAATAAAAAAAACTGTGTAAAAGAATCTATCACTGTTCTGCTTCACTTAAACGTCATAAAAATAAACAGTCCACATTCATTTCTGATATGTCACATGGTAGACGAAGTCAATGGTTGATGAAAATTAATTATCATCACGAGAAGATATTTTGCAAGAAGACCGGTGCTTATTAGAGCTAGGCAATCATTTTAGGTGATCCTGTAACTGTGCCACAATGAATAGCACAAGAGTTGGGCATTCCAAGTAGCCTACATTGTAATCAGTCATTTGAGTGAAATGCTTATCAAGACGCAACAGATGGTGGTCTCTGGTATTGCAAATCATGTAAACATCGAAGTGTCAGAGATTATTCATCCTTTTGCTAACAGCAGTTGCCACTAAAACAACTTTTTTGTTGTGGATATTTTCTAAGCGTAACTTTGATGAGACAGAAAACCGAAAAAATCGAACTCACTACTGAGTTCTAATTGTTCTAACGAGACAAGCTTGTTAACCATTACATCACGTTGAGATGCCAAATTTCTTAGTGTTGCTTAGACGTGGTACAAGACCGAATGTATGGATAACCAAGCAAGAATCGAACTCACTTCTCAGTTGTAATTGTTCTAACGAGACAAGCTTGTTAACCATTACATCACGTTGAGATGCCAAATTTCTTAGTGTAGCTTAGATCTGGTACAAGACCGAATGTATGGATAACCCAACAAAAATCGAACTCACTTCTCAGTCGTAATTGTTCTAGCGAGACTAGCTTGTTAACCATTTCACAACATCGAAGTGTCCAGACTTATCTGTTACGTCTCTCGCTTGAGTCGCAAGATGTCACGTCAAGCCGAAACTGCGTCGACAGTTTGGAACTTCTGTGGCATTCTTCAAGTCGGATGCTCACACATTCGTGTGGCATCAGAAGTACAAGAACAGCCCCCCTCCATGTTTTCAACACTTCTTTGTTGCCTAGTCCACCATTAACTGTTCTGGGCTCACGGCCGCACCAGGTTGAAACATTGGTTCCCGTTCGATCACCGACTTTAAGCGACGTCGAGCCTAGTCAAAACCCCAGATGGGTGACCACTTAGGGGTACCATGTGCTGTAAGTTTCAATATATGGATGGTGTAATGGATAATGGCTCGGAAATGTTAATCCACTTCCCCTTTCGGTGCGTTCTATTTACTTACGCAAATGAAGGTATAAATACATCTCTTCTCCCCTAGTTATGGGTTAATTAGTAAAAGGTTTATCAATAAACAATTATTATCTCCCTGCCACCCACAAATGAAAGTAAACATCACATTACGTACACAATATTTAGATTTCGGCATTAAATAACTCGTTGATCTTGATATGACACTCAAAAAAAAAAAAACAGCAAGAAAATTAACCGTTGTAATAATGTATAACTGTAATAAATGTATGTATCTTGGTCTTTTTTTTATTTTACGTCCCTCAGGCTATATCAGTTTATTTCACTCCGCTTATGCGAAGGATTACTGTGTAGTCTAATAATGTACGGCTGGTGCTTAATTGTAATAAAATAAAACATTCGAAACACCTACCTTCATATAAAACGTAGTATATACCTATACATATCTGCAGAAGTTTTGAAACATTTTCAGGGGTTTTAAAGCAGTATAAAATTAACTCTTTCAAAGGAGAAACCTCCGATTCCAACACCCTGTTGTAGTACCCCAACCAATTCTTGAACCCCCCTCATAACTCTCCATAAACATAATAAAAAGTGAATTTTTCCAATGTCTTCATCACAATCTCTTTAATCTTCACCATATCTTTCATCCTCTCTTGATCATTTCATACGATTCTGCGGCGTCTTGCTTTTGCTGAGATTAACATAAAATATCTAAATAAATAAACAGCTAATTCTGTCTGTTCATCCGTGTGTCTGAAAACCCTCTCACCTGGGACACACTTGCTCTACATAAATATATATCTTTGGCGAATCAGAATGATTCAAGGATTGAACATGTGCCCTTCATCTGATGCTTGAACATCCAGTATTGAGATATTTATGAGAAAGGAATAGTTAAAATTCAAATTTTAAAATAACTCAAAAAATATTACTGATTTAAACGTTTTTAATTTATATTGTCAAACAAAAACTTTTTGAATTTAAATATGTTTGTTTTAAATTCAGTTTAAAATATCTCCAAAACTTTGAGAATTGAGGAAATCAATTTTATTTCTTCAAAACGCCAAGGAATGAGAGTTGACATGAGAGGTTTCGTCAGTTGAGGTTTTGAAGTTCCATAGAATTTGTGATATGAAGAACTAAATTTTCGGCCTGTAATTGGAATTTCGACTTAAATCGTTCATTTGGCAGGAATTGGACTTCTGGTCCAAATAAGAGTTAGAATGAGGTTTTGAAGTTCCATCGAGTGAATTGAGGAATTCCAAGTCATTTATTCGAAAGTATCTTTGCTTTTCTCTAAGCTGGACCAGAGGTCCCTTTAGTTTTAGACGAGAAGCCCCAAAAATGTTTTAATAAAACATTATTAAAACACTATGAAAGGGAAGTCCACAAGAAGAACATTAAAAGCGGAGGTTCCTTCATTTCATGAGATTAGAGTTTTATATTTTTCTTAATAAATAAACAACTCTCCTGAAAAATTATCAAATCTTCGTATGTATTCTGTTGTTATTCCGGTTAATTGTGTGGCACAATATGGTATCTAAATCATACTTATTATAAAACCCAGGTTGTGTGTGTGTGTGTGTCTGTACGTTTATATATTGGATCGGATTTCCTACATTTTTCAACCGATTTCAACAAAACTTCACAGGACTACGTAAAATTACCTTGCGGTGGTTCTGACAGCGCCAAAAAGTGGAAAAACACAATTGTTTTTGCACGAAATCAATTTGAAAGCATGATTAAGAGGCATCGCGAGAATGAAATGGGGACAACTCATATCGAGGTATTATATTATAAAAACCAGGTAGTTTGTGTGTGTGTGTGTTCGTTTATATATGGGATCGGATTTCCTAAATTTTTCAACCGATTTCAACAAAACTCCACTTCTTTTTTTTTTTGGCAGGTAGTGTTTCTTATTGTCTTGCACACTTTTTTCTTTATTTTTACATTCAGAATGCTTTAAAAATTTCATTTACAAGACAATTGTTTATAATAAAATTCTATTTAATCAGTAGACTCATAACGATTGAAAACAATGTTTTTGTTTGAGTTTGGGTTTGACCAATTCGTAAAATAAAAAAAAATAAAACTAATTAAGACATACGTGTCCGTCAACCTTAAACAATAATCTTTGTCAATTTTATTTTTCAGTCTTTATGATGGTCGATACTTGATCCATCTCTTACTGTTACATCCCCAGGCAACGCCGGGCTCTACTGCTAGTCTGTATATATCAGAACAATGTCGGCTATTTGAATGATAAAATCTAAAACTTCTTTGTAACATGTTTGGTCTTCAGCTGGCTAAAATAATGATGGAATAACATATTCTGTAGTGGCAGAAGAGAAATATAAATGTAAGCAACAGTTTTCACAGAGGGGAAATGGTGAATATATAGGGATGTTAAATTTTAATGCATTAACACGTCGACATAAAACATTGCCAACCATGCGGGTGCCAGTTTTTATTACGATGCCGACCACGAGTTTTTGTTGTTGGCATCGAGACAGTAGTTTTTTTTCATTGTTTTTGACGCAATTAACTGGTACGTAGCGTCTAAGGCTGGAATGTAAAATGGTGCTAGAAACTAATTACAACCTGTTTCTTGAAAATTTCTATTGAAAATATAGCACATAAACGAGGCCTGTATCTGATCATACCAAGCTGTTCTGCTGCTAACTGTTGACCATGTTCACCATAGTCTATGAATATAGAATACAGCGCAGTACGTAATCGGTTCAATGAGACAACGTTAAAGATTAACACTCACAAGTCAGACACTCTACTGAATCTGACTATATCGCCAATACCACCAGCAGCTGTACCGTAATTCTTCAGTCTTCGATATCAAAGGCTGGCAGTGAATATTCGGGAAAAACATGGCCGCCTTTATACACGCCGCATTGAATATTTTGAGCCTTCTGATTGGTTAACCCTTCAATTGGTGAACTATAAAATGAGTCAGCTCTTTTCGGCTGGCTCACTAGTACACCAGGGTACCCAAAAATTCTAACACTAAAGACGAAAACTCAGAGGTAACCAGCTACGACAGATATGCCCGTGCGCGATTCGGGACCTCTTTTTCGTCGGTGCTGACATACGTTCGCTTCATGTAAGAAGACAAAATGTATAGTGGGAGATTCGAATTCCAAACATCAGAACGACGTTTCACATCGACGTGGTGTATTATTAGCAAGCTGTCTTGATGCGTCAATTACGACTGAATAGTGATTTCGATCCTCACTGGGTGGTCTACACGTCAGACGCACACATCTACAGAAAGTTACTTCACTGCGCTGTGTAGTATCATAGTACAGGAAATGTGTCGCAGAAAAGCCACGGCTAAATGAATGGTGTATAACACTTTCTAAGTTGCTGTTATGGGACCTAACTGTATGGACTAAATGGACTCGTTCTATTACTATATATACGGGGAGATTATGCCTCTCAAGAGAGCTGTCTACAGTTGATCTGTTCCAGCTAAACAGTTTGACTCTCTGCCTTCGGGCGGAGAGGAACCCGGACGAGGCTCCGCTGAAGGGCAGAGTCTCGTTCGGGGTGGTTGACTGCCCCTGAACCCGTTTATGCGTTGTTCAAAGAGGAATTATTTTTGGCCGAGCCTACGGGCTCGGAGATCCCACGTTAAACCGGCCTTGTGCCACATGTAACCCTCGTGGTGGGGTTAACTAAATATCACTGTCTACAGTTGACGAGTTGACTACTGTACTTTGCCGTCAGTCGGACGTGCAACACTTTTGTATTCTTTCTTTTTGTTTAATAATATGTTTTCACTAAATTGCTGAGTTCGAAATTTCTTTCGGACCTATTCTGGGTACACAATAGTTGCTAAACAAAATAACAAGAAGCTGAAAGAATGTATTCGAAACAAAGAGTGTTTAGCCACTGTGTAATATCTAATACGTAACTGAGTCGTAAGAACGTTTGCATTCTGATCATGAGCCCCGGGTTCGAATCTCACCATGGTCGGCTTGCCAGGAAGGAGACTTCCTGATGTTATCAGACTGGAAGAGGTGGATCTCAGCGTACGGCACATTTGGAAAGTGTCTGAAAATGAAATTTGGTAGACGGAACCCTTGAGGGCCGTCGGTAGCTGTACTAGCACGAAGTCACTTATTGTGGTTGAGGGCTTGAGCGTGCTGGCCTTGTTCAAATTGCTGATCACGCAAATGCGCCTGAGCAAGCGTTGCAATAAGTATTGGCTACACGTCCTAGTACACGGGTATCCTCAAATACGTGTGGTTAGCTATATATATGCCAGTTAATTCTAGACAATTTTCTTATGAAGAAGATACAGGAAGATATTATTCTACGGACAGATGATAGGAATATATTGATAGAACACGTGAACAACTAGGAATCTTTAAAGAAAATGACTGCTATATAGGCACTTGTCACTTAAAATCAGAAAGAATTCTTTGGGACAAGTTATCAGGAAACATTGCTTGGTATATTTAACACTCAAAAGTCATACTGAAGAATGGAGAAGAATAAAACAGTAAATGATTAAGCAAATTTGTTTGTGGATGCCAGAGCATGTTCATAGAGCGTTGGTAAGGAGTCAAACGTTGGTTAAGGCAAGAAGGGGCCGAATATTGTGGAGAGCCATGATTCACTCTGCTGGAGGTCGGCATCAGCCGTACTGATGGAAGAAAAGAAAGATTCTCTCAGACGATTAGAAAAAATTCGTTCTTAAGGAGTTAAATTTAATAAGCCATTTCCTGCCCCAGTTAACAACAGATTGTAGGACATTTTTTTAGATCATCTGCTCATTTGATCTTATCGAACCGATCAGATGTATCATTAAGACAGGACTAAATAGTTATCACCAACACAGATACCGATTTGAGAACAGATGTCATGGAGAAGTGCATGCATGAAAATTAGGAACAACTTAATTCATAAATAGATTGCGTCATCAGCTTAGATAAATACATTTATTTTTATGACAATGTACTTTCGAAAATTTCAGCTCAACAAGGAATATTTCTCAACGCATATATACGTCAAGCAGATAAGAGCAAGACTGTTTTACCTCTTAAAACACACAGCTCATTAAATAGTTAATAAACGTTGGCTTAAAGTGATAAGGCAAGGTATCCTTATAGTATTTGAGGTATATGAAGGTGTCAAAAAAAAACATGTGTTTTTCTTCACTTGGAATGCAAATTTTAAATACATACAAAATCCCAGCAGCTTCATCGAAGTCCAGATTCATATTTGAATTCTTTAACAGTTTCAAGAAGAGAACATAATTTGAAATTCTTCGAATACTTTCTACCTGAAAATATTGCAAATAATCGAGAGATAAATGCGAGAAAACCGTTTTTCAACAAATCAATTAAAAACTAAAGATGGAATTAATGTCAGTATAACAAGAATATACATTTTGAGTGTTTATCAAGCGAGAAGATCAAAGAATTATAATCGTTTTTAATCGTTTACATAAAATAAGGATAAAGTCAGTGTCATTTTAATTCATCCGAGTTCGGTAGGAGCATTTCCTGCGTGTTAAGAGCAAATGTGAAGTGTAATTATTCCAAATTCCAGAACCATAGAATCGTCAGAAGGAGGGAATGACATTTATGGAATAAATATCACATACATTTGAGGATGCCATTTTGACATTGTCTTGATGGAGATAAACTGAAGCGGGTTGGTTGTTCCGTTGTCGTTACCGTTTTGATATGGAAGCAGGAGAATTGGCGAGGCGCGTGACATTTGGGTCCGTAAATTGAGCTATCTTGATTTCTACTTTTATATTTATATCTGCTTCTTATGATTCTCATCGGCAGTCTCTTAATATTTCATTTTTAATCATTCAATCTATGGCTATATTATATCTATAAAGTTCAAGATCTCCTTTTCTATCAACATTTTTGAACTAGGACAACGCAACTGCACATATGATAAAGATTTGGGAATACACACACTTACACACACACATATATATATATATATATATATATATATATATATATATATATATATATATATATATATATATATTAATCAGTATACATATTATTCCTCAACGGTAACACGACATATGCACTCATGGCTTTAATGCACAAAGCAATATTCAGGTGCTGAGTAGAAACTGACCGTTGGATAAATTAAACTTTAATAAAATACCTGGTTAACATAATGTGGGCGCAGTCCATATATTATACGAGTATTAGGATTTTATATATATATATATATATATATATGTGTGTGTGTGTGTGTGTGTGTGTGTGTGTGTGTGTGTGTGTGTTTGAGTGTTCGTTTGATTTAGGTAATCTATACCTATATATATATATATATATACATATATATATATATGTGTGTGTGTGTGTCTGTGTGTGCGTGTGTGTGTGAGTGTTCGTTTGATTTATCCAAATCTATACCTACATATATATATATATATATATATATATATATATATATATATATATATATATATATATATATAATAAAAAGGCTTAAACACTAATATTCCATGGTCATAATTTATTCCATTGGAATCGTAAATACAATCCAATTCATCAGACCTACAAATTCAAAAAATAAAACAGAAAAAACAAATCCGGGAATAAAAAAATAAAATTTCGTGAGAGTGTATGTATGAGAGTGTGGGACGAATGTTAGAGTTATAGAGAGGGGTAACAGACGCGAGAAGGTAGGGGATTAAAATTTAACAGAGAGAATTCTTAGAGAGGGGAGTCAAAGACGGTTTAAGTGAGAGAAATATGAATGTTGTCGGATGTCTAATACATTAAAGATGTAAGATCGAAAGGATACATTTTGTGGTGACATACACACAATAGACGATCTCATCTTCAAGATCAGAAGAAGAGGGAGGGAGAGGAAAAGAAAAGAAAAAGGGGTTGGAGAGAGAGATGGGGCGGGGGAGAACTAAAACTGAAAGGCACTTATAAAAGGGCCGCTGTGTAATTACGTAAATTTGACAAAATTAATATCGACTCCAGGTTACAAATCAAATATAAACATATAAAAATAAATATAACGATTATCTAATTTAGCAAGGACCTATATTTCTATGTTCAAAAACACATGCGTATACACACATACACAATAACATATACACGTACATACATACATATAGGCGTGTACACACATACACACAGATATACCCATGTACACAATAAACATATATATATATATAAATAAATAAATAAAATAAGAAACAAAAAAATAAAAACAAGCAATATAATTTGACCTAAATAGATAAACAAACGACTTCCGGTGAAATAACCGCCATAACAGAATACCCACAATGCACCACTAACCCGTATATATATAAATATCCGAGAAAAATAAAAGCATATGTGGCCTGACGATTATATATATATATATATATATATATATATATATATATATATATATATGTACATACATACACACACATACATATATGTATACATATATATACATAAACACACATATACATATGCACATACATCCATACACATCCACCCCTACATATATATACATTTACACACATATATACATACGGATATACTCAGACGTGCACATATACATATATCTACATGTATCTGGACTGACGATTGCGTCTAGATTGAAACAACCTGTCGCCTCTCAGATTTGACTTCAATGTAATATTTGCACAGGTTCTATTCCTGACATTGACTATATTTATATTTAGACTATATTTCTTCATATATATATATATATATATATATATATATATATATATATATATATATATATATATATATTTCGAATTCGTATGAAATTTGCGTCTATTAATATATTTTCAAAATATTTTCTCCTTAAAGGATTATATATATATATATATATATATATATATATATATATATATATATATATATATATATATATATATATATATATATATATATATATATGTATATATATATATATCGTATTTAAGCAAAACAGGTTACATAGCCCATGATATTTGAGTTTAATCATGATATAAACAAATCGATTCAATTCCACTTAAGGTACTTCGTAAATCTTATTCTAGATTCTCTAATTAATGTCGCATTTAGGTAACCCCTTACTTAATGCAAGGAGACAAAACCCCTAATCTGATATCATTTCTCAGGTCTTCCAACCTGAAATGGCCAAATGCGTTCCTAACTAATTACACAGGCAAACAACGATGCATTGCCCTCGATATGTCCTGAGTGCGTTGAATTCTGGAAGTCCTCATTATAGCGATTTACTAAGTGTAGCTTACACATGAAGGAAACTATGGCGCACCCAATGAGCATCAAAGTCACTGCTCCGTAACAATTCATCTAGCAAGACAATTTAACCATTACACCAATTCCAAGTGACTATCTCTTCCTCATTTTTTGTCCCATTATTTGTCCCATAAATTTATGCTGTCTTTTTTCTGAAACTGATTGATGTTTTTTACTGCTTAGCAATGCAGGTTGTTTAAAGCCAGAAAATATTTTTTTTATATTATGTAAAAATTCTTTGGAGATAAAAATGATTTACTGTCAAAAATCCTACTAATTAACTGATAGCTGTAGGGAGAAGAGGTGATTCCATACGTTTTCTAATGATTTTTGCGCTAAGTGAATTTAACGAACCTTACTGGAATTGAAACTCGGTTCTTCGATTTAAAATTCCGAGTCATCATCCATTACAACACCTGTACATCCAAGCTTACGGCACTGGTCTTCTCAAGCGGTCACCCATCTGGGTACTGAGCTGTCTCGACGTTGCTTAAGAGCTTTTCTGAATCTGGGTACACGTGTAATTGTTCCCCTCTTTTTCCTTACAAATTCTTCCTTTCTTCAGTTCCTTGTTCATAGAATTCTAAGCGTCCTTAACACCAGATTCATATTTCTTCCATTCTTTTTCTTCCTCTGTGAAGAGCTTGTTTAACTTCCACTGCCATAGAAGAGGACTGATATTAAATTACAGTTCAACATTCTTTTCTTTGTTTCTAACGTCAGTTCCTTCTTTCTTCTTATTTCGTTTAGCTTTTCGAATGCGTATTTCGTTAATCCATTATTTGTTTCGATTTCGATGTCGCATTTTTCATAGTCATAAGTTGTGAGTCATAAATACGCCAATAATCTCAGTCGGTCATTTATATGGGCTGATTTCCTATGAATTCAACAAGAATTCTTGTTCATTATTTTTGTGTGAAATTGTGAATGAAGCGAATGAACCTTGAATTAAAAACAATACAATTACAAGGTTTCTATTATCTTCAGATATTCGGTTATTTTAGCAAAGCTTCAGACACATTTCAATTTACCAGGCAACCTTCATATATGATTTGATTATGATGGTGATAATTTAAGTAAAAATCAACCTCATACTTTTCACGCAAATTGATAAAATTGTTTAGATCTAAAAGCATTAGATTGCCACTATTTACATTATTCGGGCTATTATCCTCATCATTGTCACCATATTTATCACAACGTTTCGGCACTTCAGTATTTGTCTATATTTCTGAGATGAGGTATTATATACACTATTTATGTTATTCGGACTATTGTCCTCATCTTTGTCGCCATATTTATCACAACGTTTCAGCCCTTCAGTATCTGTCTATATTTCTGAGATGAGCTATTATGTACACTATTTATATTATTCGGACTATTGTCCTCATCTTTGTTGCCATATTTATTAAAACGTTTCGGCCGTTGTACGCTCCAGCGTTCTTCAGGTGGATGGAATATCGAACTGAACCCTTTATTTCGCTCACTGGTGTAGACTGTTCTAGTTCCACGTGACATGTTTAATGGATGTCAGTTATCAGTTATCACTTATCTCCTGCTTAATTCCCTCTCCAAGTTTACCAACTGCCTTAACCAGGTTTTGAACTCACACTCTTTGGGTCCTGGCACTGGGTCTAACTAACGCCTTTATCCCCTGTGCTATGTGTCATTGAGTCCTTAGTTAGATCCGGTGCCAGGACCCAAAGAGCGTGAGTTCAACCAATTTGTCTGATGATTTCAAAAGCGTTAAACCCACGGTTACAAAATCCTATCCATACAGCTGAATATATATATATATATATATATATATATATATATATATATATATATATATATATATATATATATATATATATATGACTGTGTTATAAACGTAATGGATTATTTTTAGGAATACTACTTGAATAAAAACTATTTTTTTAATTAAACAGTATTAATTAGTAAAATTACTGATATAAAATGGCAAAATTCTTTTGCTAACAAAATTTTAAAAATGTATTCACCTACTAATCACTCGAATAATTTTATGATCCTTGTTTTGTTTTGTTTCTTTAAATTATAAGCAGTATAATGTCTTTCTTAAATAGGCAAATACTTTCGACTGTACATTCAGTCATCTTCAGGCATTGAAAATCATTTCGTTTTTAGTAAAATCCAGGTAGGATCCGAGACAAAAAAAAATATAATGCGAATCGAAATATGTTTTTTTTTTAAATGTGTTATTGATAATGGAGAAAACCTTTTGGAGTGTGCGGTCGCAACGCTAAGGTCGAATTTTCGTTTTTTTTATATCTAAGGGAGTGCGTTTTTTTTTTTACTAATATGGTAATTCTATTTTTTTTTTTTTTTTTTTTTTTTTTTGTTGGAGGAGTTTATCAGTCAATGTAGCATGAACTAAATTGTTCAATAAATAGAGTAATTTCTCAGTTGTTATCTCAAACATTTGCACGTCGGGTCAGCTCTTTTAAATTAAATACGCGGTGCAGTTCAATTTATGTTACAATGAATCTATATATATATATATTGTTTACAAAAAGTTATATATATATATATATATATATATATATATATATATATATATATATATATATATATATTATTAGACGCAAATTTCATACGAATTCGAAATATTCCAAGGACGGGTGTTGTTGAAGCTGACAAAAATATCATTCGACTTACATCATTTTCAAAACAAAATCGGATTTTTTGATTTTTTTTTTTTTTTTTTGATAGGTTTAACTAGAGTGATGATCGTGAATGATTGGAATCTCTTCCTTGGGACTTCTGGAAGTCCACAACTTTGATATCGTTCTCGAGAGGATTTTACGACGCGAATGGCGTCGAAATTATTCCTGCATTACGTTTTTATAACATCGTAACTGGGGAAAAATGTCTTTTCCAATTTCTACTTGTACAAATTGTTGGAAGAGCAGATCAGAGTTTTATGATGACTGGTTCAGTGGATCAGAACAATTGGTAGTTTTTTTGTTTTTTTTTTGTTGTTGTTTTTTTTTGTTTTGTTTTTTTGTTTTTTGTTTTTTTTTTTTTTTTTTTTTATTACTATTCTCATCGGTGATATTATCATCTGTTGTTGTTTTTACGGTTTTTCGTTATTCGAAAAATGTTTTCTCGAATGTTCCTCTTAGAATTACCATTAATTCTTTCTCACTGATGAAATGTCGCAAGGGCTTCCACTAGTCGATCGCTATTTCAATCGCAAATGTTCAGAGCAGTTCCGTTCTTTATTTCCACCCTGTCAGATATTTACGACCATCTCAGGAGTAGGCTACATCCACGGAGCCGAATCACTTTCATTCCCTCCGTATTTCAAATGTAAGTAGACAGTTCCACACAAACCACTTCTTCTCTTCTAAAATTGCTAATTTGTGGAACAGGCTTCTGCGTGGACACTTCCATGAAATCTACACTTGTAATCCTTTTCACGCCAAGAGTCAAACATTATTTATGCTACGTATACTCGTTTCATACATATATTACATATACACATAATCGTACAACCTATGTTTCATACATATATTACTGGACTATTTAAAATACCCCCAAGAACAAAATGTTTATCGCTATTTCCATGGTAAATTTTCAGACGAGATATTAGGTTGGTGCAAAAATAATGACGTAATAATGGTCAAAAAACGACATTATTACGTCATTATTTTTGCACCAACCTAATATATATCATGGCATCGATAGACTCCTCCGGTAATGATTGCATGGTCCAAATTTCATTCACAAAATAGGACAACAGTAGCCGCACTGTTATGGACGTACTGACACGATAGGATCCTTAGTGCACCAACCTAATATAAGCCTTATTTCCCCTAGTTCAGACCATTACTACTAGGATAAGTAATGCAGCGTAAATGAAGTAGAATAATTCTCACTCCCTTCGTGTTCCATTGGTAAGAAGTTAATTCAACACAGACATCTTCCCTCCGAGAATTCCTACATTGTGGAACAAACTGCCATTAGGATTCTTCCCCAGTCGCTCTAAACCAGGTCTAGAGATGATCGTTATCTATCCAACATAATCTACACTCGCAACGTCACTCCCTAGGTCTCTATCTTGAGTGACTCTTTTGTAAACATTAATATTAAAAATAATCATTGCTCTCAGAATTCCTGACAAATGCAACGTTTAATGGTAAGGGTTACAAAATGCGTTGCCTAACCCAGAACAGCAAACCAATGGTAGGAAGATACAGTTAGCGTGGAATTCTGTCAGTGATGTACTGCCTTTTCTAATACACACTCACACTCACTCACTCACTCACTCACTCACTCACTCACACACACACACACACACACACACACACATATATATATATATATATATATATATATATCGGAGGAGGAGGAATATTTTCTGTGAAAATTTCTCGTGCATTCAGGCCGGTAAATGTTGTTTAATACTGTTTATTATAAACATAACATTTACTTAAATATTTGTATCTATAAAAAGAATGTATAAACATAAAAAATGTCTTAAAATATATATATATATGTGTGTGTGTGTGTGTGTGTGTATGTGTGTGTGTGTGCATAGTATGCCGCACGATCCAGATTTTGATGCACGTCACAATGTACCCCAACAGAGAAGCCAAGAAAATACCCACAGAACTTAAAATTGGTGAGAGCATCCATAAATTACACAAGCATTTATCCGAGTTCAAGAAAATTTTCTAAACCCGCACTAATGATTACTCAACCCAACCCAAAATAATATCGCTAAAATCAGTAAAAACATCCTTGAAAGAGCATGCAAAGACATCAAAAACGAACAAGGAATTAACCAGTGGTATAAAACAGCTGAATCCATGGAATGGTTTACCAATATAAAAAGGATATTTACCCGTCTATCACTGAGAATGTGGTAATGTCGGCTACAAATCTAGCATTAAATTATTATTAGCGATCGCGAAATAGATATCATAAAGCAGACATAAAAACCTATACTATTGCATAATAGTTATCAGCGGGCCAAAAGAAATAACTGGAATTCTGTGTTGCTATGGAAGCGTATAACTCAGCGGAGGCATGCGAATTAGTTGGAATTCTATTATTATGGCGAATAAGATTTATTTTCCACATCGAGGACACCGGGCTATAAGAATAAGCCACCATAATGAAAACATAGAATATTTAGAAATAAATAAATGTAAAAATAAGCAGAAACTGCGTAAATGCAAAATTATAGGATTTATTCCACCTTTTAGGCGTAATGTCATAACTAATATGGAAAGATTTTTTTCTAAATTTAATTTGTAAACACTTTAGCTGTTCACCAACACTAAAAAAGATTTTTAACAAAAACAATGTTAAGATAAGCTATAGATGAGTTAATAACAACGATACATTCATCTCCTATCGTACCACAAACATATTTACAACAAATAGAAAGTAAATTATTCTAAAAATAAATTAAACTGCTGAAATCTGTCCCTTAAACGGTCAATGTATGACCGATAATATTATATACTAAGCGAACATACATTACGGTAATAATGTGGTTCCATGGTTCCAACATTATGGTTCCACAGTAAATTCTTGGAAATTTCGTTTTTACTATCATCGAATAAGCTTAATAATTTAAAATACAAAAGCAGTACTACACTCTCCAAATATTTCTGGCAATAAAAGAAAGAGGGCATCTCACCAGCAATAATCTGGGAAATTATATCTAGAGCTAAGGCTTATAACGGTAAAGGAAATAAATGCAATTTATTTTATTTGAAAAACTAGTTATCATAAAACACTTAAATAAATAATAACTTATTAAACAAGGGAAATGAATTGATTGTCAAATGTAGTCATAAAAATAAATACCTGCTTAAATATAGTAATCCCTGTTATTTTTCATTTTTAATATAAATTATTTATTTATTTGGAATATAAATTTATTCTTTTGTTTAAATATAAACACGTAATCTTCCTTTAATTATTTTTTTTAAATTTAAAACATTTTCTTTTTAAATTAAAATATGAATATTCACCACTCAAAAATATAATTATTTAATTTTCTTTTTTGCATACATATTTAAATCCAGCTTAATTTAATTGCCAAATATAATCTTAAAATTTTAAAATTAAAAAACTGTAACCCCAACATAATATACATGTGCGATGAAAGTGAGACGATTGCAAGAACTGAAAAATTCAAAGTGCCTTCATGCACCCAAATTCCACAGTGAGGTAAGCCATCACGTGTGGATGAGATTTTGGTCCAACCTCTTGACAGGCGTTCTCACGATTATGTCACATCCGCTTCTCCCTAGGAACGCTGCTGCAACAACTGACTGTCGTGTAATAAAACGAGCCTATGAATAAGAAAATACTCCGCCGTTGACGCTGTCTAAAATGTAGCATAGCCGTGTGAACCAAGTCAGTCAAAGACAACATGAAAACAAACAGAGACAAGTTACGCTATTTACATCGTTCGGACTGTTGACCTTATCTATCTTTATTCCCATTTTCCCGATATTTCGGCCGTTGTATGACCCGGTGTTCTTCGGGTCATATAAGTTGAAATTTCGAACTGAAGTGTCAGGTAAATGACGATAAAGATGAGAATAACAGTACAAACGATATAAATAATGTAAATAGTTATAATATCTCCTTTCAGAAATACAGATCCTGAAGAAGGCCAGAGAGTACAACGGCCGAAACGTCGTGAATATGGCAACAACAATGAGGAAAACAGTCCGAACAATGTAAAAATTGTTAATAGTTACAATATCTCATTTCAGAAATACAGATCCTGAAGTTGACCGTAGCGTACATCGGCCGAAACGTCGTGAATATAGCAACAGAGATGAGGACAGCAGTCCGAACCATGTAAAAAGTGTGATTAGTTACAATATCTCATTTGATAAATATAGACAGATTCTGAAAAAGGCTGGAGTGTACACCGTCCGAAACGTCGTGAATGTGACAACAAAGATGAGCACAACAGCCCGAACAATGTAAAAAGTGTTAATAGTTACAATACCTCATTTCAGAAATATAAACATATCCTGAAGAAGGCTGGAGCGTGCAATGGCAGAAACGTCGTGAATTTTGGGTAACAAAGATGAGGAGAACAGTCCGAATAATTTAAAAAGTGTGAATAGTTACAATATCTCATTTCAGAAATATATACAGATCCTGAAGAAATCTGGAGCATACAACGGCCGAAACGTCGTGAATGTGACTACAAAGATTAAGACAAAAGTCCGAACAATGTAAATGATGTAAATAGTTACAATACCTCATCTCAAAAATATAGACAGATGTTGAAGGATCGGTACGGACCCGATATACTAAAAATACAGACAATATTATCATATGTTACTTAGCAGGGACATCTACGAATCTTCTTACATTGGCAATGCCGTAAATGTCGCAACAAAATAGCATAGGTTTACGAATCAGTGTTTTCTTCAAGAGATGATGATAGCAATAATAAGAAAATATCTATTTTAAGAACTTCTGGCGTAGAAAGAAGCAGGTAAACGGTTGTTACGACAAGAAAGAATTACTTTATGTTTAAATCTCAGTACATTTAGCCTGAAGAGTGTCTCTTGCAGCTGTCAATTCAAAAATCACTCTCTCAATGAGTAAGAACTGAAGAATTGCGCTGAAGTTAACCTGAAATAAATCGATGTTATCAGCACCCACTCATATCAGAACATCTTTCTTTATTCCCTTTCTCTCCCACTAGTGGGGGGAGAGATGACTGCGAATCAAGTTTGACGAGGCCATTCGCGTAAATTGGATTTTATTTTGGTGGGCAACTTTTCACTCGCGGCTCAAAAGGGATTGAGACACACCTGATCTGACAGACCAAACACCCCACAGCTCGATACGACCAGGTTTGCCTGAAATAAATACTATCTCCTAAAGTCAGCCCAAGTCTAAAAAATTGTAATAAAAAGTTCTAGTCTATCACGTACGTCAGGAAATTTTAAATTAAAAATTTGTCTTTGATTCTCCTACATGGCAACGAATTCTTTAAATCTTTTCTTCATCCTTACAGATGAAGAGGTTTAAAACAACAGAAATGTGGTTATACAGAAGTGGTTCTTTATTGCAAAAAACAAATGCAAAAACATGGGTACTTGCGCTTTGTTCCTTGTTAGGGGCAGTGCCAGAGGTCTTAAAAGTGGCTTAAGTCTGGGGCATCATCACAGTTCTCTTTTTAGAAAATGTTTAAACTTTATATTCTATGTCCTGTTGCATATATTTTATACAGTATCTTTAATGGTTGTATCGATCTATTCGTAATTAAAAACGGTTATTGTATGTATGAAAGAAAATTTTTGCTAAGTTTATACCCCCACCCAATACTATTTTCCAAAAATATTTTTATAAGGGCCAGAAATATTTCTAAAGTGTTTAGGATTAAAGGGAATAGCGGGGACTCATTGTATACATATATAATAGGTACCTCCAAAATTTCGTCCGCTAAAAAATGACCCACCATAAATTCGTTCACTAAGAAATGACCCTCCATAATGAAAAATTACATCAAACGGAAAAAATCAAAATTTTAACATTAAAATCTTTATGTTATTAAAAACAAGGACCGAAATGATATTTTTGAATCGTTTTTAGAATTTTCAAATTTTTTTAATTTTTTTTTTTTTTTTTTCGTCAGCGAGTGATCATAAATAAGCTATTAAGTATTTTTTGCATCCTTTTGTGGGGAAAAATATCGATTTGAAAATTCTTTCAAGAATCAAATATTGTCGGATTTTAATGAACCTTTCAGGACTTATTCACAAATGAATGAAATTTTAGAAATTTTTTTTGCATAAGTTACCCACATCACTTACTTAATTTTGTTTTTTGTCGTGGAATACTAGGGAAAGCTAAGCACGGAACTGATCTTTCTTGTCTAAATCTGTCTCAGTTACTGTGCACGAGAACTATTTACGTAGACACGCTCAGTTTGCGCAATGATAACTACACTGGCAGCTATTCTGCAGAGAATGTATGCAAACAACGGCAGTTATGGCTTCCCGCGACGCGAATGAATCCAAACTTTCACTGTCGATAACTCCAAAACGGTAGATTTTATCAAATTTATCAAGCCAGATTGGAATGGAGTATCTATAATTACGCATAAATGTAAGTATTCAGGAAATTTTTAATGCGAACTGAGCAAATTAACCATTAAAATTCTGTATTAATTTGTACCGTGTAGATGATATTGATAATAAGTAAAAACTGTGCTTACTAATCACAGATGGAAAAGCTTACTGCAATTCAGCAACCCCCTAAATTTTAAAAGAATTTTAATTTATTTTTTACGTGATGACTTTTCTAAATACAGACGTCCATATCAGAGAATATGAGCGATACCCATAGTAAATTAAAACCGAAAATACCTAAAAGGCAATAAAATATTAGATTACTAAGAATATTTTTCTAATTTCTTTAAGATTATATATAAAAGGCACTTATGTAATATTCGTCAAGTAATTTTTTATGAACATGTCCCACAAACAAAACATTAGTTAAGATTCGCAAACATCAAGCTGTCAATAGACCTGTCAACACCTCATACTAAACATACACCTCCGTGATAAAAATGCTTTTTTGTGATATTCTTAAGCTAAAAGTAAGTAATACATGTTTCAAATCAAATTAATTAAGCTTTAAATAAACTAATCTTTTTCTAATAAAGTGTCAGAAAAGTATATTTTAGTATGTGTCTATATTTCTGAGATGAGGTATTATGTACACTATTTACATTATTCGGACTATTGTCTTCATCTTTGTCGCCATATTTATTACAACGTTTCGGCCGTTGTACGATCCGGCCTCCTGCAGGTGGTTGGAATGTCGAACTGAACCCTTTATTTCCCTCACTGAGGTAGACAAGTTTCACGTGCCATTTTTAATGGATGTCAGTTGTCAGTTATCTCCTGTTAATTCCCCCCTCCAAGTTCTCCACTGCCTTAACCAGGTATTGAACTCACACACTTTGGACCCTTTCACTGGATCTAATCAACACCTTTATGTATTATGCTATGTGTTCTTTGTAACAAATATGGCGACAATGATAAGGACAATAGTCCGGATAATGTAAATAATGTACATAATATCTCATCTCAGAAATATAAACAGATACTGAAGTGCTGATACGTTGTAATAAATATGGCGACAAAGAGGAGGACAATAGTCCTAATAATATAAAGAGTGTACATAATACCTTATCTCAGAAATATAGACAGATACTGAAGAGCAGAAACGTTGTAATAAATATGGCAACAAAGATGAGGACAATAGTCCGAATAATGTAAAGAGTGTACATAATACCCCATCTTAAAAATATAAACACACACTGAAGGGACGAAACATTGTGATAAATATGTCAACAGAGATGAAGACAATAGTCCTAATAATGTAAATAGTGTACATAATACCTCATCTCAGAAATATAGACAGATACTGAAGGGACGAAACTTTGTAATAAATATGCCGACAAAGATGAAGACAATAGTCCTAATAATGTAAATAGTGTACATAATACCTCATCTCAGAAATATAAACAGATACTGAAGGGCCGAAACTTTGTAATAAATTTGCCGACAAAGATGTAGACAATAGTCCT
>OZ010610.1:24537604-24615104 GCA_963932145.1 Acanthosepion lycidas
TTTGGTGGTTCGCAACTTGTGAAACAAAAAATGTTTTTATTAGAAAATTTTACTTATATTTGGTTATATGCTTGATGTTATTTAAATGAAACTTAAAATTATTCTTGTCAGTTGACGCAATTAATTAAGTATAAATAATTGTTTACTTACCTAATGGACAGAATCTTTTTTTATGGCCTCTTCCCTCACGCCATGGCCTCCAATTCATCGGACTTCAACAATGACAAGAGAATGTTTTCCTGAAGCAAAGCAAAAGCATTGTACTGTAAAATGTTTAATGCAACCTTCTGCATTTCGGTTAACTGTTGCTTTGCTCTCTGGATCTTATTGAAGATATAAAGTTGTTGATTAAAGAATGTATTCTCCCTTTTGGTATTTAACGAACTGCATAAACTTTAATTATAAATCTGATAATGGTGTGTAATTTATCTGAGAGCTCTGGTGAATAGTCAACTCTGGTCCACAAGTATTAGGTTGGTGCAAAAATAATGACGTAATAATGTCGTTTTTTGACGTATTTTTTAACGTCAAAAAACGACATTACCTAATACATTAACCTGATGGCTAAATTAAGCCATCTTTGTTAACCTTACAGGAAGCAAATCTAGGGTAATCTTTCCCTCGAGAAATGCCTACAGTTGGTCACTACTTAGATCATCCATTGCCTCTACAGTAAAGTAAAAATTATCCAGATGGTTACTAATAAGAGGAAATTCTACCTGGGGCAAATTCTGGTAATTTCTTTCTCAAAATTTCCCTAGAGAATCAGTGAAAGTAGTAGCGCTTCTTGAAGTTCCAACAATTAATTTAAAGGTGGCTCTAAATGGCAGTTCATTTTGATGAAGTGAACAGCCAATGGTAGTTTTCTCTCCTGAACTGTAACCAGCCCTGCTTCACAACCAGTGTTTGTACTGGTTTTGTCTACCATAACGGCCTCAGCAGTATTTATACTACTGTTAGAGTGTAAATTACTATAAAGTAATTTGTAGACATTATTTATCATCTCTCAGTTGCGTCTCTGTCTTTGGGCAGAGTGCGCTCAGGGGCGACTCCATCAAAGGACAGAGTCGCAATTGAGGAAAATTATACTGATATGGTGCCCAGCCCTGGGGAACAGCTGCCCGAGGACGCACCGTCCCATTGCACCAGAGGGAGGAATCGGTGCTCGCACCGAGGCCAGCGCAACTGACGGTTGCGGGGGCTCGGGAAATTTTTGTTCCTTGCCCGGGTGTACGCGCTCGGGCTCCCCACATTAAACCGACCTTGTGTCATAACCTGACCTCGTAGGGGGGTCAAGTAAATACCGTATTTATACTACAGTATACTTATAGAACAGCAGTAAAATCCTCTGCTAGAAGAACCTTAGTTGCACCAATTTTTGGTATCACTGTGAATGAGATATTTTCTTTCAGTGCACATCTCTCTGGTGATTGTTAAATGGAGCTCTTTTATAATCTTTTCTTGATATTTTTTCAACTTTTCCTGCGTTGTAATGCAAAGTGTCCTTATCAAACTGCAATCAACTCCAATGCAAACAAGATTTTCATAGTCCTAGACAGCTTTCTAATGATTGACTTCTTTCACTCTTGCCTTTCCCATATTTTTTATTTATTTATAATATCTATTAAATTAATTATTGGATGAAGAAGGCTCATATGTTGTAGGTCTAATAGAAAGGCATTACCAAGGCAAGCCTCAAGTTTAGAAAATATATCACATCTAATGAGCTCCATGGAACATCTAGGGACTTTTAAAAGAGAGTAAGGTCCATTAAATCGTATCCCTGGCTCAAAACTGTAATAGGTTGTTTCTCCAATGGGAAAAATACATTGTAATTATCTGTTAACGAGAACAGATCTTACTCAAAATCTAAGAAATTGCTCGTCGTAAGATGGTGTTTTTTGGACTTACATCCGTAGAGAGCACGGCATTTTTTAAATGCTATCCTCATCCTTCT
The DNA here is from genome assembly GCA_963932145.1 of Acanthosepion lycidas. NCBI lineage: Eukaryota > Metazoa > Mollusca > Cephalopoda > Sepiida > Sepiidae > Acanthosepion > Acanthosepion lycidas. The sequence goes on from OZ010610.1 coordinate 24,539,562, forward strand.
GTTGACAGAAGAGTTTCTGCCTCATCCTTTTTATGACACTCTCGATCATATATATATATATATATATATATATATATATATATATATATATATATATAATTTAATTTCAAGAAAAAAACAGACCACTTTAAGGTTCCACTAGTTGTAATTTATTTCATCAGAGATTTTATTTTTCTCTGGATCTTCAGACTTCATTTTGAAGTGTGAAAAAATGAATTTAAAATTTACACTTTTAAGGGGCAGTATCAATCTTATATATGGTGTCATAGAGGGTGGGATGGGATTCTGAGAGACATGGTCGAATTTAGAGAGAGAAGGGAGAGTTTTAAATTTTATTTTTATTACAAACTTAATATTGAGGAGGAGGGTGGGTAATGATCAGACAGTGACCTAATTAATCGGTCAACTCGCCGGAAATGATATGGGAAAGAAGAAGAAAAGAAAAGGAGAAAAAACGAAAAAAACGAAAAAAGGAGGAAGTAAAGAGATAAGAAATAAGAGATGGACGTTGTAGGAAGGAGAATGGTGGTAGGGCTTAATGTTTAGGCAATTTAGATAAACAGATATCTTAACGTTTGATAGTAATTTAAATGTTTAAAAACTCCATAAATAAACATATATATATATATATATATATATATATATATATATATATATATATATATATATATATATATATATATATATATATAATATTAGTGGTCAATACATACACACAAACACACACATATATATATATATATGTGTGTGTGTGAAGTGTGTATATAAATATAAACATAAACATATATATATATATATAAATATATATATATAATTATTTATTTAAAAATTATAACATAAATATGTTATAAAATCACTACAAAAATAGCCATTTGGTATATATATATATATATATATATATATATATATATATATAATATTTTATTATATATATATATATATATATATATATATATATATATAATTATATTTCATTATTATTTATATATTATATGTGCGGTACTTATTAGAAAGCGCTCAATATCAGAGATAGAGCTAACATATTTGGTTGGATTGATGTGAGTTTGTGACACTGGGTTTCACGCTTTTGCGATCGTCAGACAAACTGTTTAATTTTTTAAAATTTTGGGTTCATGTAGATTGCGCCTATTAGTGTTATTATGGAAGTGGGGGGAATCGTCGTGGTGATGTATCTCATGCTAACACAAACATAGATGCATATCCGTACACCCGTTGAGGTGCGCAGACACACACACACTCGCTAGTCCGCCGGAGCTCTCCAGACATAAACATCTGTAAAGATTTAAGTTTTAAGTAACAACAGATATTTTTATATATAGTGCTGAATATCAAAAAATATTAAAATATTATTAAACAAAGAAAAGATTACTTAACTTTTTAATATGAATATTAATGTCAACAAGTATCGGAAATGGCGCTAAAAATGAAATCTACAACACATATCAGTTCGGTATTTAATCACCCTTGAATTAGCTCTCTTCTATAGCCACAATCTTAATCCAACGTCGGTTACCTTGATGGAAGAATTCATGGAGCTCTTTTTTGGGGGATAGCGAGAAGCTGCCTCGTTTTGAAATCCTATTTCTTTCAAATGGAATTTGATTTTTTTTTTAAAAAAAACAAAAAGTCGGAGGTGCCGAGATATGGGGAATATACTAGTTGGATGTGGGGAAAATTCTGCTCGGCGGCCAAAAACTTGGCGCTAAATGGGCAGGTACATTGACATGCTTGAGATATTACTCACCGGAGGCATGGAATTCTGTCCTTTTTAGGCGCACAGCACCCAGCGAACGCTGCAACGGGTCACGATAGTAATCCTTGTTTACTCTGTGACTAGATGAAGCATACTCATGATGACCAATGCCTTTGCAGTCGAAGAAAATTGTCAACAGTGTCTCCACATTGATTCGACTCATCTGTGCTTTCTTTGGTCTCAGAGAGTTTGGGGTTTTCCACGGCGAAGGGTGACCATTAGTTTCACAGACCCACGATTCATCACCTGCTATGACCGTTTTCAAAACGTTTTCTCTGGTGTAATTAGGATAACCACACGCTACAAATTTTTCTTCCAAGTATTGCTATGAACTACGAAAGTGAGCGAGGACGTTATAACTTAGTATGCATACGCAACAAGGCCCAAGGTCAACCTCTGCCAAGCGGCTTCACACTGACCTACTTTAGTTCCGTTACCATGGCAACAGTCTCGATACTGACTGAATACTCCGGATTGCACTTACATAGCAGTTTTTGAACTCACACACAAACACACATACACACACACACATAGAATTTACGCGTGTGTTTGTGTGTGTAAAATACTTACCTGCAAGGGCAATCCGGAGTACTGATTGAGTCTAACACAGCAGTATTTGTCTTGGTGGTATACTTTTTTTTTATATTTGGTTACTTAATGTTGTGACTACTATGTGGGTAGGTTAACAACAGATAACCCACCCACAGTTTGGTAAATGGAATAGGTGTGTCGTGTTCAAATTTCACCTAAGTTCGTTACATTAACTTTCTCAAATACCAACTCGTCTTCCCTACCACCAACTATTTCTTAAACAGTAAGGTTTACAGGGCACTCTTGCCTTGAGGTTGAAACCAGGATACGAAAAGGAAAACTGAATTTAATACCAGTCTGCGGAGGAATAGTTCCCGCTATGGCTGTCGTTCATTTCCTAACCATACTACCCTAATATATTAAGGCAGTCGTGACGGGACGTAATTTCTAAAAAATCAAAATATTTTCATTTTACTTATACAGAATGTTAGTTGAAATGCGTATTACATCATAAAAGAACGATTCCGTTTTTGATTCAGATAATTATTCAATAAGTTATTAAGTTGCTTATGTTTTTGGAACTGCTGGCGAGACAATTAATAATGTAAGAAGCGACACAAGTGATTGTATGAATGTGATCGGTTTGAAGAAGGCGCGATATACAAAAGAACGTCCTTTACCACCTCTGTGATCATTTTCTTCATCGCATTTGCAATGGCAGCACGAGTGTTTCATGCAAAGCCCTTTCTCTATTTCTATGCGTCAGTAAATCACTGATGAAATGTTGTGATTTTGTAGAGAAAGAAGATGTTCAAATTCTTGCATTTATAAAAGCTAATATGATATTGTTGACGTTGGAGTGACTAATTAGGTCACGGGAACAAATCTATCATAGGTGACATTATTTTTTATTCAGCCTCGAATTTGGTCAATTAGTGTTGTCGACTAGATGTAGTGTTTCGTTATTTTCTCTTAACGTAGATTCTATATTCTTACGAGGATAAAAAAAGAGACTCTATATTCTCTTCCCACTAGAGTGGGTGCTTATCTATCTAACTGTCATCTGATTTTATCCACGCGCGCACTTTTTATGGTGCAGCTTACACCATATCGAATTATGTCCATATTTCAATTGCTCCAGTTTGATATCTAACTATATGTATGTATCTAGCAATCTCAGTTTTATCGTATATATCTATGTCAGTTTGATTATATCTATCTATCTACATTATGCTCCATGTTATTAAACATGGAGCATAATGTAGTCAAAGTAGACAAATAATGTAGTCAAACAAGTCAAAAAGTGTAGTCAAACAAGTCAAAGTTTTCACAATAAAATTAGCATTACCCAAAAGTACTTATTTGCGAATGTAATTAAATTCTGTTTTCTCTAACATTGAAGTCTTGAGTTATATTTAATTATTAACGCCACCGTACGTCACAAAAGATATACTCAGTCAGGTTATCTTGCCCCTAAACCCGTCACTGTTGCTATGACTGCAGCATAGGTAGTGCCCCTACCACACCGATGGGTTACAGGATTCTTCTGGGTTGTGTGCGGAAATGGAAATCCAGTTCTTTTTTGGGGTTTTCATTGATAACATTGAGAATTATGAATTATATTGCTCTCATATTTTATTCATAATATAATCTCTTTTGTTTTAACACTTAGACTGCATCTAATATTTGTGTACATAAGTGTTTGTTGTTTATCTATCTATCTACCTATCTATCTATCTATCTATGTATCTACTTATCTATCTATCTATCTGTGTTTGTTGTTTATTTATTTATCTGTCTGTCTACCTGTTTATCTAAGTTGGTTGTTTATCTGTCTATCTATCTATGTACATATATATCTGTCTAATTCAGTTTCATAATATCGATGTCTATGTATGTATCTATCAATCTATCTCAGTTTGATCATATCTATCTATATGTATGTATCTATAAATCTCTCTGTTTCATCCTATCTATCAATCTATCTATCTATCTATCTCACTTTGCTCATATCTATTTGTATGTATGTATCTATCTGTTTATCAATCTATCTCAGTTTGATCATATATATCTACATTATACTCCATTTTATTATGCAATAAAATTATTATTAACCAACACACGGTAGAAAACCTTTCAGGTTTTTGTTATAGGATAAATACTCCACGTTAATATCAGCTTATAATATCTTTTTTTATTAATATTTACAATAAACTATTTGGCCATGTGAAATTGTATTACATAACTAACGTTTTTGATCTCATCGGATGTTTATATCTATCTACCTATCTGTGTATTTTCTTGAAAAATCGTTTTAATACAGCAGAAGATTCTTGGCCAGCCTATCAAGATTTTATTATTAATCTATTTATCACAATCTATTCGTATTTGTCTGTGGGCATATCATTATCTAGTAACACTTGTTCATCTCTTTTTCATCGCTTACCATTGTGTATCGTTCCAGGCATCAATCCAAGTTATTATGACCATTCTTTTGGTTCCCATATCTTTTACTTCAGGCTAAAATAAACAAACGCAAATATTTTGTAAAACCACTCACCGTCAATCCCATTATTGTCGGAGCGTCAACACATTTTATAGGTTTTATGTAATATTGAATGATATCTGTCAAAAATCCAACAGCTTTAATAACGGTGAGAGAGCGTTGATAATTAAGATGGAAAAAAAAGTTTATCATTGAATTCTCACCCTCGCGGTTTATACTACGTTCTGTGTTTTATCTCTAACAAGGACTTATTTTTTGTAAGTCGATAAATTTCATTAGCCAATAAACGATTAATTAATGGATGTGGACATAGCATAGCGGTTATGGGCCTGGTGAGTTCAGGTGAAATCATCATTCCATCACTTCCCCCACTGTTAAAAGTAGGGATGATTGGACTTGGTAGGTTTGCCTGACAATTAGCCAACTATCTGATAGATAGATAGATAGATAGATAGATAGAAACTGATTGCGATAAAGTGATAGATAAATAGTTAGATACAGACTGAGAAAGCGTTAATATTTCAGTTCTCTACATATAACTTGTGAAAACTCGTGCGATACCATGTCCTCGTCAGTCGCCAGCGAGGGAAGGTAACAGAGTTTCCGTGGCTAAGGCGCTATATATATATATATTTCATTTATACAAGTTCTGTTAATGACCAGTAAATTCAAAATTATTAGTTCCGTACTGGGTAAGACGTTAAACTACATCCGCGTCCTGGGTAAGACGTTAAACTACGTCCAGCAGCAAGGCCTCTGATCAGGAGGTTTTGAGGAGCATGGGACCACCTCTTAATTGCTAGTGCTCCCAGGTTCCCTCTGACTCGGGGCGGTAGAACCTGTTAGGGTCCCACCTATGGGAAAATACTTAACTATTACCAGTAATACTTTTTTGACAAAAATTATTACCAGCAACACAATTTTGAAGGAAAAAATTTACAAGAAACAGATTTTTGACAAAACAAAATATTATGAGCAATAAAAAATTTTGTCGGCATTAAAAAACCCATTTCCCAAGGGTATGTGTGCGAAAGTGAATGCATCGATCGCAACCGGAATTCGAACTCAGTTTACCAATTTCGCGTTCCGAGCCACTAACAACAGCACCATATACACATCGAAACAATGTTTCTTATATAATATATAATTTTTTCTTCCATCTTTATTCGCAATCAAACAGGGATGGCTCATTATTTACATCGCTAATGGCAAGGCGTAACGTACACGTTAGCTTACTAAGAAACGAATGAGCATTTAGATTAAGCCGCTTAGAACATGTTTGCCGAACATTTTCATTAATAGATTTATTTATAAGTAAGAGGGTACAAATTTAAAAAAAATTGAAATTGACAACTTTTTTCCATTTCACTGAAAAAGACATTAGACACTTCTGTTTCCCCCCTTTTTTATCTTTTCTCACTGAAACAAAGTAATGTCTCTGATATATCACTTCCGTGTTTTTATGCCGTCAAAACGGAATACTTCGTTATTTATAAGTTACTGACAGGCCGTAACGGTCGTGCGAACTAACCAACAAATGAAGGAAGTGACAAGCAGAATTAAAACAGAGATAATATAATTTTAAGATTTTTTCCGTAAAGATTGGTGTCAAAATGAAGGAATACTATTTTTAAACAGCTACAAACTACAAACGTTTTACCATATTAACGAGCATCACCGATTCACTGCTAGGCTTAACCTTGGAACATAAAAAACTAAAATGGAATAAATGCTGTTTTCCACGCAACTCGAGTTGAATCTAAAAATAAATAACTGAGTAAATACATAATAACATATCCTGTTGTGTCTTTTCCGATTTGAAACCCGCCGAAAGCCACAAGAGTTGCCGATAGCGATTTACAAAGAAAAGAATTTGGACGGCTACCAGCACCAATTATGCAGACCACATTACCCTGTCCTCTCATCGCTGTGTTTGGTGAATAGAAGGAATTTTCTCTGCGGCTAGAATTTGGCATGCCTGCGTTGACACTCGACGCCTTTCTCGGTATTTTGTCTATTAGATAAGTATTCGAATTCATTGGATGGCAGCAGAATACGGATTTTGTTTTGTAACGTTTATCGAAGAATTACGGAACAAAAGACTCACGAAGTGTTTACATATCTATCTATCTATCTATCTATCTATCTTTTTTTTTCTTTTCATATCTATCTATCTATCTATCTCTGTCAGTCTGTATCTATCTATCTATCTATCTATCTCTGTCAGTCTGTATATAACGATCTATCTATCCATTTATCGCAATCAGTTTCTTTCTTTCTTTCTTTCTATCTATCTCTCTCTCTCTCTCTCTCTATATATATATATATATATATATATATATATATATATATATATATATGTCAGTCTGTTCATTATCTGCCTATCTATCTCTGTCAGTCTCTAACTATCTATCTATCCATTTATCGCAATTTATCTATGTCAGTCTCTATCTAACGATCTATATATCCATTTATCTCCATCGATTTCTATCTATATATCTATCTATCTATCTATCTATCTATCTATCTCTGTCAGTCTCTAACTTTCTATCTATCTATCTATTTCTATCAGTCTGTATCTATCTATCTATCTATCTATCTATCTGTTTCCTTCTTTTCATATCTATCTATCTATCTATCTCTGTCAGTCTGTATGTATCTATCTATCTATCTCTGTCAGTTTGTATCTATCTATCTATCTCTGTCAGTCTGTATCTATCTATCTATCTATCTATCTATCTCTGTCAGTCTGTATATAACGATCTATCTATCCATTTATCGCAATCAGTTTGTTTGTTTCTTTCTTTCTTTCTATCTATCTATCTATATATATATATATATATATATATATATATATATATATATATATATGTATATATGTCAGTCTGTTCATTATCTACCTATCTATCTCTGTCAGTCTCTAACTATCTATCTATCCATTTATCGCAATTTATCTATGCCAGTCTCTATCTAACGATCTATATATCCATTTATCTCCATCGATTTCTATCTATCTATCTATCTATCTCTGTCAGTCTCTAACTTTCTATCTATCTATCTATTTCTATCAGTCTGTATCTATCTATCTATCTATCTATCTATCTATCTATCTATGTCAGTCTGTATCTAACGATCTATCCATTTATCGCAATCAGATTCAGAGATAACTCAGGAATTTCGGGATGTCGTGGTGCAGCGGACAGAGCTTCATCTTCTGTGACTGAGATCCTGCTGAGGACTCTTTCAAAATGATCTTTCCAGCGCTGAAGTACGGCTTTTTATCAGTTAGGAGAATATCTTTGTCATTGGCTAGAATTGAAGAGACGGCGATCTTTTGGGGACCGTGCACTGCTTTTAAACCATAAAAAAGCTTTCGATTCCTTCAGCAGCCATTTGCAGTTGACGTCCATCTCTCTTTCATATGTCTGATGACACATTGTACTCTTGCTTTACACCTTTTCTACTTGTTTTTTTTTATTTTTATTTTTTGTCACTTATCGAGATCTTATTGTAACACGATTTGGGTTGCTGATGATTAATAATAATGAAAAATTGGAATATCAACAAAAATGAGATATTGATAAATAATCTACCATGGAAAGGGTTAAATAAATATCAGTAACGATAGACTGATAACAACTGATTCCCAGAGAATCGAGGTCTATAAAATGAACCAGGTGACCGGCTGAGAGCAATGCTTGGTTTGTACAACGGGCCAAGTGTTGACAGTATTCAGCAAACAACGCCAGTGAAATCGACATGAGGAGGATTGGGTTTCTTTTTTCAGAGATGTCAGGATTGAAAACAATACGCTGAATACATGCAGATATGTTAACCTTCGGCCGAACGAATTGTTACCATAATGTGAGTTGCAACATTTTCTCTAGGAAAGTGTCCCTTGGGTCAAAGGCGAGAAATCCAATTGTTGTGTCAATTCACTTATGAGATAATAGTATTTGAAATAATAATTTTATTTAATTAGTCTTCGCCCGAATCGGGGAGGTGACAGGCGAAGAAGAGCAATTAAGGAAGGAGGAGTGGCTGCCTGCAACCACTGATGGGTAGTAGATACATACGGGACATTAAGGAGGTAAAAAAATGCTGCTCACGCACAGCAGAGATTATTGGTGGTAGATGTTAATAAGAGAACGTAGAAGTAACCAGGCGGAGCGATGCCTGCACCCATTTGCCATGAGAGAAGGGCAATTCCCCAAAATTCGGAAAAATTTTATGGAAAAGACAGGTTGAGGAAATACTAATTGCCTTACATCTCACTCTACACCAGATTTGTTTTGGGCAGACAACAATGGACTCTTGATGGACATCAAGAGGATTCTCAGAAACCCAACCTGCATCTTGCTCCTCACCAATTTCTAGTCCATAAATACGAATGAACGAAACGAATTCGGTTAAGAGCTAAGGAACAAATGGGAATTAACGGAGGTCGCTCTGAGATTCCATAGCTGCTACCGAACGCGACAACCTCTGACTTCAGGCTTAAGCCAAATTTACCAAATGAGTAAAGCAAATTTTGCTAAATCCGCATGCCCAAACTTACCAGCTTACCCAAGTATTGCGCCAGAGTTAGGAACGGTTTGGGTCGACAAACACCTATTTGATAACACAACTACTAACGAACAATTATACGTAGTATTCGATATAAAAATAGTAAATATTTTTATATATATTTCGAGTGCTGTTTTTCCTCCAATTTTACTGTGCGACTTTGCTCGATTGGACCAGCCCAGTACGAAGATACCTGCGTCGAATCGATTTAGGCCTCGTTATAATCAATCAATCACAACGTGGGGCAGGGCAGATCAGGATCGAAGAGATCACTCCATTAGGGTGTTTTGATACAGATGACTTTTGTAACGGTTTATGTTTAGGACAAAACTTAACTTTGATGCAAAGCAGGGCGAGGTCAGAGAGGTAACAGGTAGTATGAAAAGAGCATGTGATGAGAAAGTGATATGTGCTGGAAAGGTATATATTTGTTCGAAGTAGCAAAGTGGTTTTGGACTACTGTAACCGAATAGGAAAATCTAGCAGGTAACCGTAATGGACTGGTCTTCGTCAGAGTGGTAGGCAATAAGCGTAGGCAATAGGCGAAGACTATAGGCGTAGCCAGTAGGCGTCATCAATAGGCGTCCGCTTATACCTCCACATCAGTCTGTATTTATGGCTGACACCAGCCAATCATATTACTCTGAGGAGGAACCCAGGTGTATGCATATTCCTTACATGAGAAAGTCTTGAACATCTCCCTGCTTGGCTATTACAAATTCAATAAGATTCCCATCTTTCGATCTGGGATGCATCAATGAGGACTTGCGGCAGCTGGACTGCTGAAACAAAGTGTTTGTGATGCTGAAATCAAATTATCTACGCATAGTAATCGCAGATCATTAGAATTCATTCGCCCAATACCGTGACAGCCAATGACACCTTTCCATATCAGAACCAACACGGTCGTTGAAGTTAACCAAGAGGACTAATTTATCCCAGTTGCCACAGCTAGATATCACATTCCGAAGTTGACTGAAGAAATGATCCTTTACGTGCTCAGTACTCCTCATGGTTGGCGTATAACAACTGACCAACAAGGAACTAGCTTTGTGGTCAAGATCGATTTTTAGAGCCACCATTCTATCAGAGACAGCCTGAAGCAGGGAATGTAAGGATTGTTACAGTTTTTTGTGTATATGTGTAACTAGGGGATTTATTTGCATAAAATACAAATTGTGGCACAAGGCCGAAAAATGGAGGGGTAAAGGCTGGTCAACACTAACTATCTTATACCTAGCTAATCTGATTCACGACCCATTCATACATTAAAATTTGCTCATTCACCACAAGAACTCATCCATCACCGTTCAATCCTCCATCCACCATAATACCACATCCTCTCAAGGGGAACCTACAAAAACGCGCCCCAATCCTTAAAAATTTGATGATAATACATAAAATACATAAAATTCTAATAATGATAGAATAAGAGGGGAGGGAGATGAACCCAATAATAACTAAAAATAACACAACATACAAACTAAATATAATTGATGTTAGTAGGGACCGTCCAACCCTCAAAATAGAGAGGCCGCTGTATTCTGCCCAGGGGACAGAATCAATAGGCAACTCTCGCTAAGGGAATGGGAAAAGGATAAAATATTATGCGGGAATGGGAAAATATAAAGCTGACCCAGTCGAGATAAAAGGAGGCCAAAACAAACTGGAGAGGTTGGGAATCTCGACTTGGATCATAACCAAAGAGCGGCCGGGATACAGGCCAGGAACAACACTTACTCACATTAACTAGGTACAATGAAGCTTGTCTAACCTAACCAAGGGGAGGGTTCCACAGGAAGCCACCCCGATGTGCAATAGGTTGGCCTAGAAGAGAAAATCAAGGCTACCCCGGTCACACGAAGCAAGCTGCCTCTTTTACTCACCTTTCGCTAAAGACTGTCGAATGCAATCGTTTTCTATCAGATCTAATCTTCATCTTGAGCTGATGCTCAAAGAATTGGATCAGATGCTGATGAGAAAGACGGTTGCCCCGCAAGACTTCCTCCTTTCGCGTCGTCCAAATCACCATTCGAGCCGTGGCCAGCAGCGTCAGAAACACCATTCGTTTCACCCCGGAATACGGGGGGGGCGACACATTGTCACACGCGTATGCGCGATCCATGGACACAAGCTGTTCGGGAGCGAGACGAGCCGTCAGCTCGCCGACATGGTCCCATAAGGGGCGGAACCGGGGGCAATGGTAGAAGGCGTGCGAAGCCGTTTCTTCTAAACGAAGGCCACACCGTTCACAGTCTGGCAAATCCGCCAAGCCCCATATCAAAACCTTGTCTAATACTTGCTGAAGGTGTGGAGAGTCTGGTCACCTTTCCTCCTCCTGCCCCTTTGGCTGAGACTGTCAAATCCGCGGACGAACCGGTGGGGAAAATCCCACGGTTGGGTCCTTACCCATATTACTCCCAAAACCGAAGCCTACCACAAGTGTGGATAAGGAAAAGGAAGAGGGAGAATGGCGCTTCGTAGTTAGAGGCAAAGGGAAGATCCAAACAGCGGGGCTTCTGTCCCATCATGACCCAGGGATAATAACATCTACAGCCCCATTCCCTCTACCAGCTCTGAGGTCGACGCCTCGGCGTCTTATGAAGAAAATACAAGTACGCAAAAATTAAATGAACCTAGCTGAAAAAAAATTCCAGACATTAAAAGTTGAAGGAGAAATTGGATAAAACGCGGGCTAAAAATCAGAAATCGCTGGGGGCACCGGGCCCCCTATCCTCTGCTCCGTCTTCCCCTTCATCAACTAAAAAGTCATTCACAAAACCACCTCCGCCAAAGTCATTCACAAACTCTCCGTCAAAATCTTGTCATTCATCAAAACCTTCCCCTGTTAAGACTCGTTCCGGCATGACACCATCAACCACTCCTAGAGATACTCCTATTCAAACACCCATTCAATCTCCTCAGAAGAAAAGAAATAGAAGCCCCGATAGACAACCAGCTACTGACAAGAAAAAAAAGAAAATTAAGCCACCTTATCTCCCAGGGGAAGTCGTCTGCCGCGTATCCCCGGAACAGGTAGAAATGGTCTTCGGGCAAACAAAAAACCCGAAGCCCTTAAAAATCAATGGCACATCAATGGCGTTGATTATGGAGGTGCCGGAAAATTTTAAGAAGGCCCGAACATTGCTGACCGTCGTAAGAACTGGCCCGGGTACGCGGGAGATTTTGGGGCAAGATAGAGGAGGCAAAGGCGTCCTTGAAAGTGGTGCCTTCAGCAGCCGTACTATTGGAAGTGTATCTGGACAAATCTAAACAATGTAAAGGGAGGGTCCCTCTTTTTGTTCCCCCATCCCTTTATAGGGCGCTTAAGCTAACATATCCTGTGGAAATCGGCGTCTTGTCTCAGGATGATACCCTCGATACTGAGATGGCGTCTGGATCTATGGGACAAGCTGTCGGTGTCCTCACCCCAGCCATGTTCTATCCGGAAGGACAACCCTAATCGATTTGACAATGGCGCTCTGATTAGCTAGTTTGAATGTCCGGGGCAGGGCGAGGCTCTATCGTGACTTTCAGCGCCTCGGGGTGAATGTATGTTGTTTGCAAGAGACCCGGTTTTCTTCTCATGACCGTAAGGACATACTGTCTAAGGGGTTCGCTCTTTATTCAGCATGTTTTTATGATCGTTCGAGGGGTGTCTCTTAGCTAGTGAGCAGGTATTTGAAGGCTTCATGTACCCTTGTCTTCCCGGATCCGGCGGGCAGACTTTGCGTGCTGGATGTTACCATAAAGGATAAGGTTCTACGTCTCATTGGGGTTTATGCGCCCAATATCCATGCCTTTCTTGACGACGTCTCGTCGGGTAGTTTTAGCGGGGGATTGGAATGCCGTCCTTGATCCCGATATAGATCGTATAGGGCAAAAACAAGGTACTAACAACCCGGACGTGAAACCATTTCGGGACTTTATCGATGAGTTTGATCTTGTCGATAAGTACCGGAATGAACACCCTCGGGAGGTAATATGGACTTGGACAACAAGTGGCAACTCGGCTCCTGGGACGCTTGCGAGCTACCTGGAGCGGGTCTTAGTTAGGAGAGTCGATGTAGGCCCCTTAGGGTGTCCAAGTTTCCATTATATAGTTTATACGGATCATAGCCTTGTCCGGGTCCGTGTAAACTTAGATAAGCCTAAGGTTAGATTGGCTGGCTACTGGAAATTTAACTGTTCATTATTCAGCTCTTACTAATGATACAAAGGGAATTGACGGGGGCGGTTGTGGGAAACGCCTGGTGGGACAACTTAAAATCCAAAATTAGAACGTTTGCTGCCGATTTTAGTCGTCGACTCAATCTAGATAGATTAGTGGCGCAAACGGCGTTAGAAAATAAAGTTGATTGGGCTGTGAAATCCCGTGTTAGTGGGGATATAGCTTTAGCTAAGGCAGAGTTGTCCTCCTTGCTTATCAAGAAGGATCAAACTCTGGTAGTTAGGGCTAGGTTAAAAAGAATGTCTTCTGAGGGGACAAATATGGCCGCTGAACTGCGTGCAGAGGAAAATCGGAACGCGCCTAGGCGACATATAGCGTGCGTCACATTGCCGGATAAGCGGACCGTGACTACAAACGCGGGCATATGTGAGGTCTTTCGGGTTTACTTTAAGGATATTATCACCAGGGAGACCGGTCTGAGCTCTGCTCAGTTTGACGCCTATTTAGCTGACTTTCCCTGCCTCGAGACAGCTGAAGCGGTTAGGTGCGAGGGTCCCATTACAGAGTCGGAAATCTGGGAAGCGCTGAAGCAGGTTGGCCTGGATAAGTCTCCGGGATTAGATGGTCTTCCCTACGAAGTGTACTTGAGGTTGTCGCACGTTTTTGTTCCTTTGCTGGAACTGATTTTCAACCACTGGATGAAGCAGGGGTCTATACCTCAACGCTTCACCAGGGGTGTGATCAAGTTGCTGCGTAAGGGCAAGAACGGTGGGGATGGGTTAGGGAACTTTCGCCCTTTAACCATGTGAAACACTGAGTTAAAGATTTTGGTGAAGATCTTAGCCAACCGTTTTCAGCTTGTCCTGTTTAGTCTGATTGGCACCGAACAGACTTGTGCTATGAAGTGCAGGACTATTCAGGATAACCTTCATATGGTACGCTTGATCTTAGAACAAGTCGACAGTGAAGCCGCGCTGATTAATTTAGACTAGTCCAAGGCCTTTGATAGGGTTGACCATCGCTTTCAGGAGGCTGTCCTCTCGGCGGCCGGTTTCAGAGACGACTTTCGCTCCTGGATCCGACTTTTGTATGCGACCCCCGGTGCGCTGGTGGAAGTGAATGAGGTAAGATCGAAGCCTTTCGTATTGTCTCGCTCCATTCGTCAAGGTTGTCCGCTCTCGCCTTTGCTTTACGTTCTTGCGTTGGAACCATTCCTTCGCAAGTTAAAGGCGAATCCGGTCCTGCGCGGAATTTCCCTGCCTGGGGCTTCCACCTCAGCCAGGTATTCTGCCTATGCTGACGACGTTTCGGTTCTTGTGTCGAGCAGAGTCGAGATTGACGAAGTCAGCAAAGAGATCAGTGGGTATGAGATGGTGACAGGGGCCAAGATCAACCGCGATAAGTTTGTGGGCTTGCGGTTGGGTGCGTGAAAGGGAGTTTCTCTTCCCGAACCTTTCCTCTGGACGGATGAGCCGATCAAGATACTCGGCGTCTGGTTCGGTCCTGATCTCCAGTTGGAAATGAATTGGTCGGAGGTACAAGGGAAAGACGAGATCGCGCTTAATCTGTGGACTCGGAGGAGACTTTCCCTGAAGGGAAGGGTGGAAGCATGTGTTTCACACATCTATCAGATTCTCCTGTACCGACTCTCTGTACTTCCACTCCCGTATGCCAGACTAATTTTATTAGTACGGACCTTGTTCTTTTTCTTGTGGAGAGACAAGGCCCCTATGGTATCTCGCGAGATCTGTTGCCTTCATCCCTCTGAGGGCGGTCTGGGTATGCCTAGCATTGAGATTCGTCAACATATGCTTCGCATTACCTTTCTAGACCGAATGTGCCGCGGTTCGGATGAGGTGGGCACCTTTTGGAAAGAAGACGTCCGAAAACATTTCCCATCCCTGAGAAGTGTGCACTCGTGCGAGGAGGAGGCAGGTCGTACACTCCGAGCCGAGTGCTCCTTCTACTGCGAATGTCGTCGTGCTCTGAAACTCCTCTTACGGACGTCGGATGGCCTCTCCGACGCCCAGGCGCTGTCTCCTAAGGCATTGTATCGTCTGTTAGTTAGGGGGGGGCGTTCAAGATGATCTGATCGGCGAGCTGGTCTTACGAAACAGGAGGCTCGCTCGATATGGCCTTGGGCGCCTGGGTTGAAATGTCTCAATAATGGTTCGCATGCTGCAGGGAAAGTTTTGGTCCTTGAAGCCAGTTCTGTTTTTAGCAATGTGGTGCCGCAATTGACGAAGGCTGAACACTATGTGTTCTGTTGCTTACTAGGTGTTATGAGAGTAGTGATTTGGACGACGCCTCAGAAGGAATTCTATGATGGCGAGAGGTTCACCTCTTCCCAACTGATCTTGTTCTTTAAGCATCAGCTTAAAGTCAAGATTAGGACGGAAAGGCGGCGGTTCCCTTCATCAGAATTTGGCAAAAGGTGTGTAAATCTTGCGCGAATGTGTAGAGTGAAAAGGGCTGACTTAGAGTGGCATTTGGATATCGGTTAGGCTCAGGATTTTGTCCTATCAGGGTTGAACAGAGGCAACCCACCCCGATATTAGGTTAGTTTAGGTTTTTTATTTTTTGAATCTTTAGTTTTCCGTTTTCTGGTTAACTTAGCTAGGGTATGCATGCTCATTGGCTACCTTTTATTTCTGTCCCTATTTTTCTTTTGTTTAATTCCCCATCCCCTCCCTCGTTAGGTGGTCAGTGATGTCAGTTCTCTGTTGGATGCGGGGCGCCTTTCGTTTCGTGTGTGTGATTTTTTCGTATTTGTTGTTGTGTATGAATGTGTGTGTGCCTGTGTGATTGCCTTGGACAAATGAATGTTTTTCTTATTTTTCATAGTCCTGCATTGATTTCGTCCAGTGAACTGATGTTTCTGCCACATTTAGGGATTGTGGGGGTTTTTATTACTAACCCTATTTTGTTTTGCTTCATGTAAATAAGTTTAAATCATATTGTAAATATTCATTGGGGTTTTTTAAATTGTTGTTTTCCCCTCCCCCCCAGACTTTTAAATGTATATATGAGGACTAGTTAGGATTTCATTGACAGAAGAAGACCGTCCTTCTCCAACCCCCTTTTAGGCCTCGTGCCACATTTTGTACATTTGTCCAAATAAATATTGAATGTCAAGTCCAGCTTGTCAGGCAAAGAGAACCAGAAGGACGAACTAAGGCTCTGCTACTTTTATCGAAATATCCACTGCTAACCTGAACAACGCTTTCCTACTGTCTTCGAAATATTCACTGCTAACCTCTGGATTCTATACTCAAAGATGACCGTCATGATGAATAACAAGGATCCGGCAATCTTTGATTTGATAGCCAAACCTACACCCGATTGTAACGACTTCTTTTGATCATTCTCAGAACAGAAAAAGTTGTACCCTCCTTTTCTCTCCACCAATTGTGATACACCAGGAAAACCAATTTCACTCAGTGCAGCTATATCAATGTTGTCCTTCTTTAGCTTTATTGCGATCAGAGCTGTCTTTCTTTCTGGTACTGAGTTGTTGTTCTAGAGAGTTCGTACATTCCAAGAGCAAAGATAAAGTTATTGATGTTTCATAGAGTTTTTCACAGAAGCCAGATGACGATCAGGCCTACCCTGCAGTGACGTGGGACATTTGCCGACCCAGACCCCTTCGCTTAATGTTCTAGAGCCCTTATTGTCATTAGTCTGTGCTGTATCAGTTATTCTCATTGAGTTTTGTTTGCCTTTTAGGGCGTCGGCCAGCCATTGTTATTGTTTAATTATGTGGGACTAATTAGATTTAATTGACAGAAGACCAACACAATGATTTGTCTACAATGGTGAAGGCTTGTGTAGAACCATCCACACTTTTTGGATTTGTCGCTAACAAAGTAACGGTGCAAAAGTCTCGCCGCAGAAACTCCGAAATATTTGTCCTCTGGCAGGAATCGAATCTGTATCCTATCGGTGAACGAATATTTTCTATGAAAATTTCTCGAACATTCACGCCGGTAAATGTTATTAATACTGTTTATTATAAAACAGAGCATTTATTTAAATATTTGTATCTATAAAAAAAATGTATAAACATAAAAATGTATAATCATAAAAATGTATTAAGATAATTGTCGGACTTTGTCCATTTCATAACATATATATATATATATATATATATATATATATATATATATATATATATATATATATATAAGGTTGGTGCAAAAATAATGTAGTTTTCTTACATGTGTTAATATGTGAGAAAACGACATAATTTTTGCACCAACCTAATACAAGTCCACAGAAATGATTATATATATATATATATATATATATATATATATATAGCTTCCAGGCCTCATACTAGAGACGGCAAACTCTGACATCAAAACCCTATATTGTGTGGTCCACTATGCGAGCCCTAAATAGCTTGTAGCGTAGTCACATTTTTTTAGTAGCAATGCCTTTTATTGCTTCTGCTCTGGTTTTCTTCCATTTTCGTCAATAATTTGTCCTAAATACTTTCCCTGGGATATAAAAAACTTCTCGGGGCTAGGTTTGATACCGTATTCTTTTATCCTTTAGAAAATTTCATGTGCTCAAAATGTTTTTTTCGAATTCCATTTTTAATGAGGACATCGTCCAGGTATGTTATGGCAAATTTCAAATCAGCCAGAATCGTGTTCATAATTTGTTGAAGATAGGGGTGACTTTCACAATAAAAGGACGTCGATTAAATTTATACAAGTGCTTGTGTGTATTAATAGTAAAAAAAAATGTAGTATTTTTCATAATTTTTTATGAATAAATGTTGCTCCCGGCCTGTTCCCGGCATTTTCTTTTGTTATCATACATGTCGAGATTCCCAATCTCCCCAGTTTTTTCCCCCTGTTTTCATCTCGGCTGAGTCAAACTCTGATTTTCCCCTTTCCATTATTTATTTTTACCCTTCCCTCTCCATTTGTTAGTGTGCTTCTTGATTCTGTCTATTGGTAGAATACAGCGGCCACTATTATTATTTTGAGAGATAGACGGGCCGTACAAACATCTGTTTTGTTTTTGTCTGTTTCGTTAAAATCTTTGGTTAGTTTTCTGGGTTAACCCACACTACTCATTTTATGATTCATGAAATTTTTATACATTTTTGGTTAAAAAGAAAACAAGTCATTAAGACAATTCCATGAGATTTTTATATCATGGAGTGTTTTTGTAGGTTCGGCTTGTGAGTATGTGGTGTCGCATATATGTAGCATTGAATTGTTATGGATAAGCTCTTCTGGTAAAGGGATAAATTGTATTGAATGAATGGATCGTCATTATCTAGAACAAGGATAGTTAGCGAAGACCAGCCTTTCCCCACTTCCCTTTCGGCCATGTGCCATGTATTTATACAATAATAAATATATTCTTCATCCACTTTTATCTGGAGGTACGCATCTGATAGATCCAGCTTGGAAAAAAAACCTTTCCACCATTTTTTCGAAAAATGTCCTCAGGTGCTGGTAATGCGTAGGTTTGTGATTTCAGACAATCATTTAAGCCAGTTAAAAAAAATCTGCCAAAAGTCGTATTCTATGATTTTTGTTTTTTACATATACTATCGGCTTTGGAGAGGGCACCTAGTTTTTCAAGTCACTCCAATATCTTGTTTATTGGCTAGAAAGCTGCAAAAGGCACGTTACATTTAGGCTTGAAAATAAAGTTCACATTTTCCTTGACTTCAAATTTTACTTTCGTCATTGTGCATCTTCCCTGTCCATCTGAAAATAATTCAAGAAACTTATCTTTCAAATCATTCATTAATTTTTCTGCCAATCTATTTATACCCGGGGTGGGGTCGAAACATCAATTACAAAAAGAATTACTGTAGTTCCCATAAATCGTATAAAATAATCCAATCCTTTCAAAATGAATTGGAGGCGTTTTGTACCACAAAAAATTTAAGACTTTCCAATAAAAGAAATATGGTTAATTTGAATTTTAGCACCCGCACTCAGTTGCCATTAAAAATTTCAGAATAATTACATTTATGTGTAATTGTACTGATTCGAATCTGGCTTGATAAATTTGATAAATCTGTCTATATTTCTGAAATAAGTTATTATGTATATTATTTACATTATTCGGACTATTGTCCTCATCACTTATCAGTTATCTCCTATTAATTCCCCTCTCCAAGTTCTTCACTGCCTTAACCGGGTACTGAACTCACACTCTTTGGGTCCTTTCACTTGATCTAACTAACACCGTTATCCACTGTGCCATGTATGCTCAAGGATATAACTGATAACAGACATCCATTAAACATGGCACATGTAACTAGAACAGACTACCCCAGTGAGCCAAATAAAGGGCTTATTTCGACATTCAAACCACCTGAAGAAGGCCGGAGCGTACAACGGCCGAAATCATTACTGGCGTTGTTTGCATACATTTGCTACGGAGTAGCTACGAATACAATATTTTTTGTTTTGATTATTGCGCACTCAATATAGTTCCCTTGCGCAGTAATTGAGACAAGTAAGATCAGTAAATAATGCCGTTAACTACGTTCTCTTCTGCGCTTAGCTTTGTGCAGCGAATGTATGCAAGCAACGCCAGTAATGGCTGCCGCCAACCACGCGAATAAATCCGAATTTTTCTTGACGATAACTCCAAAACGGTAGATTTTATCAAATTTATCAAGTCATTTTCGAATGAAGCATGTGCAGTTACACATAACGTAAGTATTCTGGAGATGTTTAATGCGAACTAAGCACAGGTGTTACACTGTAAAATAAGCAGAATTATTACCTGAGAATTCTCCTTTAAAATTCTTCTTTTTTTTTCTTGACGCTCCACGTGCAAACATTCATTTGGATCAACAATGGTTTTCTACTTGTTTTTCAATGTTCTTTTGTTAACAATCGAAAAATTACTTCCGGCGTCAAGTTGGGGTTTAGCCTTTTTCATTATTAATTTTACGTCCACAAATTTGTGTTTCTGACCTTCCTCAATTTCTCGTTTCGATAACACTGTATTTAGTTTTGCGACTTTTTTTAAAAAAATCTTTTGTTTTTGCAGTGGCTACTTTTATGTACTATATTTCCGAAAAACAAAAAAACTTTTATTACGGAAAAAAAAAAACAGTCACTTTTGAAATGTAATCCACCGCAGCCAAAACATGGATCTGGTTTCAATCAATTTTTTTTCAATATCCTGCTGTCGGATTTAAGGACGAACAGAATGTCATCTTGAACATGTCATAATTTAGTTTTATGCAACAAAAAACGTTCAAAATTTAGAATCACAGTTCCAACATAGGTGACAAAATCGTTGTCCCCTTTAAAAATATTTCAACGTTTGTAGCGAGAATAAAATAAATAGCTTCTCTCACCAAAAATGCTGACTATATATTTTTCTTCGAAAGAAATCATATATATATATATATATATATATATATATATATATATATATATATATATATATACATGTATGTATGTATGTATTAAATTATAAAAACAAATACAACTAATGTGTGCGTACGTATGTATCGATTGAAGATTATTTTTTCCTAAATCCTAGAAACAATTTTTTCTGTGTTTGCATTCAATGTCGAATTTTGGCCTCTAGGCATTTCGAGTTAGCCACGAAAGACATGTAATCTTAAGAAGCATTTCACGTCTCCGAGTGCACTATTTTAATCAAAAGAATCTTCTCTGAAAAGGAGGTACCTGCCAGTAGATGCCAATTCAATGCTGCTTAAGTCGATACGAAAGTGAAATCTAAAATAGAAACATATGTAAGTAAAAAGAAAAGAACCTTTTTAAAATACTGAGCGCATTTAATTTGAGAAAGAAATTGAGAATAAAAAAAATAAAAAAAACAGTAGAAATTGAACAGTTTTTTTCACCCCACTTGCTCGCTTCCGGTTGAAGCAGACATCTCAACTGATTGTTTTCTTTTTGTGTTTTTAGAGAAAGCAAAAAGTTGTTCAAATGTAGGAGATTGGTAATATTATTGATTTCCGGGCAAAGATCGAATATAAAATCAAATCTTTTCAAGGGCCTTCACTGAATCTTATACAAAACGATTACTGATCCGCTTTTTTCTATCTGTTGTCGAAAATAAGCTCTGCATAATTCTTGACGTGTCGTTAGCCTTTTCTAAAACTGTTTGACAAACGATGGCAGCTGACCTTCGA
Source organism: Acanthosepion lycidas (assembly GCA_963932145.1). NCBI lineage: Eukaryota > Metazoa > Mollusca > Cephalopoda > Sepiida > Sepiidae > Acanthosepion > Acanthosepion lycidas. The sequence continues at coordinate 24,561,265 of OZ010610.1, forward strand.
ACTCGTTAATATTTTTATTTGATTATATTCAAAGAAACACAAACTTCAGTAACAATGCAAAATTATAACAAACTTGAGAAGATTTTGTGAAGCGTTTCATCCGTAAGGATTTCATCAGACTGGGTTTTGATGACGTTGCCACGTCTACACATGCTAGGAAACGAGAGACGCGGGTAGTTTAAAAATTCTTGAAAGAATATTTTTGAAAGAATGTTTTTCATTAATCTAGCCGAAATCATCTGTATTCTTTTTCTTTTTCTTTTTCTTCTCCGTCATCTTTGTCCCTGACTATCACACGCTGTGACAATATAAAATCTTCCAAGAATTGCGATATATTGTAAGAACCCGAACGCAAATTTATTGTGGCAAGTGATCAAGGCACTTTCCAGACATTTTCGTCTCATTGGATTATAATCTCTTTTAGTTTTAATCGAATTAGAATTCCCTATGTCAAAATTGGGGTCCGTTTTGTTATGGTTAACAGCCAATGCTTTCTGTGTGTTGTTATTTAAAATGTCCCTTTTGCGTTCATAAACTAAACAAAATGAAACGCACAACAGAATTCACAATAAGGAAATCCACGTCACTCCCTCTGACAAGTGAGGTGGCATTGTAATCATAAACAGGATTGCATATATACAAAAAATAAACTCATTAATCAACGATACAGGCACGTATGAAAAAATAAACAACAAAAAAATAACTGCTGAAACACAAAATTCAACAAAGATATCAAGAAACAGATTAAAAATGTAAATAAATCATGGTAATGAGTCATCGAATATCACCCTAGAACGACAAAACTTTACGGTCTCCTTAAAACCCACAAAAATGGTATCCCCATAATTTCTGAAATATTCAGTGCCCGCCTCCCACAAAATAGCTAGAGCCATACCCATAGCAAATATAAACTCCTTTCGTTGGAATAATAAGTCCATCTGATATAAAAAATTTACAAGCAAAAATTTCGATTACCAATGGGATCCCCTCTCAGTGGAGTAATGGCATGTATTTTCTTGAAATTTCTCAAGCCTACTATTCTCCAAAATATTACATTTGTCACCTTTGTCCCTGACGATCCCACATTGTGTCATATTTTTCCAAATGTTGTTTGTTGATATATAAAATTATATATCGTGCCATATGTGATATAAAATGGAATGACAGGGTCAAGAACAGTGCAATACTGCAGAAATGTAACAACATGACAGCCATTGAAACCATTCTGGCAAAAATACAACTTAGGTTAGCTGGCCATGTTGTGAGAATGGATGAGAATAGGCTTCAAAAGATGGTGCTGTATGGACAACTACAAAACTTCAAGTGTTCAGTTGGTCGTCTACTTTTACGCTACAAAGACAAATTGAAAGACAATTGGAACGTCTAAACTTAGTTCTGAAAACATGGGAAGCATCAAAAGGAGCGGAGTTGCGTAAGATATGTTTCATTAAGTTAAAGAGTTTTGAAGACAGTAGACTGAAGCACCGTGATTAATTTGTCAAGCTCTGAAGCAGAGGCACCATCAACATCCTGCTTTAACAAATTTCATCTGATAGTGTAACTTTGTCACCCGAAGTAAGTGTGGACTAGTATCACAGTTAAGAATGCACAAATGCAATATGTCTTTCCCTTGCTTGACTTTCTCCACAATAGCAACTGCTAGCATACATAACTGTAAAACGAAAGGCACTATGCAACACTGAACCTCATTTATCATTCACGATAGGAGAGTCCGCCATATATATATATATATATATATATATATATATATATATATATATAATTATTTATTTAAAAATATGATTCCAACACGCTACATGCTACGCTTCCAACACGCTCAAGCGAAATTTTTGAAAAAAAAGTTTCGCTTGAAGATGGAACAGAGCTTACTTTAATTCAATTTAATTCAAATAATTATACTGAAGTTTTCGGCTCTTTTTTTGAAACATGAGAACTCTTATGTAGCGTGTTGGAATCATATTTTTAAATAAATAATTATATTTATGCTCTACTTTTGTATCGAGCACGATTTTTTAAAAATAATAACAAAAATACTAAAGAACTTTGGATTATTTACCTAACCAGTTCTTTCTTATTTTCTATATATTTTCATATATATATATATATATATATATATATATATATATATATATATATATATATATATACGAGACATATATGATATATGAGATGAGATGATTTCCTTACCAATACAACACCGCCATTCATTAATTATTCTGTTATTTTATATATATATATATATATATATATATATATATATATATATATATATATATACACATGATGGACTCTCCCATCGAGTTCGAGGTATCAGGTTCCAACGACCCCTAACTAAAAATATGCATGCCTATGACGGGCATGACTTTTAACACCGACTCGAGAATTGCACAAAAGACCACAAACATTACAGGAGCATGTATTGTATCCAAGTGCAGCAGGAACACTGTTAGCTGTCTTATTTCGCTTTCGTGTTTCACGCACTTGACTGATTCATACTACTTGATGGTGCATTATTCCTGAATCTAGAACGATACTCTGATTTCTTCATCGCTACCTCTTCAAGTATATATATATATATATATATATATATATATATATATATATATATATATATATATATTATAAAATAAATATAAGATAAAATAAAAGATAAGATTATCCTAACGAGCCAGACAAACCTAGGTAGGTTTGCCTGGCTCCTTAGGATTATCTTAGGTTTTGATCTACTTAATGTATTGAGCACTTTGCGTCGTTGTCTTTTTACTCGTCTTGGTTTTTTGTTCTTTGGACTTGGAGCTTAAACACTTGACGATTGTTTTCGCCTTGTTTTAATGTTCTTGGTTCTTTCTTTTTTTATTCCCCATTTTTTCTCGGGTACCGATTTTTTCTACTGCAAGTTGAGCTATCCGAGTTTTTTTTTCCAAAGAAGTACCACTATATATATATATATATATATATATATATATATTTCAATAAAGGTGCAATTAATTTATAAATTCATGAATCATTCAAACAAAAAACAAATACAGAGGTTAATGATTTAATTGGCGAGAATCCATCGTCGCAAACAATTCAAATAAGATACATAAACCCCGAACCTGTATATGAATGATATGATCCTCGTTTATAAATTACAGTTGCATAAGGTCTTTTTTATTTTTACAACGTTTCGTCTGTTCCTACATTATATCTCTATTTTCGTTGTCCTCTTATTACTGAGAGTAAAAACAAGAACAAAATCTATTTGCATACCTGAGGAGGTCTGGTCTGCTGAGTCTTCTCGGTTCTTCCACCCGTGGGGCGTTTCTCCTTCAGGTTGACACTGCGTGAATCCTCAGAGGAGGAAACGGCCTGGTGAGCGGCGTGGCACCAGGCTTCACGGTCAGCAGCAAGTGTCGGCCATTGCCATTGGTCAATGTGGTACGTACCGAGGGACTTCTTGAGGGAGTCCTTATAACGCTTCCTTGGTGCCCCTCTGTCACGGTGGTCAATGAAGAGTACGTCATACAGAGCTATCATGGGCAGACGATGTTTTCTACCCACTATGCCACCATGGTTGTCTTCTGCTTCACATTGGGGATGGAATAGAGGGTGGCATAACGGCTTGCAACACAAACTCATTTACTATGATATCTCTGGAAGTGACTTTTCTCTTATCAAGTTATCATAAATATTATTGTAGCGTACGTAACAAATATAGCGTCGGGTCGATTCACTAAATGTAGCAGGAACACCGAAATATATAGGTACTACTACTATTTATATTAATGATTCTTCCACGTACAGGATTCAAGAAATAATAACAACTCCAATTTGTTAACCAATAAAATACAACAATAAGCATGAAATAATTTTGCGTTCACAATGTAAATTAAAGAGAAGGAAGTTGTTTCCCTTTGACTGTAGATTGATTGTAATCAGCCGTTTGAAGAAAGTTCTCTTGTGAGATAAATGTTCCGAAATAATTGTTAGAGGAAAGTTTGCATGTGAAGAATTATTAACATGAAGAATACAATTGCTTGAAATGTGTTGTGAATGAACTGGTTTGAATTAACAAAGTTCTGGTTGATTGTGCTTGGCGAAAATTACAGAGAGAAAATTTGTACTTACGAAATTCTGTGTCTGTGTGTGCGTTAAAGTGTGATGAGCAAGATTATGGATTTGTGTTGACGACTGGGATCGTACTGGATCTTACTGGCAAAAAGTCTCCCTATTTAAGGAAAAGAGGTAGGCTCCCACGGAACCGCGGGAAAACTTGATATTACATTAAAAATATGTGATTGGTTAAAAATTAACCAATCACTACACACGTACTAAACAGCATAGGTAAGTATGCTCAGAACCAAAAGATTCATAGGAACGACTGCGATGATTAAATTGTCCTATACAAAGGTAGTATTAATTTATTAGCCAATCGTAGACGAATAAAATGACTTGGAGTGTATGTCGGTGTGAAAAACATAACAACCACTATATTATCAAGGACTGAAGATAATAGTTAAAAATAGCCTTTTTTTTAACCCTCCGCTTTTTTGTGGTGGGGGGGGGTACAGTTTTTTCAATGCCTGAAATCAATTATGAGAAAAATATACTGAGTTGGAATTTGCTATGTTTGCTAGTTTCTCTCAAGTCTAGGGTTTCCGACCTTTGGCTAGGGTCTGTCTACTACGGCCCCGAATGAAAAAGAGAAAGATATTTCTTTCGCCAGATGATTCATCAGCAAGGTTACTTCAGACAAGCCCAGACATATCACGCAAACATCGCTTATGTTTTTTCTTTGATGATATGACAAATATCATTGAGAATTATATACGCTTCACATACAGAAATGATCATTTCATTTTCATTGCAGGTCATAAGGTTATTGCAGGTTATTTAAAGCTAGAAAATATTTTTAGATTATAAGATTTTTTGAGATAATAATGGTTTAGTGCCACAAGTCCTACTATTTAACCCATACTTAGATTCATACCTAATCAGAATTTGATAAACTAGAAATTATAACTTGGATATAAATGGGGGCCAAATCTATATTGCCAGCATTATATAAACAGATCCCTCACTTTATGTTCACTGTAGTATCTATCTATCTATCTATCTATCTATCTATATATATATATATATATATATATATATATATATATATATATATATATATGCTTGAGTGTTTCGTTTCCTACGACTTATCGACCCTTTGCAGGTTATTTAAAGCCAGAAAATACTTTTAAACTTTTAGTAAGATGAGATAATAATGGCTTAGTGATGCAAATCTTTCTAATGAACTCATGGCTGAGGGGAAGTGGAGGATTCCTGCCTTTCCCAAGGGTATTTGGGCGCAAGTGAATATAACGAACACAACGGAGACTCGAACTCGGCTCTCTAACTAAAAATTCTTAGCCATTATCCATTACACCACCCGCATATTCAAGCTTGCAGCACCTGAGCAGAAAAGAGATCTGGTAAAGTAAAAGAAAGAACTAAATACTTTTAATACATACCAATATTATAAATCTGGTTTCATTAAATTTTTTTTGAATTAAGATTAACAGAAAATCGACAGTAAAATGCACGCATGCGCAATTCGAAATATACTGGTGACAGTCTTAATAATTCGAATCCTTTATTTATCAAATTTTCTTTTACTTGACTATTGTGTTTGCCATCTTTAAATCAAAGCTGAAATCGACGTATTTATTTAAACATAAAAACAATTTAGGCACAAAATAACATTGTCGCGATGCGTGTTGTCATCAATGTGTCAGCAAAAAATACAAACATTACAAATAAAATTAATTTTATTTTTCTAACGTTTCATTCCGTTTGCTCTTTCTAAAAAAGAAGACCTGTTTTTTTTCTGCGAATTTAAACAAGAGCAATCTGTTTTGAAGATCCAAGTATAGATTTCAGAGATCTCTTTAGCGAGATTATTACGGACTACATGAAATGTAGCCTGTTCTTTTAGGAGTTTTCAAGGCAAGAAAGAATAAACACCAAGGTTGTTTAGAAAATTTCAACCTTATTCTGTCTGTAATTTCACTTCAATACTACGTACCATAAACTTACATCGACTTATTTTCTTCATATTTCTCAACATGCAAATATATTAAGCAAAATCAATCATGACAACCACAATGTACTTTAAAACACAGAAATCTAATTTGTCGTTATATAAATAAATGGGTATCTATTTTATTGGTCCTGATCTGACATCTCGGTTTCAGTAACTTTCCCACCGCTGTCAGGCTGCCTCTCTGTGCCTTTTTTTTTTATAAATACTTTCATGATAATTGTTCAGATGAGCTTTTCGCTATGGTAGCTAGACTTTTTAAAAATTTAAACGCAGTACTAGACAGGGGTCCTGGATATGACAATAGACTACACCCGCGTCTTGGGTAAGACGATAGACAACATCTAAGAGCAAGTCCTTTGAACAGGTATTGAGGAGCGTTGAACCACCTCTTAACTGCTGGTATTCCCAGGTCTACTCTGACAGTGGGTGGTAACACCTGTCAGGGTAACAGCTATGGGCAAATATTTCCCTCGCGAAAAAATGGGGTCAAAACACTATGAACGTATACAAATAGGTATAATACCAACAATACATTTTTGGAAAAAAATATTACCAGCAATATATTTTTAATAAAAAATTACCAACATTATATTTTTGAAAAAGAATAATGCCAGCAATAAAAATCTTGTCATTGAGGTTGATATACCGTAAAGGAGAACAAACAAACACAGTACTAAACTGGCGTCGAGATCCTATCAATTTAGAGTTGAGCTGGCGAGATGTAATCGCAAATTCTATACTAAGAGTTCTTTTCTCGCACTTCTCACTTGTGGAACTCCTTTCCAACTCCATGCTTTCCAGCCAACATTAATCTGAAAAAAATTAAATGCAATATCAATCGCTATCTACAATCCTCCAGATTACTCTTTTTTCTTCCCGCTCATTATTAATATTTCTGTTCCTAATTCTTCCACACTCTGTAACCGTTTGTGTCTTAGTGACTTTACTGCCTTGTATGGGGTGATGAATCTTATTATGTTGCCTGTCACTTCTGGATGTCGGTGATCATGGCTCTCCACAACATATTCTGCTACCAGTAAACTTTGTCTTTTCACTATCCCTTCAACTTCCTGTTCTGCCATCCATTTAGACAAGGTTTTTTAGCTAAGGTTGCTCGCTTTTACTCTCTGTCCCTCTTACTTTAAAAAAATGCCCTGGGAGTGTCATATTCTCTATTCCCTTCCCCCCCATCCAATATATGTTTCTGATTCTAAGTGTAAGTATCCTTTTTGTTTCCATTTTCCTTACAACTTCTTCTCTGATCATATGTTTTATCAATGATATTCATAACATCCTCCTGTAGAACCACACACTCGTTATCTGAACTCTCCTTTTCGTCTGTGAGGAAATTATCCAGCATCCACCCACTTAGAATAACACTGATAATACATAAACTCTTGTGAAAATTAATTGAAACAACCGCTTTAGTTTCTTGCACCATACGGTTAGTCTTAGACCCACTGTTGCGACAGGGTGTAATCGATTTCTATTTTTACTCCGATTAGGTCATCTCCAGGGATGTGCAGTAACATGAACCTATTTTCGAGGTGTATGATGAAATTTATTTGGCCTTGAAAAATATTGCCGTGATTGCATCAGATTTTTATCACACCTAGACGCTATTGTCTCGACTGTCGATTGGTTGTCCTACGGTTATCGTCTTCGATAACTGGCAAGCCTTACCAGTAAACAAATCAAAGGACTATGGTCTGGCCCAGAAAGTCTATTGATTTAAATTGAATCGAGAATCTGTTGTCAATTTACAAGGAACAACTTCTTGGAATGGACATGTGAAGTACTTAGATGTGCAATGGGTCATGTTCCATTAAAATACGAAATAAAAGTGAATTATTGTTTTTGTTTCAATTAATTTGAACAAAGGTGTAGATGTTCAACAGGCTTTTATTTGTTTCTGCTTTCGTAATTCTTAATTCTTTGTTTAATTTTAGAGGACATTTTTTGCTATCAAAATACACGTGCCGTTGTCACATTTTCTGTTCTTTGTCAAAACCCTTCCCAGATATGAAAATATCTGTCCCTGATTGATTTGGACATCTCAGGTTTGTAGATCGTATACTGGACCATTTCTCCTGCGGGCAATCATACATTCCGTCTTCTCGCAAAAGATGCTTAACCTTTTCTTCTCACAATCACTTAATACGTTGTCTAGGAGTTTCTCCAGTTTCCGTTCAGTGTCTGCTGTTAACACACCACCATCTATATATGGTATGAGGTTAAAATTGTGGTCGTTTACAATGAATCCTGCCATGATTTCTCGTTTTCTCATGATCGCCTCGATGTACAGTTTGACGATGTCTGGTGATTGATTCATATCTATCTATTAGATTGGTGCAAAAATAATGACGTTTTCTCACATAGTAACATATGGGAGAAAACGACATTATTTTTGCAAACAGAAAAAACTATCTATCTATCTATCTCTGTCTTTCTCTCTCTCTCTCTCTCTCTCTCTATATATATATATATATATATATATATATATATATATATATATATATATATATATATATATATCCGATGCAATGAGAACGAAAGTAATATATACATTCTAACATTGACAGTATTAATGCAAAGGAGGGCTCGATACCGATAGTAGATTCATAACCATTTTGTGTTCTTACCCGTCGAGGTGCAATTGAAATGCACCGAAACGAAGTGTAGTGTGTAAACTGTTTTTATCTATATGATAAAATTATAATATGTAGATAGATAGATAGATAGATAGATAGATAGATAGTAGACATGAAATTTATGGGATAGATAGATAGATAGATAGATAGATAGATAGATAGATAGATAGATAGATAGATAGATGCTAATAAAGACTTGAATAGACAAAGATATATATAGAGATTTTAATAGACATATTTGAATAGACTTAATTAAACCGATAGCTAGAGAGATATTTTAATAGACATCTAAGACATTTGAAGAGACTCAGATACATTTGAAAAAGTTTATATCTGAATAGATAGATAGATAGATAGATAGATAGATAGATAGATATGAAGTGTATGAAATACATAGTAGACATGAAAGTTATGCGATAGATAGATAGATAGATAGATAGATATGAAAAGTATGAAAGGTATGAGATAGATAGATAGATAGATAGATAGATAGATAGATAGATAGATAGATAAAACAATTGACCACATAGTCTCTAATGAGCCTCCAACCACACAACGACGAAATCATCTACAAAGAACAAAAATCCTCTAGTTCAAGTGTGATTTTCAATAAACGATGAAAATAGTTTGTCTTATAATTTCTGCCCAGCAGTAGTATGGTACTACATACACTTTTATCTCTGTTTATACTTCTGTGATGAGTTGTTGTAACACTATTTGGACTGTTTTCCTCATCATTGTTGCCATATTCACGACATTTCGCCCATTGTACGCTCTGGACTAGTTATTGAAATTTCAAACTCAACACTTTATTTCGTCCAACGGGATAGATTTTTCTACTTCCACGGGACATGCCTCTGCCGGCTGTTTCACTATCAGTTATCACACTTTGACCCAAGGTTTTTTTCACCTCAACAGTAGCCAAGTATTGAATTCACAACTCTTTGGCAAAGTCATTGAATTCAACCAACGCTTTTATTCAATAGCCTATGTGGCATCAGAGTATGGATTTTTGGAACTTATAAACCTAATGTCACTTTCATTTTTTTTTTTTTTTTTTTTTTTTACCAGAGCTCATATTATTTGTTGATAGTATTGTTTTTCTCTAGCACTTCTTATTACTGTTTTCCATATTGTATTCGTTTCTATGCTTAGATGGTTTTGGAGATGTTTGTGACTTAGCATATGCACAGATTCCTTAAGTTTTCGTATTTTTCCAGTGATGTTCTCTATCTATTATTTCAACCTTGTCACTCAGGAAGCGGTAATTTCCTCTTGTGATACAGCTTTACGGTGTTTCTCAGTGTTATCATAAGAGGGTAACCTGTTTCTCCTTTATATTTCTTAACACAGCTGCATGGCATGTTGTACACACAGTCCTTAAACACGTTCTCCTCTATGAAGGAAGAAGCGCCTGTAAAATGTTGAACCACTTTTGAAGGTCGTCTTGATGTTATATGGATTACAGAACTTTTCTATTTTTCCCGATAATCCCTTCACATAGGCTAGGCAGACTGAAGTTGTTTGCTGAATGTTGTTATCCTCTTACACCCTTCTATTCCAATTTGACGAAGCTGTTTTCATGTACCTAGGGTATACTGACCATTTCTTGTTCATATATCTCTGGGATGCCACTCATGACTTTTAGTTGATGTTGTAAACAGCATGAGATCCCTTTCTTTACATTGTTTGGATGGTGGGTGTTGAAGTTGAGGTTATTCTCCAGCGAATGTTGACTTGCGGTATACGCATGTCTTGAACCCATGGCTCTGTTCGACATGTTAGTATGTTTAGAAATACTACTTTGTTGTTTTCTCTCTACTTTGTTGGAATTGCTTTGATCCTAGGAGAGTTAATTACTCTTCTTCCCAAATTACGTGTTCCAAACGTTTTATCTCTTTAGGATATTTAGCAATAATTATTTTATCATCCTTATTTTAATAATGTCTTCTTCCTTTATCACATGCACTGTCCATGGTATATTCAACATATGTGGAGTCTTTTCTACAATGGTCACGAATCTGTCAAACGACCACTTTATTCTGGAAGTTAGAAAGTCTAAAACATCTTGTTACGATTATAATATTATATTTTCGATCTCTTATTAACACTTTATTAAAAGTTATGACTGAGTCTGTTAAACTGAACATGCGCTATCCTTGTGTGCATTCATTTGCGTCAGTCAGCCCCTGTTTTTTCATTACGGAATTAAATTTCTGCGCTGGATTGATAATTTATTCTAATTTTCTGTTTTTAGTATTTTCTGAATTATTTGTCTGATATTTTCTCTTGATTCATTCTAATTCCGGCATTAACAAACTTTCACATGCGTCGAATAACTTTTTATACTGAAGTCCACAGATAATAAAATACTCTTAGACTCTTCTTATTGTACACGTTAAATAAAGTTGTTGAGAAAGAACACACTTCTTTCAATCTCACTTAACTCGTTCTGTTTTAACATACAGTCTATTCATTCCCAAATACAAAGTCTTTCCTTTCATATATATATATATATATATATATATATATATATATATATATATATATATATATATATATCCTCATCGGTGCAGGGTTCTGAGTTTCATGCACCACGCAAACTTCAGGTGTTACGATGAAACTGATTCTTACATATATATACCCGATTATCGTAATAATAAACCATATATATACTAGCAGCATGGCCCGGCGTCGCCCGTGCTTGATTCAAAAACCGTACGACTTATACAGCAATCGCTATCACTTGACTTAAAATATTTTTGCCCTTCCTTGCCTTTAAAGGAGTGCCCTTTGCCGTGCTGATGTTGCTACATGCCTTACTTCTTGCCTATCTCACAATGCGAATTTTTTCTAAGCTTTATACTAAACATTAAATCTGTAACAAAAAAGAACTAAACAAAATGAAAGGACTCGTAACTGGAAAAACCGAATGAAAAATGAAAGTTAACAACAAATACTTGTATCTTTCAGAATATATATATATATATATATATATATATATATATATATATATATATATATATATTAGGTTGGTGCAAAAATAATGACGTAATAATGTCGTTTTTTGAAGTTAGAAAATACGTCAAAAAACGACATTATTACGTCATTATTTTTGCACCAACCTAATACATATATATATATATTTATATTTAGTTTGTTTACTTTTTTACGTTGCTGTGTCGCTTGATATATTTATGCTTGCTTCTGTATGTGTTTATATGCATATGCGTATGCGTATGTGTGTGTATGTGTAGATATATATATGGGTATGTGTGTATGCGTGTATATGTATATATGTGTGTATATGTTTGTCTGTAGGTAGGCTTTTCTGTCTTTCTGTCTGTACTGAAGAATGTTTGTACACTGTACACATATATCTGGAGGTACTTTTTAATTTTCTTTCACCTCGTGTGCAGTAGTGCGTAGGTATATATGAAATATGTATTTTTTTATATATCTGTGTTTGGAATTTTCGTTTTTTATATATTAGATGGTGTTATTTTTATGCGTATATATCTGTTTTAATGTCCTTTCTTTCCATATTGTTTGTTTCTCTGTTCTATTAGACCCTTTTTATCTATGTATATTTGCCCGTTTAAGTTTTAATAAGTTGTTAGAATTCGTTTAATTACACTTTCAGTCTTAAATATTTCTTGGTTGTTGTAACGGTGTGTCTATGTCAATGTATGTGGGTGTATGTACGTGTCTTTATCGGTGCCTGTGTGTATGATGAGTTGGATGCACATTGTGTATGTCTTTTTTTTGGGGAGAGTTGTAAAGGATCGTAATTTTTTTTGTGTCTATATATCTAAATACGTCTGCGTGATTATGTATTATAATCTTATTGTGTATGTATTGTCTTTTGCAAGATATCATCCTCCCCTGCCTATCTTTAGAATTCAAATGTATCTATGTTGCCATGAAGTTCAGAGCAACATTTGATATTAACGTTTATTCCAACTTAATTTCAATAAAAACAAAATAAATAGAATAACATATGTATTTTTCTTTTTTCCTCAGTAATTTCATATTTTTAAACTTAATAGAGATTAAATTAAAATTTTGAAATCGTATAATTTAATATTTATTAGTTAGAATAAATTCTGTTTTAGTCTAACCCCACTATTAAAGCATTAAATAATTATTATAACCTTAGATCCTTGTCAAGTTTATTGAATTCTCGTATATTTGTATTTTGATTGGTTATTCCAGCTTATGTAACAGTGTTTCCCCTTGCGAGGGGATTAATTGATTTGGACCTTTTAAAACCCTTTATTCTACATTCAACCGCATCACTTGATAAGACACCAGAGGTGTTGAAAGAAAATGCCTATTTTTGTAGTGATTTTATAACATTTTTATGTTATAATTTTTGAATAAATAATTATATTCGCTCTACTCTGTATTGAGCACTCTTTCAAGAACAGTAATTGTTGGTTATTGGAATTTATTCCGTATACACCAATCTTATACTTCGGTATACACACGCACACACACACGCATATATATATATATATATATATATATATATATATATATATATATATATATACATATATATATAGATAGATAGATAGATAGATAAATAGATAGATAGATATACATATATAATATTGGAATATTTCCTAGATGTGTACATTTTAATTTTAACTTATAAATCTATCTTCGTAACTTCAACCATATAAGTTGTTTGCATGTATGCTTTTGCATTTTTTATTATCATGTTTATTTTTAAAACATTTTTAAAATACCTTTTCATAACTAATAATTATATTAAATCAATATAAGTTATAATATGAATTCCATGCAATGGGTCACTTCTATTTTATGTGTAAGATGTACATCATTATGCGTCTATATAAGTACATAGGTGTTGTTATGTTTTTGTGTTGTACCAACAACTGTTACATATTCCTTGAACTTATGAAAGGCTATAATCTGGAGCATATTTTCTTTATATCAATTTTTTTATAATTATATATATATATATGTGTGTGTGTGTGCGTGCGTGTGTGTGTGTGTGTATTTATATAAGATACCGTACATAGATTTTGGTGGTAAAAACGTATTCGGTGTATTTTTACTAAGTATATATTAATATATTTATAAATATACATACTATCCCTCGCCGGTGAGGGATAATATAAAGCTCTAAGGTGAAATGATAATGTCTGTTCTTTTTCTAACCTCCCGATTCAGTTTGCTTCTCTACTGTTCCCTCTTTTTTAAAACTTATTCACTGTTGTCTACATCTTGAATGGATTTGAAGGAAACCAGATTATGAATGTCGGTACCATTACTGAAATGATCTTTTTCCTCTAACCATTGCTCAGTTGGGAAGACAGTGGGTTTGACACAAATCAATTGTAAACTGCTTTATTTTGGCTGGGTGACTTAATTTTTTTCAGTGATTCATACAACAAATGTTGTCAAAATGGCTAAATGTCTTATCTGAAAATCTGGATAGATTATACTCTGTTTTTTATATAGATATATCTCAAGAAAAGTTTTTAAAGAAAAGATGTATGAAAAATTGGAAACGTTTTTTTGACGCATTTAATCCGTTAGGACTTCATCGGTTTATTTACGTCGTGCATTCATACTCGCACGAATGAAAGACGCTGAAATTTAATAATTTATTATTTTTTCAAATATCTTTTGCTTCCTATCAAGCCAGTTTCATGTAGATACTTTTAGTTTTTGTTGCATCATCTTTATTATTAAATATCCCATATTTTGGTAATAGAAATTCTGCTGAATGGTGAAACGTTGTAAGAAAATGGAAGCAAATTAACTGCACATTAACTGTATTATTCTACACACTAACTCACGATCACAATAGAAAAGAATTTAACCAAACTCAACAAAATATTTGTCACAACGACATTTTCAAAACAATAAAACACTTAATCAATAAAAAAGAAAACAACAAACCAAAACTTGCAGAAGGATGTTTGCTAGAAAGAATACATTGGAGAAACCGCAAGAAGTTTAAATAAAAGATTATATGAACACAAAAGTGGCATTTTAAAACATATTAAACTAATTATTTGCTCACCATAATGGGACCGACTACAATTTTGACATTAAAAATGTTAATCTTATTAGAAGATAAATCACTTCACTGAGACAAAAATGTTTAGGAAAGATTTTAAACGCTGCTTCATCCATGGTGGATTTGTGTCCAAGCTTTTATGTTTCCACATTCTTGAAAGATGTTCTTCATCTATAAATATAGTAATTTTGAAATATATATATATATATATATATATATATATATATATATATATATATATATATAAATTTGTAACTAGAGGTGTGAACTGAAGAACCAGAAAAATAGGAATACAAACATGTACAACTTAATCAATACAAACCAAAACAAGCTAAAACTTGCAGAAGGATGTTTCTCCATCACCAGTAATGATTGCCAGAAATAATATATTGAGGAAACCTCAAGAAGTTTAAATAAAAGATTATATGGACGCAAAAGATATATTTAAAATAAACACCCTCCAAAACGTATCGGTTTTCAATGTAATGGTACTGACCTCAATTTTAACATTAAAAATGCTACTCTAATTAAAAGAGAAACTAATTCACTAAGACGAAAATATTAGTAAGTGCTTTCATCGCTATTTCATCTACTGTAAATTAACAGTGTGAATTTAACATCTTCAGTAGATCCATAGTAAATTTGTATAACGTATGTCAGAGCCGCTTTTTCTTCTTCTAATTTGTCCTTCAGCCCTCAGAGTAGAATAAACTTCTATGCTTCTGCATGGTGTCTCTGTATCGGTTCCTTGGTAAACGTCATGGTTTCGCTTCTCTGGGATGCCGTTATCTGCCATCAGGGATTAAAACTTACAGTTACACATAAGGATCCTATCGTGTCAGTACGTCCATAACAGTGCGGCTACTGTTGTCCTATTTTGTGAAAGAAATTTGGACCATGCAATCATTACCGGAGGAGTCTATCGATGCCATGATATATTAGGTTGGTGCAAAAATAATGACGTAATAATATCGTTTTTTGACGTTAAAAAAACATCAAAAAACGACATTATTACGTCATTATTTTTGCACCAACCTAATAGTTACGGTTGTGCTTTCTGGTGATTAATCTGTGTGTGTTTTAACATATACCACTTTTGAGGTGTTGCTGCCTTGCCTCTCAGTTCTTTATATCCCAATACCAAGTTTTACAAAGCAGAGCCAAATACAGATCATTCATAAAACAGTACATTCTATATATCCTCATAATATGCACTTCGTGCATCCTTCATTACAACAGCCTTATTCAGTAACCCTCTACCTTGAGTGGCGCTTGGAGTATAATAGTATATAATAAGGTGGAACTTAGTCAAACAAGAGATAATGGAACCATGAAGAGTTAGTAATTGAAGTAATTTCTACAGTAATAAATTTGATTGACTCGGAAATCACATGTTTTACAATGCTGTTTTTTTTTTTACACTGACCCGAACAGCAATATCAAGTTGCTTTTTTTATGGGGTTATTTTCAGAAATATATCGGTTCCTCATCCTTTTTTCTCTGTAATGGGGTGGGGGGATGTTCATCGAGATATATTTGCAGTCACCAGGATTCATTTTGGATTACTACGTCGTGATCAAAATTAGCCAGATTCCTTTTTTCTTCTTAAAAAAAATCAAACATTTATGCAAAGAAAAAGCAGAATTGTAAGTTGCATGCATTTTTAAGGCATGCGTGGAACTATGGTTCAAGACGAAGTCGAACATTTTGTGAAATAAAGTGTTATTTTATACGCGACAAAGGACTTTCTTAACTAATGAATAACAATAATAATAATAATAATAATAATATATTGACACAGTCATATTTATAGTCATTGTGAACGCCATAAATCTTTTGAAGACATAAGTGGAGCCAAGGTTGAAGAAGTCAAACGGTCACTATTTACATTATTCGGACTAATGTCATCCTCTTTGTCGCCATATTTATTACAACGTTTCGGCTATTGTACGCTACGCCCTTTTTTAGGTGGTTGGAATGTCGAATTGAACCCTTTATACATTATGGGAACCAGTAATAAAGAGTGCCAGAGAAAAACGGTAACAACAACAAATTGCAATATGAGCTCTGGTAAAAACATGTAATGATAACAGCAAAAAAAAAATGCATTATGAGCACTGGTAAAAATCATTGCTGAGATATTAGGTTTATAAGAGCCAGAAATTCATGCGCAAGGACACATGGCACAGTGGATAAAGGTGTTGGTTAGTTCCAGTTACAGGACCCAAAGAGTGTGAGTTCAATACCCGGTTAAGGCAGTGGATAACTTTCAGTGGGAAATTAGCAGATAACTGACATCTTTTAAAAATGTCACGTGGAGCTAGAACAGCCTACACCAGTGAGCAAAATAAAGGGTTCAGTTCCAGCGTGCAACGGCCGAATCGTTGTAATTAATATGGCGACAGAGATGGGGACTATAGTCCGAATAATGTAAATAGTGTACATAATACCTCATCTCAGAAATATAGACAGATAATGAAGTGAAACAGTTTCTGAAGTACGTAACAATGCTCCTTCTAAACTAATGAATAATTATAATAAAATATCGACGTCATGAAGTGTTTCAAGACTTCAGATTATCCTCCTCCTACACATTTTGCCAACCACAACTAAAGTGTTCGGTATGCCCTATTATTTAACCCATAGCTGGGACTTTATCCCATATAGATAAAGTCTTTCCCAAGGGTATTTGCGTGGAAGGGAAGAGAACGTAACGAACCGGGATCGCTGATTTTGAGTTTCATTTTCCTCGTGGGCAGAAACATGAGGAATGAGACATTTTTGCGCAAAAAAAGAAGGGAATTGTAATAATCGTGAAATTTTGTCTTTAGAAATCTGGAAGAAAAGTTACATATTCGAAGAAAAAAAAAGATTCCGACAAATTCACGAAAGTTGGCTACATTTTGAAGACAAGCCATTAAAAAGACTACCTGAGACGTTATTTGTTCACATTTACCAAATTCAATCTTTTTATTTCGTTTTGTTTCGCTCGATGTATTATTCCCTTTGAATATCTTTCAGCCGAAGCTAACTTCAGTCCATGTTTTTTTTTTTTTGTTTTTTTTTTTGCTTATTCACTGTCGTTCAGCTGCTGTAGACAGATCGTCTTGTCTCAAGAGTCAATTTCAATGAGATTATATTTAACCGAAGACGATAAAGAATCATTTGTATTTTTTTTTTTAAGATTTACCAAAAATGCAATATAATGTAAAGCAAAATACTTGTTACTGGACATTACTTCAGTATATATACACACACGCAATTTCCTTACTAATCTCTAAAAAGAGAAAGACAGCATAAAACACACCGATGAACCTAGAATGTTGGATGGATAATAGTTTATATTAAATACACTACGTCTCATAATAATATCCAAATCATAGTTTATTGATAAATAAAATAAATTCTTAATGTAATATATTAGGTTGGTGCAAAAATAATGACGTAATAATGTCGTTTTTTAACGTCAAAAAACGACATTATTACGTCATTATTTTTGCACCAACCTAATAGCATATATTGGGTTGGTGCAAAAATAATGTCGTTTTCTCACATATGTTACTATGTGAGAAAACGACATTATTTTTGCACCAACCTAATACTTTAATTTATTGTAACTATCGTTCTTATTTTGATAATCATACAAGTTATCGAAGACACAAGGTTTCGGCCAAGTCCACTCTGGTCGTCTTCAGGTTCACATTGTTTTGATTGTTCTAGAATATCTGTGGATTACTATATTTTTTTGTTTCTTCCTACAAAACAATGTACATCGTGTACACAAAACCATTTCGTTAATCATTTCTCCCCAAGCAAGGCGGGAATGCTATTAGTACGCAGCGGGGGGGGGGTTACAGGGAGTGAAAGTGAGAAAAAAGAATGAGAATATAGAGAAATGAGGAAAAAACAAAAGATGAATGGGATTCAAGAAGATAGAGGCTGAAGATTGATATTGCATTTGAATTTTTGAAGGTTGTACTTATCATTGCAGCAAGTAAACGGAAGAGAGTTCAACAGACGGGAAGTGTGAGAAAAGAAACTGTTGGAGTAGAAGTGGTGGTTGAAATTTAGTTATTTCAATAGTAAACAAGTGGGACCTAGATCCCAATCTAGTAGCACGCTTAAATTCATGTAGCTGATAGAGAGATTGATCTTTTAAACACTAAGTGAAAATAAGGCATTTTTAACCAACTGCTATATCAATTATGCCACTGGGCATTTTGAGGTCATATAATGATTAGCAATATTTTCTAGCTAGATTAATTATAACTGAGTAGAGTGTTTGCTTTGTGCCAAATCTAAGATTTGCTTAGTAAATCACTATATACATTATTCTGTCGTCCTGAAGAAGGGCCCCGGCGCATATCGAAACCATTTGGCAATGAATCTTTTTTTTTTTTTTGCTAATAGTTTTTTCTTTCGCCTATCGAACTCCCTTTCGATTTTTTGCTTCCCTTCGAAATTGTAAATGTGACACCAATCAACATCTTCTGCTTTCATGAAACCAGTTCTTTTATTGCCCTTTTCCTCACTGTCTCCTCGCTAATGTCTTCTCATTCTCTTTCACTCCATCTAACCCCTGCGTCTTAGTGGTCTTATCACCTTCCTTTGAGTGAAATGCTTAAAACAAAGATAAAATTCTGGACATCTGACACCACATATTTATTTCATGTTTCCTTTTAATTTCCTAAATCTTTAAAAATACTTCTTTTGGATCACAACTATAACATGTCATGTTCCCCTCTTGTCTTCAATATGTGCTCTAATCTCTCTTTCTACGTTATTTACCCTAGAAATACTAACCGATTCTAAGTATAATAGAATATAAATTGTAACAAGAGTAGATAAGTTTGCCTATCACCTTGTTCACACTCTTATCCAGTCTTTTGTACAGAAGTAAAGGTGTATCCCCTTTTCCTGTTGCTGATTGGCTTTCTGATTTCTACTGATGTCTCTCCTTGAATTTGGAACATTTATTGACCAATTATTTTTCTCCTCAATACGAGTAGATATATTCACTATCGACAGGTTCACACTCCTCCCAGTCTTTTGAACAGAAGTAGATTTTTATCCCTTTTTCTCTGCTTAGTATTGAGTTTACGCTTCATCTTAAAGAATTTCCGTCTTGGGTATGACGATAAACTACATCGAAGTCCTCGGTAAGACGATAAACTACGTCCAACCACAAGGCCTCTTGTTTTGAGTAACGTGAAACCAACTCTTAATTGCTGGTCTTCCTAGGTCAACACTGACCAGGGGTGGTAGCACCTGTTTGGGTCACAACTATGGAAAATAGTTAACCTCCCCAAACTAGGGTCAAAACACTATGAAAGTATAAAATAGCTTTTATTACCAGCAATGTATTTTTGTAAAAATTATTACCTGATATAGATTTTTGAAGAAATAATTTATTACCAGTAATAAATTATTACTAGCAATTCATTTTAAATAATATTAACAGCTACATATTTTTGAAAAATATATTACCAGCTATACATTTTTGAAAAAAAAATATTACCAGATATATACTTTTGAAAAATAATATTTCCAGATATACATTTTTTGAAAAAAATATTACCAGCAAAAGATTTTTGAGGAAAAAATATTACCAAAAATAGATTTTTTGAAGGAAAAATATTGCCAGCAATACAGTTTTTAATAAAAGAAATATTACCAGCAATAAAAACTTTGTCGGCATTAAATAACACATTGAGGTTGATATGCCGTAAACCAAACCAAACCAAACCAAACCTAAAGAATTTCCATTTCCTTTGTAGAATTGTCGCATTATTGGGGCGAATTGATGAAAACAAATGCATATACGAGTATGTTTGTTTGTATTTTCTTTAAATGTCTTCGTTAATCAGGTTCAGCCTATTCTTAGCATGCTTCTGTAGAAACACAGTTGCCTTATGTTTCTTCATCAGTAGCGGGAAGACAGGTGTGTAGAACAGCAAGTAGATATATTATTGAACAATCAAGTCTTATTAAGAGCTACCAACAAAAGTATATTGTAGAGAGCCATGATCAGCTACATCCTGGAGAGCCATGATCAGCTACATCCTGGAGAGCCATGATCAGCTACATCCTGGAGGCAAACGGCACATAGAAACATTTCGAAGCTCTTTGAACGGTGATTTTAGGTTTAACAAAATCAAAAAGTTGCAATTTCCAAGAAGCCTAACAAGAGTCGTAAGGGTTAGGAGAGCTGGTTATGCAGAAATACTCAGCACAAAACCTATGAATATAATCGTTCGATTCATTGTTATTGTAATGGCGTCTCTCTATCGACTGAGTATTCTGACGGGAGAGCGTCTGTTTATGCACGCATACTATGTCACTTTCTGTTTGCCAAGTACCATCAATGTCAGGAAAGATATCAAAATGTTTGGGCTACTTGCGACAATATTTCGTTCATCTAATATAAATAATTAAATAAATCACCGTCTCTTTCTCTGTCTCAGAGAGACAAAAACAAAGACAGAGTTATGACCTTACATTCTTACTTACTAGATTAAACAATATAGACGGAATCATGACACATATTGCCTATTCAAGGGGCCAAACATCGAATAATGCTTACGATTCTTTAAAAGATATACACATGCGCAAAACATTATTTGAACGTTTTCATCCAAAACAAAAGAATCTAACTCCGTTTGAATATTGGTTGGGGAATATTTTTGGCGTGTCCAAAATCTTTGATTTCTAACGTTTTCGCGTAAACTCTTCTATTTCGTTTAATGTAGTAGTAGTAGTCGTAACAGTAGTAGTAATAATATGGCGTCTATTAAAAGTATATTTTTATTATATATGATGTACATGATAGAAATTATTATGAAGATTTGATAATTATATTTAAGTAATTCATCGACTCTGAAAGAAACCTCAACAGAATGCAGAAAGCACTGGACGGTCGTTTCGTCCTATATTTGCGACTCATATACATCATTTCTTGAACCGGCTTCTACCGCTCTAAAGAGAGCGGCTTGGTGAAAGTAGTCGTGGCTTCAGGGGGGACAGTCCTATGGTTACAGGGAACTCAGTAAGAGTTCCAACACGGAATATGTGTGCGACTGGCGCTATATTGAATCTGATTTGCAATTTCTCCGTCACCGAGGCCCGGTGGAACAGTTGGTATGATGTTTGCTTGACAACCTGTCAGGGTTTCAATTCTCGACAGTGGATGCGCACTGCTGATGAGTCCCAAATATAGGACGAAACGGCCGTCCAGTGCTTTCTGCATTCTGTTGAGGTTTCTTTCAGACTCGATGATTACTTAAATATAATTATCAAATCCTTCTAATAATATATATATATATATATATTACAATAAATCATTCAAACAAAATTTTAAAGGTGTCTTAACCTACCAATTTCTCGATGAATGTTATGATCCTTGTTTTTAAAAATTATAAATTGTATAAGGTCTTTCTTTAATACGCAAGTTATTTCAACTGTACATTCAGCCATCTTCAGGCATGGAAATTATTTTGTTTTTGGTAAAATTCATCGGAGACGAAAAAATATAATGCAAATCGAATTTTTTTTTTAAATGTGCTATTGTTAACGGATACACACTTTTGGAGCGTGCAAACGCAAGGCTAAGGTTGATTTTTTTTAAAAGAAAAATATATAAGAGACTCCGTTTTTTATTAATATGGCAATTTGAGTATTTTTTGTTGTCGGACTTCATCAGTGAATGTGGCATGAACTAAATTGTTCAATAAATAGAGCACTGTCTCAGTTGTTATCACGAAAATTGGCACGTCGGGTCAGTTCTTTTAAATCAAATACGCGGTGCAGTTCAATTTATGTTACAATGAATCATTCATACAAAAAGTAGATTAGTAGCGTTAACGATATAAAATGATGAAATCCCTTCGCTAACAAAATTATATATATATATATATATATATATATATATATATATATATATATATATATATATATATATATATATCATTAAAATTAAGGACGCGATTTGTTCAACACTCTAGCTGATTTTTACTTTTTGCTGAATATCTTCTGGAGACTGCTGGATAGGGTGAAGTGGTTGTGTATGAGTTGTTTATGAGGCTTTTCCCCCGTTGGCTTTTTGCTGTGTAGTGTGTATGTGAATTATGCTGACATTCTGTTATCTTATATGGCTATTTTATAATCTTTCTTCTCTTCGTTGAAAAAGTTTTCACTGGAAGATTTGTCAAATGATCTCGTGGCATCTACTTGTTTATTGATAGCGGATTCAATATTCAATATAAACTCTATAAAAGTCAGCTACATTTGCATCGAGAACAAGACACAAATAATAAATTACAACAGAAAAAACAAATAATAAACCACCCGCACTGATTAAACCCACGTGTAGCTGCAGAGCGAAGAACGAATGCCCCTTAAACAGAAATTGCTTTCAAAACAATGTAATATACCAAGCCACTGCAAAAGCACCAGATAAAGAAGAAAAGCAGTAACTGAATGACACTAAAATCAGAAACTTTGCACACAAAACATCCTCTACAAATAATAAATACGCGATCAGCTAAATGCTTTCTAAACATATCGGAAAGATTAAAAACAAAAAAAAAACAATTAAACAAAAAGTATTACAGAAAATGAGGAAAACAGCATCAGCCTACGATAATAAATCCAAAAACTGTAAACTCAGTCTGGAGGAGAAAATATCTATAATTACATTCCCAGATCTACACTGGCTAAATAAACGATCAGAACACATCTCAAAAGGCACACACGAAAACAGATTTTTACTACGTTACTTAAAAATCAAAAATTAACCCGTGAGAACATT
The DNA here is from genome assembly GCA_963932145.1 of Acanthosepion lycidas. Taxonomy (NCBI): domain Eukaryota; kingdom Metazoa; phylum Mollusca; class Cephalopoda; order Sepiida; family Sepiidae; genus Acanthosepion; species Acanthosepion lycidas. The sequence continues at coordinate 24,584,871 of OZ010610.1, forward strand.
TTAATACACCCTCCTCTATATTTGATATTGAAAAAAAAAGAAAAAAAATCGAATGGAAATGGAACTTTTGTAGTTGGTTTAGATCTCAACAGAACTTTTTGAGTGTTGCTTCCAATCCAATAGTGTAGTGACTGTAAAAACACCCCCGTTCTCAAATTTTTAGAGAAATTACACAGATACTTGTTGGGTCTTTTCCTAGCCAATAATATAGGCCACTTCTCTGTCTCGTCAGATTTAGGTAAGTATCTGGTTATATTTCTAAGACGTGGTATTATGTACATTATTTACATTATTGGGACTATTGTCCTCATCTTTGCCGCCATATTTATTATAACGTTTCGGCCGTCGTACGCTCCAGCCTTCTTCAGGTGGTCGGAATGTCGAACTGAACCCTTTATTTCGCTCACTGGGGTAGACTCTTCTAGTTACACGTGCGACGTTTAATGGATGTCATTTATCAGTTATCTCCTGCTAATTTTCCTCCAGGACACATGGCACAGTGGATAAAAACGTTCGTTAGATCCAGTAACAGGACCCAAAGAGTGTGAGTTCAATACTCGGTTGAGACAGTGGAGAACATTCAGACGAATTTAGGTCAGTTCACTCTTGTATTGAAGTCGGAACTTATTTTGTGTGTTAACAGCATTCTTAGTTTGTGAATTCTGACCTAATTATTGCTATTTTGCCTTTGCATATATTTTAATTCAGTATTTTTTTTCCTATGCTTTTCTTTCTCTTTTATTATTTATTACAAGAAAGTGATATCACCCCTGGTCAAGGTGGACCTGGGAACAACAGCTACCAATAGATGTTTCATCGCTCCTCAAAAACTCGAAACTCACGATCAGAGGCCCTGCTGCCAGATGTAGTTTATCGTCATACCCAGTACTACATCTGACTGGAGAAAATTTAGTTTCTACTCAATTCTGATGGTGCATTACTAGTTTTGAATTTTGGATTTATTGAATGGCACAAGTCAGTTTTTCCACATTGTATAGCTAGAGCTAGATTAATGCAGAGATGGAATAACAGGCTCTGATTACCCATAGTGTATGTATGAAGTGTGATATTATCTGCATAGGTAATGATCAGAGATTATTTCTGGAAAGGTCTTTAATATAAAGCAGAAATAAAGTAAGACAAAATAAACAGCCTTTGAGTGACGCTAGCTTTGTTACCATGGGCTTCGGAATACAGGCATTAAAGACGGCTATCATGGAACGATAGAAACGAGTTGATAATTTCGAAAACTCTTCCAGAGTTGCAATAGCCGGAGATTTTGTGTACTAATCATCTATGCCACACCATATCTACAGCCAAAGAGGTGCTCGCTCTGGAGATATGTTTATTATCAAACGCTTCACTGATTATGTAATTAGGGCAGTTGAGACATCAGCAGTGGATTAATTGGAGCCAATCCCTACTGTTTGTTGTTCAGGATGTTATTTCTGTTGAGGTGATAATGAGCATTCTTGTTGATAATAGATTCAAATAATTTGCTGATTGGACTAAAAAGTCTAATAGGGTGATATTTTAAAGGGGGTCAGCACTAACCTGCATTATTGAAGACAAGGTCTACAACTGACACATTCCAATCAGATGAGACAAATTATCTTCCAGGCAGCGGTTAAACAACTTTACCAACATTGGAGATTATACTGGGCTAACGTTCTTTATCTGGACCAGTATCCTTCGTAGTCTTTTGAAGTTTCTGGAAACGTCCCTAACCGAAATAGAGGAATCACAAAGTTTGAGTTCCTTGAAATAGAGAAGATCATTTTAAGGATGGCTTTTGTCGTCTAACATGGAGTTAAAAGCAAATTGTCTGTTATATTTAACAATGAATCCGCCTCATCTCCTCCTAGATATGGATTAATTAGTAAGATTCGTATCACTAAATCATTATTATCTCTTCCAACCACCAAATTCTTACAATTTAAGATATTTGCTGGCAATAATGACTTGCAAAGTGTTTTTAAGCCGTCAATCGAGCAACAATTCATCTGTTTACATCTACGGATAACTAGCCTAGTTTACAGATAGATGCTGCCATCATTGATCAAATAACCCTTTAGAATGTGATAATTGTTTTATTATATACCGTGTTCCAATAACATGAACAGATTTTAAAGGGGAATTAAGTTTAAACGTCTAATGATTTTTTCTTTCTTTTTCAGATTTAACAACTTAAGTCTTTGGCAATTTTAACCATGGAAAGATTAAAGTTTCAAGAGTTCTGTCAGAAAAATTGTTCGTAAATTCAAAAAACAGGGATGTTGATAGACAGATTTTAAATGTGAATTAAGCTTAAGAGTCTGATGATTTTAATTGACAAATTAAGTCTTTGGCAATTTCAACCATGGGAAGATTAACAATCAAAAGTTTCAAGAGTGCAATTGGAAAAATTTTTCGTAAATTCAAACAAACTGGGTCCATGGCAAATGTGAAAACACCATTGCGTGCTCGTTTACGCTGTTCAACTGAAAACTTTGCTACAATGCACGAGAATGTGGCCGAAAATCCAGACACCTCGATTCGTCATCGCGCGCAGGAATTGAACCTCTCCACAACAATGTTACATCGTTTCCAACTGCACTCTCGGCTGGTCGATCAAAACAATCTCAAAGTGCGCGAAATACAGTTCTGTTTAAACGTCCATAGGCTATTAAACGTAATAGGCTTCGATAACTTTAACACGTTGATTGTTAAGTTATTGGAACACCCTTTACTAGGAGGGAACATTTCATTTTTATTACAAATCTTAGTTATTTTTCCGAACCTCATAGAAACCAAATTTCGCTTTCAACTCTGTCCTTGACTGACTATAAACAGAGGGGAGGTTTGAATGTAGGACTTCCTATGACACCATTTTCTGTGATAGAGATGATACGAGTGGTTATGGCAGGCGATCATTCAACTGGCTATTCGGTCTTTGCTTATATTTTTATGGTCTAAAACTCTTGATGCCAAAAAGAGACTATTCGAAATCAGTGAGTTTGTTTTGCATACAGTCTACCTCTGTAGATTAAATAAATGGCTCAGTTCAGAATTCCCTATAGGTTAACCATATCGATATACGCGTTAGTTATGCCAAGGGGACAGATTGTGATATCTACAACAAAAATGAGGACCATATTCTGAATATAAATAATGTAAGGAAAAGATCATGTCTGCTGCTCTGTGTCTTGACTGAAACTACATTTGAATTGACAAAGAACCTTATCAGCGATGTTGGTAAGAAGTCTGTCCGGCGGGGTGCTAGACAGTACTTTGCCTACAAAAGGGAGACGAGATATATTAAGGTAAACGCTACAGTCATCCTGATAACAGTAATGCCTGCAATATTCCTTTCCTTCATACTGAACGACCATCTTACAAGTCACCTGATACGCTCTCTTCTGTCAACACCTTTTGTATTAAGTTAGAAGTTAAACAAGTCTTTAATTCCCTCATTTTCACATTTCCAAAGAGTGGAATGTTAAATGTCACTCTTTGGCTGCTATATGTGTCAATCGTTTCCGTTAACCTCTTATCATGATATCAGGATAGTGCCTATTTGGCAATTTCCCTGGAATTAACAGGTTAATTAGATGAACTCTTCGGAATGAATGGCAAGAATTTCCCTTACATAGCGAACTGGTTTTCTCTTGAGCAGAAGTAGGAGTGATTGAAAAATAGAGCAAATCCAAAAGATTTAATGGAAGCATATAGAATGAGTAAATCTGATTTTAGTTTTGATGCGATTTAAGCGGAAAGACCTAAATATATAATCTCTATCTATAAAAGGCAGAATGTGTGTGTGTATAACGAATGCACGGGCGCAATTTTTGACAGATTTGCACCAAAATTTACATGCACATGCACATGCTCCAAGTTAGCGGGAAGGCCAAAACCGACTTTTCATTTCCCAACTCCCATCCATAGTGGAAATAATCAATTTTTCATGCTTCTACAACAGTTTTCATGTAGTTTGCGGCCATTTTTACTGGTCAGAGTGAGAGCCAATAGCTGGCTGCCACGAACAGGCAGGAAGATTCTATTGACCAGCGTGAGAGTCAACAGCTGACTGAAACGAACGTTAACTAGCATGCTAGCATGCAAAAAAAATCAATAGCTGCATTCGTCACAAGTGTGAAAAATTTAAGTCTGCATGGTACTTTACTCCAATTGGCTCATTCGTTGATTCTTATTCCGCAGAACTGGGATGGGTGTGAAAAAGTATTTGTTGTTAATATTCTTTTTTCATTCGGTTTTTCCAGTTACGAGTCCTTTTTTAAAAGTGATCGTTTTTTGTTCATTTTGTTTAGTTCTCTTTTCGTAACAGATTTAATGTTTAGTATAGAGCTTAGAAAAATTCGCGGTGTGAGATAGGCAAGAAGTAAGGCATGTAGCAACATCAGCACGTGGAAGGGCACTCCTTTAAAGGCAAGGAAAGGCAAAAATATTTTAAGTCAAGTGATAGCGATCGCTGTATGAGTCGTACGATTTTTGAATCAAGCACCGGCAACGCCGGGCCATGCTGCTAGTACATGTATGAATATACTGAATGTAACAACAACATTGTCCAAATCTAGTCACTGCAAAATTGCCCAATTGTTAGATTAGGTTTTGAAACGTTGTATCTTACAAATGATTAACGATACTGTACTGGAATTCTCCAAGGTTTTTATAACACTATTGGAATCTACATTGAGCAATAAAAATGTATAATTACTCTCCAAGCTTAACAGAAGAATCGGGATGAAATCGACCATAAACGAAAATGACATGTTCATCATTAATTAATCATAGCTAAGGATTGGAAGCTCATGAACGATTGAAATAAAGTTCAAATATAAATATATTATTATGGATTAATTTTCCAAATTATTCAAGATGATTTGCGCCCTCTCTAACCTTTTAATTTTCTGTCTTAGAGTAACAAGTTGTCACACAGGTTTCAGGTACGATTTCATTTGCAAGTTTTTTTTCACTACTCTTTTAGACTGTCGTAGCTAAAACTCCTTTCTCAAGTGCCAAACATTTTATGGATTGAGTTTGATTTTTTTTCCTAATTGATCGCTTGAGCTCGAAGTTGAAATGAAGGTGCCTCTTCTTGTTTTGACCTCCTCATTCATTTTTCTTCTCTACTGTTCCTTCTTTTTAAAACTTATTCGCTATTGCCTTCATGGTTCGCGAATGGATTTTGAAAATAGAAACCAGAGTATGAATGTTGGTAACATTACTGAAAAACTCAATGATTTTTTTCCTGTAACCATTGCTCAGTTGGGAAGACAGTGGCTCTGACACAAAACAATTCTAACTTTTAAACTCCTCTATTATAGCGGGATCACTCAATATTTCCTTCTGTGATCCATACGACATATGGCTAAATGCCTTAACTGAAAATCTACATAATAGAAACTCAATTATATATATATATATATATATATATATATATATATATATATATTAATGAACAAGTTCTTTTTACTGCCACAACAAGTCAAAAATCATTTAAATATAAGGATCATATTTCCCCTTTTATTGCTAAAATAGATACAAAAGTATCTCGTTTAAAAAAAAAGTGAGGGTTAAGATGCCGAGCTGAGAAAGATGAAACAAATTCTGATGATTAATGCTTACCCTGAATATGTTTTAACAACTATCATTGAACACAAATGTAATAAGTTCAATGATTCTAAGAGATTTGGACCCCCCCTAAGTGTCCTGTGTATTTAAGACTCTCGTGGATTAGTCCCGAGAATCAAATATTTGTAGACAGATTTAAAAATTCAATTAAACGGTGTTTCAATTCTGCTACTGTTCGAAATGTTTTCAGTACAAAAAAGGCTACCCCCTCACCGTAAAGATGTCTTGCCTACCATGTTCATTTATATATCAATTCAAATTTCGGTCTGTGATCGGCTATGTGGGCAAGACGATCCAAGACTTAGAGGTGAGGATCGCCCAGCATGTTCCGGGTAAAGTGCGTAGGCACGAACCAATTACTACCGGGTGTTCGCAGACTCATGAGTCAGCGACTGGTGAACACCGTTTAACTTCTGTCGATTGCAGGACGAATTATTCTCCCGATTTCTTTTCTCTCATACGCGAGGCTAGGAATAGGCTCTATTTAGACATCTTGGAGTCTATTGTTATTAATATGCAAAGTCCAGCCCTGTGTAGACAGAGGGAGATGAAATTCGGGTTGGTCCTATTTGGGTAGATTACTGCTTAACCTAAAAAATATTTAGTAATTTAGTTTTTTCCCCTCTTCCTTTAATTCCCCCCTTATTTTTCATCTTGGTAATCTATTGATTTTAACATCGATTGTTTTTCTTATCAACTTCTTTGTTTTTTAACTGCCGAAGATTATTTCTCTGAAGTGCAAAAGGCACCTTAAATCCCCCGCCTTTTTTCTTAAACGAGGTACTTTTGTATCTATTTTAACAATAAAACGTAAAATTTCATCCTTAATTTTGACTTGGTGTGTCAGTAAAATGAACCTAAGAATGAAACAGACTGTGGCCGTTAAGTGTGGACCTAAATGCCCATTTTTATATTTACACTTTCACTATTAAATATAGTGTTGTGGATTCCGGGTTGAAATCCGGTACCAATAAATAAAAAACGCCAGGAATAAATATATGAAAATAATATATTAACGTAATAATACAAACTGGTAATGCAGGTTAGCAGTTCCAGGAGTTAGTAGCATATATATATATATATATATATATATATATATATATATATATATATATATATATATATATATATATATATATATATATATATATATATATATACACACACACAGTCTTTGGTATTGAAGTATCGCTGTATGACTTCTTACGGAGTCTACGTGCTCGCTCACTGTGACTCCTACAACGCTGTTACCTCGCCCTCACTCTTTCGGTTACCTACAACCTTTTACTCTGTCACTCTGGACTCGAATCTTCGGTCTTGCTCTTGTCTCGCTCTTGCCTCGCTCTTGCAGTAGTATATGTATATACAGGGTGAGTTCATTTGTATAAAAAGGGGTGGATCCCTGAACACCCCCTCCTTAGATCCCTTTTGGGGGAGTTAGTATTTTTTTCTCTTACGGTCGATAATCAGAGGTTCGGTAAATTTTCTCTTCCTGTTTGACCTTCTAGTTTCTGTGTCTTCCTGTGGTTTTTGAATCTCAAAAGCTTCAAAGATTACATCCATTGAATCGTCATTTTCAGGGTTTGACGAGCTTGGCTCTTCAACCTGTCTTTTTTGTATTTGGTCAATATGTCTTCTGAGGGTAAACTTTTCGCCTTGTATTGTGTACATCACATTTCCTAGTCTGTTAATTATTGTGCCAGGCTCCCAGTAAGACATATTGTTCCTGAACATCCTAAAGTAAACCCGTTCTCCTGGTTTAAATGATCTTTTGGATACTATAGGTGTATGCTGGTGTTTATTCTTGTTAGGCAATACCTTATCAAACACAGACCGTATTTTCCGATCAAACATCACTTCCGCTCGTGAAAGACGGTGTATTTTCGTTAGGTGTTATTCTGTATACTTGGAGAAACTGTTGAATAGCTTTTTCTGTCGGTACATCCCCTGCTTTATTTAGAGCTCTCCTTATTTCTTTGTCGACTTTCTCTATGGTAGCAAACGACACGTTCCGCTTCTTTTTAAATACTGGTTGGACGTTTTCTTTTTTTTCAATTCTAGCTGTAAATTTGTTACAGCCACCCAACCCGCTCGAAAATACTTCTGGAAATTGATTATGTAATTCTTTCTTTAGTTTTATAACTTCTGAGGGTTCGGACTTTATCTTTTTACAAAAAGAACTGATAGGTAAATCCCATACGTCGAACTTCTACATCCAGTCTGTGCCCACCAGATTTTCTGTATCCTTCATTACGAATATTTTGAGTTTTTTTTTTGTTTTCCCGTGAAATTTTACATTTAGGATTACTTCTCCTTGGAATTTTATACGCTTTCCTGGAACAGACTTAGCAATTTTCTGTGTATGTAACATTGTTGGTCTATTAAGCTTTCTCCTTGTTTGTAGGTTAATTATCGTCAAATCTGACCCTGAATCTAGTTGAAATTTTATCTTTTTATTTAAGATTTCAAGTTCCACATTTTTCCTTATGTTAGTATTGTCTTCGTCATGCATTCTAGTACCTACATCGGGATGCCTTGTGATCCATTTTTCCACACGCAAGACAGTTTTTATATTTAAAACGACAATCCTTATTCCAGTGTAGTCATCCACATCGATAACATGCAGATGGGAGGGGGCTTATATTTACTTTGATTTTCGTCATTATTTGCCCTGTACGTTGTACTTTTTTCATTATTACAGAATTTTCGTTTTCTTTCTGGGGAGGGTGAAAAACGTAAACTTTTTTGTTTAACTTACGAATATGAGATTCTCCTGACATCTCAATATCCTTCGAGTCTTTCTTTATACTCAGGCATTTTTGGCAGTCTTCCGATAGTTTTTGTAGTGTTAATCCAGGTTCATTTTGCAGTTTTGAAAGCATTCTTTTGCGCATTTCGCTATCCTTTGCTGAGACTAACCATTGTACAAAAATAAGACACAAAATTGTTTGGGGATAATTCTGCCAACTTGAAGTCGTCGCAATGTTTATTCACGATTGCGGCGAACCTTGAGTAATCCTCATTTTCATCCTTTACAAGGTTAAGACATTTCCACCTTTTGTGAAAAAATGACGTTTTCGGGCTAAAAAGCTCCGTCAGGCATGTAACTGCTTCATCAAACGTTAAATCATTTGTCTTCCTTGACAAAATTTAATCCACGAATTTTGTGTATTCTTCCGTTCCTAATTTTCTGAGTAATAGTCGTAGCTTTTTTGCTTCTGTCCAATTTTTGACAATCGACGTTGAAGATATCTTCATGACGTCTGAAAAAGTCCCCGAAATTTTTATCCTCTTCTAGGGAATATTTGAATGTTTCTATCGTGTTCCATACTGAGTCTTGAGAAAAAGTCGCCTCTTTTTCAATATTTTGTTGTTGTGTATTACTCCCTACTTTTACAATTAGCTCCTGGAGTTGTAATTGTCTTTCTTCATTTTGCATTTGTCTTTCATGATTTTCCTTCTGCGTTTGTAGTAATATTTTTTCCATTCTTTCTTGGAATTGTAATTGCTGTTCATTTTGGTGTTTAACAAGTTCTACTAAAATACTTTTAAAATCCTCCATGGTAAGGGTCTTAGGAAAAAAATCTCGATTTCCGTATTTTAATCCTCGTAACACTTTGTTACCCAGTTGTTGTGGATACTGGCAAAACGGCAATTTTCTCTTTTGAGTCTCCAAGAAATGCAAATTCTTGTCACCCAAGCTGTTGTGGTGAGAAGAGAGAATTTTTTTCTTTCCGTGTAGGTCCCAATTTCTCGACACCAAGTCGTTGTGGTCGGCAAGGGAGAATTTTTCTTTGTACACTTCCTGTGTGAATTCGAATTTCCTCGCCGCCAAAGTTGTTGTGGTCGACGAGAAAGAATTTTTTCCGTGTGAGTTCAAAGTCCTCGTCGCCAAGTTGACAAGGAAGAATTTTGTCTTTTTTTTGTTTTTGTTCTTCTCGTGTGAGTTCGATATCCTCGGCGCTAAGTTGTTGTGGATTCCAGGTTGAAATCCGGTACCAATAAATAACAAACACCAGGAATGAATATATGAAAATAATGTATTAACGTAATAATACAAACTGGTAAAGCAGATTAGTAGTTCCAGGTATACGGGTTAGTAGCAAATATATATATACAGTCTTTGGTATTGAAGTATCGCTGTATGACTTCTTACTGAGTCTACGTGTTCACTCACTGTGACTCCTACAACCTCACCCCCACTCTCACTTTTCCGGTTACCTACAACCTTTTACTCTGTCAATCTGGACTCGACTCTTCGGTCTTGCTCTCTCTTACTTTCGTTTAGCTTTTGCAGTAGTATATGTATATACAGGGTGAGTTCAGTTGTATAAAAAGGGGTTGACCCCTCAACATATAGTGTACCTTAAAAGTATATATATATATATATATATATATATATATATATATATATATATTCTTAAATTTTTCCCTTTGGTGGTGTTAACTGTGTGTAAACGTCGTTTGTAGTGTCTATTGTCCCAGGCGCTTACGGCCACTAATCATTTTTGGGTTTGTTGTTAAATGTTATTCATTTTTATCATGGCTGTTTTTTAAGATATAATTTTGTGTTGCATATCGTATCTTTTGAACAGTATTTTGTAAACAAGCAAACTATAAGCTACCACAAGAATTCAATTTTCCTGTAAGTTACCTCTCCTACATTAATATCTTTACAATATGAAAAAAAATCGTGGTGGCACCCAAGTGTTCATGTTAGTTTGACACCACTAAAACCGTAGTGGTCAAAGACCACTGAACATCTGTCATGATTGCTTCATTTTGATGCCCAGCCCGAAACATCGAGAAGCAAGTGACACTTTTTTTCAACATTAAGGGTAATGTCCACTCGTCCATGTGTGTTAACTTTGATACCTCTAAAACTGAAGAGGTCAAAGACGATTGGGGCATTTCATGCCCAGCACGATTTATCTGGATACAGGTGACGCTTTTCCAGTATTCAGGAAGGGACCCACTTGTCCATGTCAGTTAACTTTGACAGCTCTAAAACTGTAGTAGTTAAAGAGCATTGAACATCTGTCAAGATTGTGATATTTTGAGGCCAAGCAGGAACCATCAGAAGGCAGTTTCCGCTTTTCTAGTATTCAGCGTGGGGTCCATTCGTCTATGGCAGTTAACTTTGACACCACTAACATTGTAGTGGACAAAAATTCTTAAACATCTGTCATGATTGCGACATTTTGAGACCATCACGAATCATCAGGATACATGTTACCCTTTTACAATATACAGGGTGGGGCCACTCCATATCAGTTAACTTTCACACGACTAAAACATTAGAGATCAAAGAGCATTAAAAATCTATGATTGTGACATATTGACGTCAAGCAGGGTTCAACGGAGTGCAGGTTACTCTTTTCTGTATTCAGGGTGTGATCTACTCCTTCATGTCATTTCACCTCTAATATTGTAGTGGTCAAAGATCATTGAACATTTGTTATGAGTGTGGCATTTTGACGCCCTGCAGGAATCATGAAAATGCAGGTAACCCTTTTCTGTATTTAGGGTGAGGTCTACTCGTCCATGTCATTTAACTTTGACACCTTTAAAACTGTATTAGTCAAAGAGCTTTGAACATCTGTCATGATTTTGACGTCCAGCATGTATCATCAGAATGCAGGTCACTCTTTTCCATTATTCAGGGTGGGTTCCACTCGTCCATGTCACTTAAGTTTGACACCTTTCAAATTGTAATGATTAGATTTCACAAAGACTTTCTCTGTTTACTGATATTCCAAGCTAATTTTTCAAAAGTAAACATTAAACTCTCTTAAATTTATCCCTTTATAAAGATTATATTTTTAATTAGTTTTTTAAGTCTCAGAATTAGGTGTTTTACGTTGTCAGTAAGCATGAAGGTCTTTAATTAAATTTAGGAACAACTTTGGTCGAAGATTTCGGTGTTGTTTGTTAACTATTAAATCACTTTTATTTGTTATGAATTTTTTAATGTATTTTTTTATTTATTCAGTAAATATTCGCCTCTATCGTCCAGCGCATGAGTTTTTCCCAATATTTTTTCTATGTATTATTTCATTTATTTACTTATTTAACCAAACTGACAAAACTAAATATTTATGTAATCCAACCCCCACCCCACCAAAAAAAGAAAGAACAATCTACCAAATGGCAATATATGTAAAACATATAGAAAATCACCCAAATTTAAAAATATTTACGTACGAATAATCCACATCGCGAAATGAAACTAACTGCCATATCACTTTGAAGCCCCCTTTCCCGTATGATCACCGAAGTTAACCGACGTTCAGCCTGGTTAATACCTAGATCGATGACCGCTTTTGTATGTGCGCTTGATGTAATGAATAATGGCATGGACTTGATAATAGAAAAGCTAAGTTCCAATTCCAGTTGGGTTCTTTATATTCACTTACGGGCAAATACCCATGTCTAGGAATCTGCTTATTCACTCCCAAGCTATGCCTTTGGTAGTAAGAATTGTCTCCCTAAATCATTATTATCTCAAAGAACTTTAGAACCTTATAAAAAGGTTGATAAACCGTCAAAAAACAAATCAATCAAAAAGTATATCTCTCTTTCGCTCTCTCTCTCTCTCTCTCTCTCTCTATATATATATATATATATATATATATATATATATATATACATACATATATATATATATATATATATATGTACTAGATTTGTTCGTTTTGAGTCCACCCCCAGAATTAGGGATGAACTTGACAGAATAGTGAAAAACACGGAAAACAGCTCTTAGAATTATTGAATAAAGGATCAATTATCAAACTCATACACTGGGAATCTTTTGCAAAGAATGCCGAAAATGTGTGTTCCATTAATCAAGGTAAGGGTGAATATTTTGACGAGAGCAAAATTTAATCTCAAAATAGCTTCTTTTTCTTTTTGTCATAATGAAATTTCTAATAAAAATCCCCTCTCACTTTTTTTAACCGTGTACAATAATTTTCTCTTTTTTAAAGTACAATGCAACTATTTAGGGGGAATATTTAAAATATTACCGAGGGTGTTCTACAATTTTTGAAGTGTACCGTGTATATATATATATATATATATATATATATATATATATATATATATATATATATATATATATATATATATTAGGTTGGTGTAAAAATAATGTCGTTTTCTCACATAGTAACATATGTTAGAAAACGACGTTATTTTTGCACCAACCTAATATATATATGTATATATATATATATATATATATATATATATATATATATATATATATATATATATAATGTGTGCTTGTGGTGGGGGCTGCATGTATGTATGGGTGTGTAACTAGTATCAAATTTAATTTTACGAGAAGTGATAAATATAGACATTGAGATCTTTTTTCATCACCCGGCTGTTGATCAATTATTCTCGTTTTATTTTCTTTTTGTTTTTTGTTTTCATTTTGATTTTGATTTTTTATGTTATTTTATTTTGTTTTATTTTTGCGAAACGCAGGTGGAGATCTACAAGTTCTAAATTGACAAACCCCAGGAAGGCAAATAGATTAGAAGCTGATTTTTAACCTAAACCTTCAACGAACAAGCCCCAGATTTCAGTGAGTGATAAAGAAAAAAACAGAAACCATTTTCGAATGCGTACAAACAAAGTCAACAAATCTGATAACATATGCGAATCTTTGATAGACTTCTGTCCGCTTTTGCAACCAACCAATTTTTGAACCTTGAACGAAAATCTTGATTGCCGTCATTAGTAAACTGCATCCCCTCAAAACGAAAAAGAATGTAATTTCTACCGTAATTCATTTTGGGGTCCGGCATGTTCACATGATTTGGTTAATTTTGTTTAGCAGCATAACCTCTATGGATAATTTTATACTGATATCTAAACAATTTGAACATAATTTTATGGCTTCAATTAAATATATATTTTGAACGCCAGTATTATGCATTCAACTACAGATAAAATATATTGTTGCTCTTTCTTTCAGCCAGTATCTCCCCATTAGTAAAGTCAGTAAAACACAGGGGTGTGGAAGAGTGAGGAACATAAACATTGTTGATGAGCGGGAAGAGAAAAAATAATCTGGAGACCAGTAGATAGCGATTGACATTCCATTTAGATTTTTTAAGATAATGTTGGCTAGAAAACATAGAGTCGGAAGGGAGTTCCACAAGTGAGAAGTGCGGTGAAAGAAGACTATTAGCATAGAACTTACAGCTACATCTAGTCAGCTCAACTGTAAATTGATGAGATTTCGGCGCCATTCTAGTACTGTACTTAAATTTACAAAGTCTTGGTACCATAGCGAAGAGTGATATTTATTCTGTACAATAAAGAAATGTGGCACAAGGCCAAAAGGTGGATTGGGGAAAGGACGGTCTTCTTCTGTCTTAACTATAACTATAATTTAGCTAGCCGCAAACACTGACCCAATCGTACGAACGATATTCCTTACACCAAAACAACAAATTCATACGTACCTTTCTTTCTACAATCACCATAATACCTCTTTGTCTCTATGAAAATACTAACTAGTCCCCATACTTACAATTTATTGCCTGTGGGGGGGGGGAATAAAACAACAATTCTAAAAACTAGCCCCAATGAGTATTTACAAATATGATGACAAAACTATTTACAAGAAACGAAAGAAAATAATATTAGTAATACCTCCCCCCATCACTAAATGTGGCAGAAACATCAGTTCACTGACCGAAATCAATGCGGGACTATAATAGTAGAAAACATTCATTAATCCCAAGCACTCATACTGACATGCACTCACAGACAAAAACAAATACGAAAAAACACTCACGCGAAACGAAAGGCGCTCCGCATCCACCATGAACTAACATCACTCACCATCTAACGAGGGAGGGGATGGGGAATTAAACTTAAAGAAAAATAGGGACAGAAATAAAAGGGGCCAATGAGCATACATACCTAAACTAAAGCATCAAAATTAAACCTAACCTAGCCTAGGATGGCTTGCACAAGTTCAACACAGAAAGAGCAATATCCTGATGCCTAACCGACATCAATCTGCCACTCAAGGTCAGCCCCTTTAACACGACACAAACGCACAAGATTCACCCACCTTTTGCTGGATTCTGATGAAGTGAGCAGCCGCCTTTCCGTCCTAAACTTGATTTTAAGCTGATGCTTAAAGTACTTCTAGCCTCCATAGTGTCGTCCAAATCACGACTCTCATAACGCCTAACAAGCAGTGGAACACATATTGTTCAGCCTTCATTAGCAGCAGTGCCACATTGCTACAAACGGAAGAGGCTTCAAGGACAAAGAACTTTTCCTGCAGCATGCGGACCATGAGGCCTTCAACAAACTTGCACAACGGCACTACCAGCCTGCAATGAACGAATGCGTGACCCAAGTTCTCGACCTCCCCATCACAGCGTCGGCAGTTTGGAGATTTCTCCAAGCCAACTGAGCAAAGTCTTTTGACGACACAGAGGGCCCAACGAATCACCAGCAAGTGAGTGATGACTCATCGTTATTGAGGCATTTCAATCCGGGCGTCCAAGGCTATATTGAGCGAGCCTCCTGCTTCGTAAGACCGAGCTCGTCAATCAGCTCATCACGCTCGGCTCCCTAACTAACACTTGATATAATGCCCTACCAGACAACGCCTGGGCGTTGGAGAGGCCACACGATGCCCGTAAGAGGCGCTTCAGAGCAACACAACATTCACGATAGAAGGAGCATTCGGCTCGGGGTAAACGGTGGGCATCCTCCTCGCTCGAGTGCACACTTCTCAGTGATGGAAAGTTCTTACGGGCGTCTTCCTTCCAGTAGGCGCCTCCCTCATCTTGTTCGCGACACATTCGAGCTAGAAAGCCGATTCAAAGCATATATTGACGAATCTCAATGCTTGGCATGCCCAGACCGCCTTCAGATGGATGAAGGTAACAGATCTCCCGGGTGACTCTGGAAGCCTTGTCTCCCCACAAGCCGGAAAACAAGAGCTTCACTAATGCCAGTAAAGTGTCATACGGAAGTGGAAGCACAGAGAGTCGGTAAAGGAGAATCGAGTAGATATGTGAAACACATACTCCCGCCCTCCCCTTTAAGTAAAGACTCCTCCGAGACCACAAATTAATTTCGATCTCGGCCTTCCCTCGCACCTTCGATCAATTCATTTCTAACTGGAGATCAGGACCGAACCAGATGCCGAGAATCTTGACCGGGCCATCCATCCAGTGGAAAGGTCTGGGAAAAGAAGCTCCCTTACAATCACCCAACCACAAGCCAACAGACGTATCGCAGTTGATCTTGGCCCCTGTCACCATCTCATAACAACTGATTTCTTTGCTGACTTCGTCAATTTCGGCTCTGCTCGACACAAGGACAGAAACCTCGTGAGCATAGGCAGAATACCTGGCCGATGTGGTAGCACTGGGCAGGCCAATTCCACGTAAAACCGGATTCGAAAGCGGACAACCTTGATGAATGGAGCTAGACAATACGAAAGGCTCCGATCGTACCCCATTCACCTCCACCAGCACACCGGGAGTCGCATACAGAAGTCGGGTCCAGGTGCGAAAGTACGGCCCGAAACCGTCCCCCGAAAGAACAGCCTCCAGAACGCGATGGTCAACCCTATCGAAAGCCTTAGACTGATCAAAATTGATCAACGCGGCTTCACTGTCGACTTGCTCGATGATCAGGCGTACCATATGAAGGTTGTCCTGAATAGTCCTACCCTTCACAGCACGTCTCTTCCCAGCCAATCAGACTAGAGAGGACAAACTGCAAAAGGTTAGCCAAGATCTTAGCCAAAATCTTTAACTCTGTGTTAAACATAGTTAAAGGGTGAAAGTTACCTAACCCATCCCCACCGTTTTTGTCCTTGCGTAACAACTTGATCACATCCCTGGTGAAGCGTTTGGGTATAGACCTCTACTTCATCCAGTTACCGAAAATCAGTGCCAGCAGGGGAACAAAAACGGGCGACTGCTTCAAGTACACTTCGTAGGGAAGACCATCTAGTCCCGGAGATTTGTCCAGGCCAACCTGTTCAAGGCTTCCCAGATTTCCGACTCTGTAATGGGACCCTCGCACCTAGCTGCTTCAGCTGCCTCAAGGCAGGGAAAGTCAACTAAATAGGCGTCGAACTGAGCAGGGCTCAGACCGGGCTCCCTGGTGAAAAGCTCCTGAAAGTAGTCACGAAAATCCTTACATATGCCCTCGTTTGTTGTCACGGTCAGCTTATCCGGCAATGTGATGCAAGCGATATGTCACCGACATGCATTCCGAGCTTCCTCTGCACGCAATTCAGCGGCCGTATTCGTGGGCTCAGAGGACATTCTTTTTAACCTAGCCGTAACTACCAGAGCTTGACCCTATTTGATAAGCCAGGAGGCCAACTCTGCCTTAGCTAAAGCTACGTCCCCACTATCACGGGATTTGACCACCCGATCAACTTTCTGCTATAAAGCCGTTTGCGCCGCTAATATATCTAGATTGAGCCGACGACTATAATCAGCAGCAAACGTTCTGATTTTGGATTTTAATTCATCCTACCAGGCATTTCCCACAAACGATCCCGTCAGTTCCGTCTGTATCATTAGTAGCAGCTGGTCCCTAAAATCTTGCTCACCAAATAATGATGAGTTTAATTTCCAGTATCCAGCCATCCTGACCTTCGGCTTATCTAAGTTTACACGGACCCGGACAAGCCTATGATCCGAATAAACTATCTCATAGAAACTTGGACACCCTAAGAGCCCTACATCGACTCTCCTAAGACTCGATCTAGATAACTAGCCGAACCGCCACTATTAGTCCAAGTCCACACTACCTCCCGTGGGTGTTCATTCCGGTATTTATCGACAAGATCAAACCTGGCGATAAAGTGCCGAAACGGTTTCACGTCCCAGTTGTCAGTACTCGAATTTCTTCCTATACGATCTATATCGGGATCAAGGACGGCATTCCAATCACCCGCTAAAACTACCCGACGTGATGTAGTCAAAAACGGCTCGATCTTCCGAAATAAAGCAGGCCGCTCAGAATGGTTATTGGGCGCATAAACACCAATGAGACGAAGAGCCTTATCCTTTATGGTAACATCCAGCACGCAAAGTCTGCCCGCCGGATCCGCAAAGACAAGAACACACGCAGCCTTCAAAGACTTGCTCACCAGCCAAGAGACACCCCTGGAACGTCCATCAAAACATGCTGAATAGAGGGAAACCTCATAGACAGAACATTCTCATAGTCGCGAGAAGAAAACCGGGTCTCTTGCACACAACAGATAATCACCCAGAGACGCTGAAGGCCGCGAGAGAGCCTCGCTCTGCGAAACTCCGACCTCAGTCCTCGGGCATTCACACTTGCTAACCAAAGAGCCATGATGAAAACCGATTAGGGTTGCTCTCCTGCACTGAACATGGCCGGGGTCAGGTCACCGACGGCCTCTCCCATTGAGCCAGTACCCATATCACTATTGATGGTACCATTAGGAGACAGGCCGTCAATGTCAAAGGGGAATGTTAGCTTTAACGATCTATCAAGGGGGTGGGGAGTGAACAAAAATCGGGAACCTCCCTGAAGAAAATTGTTGCAATTTTTTAACGTTTTCATCATCAAAACATAACATCAGTGGAAACATGCCAAATGTTTTATCCATCATGGCCCATATTTGTTGGCCAGCTACTCCATATCTCACCACAGTGAGGACCCTTTTGTCTTTAGGAAAGTTTCGGGGGTCCTCTACGTCTAAATGTTTTAATTTTCTGAAATTTAAGAGAGTTTTTAATTTTTTGGCATGTAATATTTCCTTCTCTTCTATTTCTTTAGAGACGCGACACACGTCTTCCCCTGTATTATATATTGACTTGGATTTTTTTTTTCCAATGTGGTTTCAGATGAATCAGAAGATGGCCTTCTTTGTCTCTTTTATTTTTCAGTTTTTGTTGGTGTGTTTATGGGAGTCTGCATGGGGGAAGGATTGGGTGATGATATTTTGCCAGGTGATTTGGGAACAGGTACCTCCTTCAGGGTGTTCATGGTTGAAGAAACTTTTTAATTGGTTTAATGATGGGGGAGGGACCATGGGATGATGTTTAGTGACAGGGGAAGACGGTGCCGAAAAAAGAGATGCCAGATTTCTTCTCCGAAAATTATCTTTTGGATTTTACAGCGTCCTTAAGTTTTGGAAGTTTCTCCTTCTCGAAAGATGGTTCATACTGAATCATTTTTGTTCGTAGCTTATCCGAGTAGCTGGCCGGAGAGTCGTCCTTGGCACTGGTTGAGGGAGTGGGGCTGTTTGGCCTTTGTTTTTGGTGTGGGACGAGGTCCCGCTGCCTGGGTCTTCCCTTTAGCCCTACCAACGACCTGCAATTCCCCATCTCCCTTCTCTCGAACCGCACTAGCGACGGGCAAAGGCTTTTGGGGGAATGGGGGCTGAGATTTAGACCCAACCAGGGGATTTTTCACACCGGTCCTGGTCGCTGGCATGCCCACTACAGGCAAGACGGAATGAACAGACTCGACCAAAAGGGTGTTTGGTTAAGAGGGGGCCAGAACATCAGAGGCCTTCTTCTCTGTGCAGGAAGAAGACAGGTGACCAATCTGTCCACACTTTCAGCATGCCGGTTTACGCCCGGTTACAAATATCGCAATCTTCTGGCCCTCCACATCCAGGCAGCAGGGGATGGAGATGAAGGCCTTACTATTGATCATTATCTTGAAGCTCCACCCCACCCCCGGTCAGATCGTCTGAGGAAGCACTGAGTATTTATCCAAACTGGCACAGATAAGCAGCTAGATGCTCCCCAACAATCTGAGGAGGAACCTTATATACTGAAACATGTTCCTCCACCTGCCGTCATACTCGGTCCTCAGAGTCAGGTCTTTAGTGATGAGATCACGAGTTGCTGCAGCTTCACAGTTAGCAGGCGTGGGTAACAGTACATCCCACATAAAGAATCATTTCCCTTTAATGACCCTCTGAGCTTTAATACCCAGAAAAATCAAGGGTTAGTGTCTACTGTGGAACGACAAATCTTGTGCGAACGTTTGTCGACCACAAAGACTGACAGAGTTCGTTTTTCAACTTTCTTAAGTTCCACGGGATTAGACAAGAGTCCATCTGCTGTCACTAGATGTGCGTCATGTTGATCTTACACTTAGGCAGGGACTTACAGAAAGAGCGTGTCTCTCCGACCGCTATTTTACCGTCATTATTTTGGATTGTCTGGTTAGATGATACTTGGCTACTTTCGGCCACAATACTGTTGTCATGTTGGCTGGTTTATTTTCAGCATTTTGGCAGCTTTCGGCCACCATCTTCTGGTCTGGAACACTGGATTCTATGACAGTATTTTGGCCCTTTGAGGCCACCATACATTTTTCTGGACTCTTGATTTTTTCTTTTAAATTTTCAACATTAGAAGACACCATACTTTTTTCCTCCATTTTTGAGTTTTTTTGAGAATCCATTTCTAAATTTTTATCCGCTGGGTCATTTTTCTTTTTTTTTTAGAACCAAACAGGTTTTTTCTCACTGTTCTCTTGGTACCCATTTTCTAAAAAAAGTTTTTTTTCGCATAAAACAGAAAAAACAACAAATAAAAGTATAATTTAAACGAAAGATAAATAAGAATAAATCACAATATAAAAGAAATTTAACGAGACAGAACAATAAACAAAAATAAGTTACAGAAACACGTACGCAAAAGAAGACAAAATACGTTAAAAATAAAACCAGTTAACAATTTCAAATTACAAAACTGCGAGTACGCAAACGAAAATCACAATTCAAGAGGGAAAATAAACAAAAAGTTTTTTCTTTTTAAAATAATACAACAGAAAATACGAAACGAAAAATGACAAACGAGTTCACAAAAACAATTGGGCTGCCACTAGAAAATTCTAGTCAGCCCAAACACGAACGAAACACTTAAAGTAAAATAAAGAAAAACTAACAAATAGAAAAATGAATGTGAATAAATATGAAAAGTTACAATAAACACAGAAAAGACTTAAATAAAGGAACACAGAATATGTAAGAGTTATTTACAACAAAGAACGACAAAGAACAATGAAAACATGTAGAAATAAAATGTAAACAAAGAAAACGAACTCTGATGTGGGGCAAAATAAACAATGAAAAAATAAAGTTTGGCGTGGGGAAGTTACTAAAAAATAAAAATAAAATTAAAATTCAAAAATACGTATTAAAGAAAATGAAAATTGATAATAAAGGGATAAAGTATAAAAAAAAGAGGGAGGGAAAAGAAAGAAAAAAGAAATCAAACTTTTGGAAAAAAAAAACTGGAAGTAAATTAAAAATAAAAATAAACTGTACGTGATCAAAGATTGAAATCAAAAAAGTTCCTAATCAATCACAAATACGTCTGTCGTCAAGCACTGGTCGTACACCGTCGGAAAAAAAAACGAACTCTCCTCACAAAGGTACCAGAGCGAAGGGCTCATCCGAACAATTACCATGAAAATATATACAGAAAAAGCAAATAGAAGCAACACTCTGTCAGTGAGTAAGAGACTGAAGCCGATGCGCCAGATCAGGACCAAAAATATTGCTGATTCTACTTTGGATCTTATCAAGGACTTATAGATATATAAGGTATATTCTGGATAGATAAATTGTCTCGCCGGACACAATGAACCGACTTTCTTCGCAACTGAACTATCAATGGATAACCTATAGTCTTTCCAATTCAAAGGTTCACATATCAAGCATCTACTGGAGAAAAGAAAGGTTCATATATCAAGCATCAACTATTTCTTATTTACTTTAAGATATCTTTGTTTCTGAGCTCTTAAAATATATTCTATATATTTTAAGAGCTCAGAAACAAAGATAACCGAGTATTAAACTCACACTCTTGGGTCCTGCCCTGATCTAACCAACGCCTTTATCCACTGTACCATGTGTCCTTGAGGATATCTATATATGAATTTCTGGGTATTATAAACCTAATGTTTTCAGCAATCATTTTTACAAGTGCTCATATTGCAATTTTATTTTCTATTATCATTTCATGTTTTTACCAGAGTTCATATTGTAACTTTTGTTGTTATTATCGCTTTTCTCTGGCACTCGTAATTACTGGTTCCCATATTGTATTCAGTTCTATACTTGGTCGGCTCAGGAGATTTTTGTAGCCTAGTATATGCGCTGATTCCTTAAGTTTACGAATTTTCCAATGGTGTTCCTTGTCTATGATCTCAACCTGATCCCACAGAGGGCAGTGATCTCCCTTCTCTCTCCATATGTGGTCAGCCACGCCTGATTTTTTCACTTTCCCTCGTGTTACAGCTTTCTGGCATACTTGAAGCCTTACATTAAGGGGGCAGCCTGTCTCCCCTTTATATTTCTTTCCGCAGCTGCACGGGATAGCGTACATACAGTCTTTAGTTATGTTCTTCTCTATGGGGTGTCTTACTCGGGAGAGATATCTTCGAAGTGTCGTCAAGCTTTTGAAGGTTGTCCTGATGTTATATGGACCGCAGATCCTTTGTATTTTCTCTGATAACCCCTTCACATAAGGCAGGCAGACTGTTTTCTGAGTGTTGTTGTGCTCCTCTTGTACCCAACTATCCCAGTTTTTTTGTGGGGCTGCTGCCATGTACTCACGAAACCTATCTTAAAGTAAACAATGACATACACTCTTGTGCAATTTATTGAAACAAAACGAATAATTTTGTCTATATTTCTGAGATGAGGTATTTTGTACACTATTTACATTATTCGGACTATTGTCCTCATCTTTGTCACCATATTTATTACAACGTTTCGGCCGTTGTATACTCCGGCCTTCTTCAAGGATACATGACACAGTGGATAAAGGGGTTAGTTAGATCCAGTGACAGGATCCAAAGAGTGTGAGTTCAATACCTGTTTAAGGTGGAAAAGAACTTGGAGAGAGGAATTAACAGGAGATAAATGATAACTGACATCTATCAGACATGGAACGTGAAAGTAGAACAGTCTACTCCATTGAGCGAAATAAAGGGTTAAGTTCGACATTCCCACCACCTGAAGAAGGCTGGAGCGTACAACGGCCGAAACTTTGTGATAAATATGGCGACAAAGATGAGGAGAATAGTCAGAATAATGTAAATAGTGTACAAATAATTTTGTTATTTCTTCTTTCGTATTTTTCCAATGAAACATGATACAGTGCACATGTCCATACTTCGTATGTTCATTTCACGAAGACTTTCCTTGGAGATTAACCACGTATTCTCGATTGGATTTAAATAAGGGTAGATTCCGAGCCAGGCGATAGTACTTTGATTTGCTCAGTGCTATGGATTGTCAGTGTGTTCGTACACCGTTACAATGTTCGTATGCTTCCTTGGAGTAACTTCCATTGCAGACAATAGTCTTAGGACAACTAATCGACAGTCGAGACAACAGTGTCTGGGCGTGATAAGAATCTGATGCAATCACGAATGACGCAAGTCAAACCAATTTCATCATACACTCCGAAAATAGATTCATATTAGTGCACACCACTGTAAACAACTTCATCGGAGGAGAAATAGGAACTCGATTACACCTTTTCATTTCAGTGGGTCTAAAACTAACCGTATAGTGAAAGAAAGGAGACTAAATCGGCGGTTTCATTTAATTTCCACAAGGGTGTATCTATAAAAATAACGTATAAACTGGAAATATATTAAATAATTCGGATAATTTCATAGTATATTTCTAAAAGTATTATTAATATTTCATAAATTTATTCATATTTAGTAATTGTAATACTATCATTAATTAAAAAAATTGATGTATCAAAATCAAGAGGTTTCTTTTGTCCTGTAGAAAAGACTGGAGAAGAGTTTGAACTGGACGAGAGGTGAACCTGTCTAATCCTATTGATAGTCATTATATATTATCGATTACTAAACTATTAGGTTGGTGCAAAAATAATGACGTAATAATGTCGTTTTTTGACGTATTTTTTAACGTCAAAAAATGACATTTAACGTCATTATTTTTGCACCAACCTAATAATTGTTGTTGATTATTCTTATTAGTAGTAGTAGTAAGAGTACGTTTGTTTACGTGTTAATTGGTTTATTATTTATTGAAATTGTTATTTATTTAGATTATTTTTTTGGGGGGACTGGTTATCTTATTTGTTTTGTTAACTTGGTCTAAAGTATGTTACATTCTCGACGTTATCTGTCTATATTTCTGAGATGAGGTATTTCTACACTATTTTCTTTATTCTGACTATTGTCCTCATCTTTGTCGCCATATTTATTAGAACGTTTCCGCCATTCAGTATATGTCTATATTTCTGAGATGGGGTATTATGTAAACTATTTACATTATTCTGACTATTGTCCTCATCTTTGTGTTGAGGTATTTTGTACACTATTTACATTGTTCGGAATATTGTCATCATCTTTGTCGCCATATTTATTACAACGTTTCGGCCTTTCAGTATCTGTCCATATTTCTGAGATGAGGTATTATGTAAACTATTTACATTATTCTGACTATTGTCCTCATCTTTGTGGCCATATTTATTACAACGTTTCCGCCATTCATTATCTGTGTATATTTTTGTGATGAGGTATTTTGTACACTATTTACATTATTCGGAATATTGTCATCATCTTTGTCGCCATATTTATTACAAAGTTTCAGCCTTTCAGTATCTGTCTATATTTCTGAGATGAGATATTATGAACATTATTTACATTATTCGGACTGTTGTCCTCATCTTTGTCGCCATATTTAGTACAACGTTTCCGTCATTTTACGCTTCCGACATTCCAACCACCTGAAGAAGCCCTGGGCGTGCAATGGCCAAAACGTTGTAATAAATATGGCGACAAAGATTAGGACAATAGTCCGAATAATGTAAATACTCTCTGCTTTGTCTTATAGTACATATATTTGCATTCTTCATCGTGCTATTTTGCAAGGTTTTCGATTTTAGTTTTCGATTTATAAGTAACGTACTAAAATTTGCTTTCGTTGCCGAATTTACGAATACTGCTATGATATCTACTGAATATCTCTAGAACAATTTGAAAACCGACCGCTACCGCCCACCCTGTCACCGTCAGGTCTATACCACAAACTCCACTATCCCCAATGCACCACTGACCAGCATAAGAGAGAACAATAAAAGAACAGGAATTAAAAGACAGAAGATAACGATTGACATTGCATTTGAATTTTTGAAGATCAAATTTGACTGAAAAGTAAGAAGCCGGAAGCGATTGCCGATTGTTCTAATCTAGTTATTTAGATATGCGCCATGATACGCGCTTAGGCGAACATGTATCTTTCGATACCTGAATGATTTTTCCGCAGTAGGTCGTCATTGCTTTCTGCAGTATACCTGTTGCCATCCAAGGCTATAAAACACGGTCTGTCTTGTTATTTACCCATGGCTGGAGAGGAGAAGAGGAATTATACCTTTCCCAAGGTTATTAGCACTTAAGTGAATATAATGGATTCGACTGGTATTCGAACTCGTATCTCCGATTTCTCAATTACGAACCGCTATCCATTACTCCATCGTTTCTTTAATTTGGTACTGTGCTTACATTCTTAAAATCTGCGTGCCAAAGAGGAAAGTTCATCGTAACAATACCCATGGAAAATAGAAAAGGCACAGAAAAAACTTGTTTGAAGGAATTTAAATTTGAAGCTTCTTTGTGAATAGTACAGAGTAAAATAGATAAAACACATTCTGTGAGATTGTATCACGTGACTCGTAAAAAAAAGAAAGGCCTACAAAATCAGAAATGGAAATCTTGGATTTTATCTACATTTGAACACCGTTCTCTCTTAAAACACTTGCCCAAATGAAAAAAAAACAAACTTTATGAATGAAATGGTTTTAGTCATATGTGAAAGCTGTCATTCACAATTGCTACTATTTGCCTTGAAATTTTATACCTGAAGTTCTGGGAGGATAATTTATTATTTAAATTATTTATAGTCGGTCCAATGTCTTCATCTTTGTTGGTTTGATCACAAATTTTTGACCTTTATAACTCTGCCAACGAGACAGTCATCATGGTTGATTGTCTTAAGAAAGGCGATAATGTCACTAAGACGCAAGAGGACAATGAGGGTGAAAGAAAAGATTTTATTAATGTAATAGTACAATAAAAAAAACAGCGCCCAGGGAAACAAGAAATCAAGAAACCGGTAAGGGTCTTCCACAGGCGAAAACTGCAAGAAAAGAAAGTTTCAGAATAGAACTTGCGGTTGTATCTATGGTTACAGTAAAACGATGAAGCCTAGTTGCCAATCTAGTAGACTGAATAAAAAATCTTATTTATAGTGTTTTTTTTTTTGTTGTCAATTCACAGGAATAAAGAACATGTATAAATTCACCTTCATCATATGTATAGGCTTTATTGCAATTCTAATATTCGCCTTTTAAAGCAATAAACATTGCCAAAGTGTGAAGGTAGTTTTAAAAAACAGCTTCATAGGATAAAACTTTCGTTTGACATTACTCCTTATTACAGGTATGCTTGCCTAATGTACAAGACATTTATTAATTAAGTTAAGAACTGACTCGAAGAGGGCATTTTTGGCATCAGCTGCCAGTTTTTCTTTACGGAGCTGGCGGACTTACGGTGTTTACTCGTTCCCCAACGAGGACGAGATGTGACACGAAAGCTTTTTAAAGTGGGGCCCCGAGAGCGTGCACCCGAGCAAGAGACAAAAATTCCCCACAGCCCCTACAACTGTCGGTTGCGCTGGCCTCGTTTCGAGCACCGACCCCTACCTCTGGTGCAATGTGAGAGCGCGGCGTCGGGCAGCTGTTCCCCAGGGCTGGGCACCTCAGTATAATTTTCTCAGTTGCCCCTCTGTCCTTTGACAGAGAAGCCCCTGAGCGCACTCTGCCCAAAGATAGTGACGCAACTGAGTGATGATAAGCCATGCGTAAGAAATTCCACCAAGGAGGAATTTTCACACTGCTGGCGGACTTACTCTTACGATAGGATTACATAGTATTGTCATTAGCATAGATACATAGTTCAGAACTGATGATATCAGGAAAATCTTTGTTGTAAGTAAATAGAATTAATGTGGATGGAACTCGAAATATATTTCTCTTACCACACAAACTTTTCCTGGTTAATAAGGTCCGTTGGCGCGGGTAGGATTTTAAAAATGAAGAAATCTCAAATAGACAAACGGTTGATGTAAGGACCTGCCTAAGTAATTAGACTCGTAAATACCTGGTGGATTCTGAACGGAAAACGAAAGCGAGGCTTACCGAAAACTAACTCTCAAGAAAACAGACGAAGAAATAAAAGCTGATATAAAATCAGGCTGCTGAAGTTGGGAACGCCGATTGGCCCAAATATTGGATGACGCAAGATTGTTTGAAAATGAGATGTCTAATCAAATACAGCTTGCTCAATCATCTATCTCTCTATTTCTTCTCTTCAATTATTTTAATGATAGATGACTTGGCTTCTACAGCAAAACAATCGCAATCAAGATATATATTTTATTCTCTTTGTACGGTCACTATAATAAACATTGAATCACGACCTGTATCGACTGATATATGGAACTATTGTATCATTTTTTTTTTACTTACATTGATTGTCTCATAATTTAAAATAAACAGAAATAACTATTTATTCACACCGTAAGATATAAGCGGAATATTTTTAAATTTACACATAAACCTAACAGGTCAGAAACAAAATAAAATAGAAAAATCCATCCAACTAAAATCATGGAAAAAGGATTTCTTATTACTTACAATCCGAATTTCTTGTTAATCTTGCTAACCTCGAATCAATGGTCATTAAGTGAAAATGGCTAAAGATATCATGGACCGAGCGTGTGAGCAACGATCAGGGGTTCCAAAAAAGTCGGTGGCTTCTACTTAATTTCAGGGAGAGGCAGCTGAAGTATCTGGGATGCATAATGAGGAAGGAGGGCTTGGAGAATCTGATACTAACAGGTCGAATAGAGGGGAAAAAACAAGGGAAAACAACGCGTGACATACCTGACGGACTTAAGCAAGTGGATGACAGAACGTGGTCTGGAGGAGGAAGCAGAGTGAATGAACTTCTTGAGAGCTGAAAGGTATAGAGGGACGTGGAGAGCCATGATCCCCTACGTCCTGAAAGGACATGGCACATAAAAATAAAAATGGTAGACTCTGAATACGTCTCGATTTCAGAAACTTAATGCGATGGGTTTGATGAGTTAGGCACATGGTAGCGGGGGTGGTGGGTCAAACAAAGTTATTTGATAGAGAGGGGGGTGAATTTCAATGAGATGCTGGTGTAACTCTCTTTTAAAACCTTGAAAATGGCGTCCTTGCAATTCAAATAAAATAAAAGAGAAAAAGAAAAAATGGGTCGGGGATAGATATTAGAATAATCAGGAAGCTATACAGGCAGCCAATAGTTTGCATACGGATAGAAAATGAGGTCAGCAGATATGCAACAATAGAAAGAAGTGTAAGGCCAGTTTTTGTCTTCTCGCCGGACTTATTCAACCTATACAGCGAGAAAAATTCTGAGAGAATTGGAAAGCCTACCAGGCCATAATCTTAACATAAAATATGCAGATGACACAGTGCTGATAGCAGACAAGGAAAGGAAACTTCAAAACCTTCTACAGAAGGTAGCGAAGCAAATCAAGTAGAAGAGAAAAACCATAAACTACAAGAAGACAGAATGCATGACCATCAGTAAAAGGATTAGCCCGAAATGCGATTTACAGGTCGGGGACACTAAAATCAAGTTGGTGTGGAAATATATGGGTAGTGTTTTGACAGAGGACAGCAAGTGCGACACTTCGACCCGAAGACGTATTGGGATGACCAAAGACGCATTACAAAAGCTAAGGAGATTATTACAAGACATGAGGATTTCGTTGGCAACAAAAAAGAGAGTACTGAACATCTATGTGATATATGTCTTCCTTTATGTCGGCCATACTCACACCATAGTCTATGAATATAGAATACAGCGCAGTCCGTAATCTGTTCAATGAAACAACGTTAAAGATTAACACTCACGAGTCAGGCACTCTACTGAATCTGACTATATCGCCAATACCGCCAGCAGCTGTTCCGTAATTTTTCAGTCTTCGTTATAAAAGGCTGGCAGTGATATTAAGCCCCACACCACCACCACGTGGGTTACATGTGGCACAAAACCGAGATTAACTTAGGAATTCCGAGCACGTAGGCTCGGCCAAAGATATTCCCTAAACGAACGCGTATAAACGGGTTCAAGGGCAGTCACCCTCCCCGAACGAGACTCTGCCCTTCGGCGGAGCCTCATTCACGTTATCAAAGGCTGGCAGGGATATTTAACCACCCCTCACGAGGGTTACAAGTGGCACAAAGCCGGGATTAACGTGGGAATTCCGAGCACGTAGACTCGGCCAAACATATTCCCTATTCGAACGCGTATAAACGGGTTCAAGGGCAGTCAACCTCCCTGAACGAAACTCTGCCCTTCGGTGGAGCTTCGTCCGGGTTATCAAAGGCTGGCAGTGAGTATTCGGGAAAAACATGGCCGCCTTTATACACGTTGTATTGGATATTTTGAGCCTTCTGATTGATTAACCCTTCTATTGGTGAACTATAAAATGAGTCAGCTCATTTTGGCTGGCTCATTAGTACACGAGGGTACCCAAAAATTCCAACACTTTACGGCAACGAATGTTGGACGGTTTTCTCAAAGATGAAGAAGAGACTCAAGACAACGGAGTTATGGTTCTACAGAAGGATGGTATGGTTAACATGGAAGAAACATGTCAGCAACGATGAGATTTTGGAGGGGATGCAAACAAGGAGGAAGCTTATACTTAACATCAGGAAGAGAAATTTCTGAGACGCGTAATGAGAACGGAAGGCTCGGAGAATCTGATACTCACAGAACGGATAGAGGAAAAAAGGGACAAAGGAAAGCAATGCGTGACATACCAAGCAGGCTTAAACAAGGGAATGACAGAACAGGGTCTGGGAGAAGTAACAAGGGGACAAAACATATTGAGAACTACAAGAGATATGGGTAAGTGGAGAGCTATGATCACCTACGTCCTGAAGGGACACGGCACAGTGAGTATCATTACTGACAAATGGAAGCACATTAACATTTTATTTAATTAATTTTAATTTTAATTTTAATTAATTAGTTAATTATTAATTATGGTAAGAATCTTTGCGACTGAACCTTCATATTAAACTATAATCTTTATTTCCTACGCAGTGATATGGCGTACAGTGAGCGCCTATGCACTACCTGACTATGCTGAGAATTGGAACCTCCATACTCTCTTATTTCGTTCATTATAATGACTACAGTTGCATTAATTCAATCACTTAAATCACTTTCTCACCAACGGATGTATTTTTGATATCATGATAAAATCCAAAGAAGAATCTTAAATATTATGAGTTCTAACTTGGCAACTCGTCTTCAACTACTTTGCCACTGGTGTGACGTAGCTTCTCTGTGTTTTTTCTATAAATATTTTTATGTTGATTGTTCTGATGAGCTTTGTTCTTTCGTGCTTCGACTTCATTAATTTAAGCGCAGTGCTTGATTGGTAGATAGGTCCCATCATTATTTTGTTGAAACAGCTAAATGTAA
>OZ010610.1:24620104-24665104 GCA_963932145.1 Acanthosepion lycidas
CTAACACGAAAATAGAAGTCTATCGATATTGTTCTTAGGCAGACACATTGCGACACTAGGGAAGGTCGATTTGGGAACCGTAGTATTGCACTCAATTTGAAATCTGGTGTTTAACATGACACAAAATATCTTTTTCCAAATCGCTGCCGTTTTTAAGGATACGAGTTTAAAGATTAAGTTAGGCTTGTAAGTTCATTCTGGTGGTCAGTGAAAGCCTTAAAGTACGGCGTTACAAAATATATTATTTACTGAAATGATACAAATTGTATGTGGACAAGATGTAAGACACAATCAGATTATTAATAAATCATTGTGCCATCAAATATGACCTACATTTACTTCAAAGGAAAATTATTCTT
Organism: Acanthosepion lycidas; assembly: GCA_963932145.1. Lineage (NCBI taxonomy): Eukaryota > Metazoa > Mollusca > Cephalopoda > Sepiida > Sepiidae > Acanthosepion > Acanthosepion lycidas. The sequence goes on from OZ010610.1 coordinate 24,620,464, forward strand.
AACAATTTTAGTTATATTATGATGTAAAATTTTATACAGTATAGTCGTTTTAGTGTGATTTTCAATAAACAATGCAAATCTCAAACATTTTGTCTTAACGTTTGTACCCAGCATGGTGTTATATATATTTAATTATTTTTCGTTTTTATTAATTATGATCAAATAAGTAATCTTACAAATCATATTCACTGAGTAGAATTTTTGTAATCTGCTACAATTACTTTTATAGGTTTTTATTATCTAATACAAAACTATCAAATTTATTTGGATCTCTCTTGAAATAGTAAAATTAATCAGTTTGTAACCAAAGACCTACGGGAATTAGGTATTTCTGTAGATTTTTAGACGATCTTTGCTTAAGAATCGGAAAAAAGTTATGTATTTCATTTTTGGTGCCAGTTCTTATCACCTACTCCCCAAGAATTCGCACGGAGTGCAATGTTGATTTTCCAAAGATGGCGAAAAATCAACCCTACCCTATTGCAACACTTGTACGACACTAGACTTAAGTCCGATAAATGCTATACTGCTGTTGCTATTTTTACTTTTTGACTTTCATTTTATTCCCTGTGTTCGAATGTCACTTTGATTTAATGTGTATCATTTTTCCAAATGCGTTTTCAGTCAAAGACGTTTACGTCCGGCGCTTGTGGTTAAGGCTTAATGCAACATTCGACGCTTTCTGGCTATATGTCTAGCGACGTCAACACTACGGAACGATAAATCATCTCGACAGCGGCATCGACTGTTTTTCGAAACCTGACCTAAGCAAGATCTAACAATCAACATGGAAGCAGACAGGGTGGCTTTCACAAAGGAATTAACAATCTTGATGTTTTCTGGAGCTTTACCGCTACAAGTTTTATTATATAATATCCTGTCGATGTGATTATTGGAGAAGCATTAGGTCAAGTGCCTGGACAAGAAGGAGAATATGTGGAAAAATAAACTCTTCTACAAAATAAAGGCTTTCATTCTTAATTAAACTTTAAAGTAACTGACTTATCAACAGAGAGATAAATATTACCACTATTTATATTATTCGGACTTATGTCCATATCTTGGTTGTCATAATAATGACGTCTCGACAGTTGTACGCTCTGGCCGTCTTCAGGTGATTGGAATTTCGATCACAAACCTTTATTTCGGGTATATTGTTCTAGTTCTACGTGCCATGCCTCTTTCGGATATTTCATTTTCAGTTATTTCTTTTTTAGTACCATAACTCTCCAGGTTTTTGTGGCTAATGAACTCACAACTCTTTGGGTCAAGTCACTGAACTACTTCAACCAACGCTTTTATCCATTTGGCCATGTGTCATTGGGGACATCAGTGTATGAATTTGGGGTATATATAAACCTAATGTTTTAGAAATCAGTGAAGGTATTATTCAAAATCAATCAATACCAGCTGAGTACGTTTAAGGAGTAAGTACAGAACAAGGGTCTCAACATCGGAACAACCATCAGGTGGTTACCATAGTTGGACATCATTGCCCGAATCGACGAAATAGACTTAATCATTCCTCAGGCTCAGACGGGTGGGCTAAAATGGAAAGAGTAAGTACAGAACAAAGGTCTCAACATCGCAACAACCATCAGGTGGTTACCATAGTTGGACATCATTGCCCGAATCGACGAAATAGCCTTAATCATTCCTCAGGCTCAGACGGGTGGGTTACAATGGAAAGAGTAAGTACAGAACAAAGGTCTCAACATCGCAACAACCATCAGGTGGGTACCATAGTTGGACATCGTTGCCCGAATCGACGAAATAGCCTTAATCATTCCTCAGGCTCAGACGGGTGGCGATAAAATGGAAAGAGTAAGTACAGAACAAAGGTCTCAACATCGCAACAACCATCAGGTGGTTACCATAGGTGGACATCATTGCCCGAATCGACGAAATAGCCTTAATCATTCCTCAGGCTCAGACGGGTGGGCTAAAATGGAAAGAGTAAGTACAGAACAAAGGTCTCAACATCGCAACAACCATCAGGTGGGTACCATAGTTGGACATCATTGCCCGAATCGAGGAAATAGCCTTAATCATTCCTCAGGCTCAGACGGGTGGGCTAAAATGGAAAGAGTAAGTACAGAACAAAGGTCTCAACATCGCAACAACCATCAGGTGGGTACCATAGTTGGACATCATTGCCTGAATCAACGAAATAGCCTTAATCATTCCTCAGGCTCAGACGGATGGGCTAAAATGGAAAGAGTAAGTACAGAACAAGGGTCTCAACATCGCAACAACCATCAGGTGGGTAGCATAGTTGGACATCATTGCCCGAACCGACGAAATAGCCTTAATCATTCCTCAGGCTCAGACGGATGGGCTAAAATGGAAAGAGTAAGTACAGAACAAAGGTCTCAACATCGCAACAACCATCAGGTGGGTACCATAGTTGGACATCATTGCCCGAATCGACGAAATAGCCTTAATCATTCCTCAGGCTCAGACGGGTGGGCTAAAATGGAAAGAGTAAGTACAGAACAAAGGTCTCAACATCGCAACAACCATCAGGTGGGTACCATAGTTGGACATCATTGCCCGAATCGACGAAATAGCCTTAATCATTCCTCAGGCTCAGACGGGTGGGCTAAAATGGAAAGAGTAAGTACAGAACAAAGGTCTCAACATCGCAACAATCATCAGGTGGGTACCATAGTTGGACATCATTGCCCGAATCGACGAAATAGCCTTAATCATTCCTCAGGCTCAGACGGGTGGGCTAAAATGGAAAGAGTAAGTACAGAACAAAGGTCTCAACATCGCAACAACCATCAGGTGGGTACCATAGTTGGACATCGTTGCCCGAATCGACGAAATAGCCTTAATCATTCCTCAGGCTCAGACGGATGGGCTAAAATGGAAAGAGTAAGTACAGAACAAGGGTCTCAACATCGCAACAACCATCAGGTGGGTACCATAGTTGGACATCATTGCCCGAATCGACGAAATAGCCTTAATCATTCCTCAGGCTCAGACGGATGGGCTAAAATGGAAAGAGTAAGTACAGAACAAAGGTCTCAACATCGCAACAACCATCAGGTGGGTACCATAGTTGGACATCGTTGCCCGAATCGACGAAATAGCCTTAATCATTCCTCAGGCTCAGACGGGTGGGCTAAAATGGAAAGAGTAAATACAGAACAAAGGTCTTAACATCGCAACAACCATCAGGTGGGTACCATAGTTGGACATCGTTGCCCGAATCGACGAAATAGCCTTAATCATTCCTCAGGCTCAGACGGGTGGGCTAAAATGGAAAGAGTATGTACAGAACAAAGGTCTCAACATCGCAACAACCATCAGGTGGGTACCATAGTTGGACATCGTTGCCCGAATCGACGAAATAGCCTTAATCATTCCTCAGGCTCAGACGGATGGGCTAAAATGGAAAGAGTAAGTACAGAACAAAGGTCTCAACATCGCAACAACCATCAGGTGGGTACCATAGTAGGACATCATTGCCCGAATCGACGAAATAGCCTTAATCATTCCTCAGGCTCAGATGGGTGGGCTAAAATGGAAAGAGTAAGTACAGAACCAAGGTCTCAACATCGCAACAAGCATCAGGTGGGTACCATAGTTGGACATCATTGCCCGAATCGACGAAATAGCCTTAATCATTCCTCAGGCTCAGACGGGTGGGATAAAATGGAAAGAGTAAGTACAGAACAAAGGTCTCAACATCGCAACAACCATCAGGTGGGTACCATAGTTGGACATCATTGCCCGAATCGACGAAATAGCCTTAATCATTCCTCAGGCTCAGACGGGTGGGCTAAAATGGAAAGAGTAAGTACAGAACAAAGGTCTCAACATCGCAACAACCATCAGGTGGGTACCATAGTTGGACATCATTGCCCGAATCGACGAAATAGCTTTAATCATTCCTCAGGCTCAGACGGGTGGGCTAAAATGGAAAGAGTAAGTACAGAACAAAGGTCTCAACATCGCAACAACCATCAGGTGGGTACCATAGTTGGACATCGTTGCCCGAATCGACGAAATAGCATTAATCATTCCTCAGGCTCAGACGGATGGGCTAAAATGGAAAGAGTAAGTACAGAACAAAGGTCTCAACATCGCAACAACCATCAGGTGGGTACCATAGTTGGACATCATTGCACGAATCGACGAAATAGCCTTAATCATTCCTCAGGCTCAGGCGGGTGGGCTAAAATGGAAAGAGTAAGTACAGAACAAAGGTCTCAACATCGCAACAACCATCAGGTGGGTACCATAGTTGGACATCATTGCCCGAATCGACGAAATAGCCTTAATCATTCCTCAGGCTCAGACGGGTGGGATAAAATGGAAAGAGTAAGTACAGAACAAAGGTCTCAACATCGCAACAACCATCAGGTGGGTACCATAGTTGGACATCGTTGCCCGAATCGACGAAATAGCCTTAATCATTCCTCATGCTCAGACGGGTGGGCTAAAATGGAAAGAGTAAGTACAGAACAAAGGTCTCAACATCGCAACAACCATCAGGTGGGTACCATAGTTGGACATCGTTGCCCGAATCGACGAAATAGCCTTAATCATTCCTCAGGCTCAGACGGATGGGCTAAAATGGAAAGAGTAAGTACAGAACAAAGGTCTCAACATCGCAACAACCATCAGGTGGTTACCATAGTTGGACATCATTGCCCGAATCGACGAAATAGCCTTAATCATACCTCAGGCTCAGACGGGTGGGCTACAATGGAAAGAGTAAGTACAGAAGAAAGGTCTCAACATCGCAACAACCATCAGGTGGGTACCATAGTTGGACATCGTTGCCCGAATCGACGAAATAGCCTTAATCATTCCTCAGGCTCAGACGGGTGGCGATAAAATGGAAAGAGTAAGTACAGAACAAAGGTCTCAACATCGCAACAACCATCAGGTGGTTACCATAGGTGGACATCATTGCCCGAATCGACGAAATAGCCTTAATCATTCCTCAGGCTCAGACGGGTGGGCTAAAATGGAAAGAGTAAGTACAGAACAAAGGTCTCAACATCGCAACAACCATCAGGTGGGTACCATAGTTGGACATCATTGCCCGAATCGAGGAAATAGCCTTAATCATTCCTCAGGCTCAGACGGATGGGCTAAAATGGAAAGAGTAAGTACAGAACAAAGGTCTCAACATCGCAACAACCATCAGGTGGGTACCATAGTTGGACATCATTGCCCGAATCAACGAAATAGCCTTAATCATTCCTCAGGCTCAGACGGATGGGCTAAAATGGAAAGAGTAAGTACAGAACAAGGGTCTCAACATCGCAACAACCATCAGGTGGGTACCATAGTTGGACATCATTGCCCGAATCGACGAAATAGCCTTAATCATTCCTCAGGCTCAGACGGATGGGCTAAAATGGAAAGAGTAAGTACAGAACAAAGGTCTCAACATCGCAACAACCATCAGGTGGGTACCATAGTTGGACATCATTGCCCGAATCGACGAAATAGCCTTAATCATTCCTCAGGCTCAGACGGGTGGGCTAAAATGGAAAGAGTAAGTACAGAACAAAGGTCTCAACATCGCAACAACCATCAGGTGGGTACCATAGTTGGACATCATTGCCCGAATCGACGAAATAGCCTTAATCATTCCTCAGGCTCAGACGGGTGGGCTAAAATGGAAAGAGTAAGTACAGAACAAAGGTCTCAACATCGCAACAACCATCAGGTGGGTACCATAGTTGGACATCGTTGCCCGAATCGACGAAATAGCCTTAATCATTCCTCAGGCTCAGACGGATGGGCTAAAATGGAAAGAGTAAGTACAGAACAAGGGTCTCAACATCGCAACAACCATCAGGTGGGTACCATAGTTGGACATCATTGCCCGAATCGACGAAATAGCCTTAATCATTCCTCAGGCTCAGACGGATGGGCTAAAATGGAAAGAGTAAGTACAGAACAAAGGTCTCAACATCGCAACAACCATCAGGTGGGTACCATAGTTGGACATCATTGCCCGAATCGACGAAATAGCCTTAATCATTCCTCAGGCTCAGACGGGTGGGCTAAAATGGAAAGAGTAAGTACAGAACAAAGGTGTCAACATCGCAACAACCATCAGGTGGGTACCATAGTTGGACATCATTGCCCGAATCGACGAAATAGCCTTAATCATTCCTCAGGCTCAGACAGGTGGGCTAAAATGGAAAGAGTAAGTACAGAACAAAGGTCTCAACATCGCAACAACCATCAGGTGGGTAACATAGTTGGACATCGTTGCCCGAATCGACGAAATAGCCTTAATCATTCCTCAGGCTCAGACGGATGGGCTAAAATGGAAAGAGTAAGTACAGAACAAAGGTCTCAACATCGCAACAACCATCAGGTGGGCAACATAGTTGGACATCATTGCCCGAATCGACGAAATAGCCTTAATCATTCCTCAGGCTCAGACGGGTGGGCTAAAATGGAAAGAGTAAGTACAGAACAAGGGTCTCAACATCGCAACAACCATCAGGTGGTTACCATAGTTGGACATCATTGGCCGAATCGACGAAATAGCCTTAATCATTCCTCAGGCACAGACAGGTGGGCTAAAATGGAAAGAGTAAGTACAGAACAAAGGTCTCAACATCGCAACAACCATCAGGTGGGTACCATAGTTGGACATCGTTGCCCGAATCGACGAAATAGCCTTAATCATTCCTCAGGCTCAGACGGGTGGGCTAAAATGGAAAGAGTAAATATAGAACAAAGGTCTTAACATCGCAACAACCATCAGGTGGGTACCATAGTTGGACATCGTTGCCCGAATCGACGAAATAGCCTTAATTATTCCTCAGGCTCAGACGGGTGGCCTAAAATGGAAAGAGTATGTACAGAACAAAGGTCTCAACATCGCAACAACCATCAGGTGGGTACCATAGTTGGACATCGTTGCCCGAATCGACGAAATAGCCTTAATCATTCCTCAGGCTCAGACGGATGGGCTAAAATGGAAAGAGTAAGTACAGAACAAAGGTCTCAACATCGCAACAACCATCAGGTGGGTACCATAGTAGGACATCATTGCCCGAATCGACGAAATAGCCTTAATCATTCCTCAGGCTCAGATGGGTGGGCTAAAATGGAAAGAGTAAGTACAGAACAAAGGTCTCAACATCGCAACAAGCATCAGGTGGGTACCATAGTTGGACATCATTGCCCGAATCGACGAAATAGCCTTAATCATTCCTCAGGCTCAGACGGGTGGGATAAAATGGAAAGAGTAAGTACAGAACAAAGGTCTCAACATCGCAACAACCATCAGGTGGGTACCATAGTTGGACATCATTGCCCGAATCGACGAAATAGCCTTAATCATTCCTCAGGCTCAGACGGGTGGGCTAAAATGGAAAGAGTAAGTACAGAACAAAGGTCTCAACATCGCAACAACCATCAGGTGGGTACCATAGTTGGACATCATTGCCCGAATCGACGAAATAGCTTTAATCATTCCTCAGGCTCAGACGGGTGGGCTAAAATGGAAAGAGTAAGTACAGAACAAAGGTCTCAACATCGCAACAACCATCAGGTGGGTACCATAGTTGGACATCGTTGCCCGAATCGACGAAATAGCCTTAATCATTCCTCAGGCTCAGACGGATGGGCTAAAATGGAAAGAGTAAGTACAGAACAAAGGTCTCAACATCGCAACAACCATCAGGTGGGTACCATAGTTGGACATCATTGCCCGAATCGACGAAATAGCCTTAATCATTCCTCAGGCTCAGACGGGTGGGCTAAAATGGAAAGAGTAAGTACAGAACAAAGGTGTCAACATCGCAACAACCATCAGGTGGGTACCATAGTTGGACATCATTGCCCGAATCGACGAAATAGCCTTAATCATTCCTCAGGCTCAGACAGGTGGGCTAAAATGGAAAGAGTAAGTACAGAACAAAGGTCTCAACATCGCAACAACCATCAGGTGGGTAACATAGTTGGACATCGTTGCCCGAATCGACGAAATAGCCTTAATCATTCCTCAGGCTCAGACGGATGGGCTAAAATGGAAAGAGTAAGTACAGAACAAAGGTCTCAACATCGCAACAACCATCAGGTGGGCAACATAGTTGGACATCATTGCCCGAATCGACGAAATAGCCTTAATCATTCCTCAGGCTCAGACGGGTGGGCTAAAATGGAAAGAGTAAGTACAGAACAAGGGTCTCAACATCGCAACAACCATCAGGTGGTTACCATAGTTGGACATCATTGCCCGAATCGACGAAATAGCCTTAATCATTCCTCAGGCACAGACAGGTGGGCTAAAATGGAAAGAGTAAGTACAGAACAAAGGTCTCAACATCGCAACAACCATCAGGTGGGTACCATAGTTGGACATCGTTGCCCGAATCGACGAAATAGCCTTAATCATTCCTCAGGCTCAGACGGGTGGGCTAAAATGGAAAGAGTAAATACAGAACAAAGGTCTTAACATCGCAACAACCATCAGGTGGGTACCATAGTTGGACATCGTTGCCCGAATCGACGAAATAGCCTTAATTATTCCTCAGGCTCAGACGGGTGGGCTAAAATGGAAAGAGTATGTACAGAACAAAGGTCTCAACATCGCAACAACCATCAGGTGGGTACCATAGTTGGACATCGTTGCCCGAATCGACGAAATAGCCTTAATCATTCCTCAGGCTCAGACGGATGGGCTAAAATGGAAAGAGTAAGTACAGAACAAAGGTCTCAACATCGCAACAACCATCAGGTGGGTACCATAGTAGGACATCATTGCCCGAATCGACGAAATAGCCTTAATCATTCCTCAGGCTCAGATGGGTGGGCTAAAATGGAAAGAGTAAGTACAGAACAAAGGTCTCAACATCGCAACAAGCATCAGGTGGGTACCATAGTTGGACATCATTGCCCGAATCGACGAAATAGCCTTAATCATTCCTCAGGCTCAGACGGGTGGGATAAAATGGAAAGAGTAAGTACAGAACAAAGGTCTCAACATCGCAACAACCATCAGGTGGGTACCATAGTTGGACATCATTGCCCGAATCGACGAAATAGCCTTAATCATTCCTCAGGCTCAGACGGGTGGGCTAAAATGGAAAGAGTAAGTACAGAACAAAGGTCTCAACATCGCAACAACCATCAGGTGGGTACCATAGTTGGACATCATTGCCCGAATCGACGAAATAGCTTTAATCATTCCTCAGGCTCAGACGGGTGGGCTAAAATGGAAAGAGTAAGTACAGAACAAAGGTCTCAACATCGCAACAACCATCAGGTGGGTACCATAGTTGGACATCGTTGCCCGAATCGACGAAATAGCCTTAATCATTCCTCAGGCTCAGACGGATGGGCTAAAATGGAAAGAGTAAGTACAGAACAAAGGTCTCAACATCGCAACAACCATCAGGTGGGTACCATAGTTGGACATCATTGCACGAATCGACGAAATAGCCTTAATCATTCCTCAGGCTCAGGCGGGTGGGCTAAAATGGAAAGAGTAAGTACAGAACAAAGGTCTCAACATCGCAACAACCATCAGGTGGGTACCATAGTTGGACATCATTGCCCGAATCGACGAAATAGCCTTAATCATTCCTCAGGCTCAGACGGGTGGGATAAAATGGAAAGAGTAAGTACAGAACAAAGGTCTCAACATCGCAACAACCATCAGGTGGGTACCATAGTTGGACATCGTTGCCCGAATCGACGAAATAGCCTTAATCATTCCTCAGGCTCAGACGGGTGGGCTAAAATGGAAAGAGTAAGTACAGAACAAAGGTCTCAACATCGCAACAACCATCAGGTGGGTACCATAGTTGGACATCGTTGCCCGAATCGACGAAATAGCCTTAATCATTCCTCAGGCTCAGACGGATGGGCTAAAATGGAAAGAGTAAGTACAGAACAAAGGTCTCAACATCGCAACAACCATCAGGTGGGTACCATAGTTGGACATCATTGCCCGAATCGACGAAATAGCCTTAATCATTCCACAGGCTCAGGCGGGTGGGCTAAAATGGAAAGAGTAAGTACAGAACAAAGGTCTCAACATCGCAACAACCATCAGGTGGGTACCATAGTTGGACATCATTGCCCGAATCGACGAAATAGACTTAATCATTCCTCAGGCTCAGACGGGTGGGATAAAATGGAAAGAGTAAGTACAGAACAAAGTTCTCAACATCGCAACAACCATCAGGTGGGTACCATAGTTGGACATCATTGCCCGAATCGACGAAATAGCCTTAATCATTCCTCAGGCTCAGACGGGTGGGCTAAAATGGAAAGAGTAAGTACAGAACAAAGGTCTCAACATCGCAACAACCATCAGGTGGGTACCATAGTTGGACATCATTGCCCGAATCGACGAAATAGCCTTAATCATTCCTCAGGCTCAGACGGGTGGGCTAAAATGGAAAGAGTAAGTACAGAACAAAGGTGTCAACATCGCAACAACCATCAGGTGGGTACCATAGTTGGACATCATTGCCCGAATCGACAAAATAGCCTTAATCATTCCTCAGGCTCAGGCGGGTGGGCTAAAATGGAAAGAGTAAGTACAGAACAAAGGTCTCAACATCGCAACAACCATCAGGTGGGTACCATAGTTGGACATCATTGCCCGAATCGACGAAATAGCCTTAATCATTCCTCAGGCTCAGACGGGTGGGCTAAAATGGAAAGAGTAAGTACAGAACAAAGGTGTCAACATCGCAACAAACATCAGGTGGGTACCATAGTTGGACATCATTGCCCGAATCGACGAAATAGCCTTAATCATTCCTCAGGCTCAGACGGGTGGGCTAAAATGGAAAGAGTAAGTACAGAACAAAGGTCTCAACATCGCAACAACCATCAGGTGGGTACCATAGTTGGACATCATTGCCCGAATCGACGAAATAGCCTTAATCATTCCTCAGGCTCAGGCGGGTAGGCTAAAATGGAAAGAGTAAGTACAGAACAAAGGTCTCAACATCGCAACAACCATCAGGTGGGTACCATAGTTGGACATCATTGCCCGAATCGACGAAATAGCCTTAATCCTTCCTCAGGCTCAGACGGGTGGGCTAAAATGGAAAGAGTAAGTACAGAACAAAGGTCTCAACATCGCAACAACCATCAGGTGGGTACCATAGTTGGACATCATTGCCCGAATCGACGAAACTAGCCTTAATCATTCCTCAGGCTCAGACGGGTGGGATAAAATGGAAAGAGTAAGTACAGAACAAAGGTCTCAACATCGCAACAACCATCAGGTGGGTACCATAGTTGGACATCATTGCCCGAATCGACGAAATAGCCTTAATCATTCCTCAGGCTCAGACGGGTGGGCTAAAATGGAAAGAGTAAGTACAGAACAAAGGTCTCAACATCGCAACAACCATCAGGTGGGTACCATAGTTGGACATCATTGCCCGAATCGACGAAATAGACTTAATCATTCCTCAGGCTCAGACGGGTGGGCTAAAATGGAAAGAGTAAGCACAGAACAAAGGTGTCAACATCGCAACAACCATCAGGTGGGTACCATAGTTGGACATCATTGCCCGAATCGACGAAATAGCCTTAATCATTCCTCAGGCTCAGACGGGTGGGCTAAAATGGAAAGAGTAAGTACAGAACATAGGTGTCAACATCGCAACAACCATCAGGTGGGTACCATAGTTGGACATCATTGCCCGAATCGACGAAATAGCCTTAATCATTCCTCAGGCTCAGACGGGTGGGCTAAAATGGAAAGAGTAAGTACAGAACAAAGGTCTCAACATCGCAACAACCATCAGGTGGGTACCATAGTTGGACATCATTGCCCGAATCGACGAAATAGCCTTAATCATTCCTCAGGCTCAGACGGATGGGCTAAAATGGAAAGAGTAAGTACAGAACAAAGGTCTCAACATCGCAACAACCATCAGGTGGGTACCATAGTTCGACATCATTGCCCGAATCGACGAAATAGCCTTAATCATTCCTCAGGCTCAGACGGGTGGGCTAAAATGGAAAGAGTAAGTACAGAACAAAGGTCTCAACATCGCAACAACCATCAGGTTGGTACCATAGTTGGACATCATTGCCTGAATCGACGAAATAGCCTTAATCATTCCTCAGGCTCAGACGGATGGGCTAAAATGGAAAGAGTAAGTACAGAACAAAGGTCTCAACATCGCAACAACCATCAGGTTGTGTACCATAGTTGGACATCATTGCCCGAATCGACGAAATAGCCTTAATCATTCCTCAGGCTCAGACGGGTGGGCTAAAATGGAAAGAGTAAGTACAGAACAAAAGTCTCAACATCGCAACAACCATCAGGTGGGTACCATAGTTGGACATCATTGCCCGAATCGACGAAATAGCCTTAATCATTCCTCAGGCTCAGACGGGTGGGCTGAAATGGAAAGAGTAAGTAGAGAACAAAGGTCTCAACATCGCAACAACCATCAGGTGGGTACCATAGTTGGACATCATTGCCCGAATCGACGAAATAGCCTTAATCATTCCTCAGGCTCAGACGGATGGGCTAAAATGGAAAGAGTAAGTACAGAACAAGGGTCTCAACATCGCAACAACCATCAGGTGGGTACCATAGTTGGACATCATTGCCCGAATCGACGAAATAGCCTTAATCATTCCTCAGGCTCAGACGGATGGGCTAAAATGGAAAGAGTAAGTACAGAACAAAGGTCTCAACATCGCAACAACCATCAGGTGGGTACCATAGTTGGACATCATTGCCCGAATCGACGAAATATCCTTAATCATTCCTCAGGCTCAGACGGGTGGGCTAAAATGGAAAGAGTAAGTACAGAACAAAGGTCTCAACATCGCAACAACCATCAGGTGGGTACCATCGTTGGACATCATTGCCCGAATCGACGAAATAGCCTTAATCATTCCTCAGGCTCAGACGGGTGGGATAAAATGGAAAGAGTAAGTACAGAACAAAGGTCTCAACATCGCAACAACCATCAGGTGGGTACCATAGTTGGACATCGTTGCCCGAATCGACGAAATAGCCTTAATCATTCCTCAGGCTCAGACGGATGGGCTAAAATGGAAAGAGTAAGTACAGAACAAAGGTCTCAACATCGCAACAACCATCAGGTGGGTACCATAGTTGGACATCATTGCCCGAATCGACGAAATAGCCTTAATCATTCCACAGGCTCAGGCGGGTGGGCTAAAATGGAAAGAGTAAGTACAGAACAAAGGTCTCAACATCGCAACAACCATCAGGTGGGTACCATAGTTGGACATCATTGCCCGAATCGACGAAATAGACTTAATCATTCCTCAGGCTCAGACGGGTGGGATAAAATGGAAAGAGTAAGTACAGAACAAAGTTCTCAACATCGCAACAACCATCAGGTGGGTACCATAGTTGGACATCATTGCCCGAATCGACGAAATAGCCTTAATCATTCCTCAGGCTCAGACGGGTGGGCTAAAATGGAAAGAGTAAGTACAGAACAAAGGTCTCAACATCGCAACAACCATCAGGTGGGTACCATAGTTGGACATCATTGCCCGAATCGACGAAATAGCCTTAATCATTCCTCAGGCTCAGACGGGTGGGCTAAAATGGAAAGAGTAAGTACAGAACAAAGGTGTCAACATCGCAACAACCATCAGGTGGGTACCATAGTTGGACATCATTGCCCGAATCGACAAAATAGCCTTAATCATTCCTCAGGCTCAGGCGGGTGGGCTAAAATGGAAAGAGTAAGTACAGAACAAAGGTCTCAACATCGCAACAACCATCAGGTGGGTACCATAGTTGGACATCATTGCCCGAATCGACGAAATAGCCTTAATCATTCCTCAGGCTCAGACGGGTGGGCTAAAATGGAAAGAGTAAGTACAGAACAAAGGTGTCAACATCGCAACAAACATCAGGTGGGTACCATAGTTGGACATCATTGCCCGAATCGACGAAATAGCCTTAATCATTCCTCAGGCTCAGACGGGTGGGCTAAAATGGAAAGAGTAAGTACAGAACAAAGGTCTCAACATCGCAACAACCATCAGGTGGGTACCATAGTTGGACATCATTGCCCGAATCGACGAAATAGCCTTAATCATTCCTCAGGCTCAGGCGGGTAGGCTAAAATGGAAAGAGTAAGTACAGAACAAAGGTCTCAACATCGCAACAACCATCAGGTGGGTACCATAGTTGGACATCATTGCCCGAATCGACGAAATAGCCTTAATCCTTCCTCAGGCTCAGACGGGTGGGCTAAAATGGAAAGAGTAAGTACAGAACAAAGGTCTCAACATCGCAACAACCATCAGGTGGGTACCATAGTTGGACATCATTGCCCGAATCGACGAAACTAGCCTTAATCATTCCTCAGGCTCAGACGGGTGGGATAAAATGGAAAGAGTAAGTACAGAACAAAGGTCTCAACATCGCAACAACCATCAGGTGGGTACCATAGTTGGACATCATTGCCCGAATCGACGAAATAGCCTTAATCATTCCTCAGGCTCAGACGGGTGGGCTAAAATGGAAAGAGTAAGTACAGAACAAAGGTCTCAACATCGCAACAACCATCAGGTGGGTACCATAGTTGGACATCATTGCCCGAATCGACGAAATAGACTTAATCATTCCTCAGGCTCAGACGGGTGGGCTAAAATGGAAAGAGTAAGCACAGAACAAAGGTGTCAACATCGCAACAACCATCAGGTGGGTACCATAGTTGGACATCATTGCCCGAATCGACGAAATAGCCTTAATCATTCCTCAGGCTCAGACGGGTGGGCTAAAATGGAAAGAGTAAGTACAGAACATAGGTGTCAACATCGCAACAACCATCAGGTGGGTACCATAGTTGGACATCATTGCCCGAATCGACGAAATAGCCTTAATCATTCCTCAGGCTCAGACGGGTGGGCTAAAATGGAAAGAGTAAGTACAGAACAAAGGTCTCAACATCGCAACAACCATCAGGTGGGTACCATAGTTGGACATCATTGCCCGAATCGACGAAATAGCCTTAATCATTCCTCAGGCTCAGACGGATGGGCTAAAATGGAAAGAGTAAGTACAGAACAAAGGTCTCAACATCGCAACAACCATCAGGTGGGTACCATAGTTCGACATCATTGCCCGAATCGACGAAATAGCCTTAATCATTCCTCAGGCTCAGACGGGTGGGCTAAAATGGAAAGAGTAAGTACAGAACAAAGGTCTCAACATCGCAACAACCATCAGGTTGGTACCATAGTTGGACATCATTGCCTGAATCGACGAAATAGCCTTAATCATTCCTCAGGCTCAGACGGATGGGCTAAAATGGAAAGAGTAAGTACAGAACAAAGGTCTCAACATCGCAACAACCATCAGGTTGTGTACCATAGTTGGACATCATTGCCCGAATCGACGAAATAGCCTTAATCATTCCTCAGGCTCAGACGGGTGGGCTAAAATGGAAAGAGTAAGTACAGAACAAAAGTCTCAACATCGCAACAACCATCAGGTGGGTACCATAGTTGGACATCATTGCCCGAATCGACGAAATAGCCTTAATCATTCCTCAGGCTCAGACGGGTGGGCTGAAATGGAAAGAGTAAGTAGAGTACAAAGGTCTCAACATCGCAACAACCATCAGGTGGGTACCATAGTTGGACATCATTGCCCGAATCGACGAAATAGCCTTAATCATTCCTCAGGCTCAGACGGATGGGCTAAAATGGAAAGAGTAAGTACAGAACAAGGGTCTCAACATCGCAACAACCATCAGGTGGGTACCATAGTTGGACATCATTGCCCGAATCGACGAAATAGCCTTAATCATTCCTCAGGCTCAGACGGATGGGCTAAAATGGAAAGAGTAAGTACAGAACAAAGGTCTCAACATCGCAACAACCATCAGGTGGGTACCATAGTTGGACATCATTGCCCGAATCGACGAAATATCCTTAATCATTCCTCAGGCTCAGACGGGTGGGCTAAAATGGAAAGAGTAAGTACAGAACAAAGGTCTCAACATCGCAACAACCATCAGGTGGGTACCATCGTTGGACATCATTGCCCGAATCGACGAAATAGCCTTAATCATTCCTCAGGCTCAGACGGGTGGGATAAAATGGAAAGAGTAAGTACAGAACAAAGGTCTCAACATCGCAACAACCATCTGGTGGGTACCATAGTTGGACATCATTGCCCGAATCGACGAAATAGCCTTAATCATTCCTCAGGCTCAGACGGATGGGCTAAAATGGAAAGAGTAAGTACAGAACAAAGGTCTCAACATCGCAACAACCATCAGGTGGGTACCATAGTTGGACATCATTGCCCGAATCGACGAAATAGCCTTAATCATTCCTCAGGCTCAGACGGATGGGCTAAAATGGAAAGAGTAAGTACAGAACAAAGGTCTCAACATCGCAACAACCATCAGGTGGGTACCATAGTTGGACATCATTGCCCGAATCGACGAAATAGCCTTAATCATTCCTCAGGCTCAGACGGGTGGGCTAAAATGGAAAGAGTAAGTACAGAAAAAAGGTCTCAACATCGCAACAACCATCAGGTGGGTAGCATCGTTGGACATCATTGCCCGAATCGACGAAATAGCCTTAATCAATCCTCAGGCTCAGACGGGTGGGATAAAATGGAAAGAGTAAGTACAGAACAAAGGTCTCAACATCGCAACAACCATCAGGTGGGTACCATAGTTGGACATCATTGCCCGAATCGACGGAATAGCCTTAATCATTCCTCAGGCTCAGACGGGTGGGCTAAAATGGAAAGAGTAAGTACAGAACAAAGGTCTCAACATCGCAACAACCATCAGGTGGGTACCATAGTTGGACATCATTGCCCGAATCGACGAAATAGCCTTAATCATTCCTCAGGCTCAGACGGGTGGGATAAAATGGAAAGAGTAAGTACAGAACAAAGGTCTCAACATCGCAACAACCATCAGGTGGGTACCATAGTTGGACATCATTGCCTGAATCGACGAAATAGCCTTAATCATTCCTCAGGCTCAGACGGGTGGGCTAAAATGGAAAGAGTAAGTACAGAACAAAGGTCTCAACATCGCAACAACCATCAGGTTGTGTACCATAGTTGGACATCATTGCCCGAATCGACGAAATAGCCTTAATCATTCCTCAGGCTCAGACGGGTGGGCTAAAATGGAAAGAGTAAGTACAGAACAAAAGTCTCAACATCGCAACAACCATCAGGTGGGTACCATAGTTGGACATCATTGCCCGAATCGACGAAATAGCCTTAATCATTCCTCAGGCTCAGGCGGGTGGGCTAAAATGGAAAGAGTAAGTACAGAACAAAGGTCTCAACATCGCAACAACCATCAGGTGGGTACCATAGTTGGACATCATTGCCCGAATCGACGAAATAGCCTTAATCATTCCTCAGGCTCAGACGGGTAGGCTAAAATGGAAAGAGTAAGTACAGAACAAATGTGTCAACATCGCAACAACCATCAGGTGGGTACCATAGTTGGACATCATTGCCCGAATCGACGAAATAGCCTTAATCATTCCTCAGGCTCAGACGGGTGGGCTAAAATGGAAAGAGTAAGTACAGAACAAAGGTCTCAACATCGCAACAACCATCAGGTGGGTACCATAGTTGGACATCATTGCCCGAATCGACGAAATAGCCTTAATCATTCCTCAGGCTCAGGCGGGTAGGCTAAAATGGAAAGAGTAAGTACAGAACAAAGGTCTCAACATCGCAACAACCATCAGGTGGGTACCATAGTTGGACATCATTGCCCGAATCGACGAAATAGCCTTAATCCTTCCTCAGGCTCAGACGGGTGGGTTAAAATGGAAAGAGTAAGTACAGAACAAAGGTCTCAACATCGCAACAACCATCAGGTGGGTACCATAGTTGGACATCATTGCCCGAATCGACGAAACTAGCCTTAATCATTCCTCAGGCTCAGACGGGTGGGATAAAATGGAAAGAGTAAGTACAGAACAAAGGTCTCAACATCGCAACAACCATCAGGTGGGTACCATAGTTGGACATCATTGCCCGAATCGACGAAATAGCCTTAATCATTCCTCAGGCTCAGACGGGTGGGCTAAAATGGAAAGAGTAAGTACAGAACAAAGGTCTCAACATCGCAACAACCATCAGGTGGGTACCATAGTTGGACATCATTGCCCGAATCGACGAAATAGACTTAATCATTCCTCAGGCTCAGACGGGTGGGCTAAAATGGAAAGAGTAAGCACAGAACAAAGGTGTCAACATCGCAACAACCATCAGGTGGGTACCATAGTTGGACATCATTGCCCGAATCGACGAAATAGCCTTAATCATTCCTCAGGCTCAGACGGGTGGGCTAAAATGGAAAGAGTAAGTACAGAACATAGGTGTCAACATCGCAACAACCATCAGGTGGGTACCATAGTTGGACATCATTGCCCGAATCGACGAAATAGCCTTAATCATTCCTCAGGCTCAGACGGGTGGGCTAAAATGGAAAGAGTAAGTACAGAACAAAGGTCTCAACATCGCAACAACCATCAGGTGGGTACCATAGTTGGACATCATTGCCCGAATCGACGAAATAGCCTTAATCATTCCTCAGGCTCAGACGGATGGGCTAAAATGGAAAGAGTAAGTACAGAACAAAGGTCTCAACATCGCAACAACCATCAGGTGGGTACCATAGTTCGACATCATTGCCCGAATCGACGAAATAGCCTTAATCATTCCTCAGGCTCAGACGGGTGGGCTAAAATGGAAAGAGTAAGTACAGAACAAAGGTCTCAACATCGCAACAACCATCAGGTTGGTACCATAGTTGGACATCATTGCCTGAATCGACGAAATAGCCTTAATCATTACTCAGGCTCAGACGGATGGGCTAAAATGGAAAGAGTAAGTACAGAACAAAGGTCTCAACATCGCAACAACCATCAGGTTGTGTACCATAGTTGGACATCATTGCCCGAATCGACGAAATAGCCTTAATCATTCCTCAGGCTCAGACGGGTGGGCTAAAATGGAAAGAGTAAGTACAGAACAAAAGTCTCAACATCGCAACAACCATCAGGTGGGTACCATAGTTGGACATCATTGCCCGAATCGACGAAATAGCCTTAATCATTCCTCAGGCTCAGACGGGTGGACTGAAATGGAAAGAGTAAGTAGAGAACAAAGGTCTCAACATCGCAACAACCATCAGGTGGGTACCATAGTTGGACATCATTGCCCGAATCGACGAAATAGCCTTAATCATTCCTCAGGCTCAGACGGATGGGCTAAAATGGAAAGAGTAAGTACAGAACAAGGGTCTCAACATCGCAACAACCATCAGGTGGGTACCATAGTTGGACATCATTGCCCGAATCGACGAAATAGCCTTAATCATTCCTCAGGCTCAGACGGATGGGCTAAAATGGAAAGAGTAAGTACAGAACAAAGGTCTCAACATCGCAACAACCATCAGGTGGGTACCATAGTTGGACATCATTGCCCGAATCGACGAAATATCCTTAATCATTCCTCAGGCTCAGACGGGTGGGCTAAAATGGAAAGAGTAAGTACAGAACAAAGGTCTCAACATCGCAACAACCATCAGGTGGGTACCATCGTTGGACATCATTGCCCGAATCGACGAAATAGCCTTAATCATTCCTCAGGCTCAGACGGGTGGGATAAAATGGAAAGAGTAAGTACAGAACAAAGGTCTCAACATCGCAACAACCATCTGGTGGGTACCATAGTTGGACATCATTGCCCGAATCGACGAAATAGCCTTAATCATTCATCAGGCTCAGACGGATGGGCTAAAATGGAAAGAGTAAGTACAGAACAAAGGTCTCAACATCGCAACAACCATCAGGTGGGTACCATAGTTGGACATCATTGCCCGAATCGACGAAATAGCCTTAATCATTCCTCAGGCTCAGACGGGTGGGCTAAAATGGAAAGAGTAAGTACAGAACAAAGGTCTCAACATCGCAACAACCATCAGGTGGGTAGCATCGTTGGACATCATTGCCCGAATCGACGAAATAGCCTTAATCAATCCTCAGGCTCAGACGGGTGGGATAAAATGGAAAGAGTAAGTACAGAACAAAGGTCTCAACATCGCAACAACCATCAGGTGGGTACCATAGTTGGACATCATTGCCCGAATCGACGGAATAGCCTTAATCATTCCTCAGGCTCAGACGGGTGGGCTAAAATGGAAAGA
This sequence comes from Acanthosepion lycidas, assembly GCA_963932145.1. Classification (NCBI taxonomy): domain Eukaryota; kingdom Metazoa; phylum Mollusca; class Cephalopoda; order Sepiida; family Sepiidae; genus Acanthosepion; species Acanthosepion lycidas. The sequence continues at coordinate 24,640,644 of OZ010610.1, forward strand.
GTAAGTACAGAACAAAGGTCTCAACATCGCAACAACCATCAGGTGGGTACCATAGTTGGACATCATTGCCCGAATCGACGAAATAGCCTTAATCATTCCTCAGGCTCAGACGGGTGAGATAAAATGGAAAGAGTAAGTACAGAACAAAGGTCTCAACATCGCAACAACCATCAGGTGGGTACCATAGTTGGACATCATTGCCCGAATCGACGAAATAGCCTTAATCATTCCTCAGGCTCAGACGGATGGGCTAAAATGGAAAGAGTAAGTACAGAACAAAGGTCTCAACATCGCAACAACCATCAGGTGGGTACCATAGTTGGACATCATTGCCCGAATCGACGAAATAACCTTAATCATTCCTCAGGCTCAGACGTGTGGGCTAAAATGGAAAGAGTAAGTACAGAACAAAGGTCTCAACATCGCAACAACCATCAGGTGGGTACCATAGTTGGACATCATTGCCCGAATCGACGAAATAGCCTTAATCATTCCTCAGGCTCAGACGGGTGGGCTAAAATGGAAAGAGTAAGTACAGAACAAAGGTCTCAACATCGCAACAACCATCAGGTGGGTACCATAGTTGGACATCATTGCCCGAATCGACGAAATAGCCTTAATCATTCCTCAGGCTCAGACGGATGGGCTAAAATGGAAAGAGTAAGTACAGAACAAGGGTCTCAACATCGCAACAACCATCAGGTGGGTACCATAGTTGGACATCATTGCCCGAATCGACGAAATAGCCTTAATCATTCCTCAGGCTCAGACGGATGGGCTAAAATGGAAAGAGTAAGTACAGAACAAAGGTCTCAACATCGCAACAACCATCAGGTGGGTACCATAGTTGGACATCATTGCCCGAATCGACGAAATAGCCTTAATCATTCCTCAGGCTCAGACGGGTGGGATAAAATGGAAAGAGTAAGTACAGAACAAAGGTCTCAACATCGCAACAACCATCAGGTGGGTACCATAGTTGGACATCATTGCCCGAATCGACGAAATAGCCTTAATCATTCCTCAGGCTCAGACGGGTGGGATAAAATGGAAAGAGTAAGTACAGAACAAAGGTCTCAACATCGCAACAACCATCAGGTGGGTACCATAGTTGTACATCATTGCCCGAATCGACGAAATAGCCTTAATCATTCCTCAGGCTCAGACGGGTGGGATAAAATGGAAAGAGTAAGTACAGAACAAAGGTCTCAACATCGCAACAACCATCAGGTGGGTACCATAGTTGGACATCATTGCCCGAATCAACGAAATAGCCTTAATCATTCCTCAGGCTCAGACGGGTGGGATAAAATGGAAAGAGTAAGTACAGAACAAAGGTCTCAACATCGCAACAACCATCAGGTGGGTACCATAGTTGGACATCATTGCCCGAATCAACGAAATAGCCTTAATCATTCCTCAGGCTCAGACGGGTGGGCTAAAATGGAAAGAGTAAGTACAGAACAAAGGTCTCAACATCGCAACAACCATCAGGTGGGTACCATAGTTGGACATCATTGCCCGAATCGACGAAATAGCCTTAATCATTCCTCAGGCTCAGACGGGTGGGCTAAAATGGAAAGAGTAAGTACAGAACAAAGGTCTCAACATCGCAACAACCATCAGGTGGGTACCATAGTTGGACATCATTGCCCGAATCAACGAAATAGCCTTAATCATTCCTCAGGCTCAGACGGGTGGGCTAAAATGGAAAGAGTAAGTACAGAACAAAGGTCTCAACATCGCAACAACCATCAGGTGGGTACCATAGTTGGACATCATTGCCCGAATCGACGAAATAGCCTTAATCATTCCTCAGGCTCAGACGGATGGGCTAAAATGGAAAGAGTAAGTACAGAACAAAGGTCTCAACATCGCAACAACCATCAGGTGGGTACCATATTTGGACATCATTGCCCGAATCGACGAAATAGCCTTAATCATTCCTCAGGCTCAGACGGGTGGGATAAAATGGAAAGAGTAAGTACAGAACAAAGGTCTCAACATCGCAACAACCATCAGGTGGGTACCATAGTTGGACATCATTGCCCGAATCGACGAAATAGCCTTAATCATTCCTCAGGCTCAGACGGATGGGCTAAAATGGAAAGAGTAAGTACAGAACAAAGGTCTCAACATCGCAACAACCATCAGGTGGGTACCATAGTTGGACATCATTGCCCGAATCGACGAAATAGCCTTAATCATTCCTCAGGCTCAGACGGGTGGGCTAAAATGGAAAGAGTAAGTACAGAACAAAGGTCTCAACATCGCAACAACCATCAGGTGGGTACCATAGTTGGACATCATTGCCCGAATCGACGAAATAGCCTTAATCATTCCTCAGGCTCAGACGGATGGGCTAAAATGGAAAGAGTAAGTACAGAACAAGGGTCTCAACATCGCAACAACCATCAGGTGGGTACCATAGTTGGACATCATTGCCCAAATCGACGAAATAGCCTTAATCATTCCTCAGGCTCAGACGGATGGGCTAAAATGGAAAGAGTAAGTACAGAACAAAGGTCTCAACATCGCAACAACCATCAGGTGGGTACCATAGTTGGACATCATTGCCCGAATCGACGAAATAGCCTTAATCATTCCTCAGGCTCAGACGGGTGGGCTAAAATGGAAAGAGTAAGTAGAGAACAAAGGTCTCAACATCGAAACAACCATCAGGTGGGTACCATAGTTGGACATCATTGCCCGAATCGACGAAATAGCCTTAATCATTCCTCAGGCTCAGACGGGTGGGATAAAATGGAAAGAGTAAGTACAGAACAAAGGTCTCAACATCGCAACAACAATCAGGTGGGTGCCATAGTTGGACATCATTGCCCGAATCGACGAAATAGCCTTAATCATTCCTCAGGCTCAGACGGATGGGCTAAAATGGAAAGAGTATGTACAGAACAAAGGTGTCAGCATCGCAACAACCATCAGGTGGGTACCATAGTTGGACATCATTGCCCGAATCGACGAAATAGCCTTAATCATTCCTCAGGCTCAGACGGATGGGCTAAAATGGAAAGAGTAAGTACAGAACAAAGGTCTCAACATCGCAACAACCATCAGGTGGGTACCATAGTTGGACATCATTGCCCGAATCGACGAAATAGCCTTAATCATTCCTCAGGCTCAGACGGGTGGGATAAAATGGAAAGAGTAAGTACAGAACAAAGGTCTCAACATCGCAACAACCATCAGGTGGGTACCATAGTTGGACATCATTGCCCGAATCGACGAAATAGCCTTAATCATTCCTCAGGCTCAGACGGGTGGGATAAAATGGAAAGAGTAAGTACAGAACAAAGGTCTCAACATCGCAACAACCATCAGGTGGGTACCATAGTTGGACATCATTGCCCGAATCGACGAAATAGCCTTAATCATTCCTCAGGCTCAGACGGATGGGCTAAAATGGAAAGAGTATGTGCAGAACAAAGGTCTCAACATCGCAACAACCATCAGGTGGGTACCATAGTTGGACATCATTGCCCGAATCGACGAAATAGCCTTAATCATTCCTCAGGCTCAGACGGATGGGCTAAAATGGAAAGAGTAAGTACAGAACAAAGGTCTCAACATCGCAACAACCATCAGGTGGGTACCATAGTTGGACATCATTGCCCGAATCGACGAAATAGCCTTAATCATTCCTCAGGCTCAGACGGATGGGCTAAAATGGAAAGAGTAAGTACAGAACAAAGGTCTCAACATCGCAACAACCATCAGGTGGGCACCATAGTTGGACATCATTGCCCGAATCGACGAAATAGCCTTAATCATTCCTCAGGCTCAGACGGGTGGGCTAAAATGGAAAGAGTAAGTACAGAACAAAGGTCTCAACATCGCAACAACCATCAGGTGGCTACCATAGTTGGACCTCATTGCCCGAATCGACGAAATAGCCTTAATCATTCCTCAGGCTCAGACGGGTGGGCTAAAATGGAAAGAGTAAGTACAGAACAAAGGTCTCAACATCGCAACAACCATCAGGTGGGTACCATAGTTGGACATCATTGCCCGAATCGACGAAATTGCCTTAATCATTCCTCAGGCTCAGACGGATGGGCTAAAATGGAAAGAGTAAGTACAGAACAAGGGTCGCAACATCGCAACAACCATCAGGTGGGTACCATAGTTGGACATCATTGCCCGAATCGACGAAATAGCCTTAATCATTCCTCAGGCTCAGACGGGTGGGCTAAAATGGAAAGAGTAAGTACAGAACAAAGGTCTCAACATCGCAACAACCATCAGGTGGGTACCATAGTTGGACATCATTGCCCGAATCGACGAAATAGCCTTAATCATTCCTCAGGCTCAGACGGGTGGGCTAAAATGGAAAGAGTAAGTACAGAACAAAGGTCTCAACATCGCAACAACCATCAGGTGGGTACCATAGTTGGACATCATTGCCCGAATCGACGAAATAGCCTTAATCATTCCTCAGGCTCAGACGGGTGGGATAAAATGGAAAGAGTAAGTACAGAACAAAGGTCTCAACATCGCAACAACCATCAGGTGGGTACCATAGTTGGACATCATTGCCCGAATCGACGAAATAGCCTTAATCATTCCTCAGGCTCAGACGTGTGGGCTAAAATGGAAAGAGTAAGTACAGAACAAATGTCTCAACATCGCAACAACCATCAGGTGGGTACCTTAGTTGGACATCATTGCCCGAATCGACGAAATAGCCTTAATCATTCCTCAGGCTCAGACGGGTGGGATAAAATGGAAAGAGTAAGTACAGAACAAAGGACTCAACATCGCAACAACCATCAGGTGGGTACCATAGTTGTACATCATTGCCCGAATCGACGAAATAGCCTTAATCATTCCTTAGGCTCAGACGGATGGGCTAAAATGGAAAGAGTAAGTACAGAACAAAGGTCTCAACATCGCAACAACCATCAGGTGGGTACCATAGTTGGACATCATTGCCCGAATCGACGAAATAGCCTTAATCATTCCTCAGGCTCAGACGGGTGGGATAAAATGGAAAGAGTAAGTACAGAACAAAGGTCTCAACATCGCAACAACCATCAGGTGGGTACCATAGTTGGACATCATTGCCCGAATCGACGAAATAGCCTTAATCATTCCTCAGGCTCAGACGGGTGGGATAAAATGGAAAGAGTAAGTACAGAACAAAGGTCTCAACATCGCAACAACCATCAGGTGGGTACCATAGTTGGACATCATTGCCCGAATCGACGAAATAGCCTTAATCATTCCTCAGGCTCAGACGGATGGGCTAAAATGGAAAGAGTATGTACAGAACAAAGGTGTCAACATCGCAACAACCATCAGGTGGGTACCATAGTTGGACATCATTGCCCGAATCGACGAAATAGCCTTAATCATTCCTCAGGCTCAGACGGATGGGCTAAAATGGAAAGAGTAAGTACAGAACAAAGGTCTCAACATCGCAACAACCATCAGGTGGGTACCATAGTTGGACATCATTGCCCGAATCGACGAAATAGCCTTAATCTTTCCTCAGGCTCAGACGGGTGGGATAAAATGGAAAGAGTAAGTACAGAACAAAGGACTCAACATCGCAACAACCATCAGGTGGGTACCATAGTTGTACATCATTGCCCGAATCGACGAAATAGCCTTAATCATTCCTCAGGCTCAGACGGATGGGCTAAAATGGAAAGAGTAAGTACAGAACAAAGGTCTCAACATCGCAACAACCATCAGGTGGGTACCATAGTTGGACATCATTGCCCGAATCGACGAAATAGCCTTAATCATTCCTCAGGCTCAGACGGGTGGGATAAAATGGAAAGAGTAAGTACAGAACAAAGGTCTCAACATCGCAACAACCATCAGGTGGGTACCATAGTTGGACATCATTGCCCGAATCGACGAAATAGCCTTAATCATTCCTCAGGCTCAGACGGGTGGGATAAAATGGAAAGAGTAAGTACAGAACAAAGGTCTCAACATCGCAACAACCATCAGGTGGGTACCATAGTTGGACATCATTGCCCGAATCGACGAAATAGCCTTAATCATTCCTCAGGCTCAGACGGATGGGCTAAAATGGAAAGAGTAAGTACAGAACAAAGGTCTCAACATCGCAACAACCATCAGGTGGGTACCATAGTTGGACATCATTGCCCGAATCGACGAAATAGCCTTAATCATTCCTCAGGCTCAGACGGATGGGCTAAAATGGAAAGAGTAAGTACAGAACAAAGGTCTCAACATCGCAACAACCATCAGTTGGGTACCATAGTTGGACATCATTGCCCGAATCGACGAAATAGCCTTAATCATTCCTCAGGCTCAGACGGGTGGGATAAAATTGAAAGAGTAAGTACAGAACAAAGGTCTCAACATCGCAACAACCATCAGGTGGGTACCATAGTTGGACATCATTGCCCGAATCGACGAAATAGCCTTAATCATTCCTCAGGCTCAGACGGGTGGGCTAAAATGGAAAGAGTAAGTACAGAACAAAGGTCTCAACATCGCAACAACCATCAGGTGGGTACCATAGTTGGACATCATTGCCCGAATCGACGAAATAGCCTTAATCATTCCTCAGGCTCAGACGGATGGGCTAAAATGGAAAGAGTAAGTACAGAACAAAGGTCTCAACATCGCAACAACCATCAGGTGGGTACCATAGTTGGACATCATTGCCCGAATCGACGAAATAGCCTTAATCATTCCTCAGGCTCAGACGGATGGGCTAAAATGGAAAGAGTAAGTACAGAACAAAGGTCTCAACATCGCAACAACCATCAGGTGGGTACCATAGTTGGACATCATTGCCCGAATCGACGAAATAGCCTTAATCATTCCTCAGGCTCAGACGGATGGGCTAAAATGGAAAGAGTAAGTACAGAACAAGGGTCTCAACATCGCAACAACCATCAGGTGGGTACCATAGTTGGACATCATTGCCCGAATCGACGAAATAGCCTTAATCATTCCTCAGGCTCAGACGGGTGGGCTAAAATGGAAAGAGTAAGTACAGAACAAAGGTCTCAACATCGCAACAACCATCAGGTGGGTACCATAGTTGGACATCATTGCCCGAATCGACGAAATAGCCTTAATCATTCCTCAGGCTCAGACGGGTGGGCTAAAATGGAAAGAGTAAGTACAGAACAAAGGTCTCAACATCGCAACAACCATCAGGTGGGTACCATAGTTGGACATCATTGCCCGAATCGACGAAATAGCCTTAATCATTCCTCAGGCTCAGACGGATTGGCTAAAATGGAAAGAGTAAGTACAGAACAAGGGTCTCAACATCGCAACAACCATCAGTTGGGTACCATAGTTGGACATCATTGCCCCAATCGACGAAATAGCCTTAATCATTCCTCAGGCTCAGACGGATGGGCTAAAATGGAAAGAGTAAGTACAGAACAAAGGTCTCAACATCGCAACAACCATCAGGTGGCTACCATAGTTGGACATCATTGCCCGAATCGACGAAATAGCCTTAATCATTCCTCAGGCTCAGACGGATGGGCTAAAATGGAAAGAGTAAGTACAGAACAAAGGTCTCAACATCGCAACAACCATCAGGTGGGTACCATAGTTGGACATCATTGCCCGAATCGACGAAATAGCCTTAATCATTCCTCAGGCTCAGACGGATGGGCTAAAATGGAAAGAGTAAGTACAGAACAAAGGTCTCAACATCGCAACAACCATCAGGTGGGTACCATAGTTGGACATCATTGCCCGAATCGACGAAATAGCCTTAATCATTCCTCAGGCTCAGACGGATGGGCTAAAATGGAAAGAGTAAGTACAGAACAAAGGTCTCAACATCGCAACAACCATCAGTTGGGTACCATAGTTGGACATCATTGCCCGAATCGACGAAATAGCCTTAATCATTCCTCAGGCTCAGACGGATGGGCTAAAATGGAAAGAGTAAGTACAGAACAAAGGTCTCAACATCGCAACAACCATCAGGTGGGTACCATAGTTGGACATCATTGCCCGAATCGACGAAATAGCCTTAATCATTCCTCAGGCTCAGACGGATGGGCTAAAATGGAAAGAGTAAGTACAGAACAAAGGTCTCAACATCGCAACAACCATCAGGTGGGTACCATAGTTGGACATCATTGCCCGAATCGACGAAATAGCCTTAATCATTCCTCAGGCTCAGACGGATGGGCTAAAATGGAAAGAGTAAGTACAGAACAAAGGTCTCAACATCGCAACAACCATCAGTTGGGTACCATAGTTGGACATCATTGCCCGAATCGACGAAATAGCATTAATCATTCCTCAGGCTCAGACGGGTGGGATAAAATGGAAAGAGTAAGTACAGAACAAAGGTCTCAACATCGCAACAACCATCAGGTGGGTACCATAGTTGGACATCATTGCCCGAATCGACGAAATAGCCTTAATCATTCCTCAGGCTCAGACGGATGGGCTAAAATGGAAAGAGTAAGTACAGAACAAAGGTCTCAACATCGCAACAACCATCAGGTGGGTACCATAGTTGGACATCATTGCCCGAATCGACGAAATAGCCTTAATCATTCCTCAGGCTCAGACGGGTGGGCTAAAATGGAAAGAGTAAGTACAGAACAAAGGTCTCAACATCGCAACAACCATCAGGTGGGTACCATAGTTGGACATCATTGCCCGAATCGACGAAATAGCCTTAATCATTCCTCAGGCTCAGACGGGTGGGCTAAAATGGAAAGAGTAAGTACAGAACAAAGGTCTCAACATCGCAACAACCATCAGGTGGGTACCATAGTTGGACATCATTGCCCGAATCGACGAAATAGCCTTAATCATTCCTCAGGCTCAGACGGATGGGCTAAAATGGAAAGAGTAAGTACAGAACAAGGGTCTCAACATCGCAACAACCATCAGTTGGGTACCATAGTTGGACATCATTGCCCCAATCGACGAAATAGCCTTAATCATTCCTCAGGCTCAGACGGATGGGCTAAAATGGAAAGAGTAAGTACAGAACAAAGGTCTCAACATCGCAACAACCATCAGGTGGCTACCATAGTTGGACATCATTGCCCGAATCGACGAAATAGCCTTAATCATTCCTCAGGCTCAGACGGATGGGCTAAAATGGAAAGAGTAAGTACAGAACAAAGGTCTCAACATCGCAACAACCATCAGGTGGGTACCATAGTTGGACATCATTGCCCGAATCGACGAAATAGCCTTAATCATTCCTCAGGCTCAGACGGATGGGCTAAAATGGAAAGAGTAAGTACAGAACAAAGGTCTCAACATCGCAACAACCATCAGGTGGGTACCATAGTTGGACATCATTGCCCGAATCGACGAAATAGCCTTAATCATTCCTCAGGCTCAGACGGATGGGCTAAAATGGAAAGAGTAAGTACAGAACAAAGGTCTCAACATCGCAACAACCATCAGTTGGGTACCATAGTTGGACATCATTGCCCGAATCGACGAAATAGCCTTAATCATTCCTCAGGCTCAGACGGATGGGCTAAAATGGAAAGAGTAAGTACAGAACAAAGGTCTCAACATCGCAACAACCATCAGGTGGGTACCATAGTTGGACATCATTGCCCGAATCGACGAAATAGCCTTAATCATTCCTCAGGCTCAGACGGATGGGCTAAAATGGAAAGAGTAAGTACAGAACAAAGGTCTCAACATCGCAACAACCATCAGGTGGGTACCATAGTTGGACATCATTGCCCGAATCGACGAAATAGCCTTAATCATTCCTCAGGCTCAGACGGATGGGCTAAAATGGAAAGAGTAAGTACAGAACAAAGGTCTCAACATCGCAACAACCATCAGTTGGGTACCATAGTTGGACATCATTGCCCGAATCGACGAAATAGCATTAATCATTCCTCAGGCTCAGACGGGTGGGATAAAATGGAAAGAGTAAGTACAGAACAAAGGTCTCAACATCGCAACAACCATCAGGTGGGTACCATAGTTGGACATCATTGCCCGAATCGACGAAATAGCCTTAATCATTCCTCAGGCTCAGACGGATGGGCTAAAATGGAAAGAGTAAGTACAGAACAAAGGTCTCAACATCGCAACAACCATCAGGTGGGTACCATAGTTGGACATCATTGCCCGAATCGACGAAATAGCCTTAATCATTCCTCAGGCTCAGACGGGTGGGCTAAAATGGAAAGAGTAAGTACAGAACAAAGGTCTCAACATCGCAACAACCATCAGGTGGGTACCATAGTTGGACATCATTGCCCGAATCGACGAAATAGCCTTAATCTTTCCTCAGGCTCAGACGGATGGGCTAAAATGGAAAGAGTAAGTACAGAACAAGGGTCTCAACATCGCAACAACCATCAGGTGGGTACCATAGTTGGACATCATTGCCCGAATCGACGAAATAGCCTTAATCATTCCTCAGGCTCAGACGTGTGGGATAAAATGGAAAGAGTAAGTACAGAACAAAGGTCTCAACATCGCAACAACCATCAGGTGGGTACCATAGTTGGACATCATTGCCCGAATCGACGAAATAGCCTTAATCATTCCTCAGGCTCAGACGGGTGGGATAAAATGGAAAGAGTAAGTACAGAACAAAGGTCTCAACATCGCAACAACCATCAGGTGGGTACCATAGTTGGACATCATTGCCCGAATCGACGAAATAGCCTTAATCATTCCTTAGGCTCAGACGGATGGGCTAAAATGGAAAGAGTAAGTACAGAACAAAGTTGTCAACATCGCAACAACCATCAGGTGGGTACCATAGTTGGACATCATTGCCCGAATCGACGAAATAGCCTTAATCATTCCTCAGGCTCAGACGGGTGGGATAAAATGGAAAGAGTAAGTACAGAACAAAGGTCTCAACATCGCAACAACCATCAGGTGGGTACCATAGTTGGACATCATTGCCCGAATCGACGAAATAGCCTTAATCATTCCTCAGGCTCAGACGGGTGGGATAAAATGGAAAGAGTAAGTACAGAACAAAGGTCTCAACATCGCAACAGCCATCAGGTGGGTACCATAGTTGGACATCATTGCCCGAATCGACGAAATAGCCTTAATCATTCCTCAGGCTCAGACGGATGGGCTAAAATGGAAAGAGTAAGTACAGAACAAAGGTCTCAACATCGCAACAACCATCAGGTGGGTACCATAGTTGGACATCATTGTCCGAATCGACGAAATAGCCTTAATCATTCTCAGACGGATGGGCTAAAATGGAAAGTGAGACAGATACTGGAGAAATCCAAGCCGTCCAAATCAAAGATTTAATAATTGGAGAGGCTGGCAATCAGATCCCTGCAGAGGAATGAAAACAGCAGCATACTATCAGAACGTTATAGCAAGCTACCTGACATATACGGCCTCCTCAAAATTCACAAAGACGGTATTCCTATTAGTCCAGTTGTTAGGTCCCAAGGCTTTGTGTGTCACCCTATGAGTGGAAATGACTTTGTGGAAATAATCAAAGATGCCACCATCCTATCCAACTAGATGGTGAGCCTGGACGTTGTGAGTTTCTTCACCAAGGTACCTACGGAGCAGGCACTAGCGGTAGTCAGGTACGGACTGGCCTTGGACCCATCCCTAGGAGAATGTACCTGTTACCAATACACCCTCTGTACACATGCAAAAATTCAGAATATGATCTCGGCAGGAGGAAGGTTTTGCAATGGGCACGCCATTATTACCAGCAATAGCAAACATATACATGGAATACTTCGAGGAAACGTCATAAGAATTAGCATGACTAAAGTCAACACTATGACTGAGATACGTAGATGACACCTTCATACTCTGGTCCCACCAGAAAGAGGTTCCGCTACTACTGGGCCATGTGAACGAAATAAGACCATCGATATGTTTCTTAATGGAGAGAGAAAACAATTACAAACTAGCATTCTGGGTGTACTAATATCTCGAAAAGAGCATAGTTTCAAGACAGTGTATATCGCAAGCCAACATTCATCGAACAATGCCTAAACTCCAACTCCCACTACCCGTACAGTATAAAGAAAGGTATCGCCCGTTGTTTACAACATTGAGTAAAAGTGATAAATGGCGACATATAAGAGACATATGCACAAGAAATGTTCAGGATGATTTTTACCCTATAACGTAACAATTACCGAAGGCACATGACTGCAGCTTCTCATTGCCAACCTAATACGGCGCTTAAATTCATACAATCTAGGTACCATAGTGAATAGCTCATCCAAACAATTACCATGAAAGTATTTATAGAAAAAAGTCATGGTAAGCAACGTTACGGCGGTGGGAAGGGACTGAAGCTGAGCCGCCAGATCATGACCAATAATATTGCTGATCCTTCTTTGGATCTTATCAAGGCGCTCAAATTAAATATCAGTAGCACTGGACCATATCTGGCATCAATATTCTAATGATGAATGAATAACAGACTTATAGATATGCAAAAGAGAAGAATTGGCTGGAACGACATAGTGACCCGTTTTTCTAAGCAGCTGACCTAGCAATGGATTCAATATAGTCTTTCCACTTCATAATAGCTGAGAAATTTAGCCCGAGGAGGTACAACAAGTCACTTTCCTGGAGGTTATCAATATTTGAAATTCAGATTTAAACATTTTGAATTCAGATTTGTTTTATCTCCTAAACTGCTTACTAATCAATGCTGGAGAATCCAATCTGCCCTTCTATTTAACCCATAACTGGAGGAGAGAAGAGATGGATTCATACTTTTTTCAATGCGTGTGAAAGTGACTGCAACAAACTTGACTGGAATTTGAATTTGGAATGTCAATTCTACTTTCCATGCTGATAGCCACTATGCACACATCACTCTGTTGCTAACTACTTGTTAGTGAGTTTGAGTTTTGCTAAGTACTCCACTGCTGTAGCCTTATGCCAGACGAAGCTAAATTTTATAAATAATCAGTCTCTCTATACCATAATATTTATTTGCATTTCTGTTTCTATGTTAATGTCACATTCACTCTTTCATATTTGATTTTGAAAAGAACACCTATATAGATATGTTTATAGATATGCAAAATAGAAGTGAACAGAGTTTTCTAAGCAGCTGACCTAGCAATGGATTCAATATAGTCTTTCTCCTCCATGTCAGCTAAGAACATTTGGCCGAGAAGGTTCAATGTGTCACTTTCCTGGAGGTTAGCATCAGCCATGCTGACGAAACACAGCGAGCGGTCTCCCAGATGATTAACGGAGGGAAGTTTACATTTGTAGGCGTTAAAATTAACAAGTCGTCTTTTAGCCCACTTAACGACGGACTTGACGTCGTTTTGGACATCAGCTACCATTTTAACCTTGTCGCCTTAAAAGGGAAATAACATCAATTCTCTGGAAGACTGTAAAAAGCAATTAGAGTAATTCCGCAAACAGAAAGATTTGGAATTCTGAAAGGATGGAATATTGAAACAGTCTCAGAGATGGCGACAAGGAATGGAACAAAATAGCATATGTGGTTGAATAAAAGGTATAAACAAATGGATATATTTTTGATATTTGCTTAAAAAACGCCACGAACTCTTTCGAATGCAATATATAAATATATATATATGACGAAATATAGTCTTAAGATGTGCTATACTTATGAGATAAAGTGCTCAATATCAGAGATAGAGCGGATATAAATATAAAAGTTAACATTTAAGTCAAACGCAGGGGCGACAGACTGTTTCATACTAGACGCAATCGTCAAGCCGCGTCTACCCTAAAACAGCCTGTCGCTCTGAGTGTTAACTTCAATTTTCACTTTTATATATATATATATATATATATATATATATATATATATATTTGTGATTGCCCTCCTTTAGGATCACAGACACGTCCATGACTTATAAATCATTTATAATGGACTATTCCGTATTGATGACGTGAAAAGTCATATCAGAGACGCTACTTGATTTCAGTGAGAAAATGAAAGAAATTATTTAACAAATTTACATTATATTGAAAATGCTGACAGTTTAAAATATTTTCATTTGTACCCCCTTACGTCTTAAAATAACGGCCAGCATTCATATTTAAGATTGTTATTACAATATTTTGTTTAAGATGTCATACTCAAATTGGGGAAATTCTACGGATATTTTATTATCATAGAACTGACCATGGGCTTATTCACTTAATATTCAAAGTGATAAATTGTGAAATGTTCACGATTAATTCTACTATATACAGTCTGCGATGAATAAATTGTCACAATTTTTTTAATTTTGTGTATGTGCGTTTTTTTTTGTTTTTTTTTTTTGTCGACTACACAGTATTGTAGGGTCAGTTGGGCACCATCTGTGAGAAAGAGAGCACCATGGCACAATTCACTCATCCAGAAATTTGGAAATGGCATGTTGTACTGCTTGGCATTCGCGCTGAAAGCTCCAATAGGAATATTTCGCAGTGTTTGCATGACAATTTGAGGACAGTGCAAAGAATTCAGAAAGAGTTGGAGGAGTCAAATGGTGATTACGAAGGTAAGGCAGCTCGGAAAACTGACTTTGATCGTTCTCATAAGAAAAGAACTCCAAAACGCAACACGGAGGCCTACATCAAGTGACGTGAGGAGGTAGTGCTGGAAGACCCTGTGTCTGGGAACAGGACTCTGTACCATGCCACACAAGCAAGAGAACCCCGTCATGTCTTTCAGACAATTTCTGAAACCACATCACCCCTTACATCTGATAAGCTAACTCCTTAGACTTCAATCACCTTTGATTATTATGGGGCAGCAGACCAACAAAACTCCTTGTAACACCAAAGATGAATTGAAGGCAAGGATTAGGGCAGCATTGACCAACTTAGACAAGGAGACCGTCCAGACGAGTGACAGAAGATTCCGAAGTTGTCTGGAGGCCGTGGTTGAAGTCAATGGCGATTTTATTGAATAAATCTACTCCTTAGTATTTTTTTAATATTGGTAAATATATCTGTTAAAATGAGATGTCAGTGTTATTTTCATTTTTGCCTCATTTAGACGAAAATTTAACCATCGCACCACATATATATATATATATATATATATATATATATATATATATATATATAAAGGTTATATATATATATATATATATATATATATATATATATATATAACCTTTATATAGAAAATCGCTTATATATTTATATATATATATATATATATATATATATATATATATATATATATATATATATATATATATATATATATATATATATAGGCGTGAACTGGTTGATGTCTTCAAAGAAACAAACTAATGCAATAGTTTTTCTTTAATTCTAATTTAACCGATTTTAAGAGACAAGACATGGAAAATTTGGATTACCATAATAGAATGATCATGAAAGTAAATTGTTCATCTATTATTATGAATATTATTATTATTATTATTATTATTATTATTATTATTATTATTATTATTAAGTTTGAGGTGACTGCAAGCTTCAGCCAGAAACTTCAAGGGACTGCAAGTTAATAGATCATGAGGTTTGGTGTAGTTGGCTGGATATGAAGCAGACATTTTCAAGCAACATTTTTCTTAATTGCAATGTTATTGAAATGAGTCTAAGAAGTTTAAATTTTCATTAAAATGTTTATGTGCAGGCATAAATAAAATCTACTTACAGTTAAATATGTGTTAACAGATTAAATGGAGTACTTGAAATACTGAAATTATATTACAGAAACATTTTCAAAATATGAAGAAGACATGTTGGTGTATGGGCGATTACCTTTCTTTGTTCTGTCTGTGTGTATTTTAAAGTCCCATATAATTATTATTATTATTATTATTATTATTATTATTATTATTATTATTATTATTTCCTTTGATTTCTGGCGTGTACACATGTCTTTACGGGTCCCGACCCGGGATCTAAGGTTAAAAATCGCATCATGACACTTTCCACTGACAAAAAAAAAAAAAAAATTACATAGATAAAGCCCTTCGTAAAGTGTGGGCTGTATTTGTGAGAACATTTTTTTGTATCTCTTTGAGGCATGGACTTCCAGGAATCCCTTCAATTAGTCTACTGGAATCTTTTCCAACCAATCCTAGGGTTCCAACTACAACAGGGATTGTTAATGTTCCCATGCGCCTCATTTTTGAGATTTCTGTTTCAAGGTCCTTGTATTTTGACAGCTTTTTAAAGATATTCAAAGATACATTGCAGTCTTCAGGGACTGACATATCAATAAGTAGGCACTTTTTTCTTTGTGGTATCTAATAACTATCTGGGCGGTTAGCTTTGATTGTTCCGTCTGTGTCTATTGTGTAGTCCCATAAAATTGTAACAGGTCCTATCTCCATAATCGGGTCTGGATGGTGTTCATACCAGTTTCTTTCCCGTAGAAGTTGCATATTCATGCATCATCATCATCATCATCATTATTATTATTATTATTATTATTATTATTATTATTATTATTATTGAATATTATTATTGAATATTATTACTGAATATTATTGAAATACTGAAATATAAAAAATATACATTAACGAGGGAATATACCTTAAAACAAAAACTTCAGTTTTTTGAAAAAGCGAGTAATCCATTTAATAATTCTGGAGGCTAATGGCAACATGAATCCTGAAAATCTTTTGAATTTCAATGTGTATTCAACGGCAAGCAAACCATTTTTCCTATTTTGGAAGAATTTCAAACGACACGGAATTTTTTTTCTTTTTATCTCTCCATTGAATGACGAATTTTCAACTTTTTTTATCCCCTAAAATACTGTCGGTACATCTATAATAAATCAATTCCACTGCGATGGAAATGATTTTAGATTTTGAAAAATCATCCCTTTTTTGTTGTTTGTCTTATTGTTGCCAAATGTATTTATATAGCCTGCAGTTGATATTCAGGCCTGTAATTTGTCGATCGGGCCATAAGGATTTCATATTTAGCATCCTTACGAGAAACAGTGAAATTAATCAATCGTTGATTCTTCGGACTTTTATCTTTTTATCTTTCTTTTTTTTATCTTTTTGTTTAACTTTTTCCTCTTTCAATGCCGTTTAATTTTCTTTTTTCGTTTTCTCCAGTTTCTTTTTTCGTTTTCTCCATTTTCTTTTTTCGTTTTCTCCAGTTTCTTTTTTCGTTTTCTCCATTTTCTTTTTTCGTTTTCTCCATTTTCTTTTTTCGTTTTCTCCAGTTTCTTTTTTCGTTTTCTCCAGTTTCTTTTTTCGTTTTCTCCATTTCGTTTTCCTTTTCTCCATTTTCTTTTTTTTTGTTTTCTCCAGTTTCTTTTCTCGTTTTCTCCAGTTTCTTTTTTCCTTTTCTTCATTTTCTATTTCCGTTTATTTTTTTTTTTATTTTTCCTGTGTACTTTTTCATTTTTTTTTTCTTTATTTTCCTTCCATTTTCATATCTCTTTCTTTTTTCGCTTTCTATTTCCACCTTTTTTCTCCTTTCTTTTTCTCTTTTTTTTATATTCCTTTTTATCCTTCCTTCATATTAGTCTTCTTTTCTTTTCTTTTTTTTTTTTTTTTGGCACCAATTTTGTTCTTTTACTTTTTGCATTTTCCATCTTTTTCTAGATTTTTCTCTTGTTTTCTGTCTTTTTTATCCTTTCTTTATTTCGTCTGTATTTTTTTTCTTGACCATCATTTGAAGCATATCTAAGAAATTATTAGAAAATTGAATTTCTCATATAAAATACGCGAGATCTTCAGAAAAAATGGCACCTTGCTGTAAATTAGTGACTTTGTTATATCGTAAGATAATACGAAGAGATATTGATTTTGATCACAGTTAAACAAAATACAGTAGAATCCCTGGCAACCTAAGAAGGCCTTCCGGATATGAGGAATTGGTTACAAAGTCCGGATATGAGGGATTATATTTAGATTAAAATAAAAGAACTGAAATCAGGTTTAACATTTATTTTCAATGTTTCATACTAAACAAAATAAGCTAATGGTGAGTGAAATATAACGGAATTGATTTAAAGGAAAAAGAAATAAATTATGTAATGTTAATGAAAATTCATTAAATTAAGTATGCCACGTATGCAAAACAAATAATTTTAACAAGGATTTTTTAATTGTAGTTGCATGATGATTCTTTCTCTTTTAATGCCATTCTCAACTCTTTCCGCATTTCGTTTTGCTTTTATTCTTGATTTTTTTAAAACGAAAAACACTTTTTAACTCTGCGTGCTTTATTGCAATCGTCATAGCTGAATGCTGGCTTTCGTTCCATAAAACTGACAACTTTTTCAGTAACTTTTTCAATTTCAGTACAGGTTTCATCACAATTATGTTTCGTTTAATTCCTTGCCCATTGCGATCGTGTAAACGCTGGAGAATAATTTCTTTGTAAGATTTTATATCATACAATATTGACTTTCCTATGCTGAACTATGTTAAAATGAACTTGCTACGAGCGTCTCGTCTGTTTAAAATTTGCAATAACTATAAAGTTGTTCTTTTCCTCTTATTCCAATCATCTTTTGCACTAATAAAAGCCATTAGGGTAAAATAAGCGTAAGCAGTTATCCAAAGTAAATTTCCAAAAAGAACAAAAATTTCGAATCAGTTATATATCACCCAAATACTTCAAATATACACATCAAAATCATGTCTGGCTATGCGGGATTCCGGATATGCGGGATCCCGGATATGCGGGATTCCGGATATGAGGGATTCCGGATACGTGAGATTGCGGATATTAGAGATTCTACTGTATATAGTATTTTTTTTTACTAAATAAAAACCTAAACTATATGTTCCACTGTTTTCCGTAAAAAAACTGAGCTTAGTTATTTTTTAATAACCTTCAAGAGGCAGCGGGTGACTAAAATTCGCCATCTATGCTTAAGAGAAAGAAATGCTGTCATTCTTTGCATGTAAAGTTTAATTTGACTCAGTGTATGTTTATGTTTTGTTTTTTTATTTAATATAGGAGATAAATAAATTGAAGATAGACTAGGGTACGCTAGATATAGAGGCTAAAACAATAACCTGAAACTTTGAGTCATGTACATAAACAGCCTCGTCAGATAAATTTTTAAAGATGCCGTGATTTTTGCAAAATCATTTCCGCCATAAGCAAGGGTATAAAGCCACTAATACAAGAGGCTACTGAATGTGAAAGGATAAGAGAAAAAACATTATTAAAGAGAGAGAACAATAAATGAACAGATATTACCAAGACAAAAGATAACGATTGATATTGTATTGAAATTTCTGAAGATCAAACTTAACTGGAAAGCAAGAGGCTAGAAGAGAGTTTTAAAAGCGAAAAATCCGAAAGCAGAAATTGTTAACATAGAACTTACGGTTATATCTAACCATTCCAACTGCAAACCAATCTGCGGTTATATCTAACCATTCCAACTGCAAACCAATCTGCGGTCATATCTAACCATTCCAAATGCAAACCAATCTGCGGTTATATCTAACCATTCCAACTGCAAACCAATCTGCGGTTATATCTAACCATACCAACTGCAAACCAATCTGCGGTTATATCTAACCATTCCAACTGCAAACCAATCTGCGGTTATATCTAACCTTTCCAACTGCAAACCAATCTGCGGTTATATCTAAACATACCAACTAAAAACCAATCTGCGGTTATATCTAACCATTCCAAGTGCAAACCAATCTGCGGTTATATCTAACCTTTCCATCTGCAAACCAATATGCCGACCAGAAACCGTGCTCAAATTTGTGTAGTTCAAGTACAAAAGAGGAATGCTTATCAGGAGAATTACCATGAAAATCTTTATATAAAGTCACAGGTACGCTACATTACTGCGGTAGAGCAGCGACCGAATCTAAGATGCCATACACCTATTCTAAGTTAAATGATTAAAGATGGTTTTGAGCAAATGAAACATGTAGGTCGCGGTGAAGAACATAAAATGAAATGTACCAAATAACAGAAACCACATCACTTGAGGACTTTCAACAGCAGCAACAGCAAAAATGGATAGCACATGTAAGTCAAAGAGAAAATAATGAAGCCAGAGTGTCTTGGCAAAGATCATTCTTCTTTGAACCTTGTGAACTGGGGCTACAGAATCACAAACAAACAACTGTCCAAATAACAGAATCAACATCACCTGAGGACTTTCAACAATAGCTAACGCCTCAGACTTCAATCACCTTTGATTATTATGGGGCAGCAGACCAACAAAACTC
Organism: Acanthosepion lycidas; assembly: GCA_963932145.1. Classification (NCBI taxonomy): domain Eukaryota; kingdom Metazoa; phylum Mollusca; class Cephalopoda; order Sepiida; family Sepiidae; genus Acanthosepion; species Acanthosepion lycidas. Next base: position 24,660,767 of record OZ010610.1, read on the forward strand.
CTTGTAACACCAAAGATGAATTGAAGGCAAGGATTAGGGCAGCATTGACCAACTTAGACAAGGAGACCGTCCAGAAGAGTGACAGAAGATTCCGAAGTTGTAACTTGAAAACTTTCAACAATAGCAACAATTAGAATATATAGCATTATTTAATTCGAGGAGAAAATAATGACATGCTCAACAGGCTGACGTTCTACTTCAAACGAAATTTATGAAAGAAAACCCCCATCAGTACTGGGAAGTGTGATACAGTGAGCAGGCTCCAGAAACTTGTATATTTTATTAAGATGATTTTATAAATTTCAACCGAAAGGATCATTGACTTTTCTGGCAGTGATAGTCGAATACTTCCGCATAAGGTTGATTGATTTATTTTCTACAGCTTATTAACCCTTTGTAGGTTATTAAAGGCCAGAAAATACGAAGGTTACTCAAAAACTACATATACCCCCGTGGACGCTATTGTGCATATCCACTGTCATGGGACGGTGTCTATGATCATTTCGGACCCCACCAAGAAAGGTGAAGTATAGCAACTCGATTCCAACGAATACATCTGAAACAATGTTGAGCTATGTAGTTGCGACAGCTGTCTACCGCTACCTGATATTTTCGATGCAAGAATTTTCGTGAGAACAGGTCTCTATACCACATCCCTCGATTGTGCTTATAGCAAGTGAGTGTAGTGGCCACATCATTCGTTGCTTGTCACTAAAATGTTTCCCCAAATTAATTTTGAGCTACTTGAACCCGGGGACGCAGTCAATTAACCTGCAGAAATATTGAGATTCATTGAGACCTAGGATGAGGTTAAATGATCACAAAACAGCCTGGATTATGCCTTGTCCCCTGAAGTTCCAACTCGCAAGGGGGCTGCTCACACCTGAAAATTACCATAATAGCTAAAGCTGCCAGTCATTAGAGAACGTTAAATTTCGCTATGTTTCCAGGATTCAATTAGCAATATCAGAAGTCCAGGTGAAACTTATCCAGTGTCGTTGTGTCAACAGGAACATTCCACTGGATCTTCTGTTCCTATATCTGATGGAACCTAAAAAACTCTGGTACCTCTTCCTTCGAATGTGAATATGAATTGTACTTGACTTACAGCAAACAATTTTCACCATTTGCTAGATGATTAAGGACCCTTTGGATCGTCACTGTATTGGGTGGTGATGCCTTCCGTCAAGTAATTAACACTTGACACAATAGATCAAATGATGTCAAAGATTTTCCCCGTTTCGAAAATAAAATATCCCTTCACTCACTATCATCACCCATTCGAACTCGCGTCCTCTTACCATGAGATATTTAGCCTGTGGTCACTCTAACTCACCAGATGTCAGAGAATATCTTATATAATGGAATATGAATACACCTGTGTTGCCCTTCACTGGAATATGATTGCTCGGTGTCCGTCATAAATATAGACTGACGTGTATGTACGACAGAGTCTAAATCTATGACGACGCCCATTGGACTACGCCATTGGCTATCCTATGGGTCTACACCTATTACCCGCGAGTACGACGAGTACCAGTCGATTACTTGTACCGTGTACTACTTGGTTACAGTAGCCAAAACCACTTAGTTACTTCGATCAAATATATCCCTTTCAGGGACATATCAATATCTGATACAGATCTGGTTATTTTAATGACGTCAAAATACGATGGTTTCAGCTAGCATTACCTTTATATAATGGTAACCATAACTTTTGGTACGTCAGTGTATGCAGCCGGGTTGACTCTGAAAGGAGCCAGTCTATTTTTTACACCAGCTGAACAAGAAATTGTTTTTACGCCTTTCGAAGAACGAGAAGAACTTTACCAGTTACCTATTTGTTCATATCCGATCGGTCGAAAATGGATATTTTAAATTATTCTCCTTCATCTACAGAAATGTTATGTGCGATGACTTGAAAGCGTAGGAGTCAGTGAAGTTTAACAATCGAGACTGAGATATTTTTAGTTATTATAAATCTGGAAATTCCAATTTCAATTTTTTATTAAATTTTATAATAGTTAATTTTAATAAGTAATAGTTAAGTTTAATAAATAATAATTACTTTTAATAATTAATAGTTAATTTTTTAAAAATATTAGGTATTTTTAATACGTACTTGTTAATTTTAATAAATATTAGTTAATTTTAATAATTAATAGTTAATTTTAATAAATAATAGTTAATTTCAATATGTCATACTTAATCCTAATAAATAATACTTAATCTTAATAAATAATAGTTAATTTTAATTAACACTTGAAATTTGTAATCTGGAGTTCTTTTTCTTATATTACTATCAGTAACGCACTCCAGATTACTAATTTCAAAATAATTTATATATATATATATATATGTGTGTATGTGTATGTGTATGTGTATGTGTGTGTGTGCATTAAGAAATTACGTAATATGAATATATTTGTTTTATCTTCCGTTGATGAACGATTGCTCCCTCGAGGAGGTTCCGTGCCTTGAGAGAATATGGGGCGTTAATCTCACACCCGACCTCAAATGAAACTCTTATATACGAACTAAAGATGTAGGTAAAATGATCGGCTCCCTGTACCGGTTCTGTAAGTACCTGGCTCTTCATTCTATCCTCTACCTGGGCACCTCGTCGTGATGTAATGTTAGAAAGCTTGTCTCACTAAATCAGTTAAGACTGAAAAGTGAGTTCAATCCTCACAAGTTGGCCCATACTTTCAGACTTGTGCCACGTCTAAGCTACACTTAGAAAATAACCATTCTATCCTGTAACGTTATGAGAGACAGATCAAGCCGAAAATGCTGTACTGTTACCCAGTTCTCACTTTCCAGTCTTGATAGAGTTCAAAAGTGCCTCCGAGTCCTCGGGGGATCAAAATTGGTTTCCACCTTCCAACCTCTCACTGATGGGATGTAGCGAATCTCTCTCTCTCTCTCTCTCTCTGTCTCTCTGTCTCTCTGCTCTGTGCTCTGTGCTCTCTCTCTCTCTCTCTCTCTCTCGCTACTACCATGAAAAGTGATTGGTTCCGCTAGGTCTAACATACACGACTAGGACCCGCCATGAAACTTACATAATAGCAAATCACCTATAGTTCCACTCGAACAGCTTCTTCCTATGAACCACTGACCTGTGGAACAGACTCTCCTGTTCAACCGTTATCTTCCTCTCCTATCCATATAAACTGTTCCTTAACATAATCCTCTACCTCGTTTGGTCCCCTGGCCTTGTACAGAGTGAACCTTATTGTCAAAAAAAAAATGGGACTTCAGTTTACAATGAATTTACAGAGCAAACTGGTTTATTTTTTATAAAAAATATTTCTGATTACAATTGTACTATACACCCATTAACGCATGAGATGTTAATGATTATTTAGTATGTATACAATAGTATAATACAATAATAATGAGGAAAGAATGTATAGATAATCTAACACTCACAGGATATATTGAAAGCAAGTAAAGCAGAGGAAAGAAGCGAATAACTTTTCTTAGGTTTTAATATGTGTGAATGCCAGAACAGTATAAACGAGGGATGATAAAATCAAAATTTACTAACACCAAAGAAGATGTGGAGAGATATGACCTGAAGTGCCATAAAATAATAAATAAATTAAAAATCAAATATGGCCTTACAATTATTGCGTTGCAAACACGAACCATTTTTCTTTCTCTCAAATGTATTTTGACAAGTTAATGGAATTTTGGAACCGAGAACAAACAAAGCAACAAAATAAAGATTAAATAAAAGGTGAAGAAGTCAAAAAAATAAAATCAAGAACCAAGCATCCATTAAAGATTTTTGCAAAAATAATCTTTAATAATTCCCCTGGCAAAATTATGAAATTCTAACAGAATGTATTTGCCCTGTTTTTCTGAGGCAGCAATTAAACACTAAACAAGTTTTATTCAACAGCTGGATATTTTGGCTTCACACAATAGGCCTAAAACAAATTAGATTAAATTATTTAAATTAATGTCATTTGTCTCACGTCAAGATAAAAAAACGTATTAATTTGTTTATCATTTACTTTTATGACAGCCTGGATATTTTAGTCTTCGTGTTTTTACTAATAATCAAAATTATTCTCCATAAATTTGTTTTTAACATCCGAATTATGGTTACAAAATAGTTTTCCAATACGCAGCCTATTCACGTACTTACATTGTTGTCCTCTTATTGTCAGAGTTTGGCCGTTGTACACTCAGGCCTTCTTCGAGTGATTTTCAAACGAAACCTTTTATTTAGTTCACGGTGTTAGATTCTTGTAATTCCACGCACCATGCCTTCCTGGATATCTCAGTTTTTGTTCTCTCTACTGAAGCCAGGTATTGAACTCATAACTC
>OZ010610.1:24670104-24857604 GCA_963932145.1 Acanthosepion lycidas
TTAAGCGATATTATTTTTCACATATAATTGCCATTATCTAATAGAGAAATAAACAAATTGTCACCGATAACACTGATTTATTTACTGCTGACTTTGATCCGTCTTAATGAAACGCCCTTTATATATATATATATATATATATATATATATATATAAAAGTGAACATAGAAGTCAACACTTAGAGGCGACAGTCTGTTTCATGCTATATGCAATCGTCAAGCCACCATATATATATATATATATATATATATATATATCTGTGTGTGTGTGTCTGTGTGTGCGTAAATTTGCACGTTTTCATCATGCTGTCGCTGTTATGTTTGACTGGAACCGCGCCAGAAAACTTCCAGAATCACCGCTATTGTTATTGCAGATTTGTGATTCATCACATATTATCATTACCGTCCTATTATTAGCAATCCACGACAGCTTCAGTGTAGCTTAATTTAAGTTTATTTCCTTCCCTTTCAGTGTTACTATCGTTTACATTTGTTTTGTTTTTCCTGTAAATGTAAATTCTATTTTATTTGGTTTATTGACTGCCGTTTCCAGCAATATCGTGTCCCTGAACTAAACAGATATTTTCAGACGTTATGTTTGTTAAATCATTAAGACTATTGTCCTAATCGTTGTTATCATTACAAAGTCAGTCTACCTTTTGAAAGGTATAAAGTCATATTATCTCCTCCAGCATCGGTTTAAATAGTAAGAATTTTAAGTGAAAAGATCATTGTTATTCTCAAAAAGGTGTTAATGAATTATTCCCTTGTAAAGTATAATTATTCTTACATTCCAAAAAGAGATCTCTGCATTAGCAAAAAATTGATAAACCATAAAAGCAAATCAATGAATCACAAGATTTCGAACATTGTGTTCTCTGGACTTCTTCAAGTACTCGTGAATCTGGTAGCCTTCATGTAGTTTCGAACCGATCATGTGAATTAATCTACACTTGTAAATTGTTCTTGTCAATGTCTAGGGACATCTTTACATGTCCGACTCTCAATGTTTAGCAACATCATGTCTAGGGACATATTTCTTGTTCGGCTAAAAAAGTTTAGGGACATATTTTCTTATTCGGCAGTCAATGTTTACGGACATATTTTCTTGTTCGGCTGTCAATGTCTAGGGACATCTTTTCTTTTCGGCTGTCAATGTCTAGCGTCATAATTTCTTCTGCTTCTAATGTCTAGGGACATATTTCTAGTTCGGCTGAAAATGTTTAGGGACATCTTTTCATGTTCGGCTGTCAATATCTGCGGACATCATTTGTTGTTCGGCTGACAATATCTAGGGACATCTTTTCTTGTTCAGTCGTCAATGTTTAGGGACATCTTTTCTTGTTCGGTGGTCAATGTTTAGGGACATCTTTTCTTGTTCGGCTGACAATATCTAGGGACATCTTTTCTTGTTCGACTGTCAATGTTTAGGGCATATTTTATTAGTCTTATATAATACTGATCACTTATTACTCGATCCGTTAGTCTTCTATCTAAATCTGCAATATCCGCTCGAGGGATTAAACTCACGAACCATTCGCCATGTCCTGTGACGCAATCGTATCTCCGAACATTGTGCTTTAAAATAAATCTGCCTGCTGCTGAAACAGCTGCTACTATCACGGTTGAACACGTGTACTGCAGCCTTTTTAACTACTGATGCTGATGTAGAAGCCTTGAAATTGTATTTAAATGATACACATTCTTTGACTTATTTCTTCATTTATTTCTACTGTTCTATCTTAAATTATTTAATATTGTCCTCGATAAATTAACGTTCCAAATCTTCATTTACAGTTACTACTCATTTAATCAGTCAAGAATTTCCAAATGCTTACTCTATAGTCTTCAACGTTACATCTATAATCCCTATATAACGCTAACTGAATACATTCTCAGCAGAAATAAATATAGAAGCATATTTCAAAATATGAAAGTTTTCTATGCTCAACCGATGCATTTTAAAATGCATTAATTAATTGGTTATTGGTGTTATTGCAGCTGTTGTTCATTTCTTGGGACAATCAAAAGAAACACTTATCTTTTTCTGAACACCGAGTTAATTCAGTCTTCTTCTACACTGAATCAGATGACCAAAGCGACTTCTAACATGTATGTCTTTGTATACTCTTTAGCTTGCATAGGCTGCCTTATAAGCAGAAATGAAAGCAAAAAACATAATGCTATTTACTTGTAACTGACGGTCAGTCAACAATTCCTAAACTACCTTGATCTATATTATTGTTTTAGTAGCTTTATCTTTGCATTTCACTCAATGTAAAGCTCGTGTGCCCCTCAAGTTAGAAGGTTGTCGTTAAAATGATATTAACGGATTAGATGTGTTTTATGAATGAAAGAGGAAGTTGGCAGTGAAAATATGTAGATAACAATTGACAATTGGTTTTGAAGTGTCTAGTGTTTAAGGAAGCATACAGTCGGGTGTCTTTTCCTGAAAGTTACAGTTCTTGGAGAAAAAACTAAGGATTTCGAACATTGTAGAAATAAGGCTGATTCAATTTCTTGGAAGTAGCCTGGCATATTGTAGCTCTGAACTGGTGTAAATAAATTAGGCTCATCTGAACATTTTCCATAGAAATGGCGACAGAATAGCAATAGTGTAACAACGTTGCACCCCTGCGAAAGAGTTTGTAGGAAAAGTGTTAGGTCAGTGTCATCAAGGGTATTAGTAGAAAGTGCAAAACAGAATTATCTCGACCAGGTTTTGAACTCTGTTCCTTGATTTTCCATGCTGAGAACCGTTATGCCAACCTTAGGGTTTTGTAGCAAATTTATTAATTACCAATGCTGTTATGTTTAATCAATGACAAAGCAGTATAAAGCAATAGTGTCTATTGGTTTCTGCCATGCCTCTGTACAAAAGGTATGCGACACAAATGTTTACCGGGTCGAGAGTGCGTATATATCATCCAGAAATAAACAGAAAGAGATTTGATTGAAACAGAGAAAGAGAGTCGTTATGTGACAGTCTCTGTTCAAGCACTCAATTCCATTTCCTGTGACTGTTGGCTCTTTTCGGCCAACACACGCCAATAGATTGCATTTTTCACGCCAAGGCAATCATCTCATCGCGAATCAACCGCATGAAAGAGAAATAAGGAAATCATGTAGCCATTGTTTTCAACGAGATATGCTCGCCAGAGATGAAATGAAAACATAAGATCTCCGAAAAGGCGATAACTATTCCAGATTACGAAGCCATATTTGTTGTTACGACGAAGCCGTTCTTGCCACAAAGTTTTTCAGTTTTTATTTGATAATGTTATTCTGTTTGCTCTTATTTATTTATTTTGTCTCGCTAGAACAGTTACGACTGAGTATTAAGTTTGGTCCTCACTACGTGCTCCATACTTTCGACCTTGTGCCACATCTAATCTATGCCTAGAAAATCATTTAGGCACCTCGACACGTGTAATGGTCAGTAATTTTGTCTTGCTAGAATAGTTACGACTGAGTAAGTGAGTTTGATTCTCACTAGGTGCTCCATACTTTCGGCCTTGTGCCACATCTGAGCTACGCTTAAAAAATTATTTGGGCACATCGACATAGTGTAATAGTTTAAAAGCTTGCTTCTCTAGATCAATTACGACTGATTATTGAGTTTGCTCTTCACTAGGTGCCCAATACTTTCAGCCTTGTGCCACATCTAACCTCTCTTCGAGAACCATTTGGCTACTTCGACGTTGTGTAATGTTTTGCATTCTTGTCTCGCTAGATCAATTACAACTGAATACTGAGTTCGATTTTCACTCGGTGGCGAATAGTGTCGGCCTTGTGCTACTTTTAGAAAATTACCATAAACATTAGAGTTTTTTTTTTGTTTTTTTTTTTTAATTTCCGATTTTTTTGTTTTTTTTTTTCACTCACATCATTTGTGAATTTCAGCGGATTTCTATGGGGAAGGAAGTGATTTTAATCCTCTTCTATGTCTAGTGGCTTTCCTCAATGGCTGTCCCATACTTTCGGTCTTGTGCCACATCTAAGCTAGGCTCGGAAAATCATTATGGGTTGTGGCTTTCCACAACTTCCCGTTGTTTCGTAGCTCTATTGATTGTACCTTTACTATCCACTCCCCCCTGTCTTGTCATCCATTTACAAAAGCTCGTTATGCAGGTTACCCGCTGTTACAACGACCCTCTTCTCTTTAATTTGTCGTGTGTGAGTCAAATTCACCAAACCATTCTTTCATCTTTACGTGTCAGAGAATTTTCGTATCACTCTCTCTCTCTCTCTCTCTCTCTCTCTCTCTCTCTCTCTCTCTCTCTTTCTGATTCTAAGTATTAGGTTGGTGCAAAAATAATGTCGTTTTCTCACATATGTCACTATGTGAGAAAACGACATTATTTTTGCACCAACCTAATATAAGCATCCTGTCTGTTTTCGTTTTTCTTCAAACTACCACGTTAGTCATCATCCTTTGACCTCACTACCGTTATTCAAAACTCCATTGCCAATCCCTTCCCACACTGTTCGGTCCTGTATTGGTGTCCCCAGATCCCCAATATTCAACACTGAGTCCCGAACTATTGTATCTGTGAAAGTCAATTGTATTTGTTGTTCTAGCATTTCCTCTTTCGCAATTACGTCGCTCCAAATAGTTGACAAGTGACTTGTCATCCACTTCATGAGGAACAAGGTTTGAATTGGGAACAGCGTAAACAGGGTCTAGAAACCGGGTGCAATTAGTAGACGTCTTGATAATTATTTTCGGTTGCTGATACAAAATGCGTTACGCCAAACCTAAACCCGGGTGTTTTTGACGGGACACCATCTCTAGAAAGACTGCCACCCAAGGCTAAAGAGTTCTTTCAAGACGTAAAGGGAATTATCCCACGCCAGACGCCAACATGGAATTTGAATTTTCGCGGACTGTATTCTTAGAGACTCTAGCTCCGGATTTGTCCTCAGGGTTTACTCACGAAGCCTTTCGCATGATTAGGTAGCCACAAAGTAGCGGGGTTTAAAATCAGAGTTTTCCTTCTCTTATTAACACGTTCTGTCCGTCGAATTTTCAGTAGTGCCACATCTCTATTGCCTCAATTATCCTCTTCATCTGAATGAAAATTAGCTGGCATTCACTACCTGTTCTGTGACAGATCTTACATAGCTTTTGAGCAGACATTTTTTTTTTCAATTCTGATAAAACGTTCTTGTTTCTTAATACTTTGCTTAACTTCAGCAATGCTTTTTCCTATTCCAATACTCCTTCAGAATTTTGTCACACTTTCCAACATCTTTTATTCCAGTTAAATGTTAATATGTTCTTGATTCTGTTGCATCCAATTGTCAGTTCGAAACTTGCGTTGTCCTAGGAAATCTCTCTCCTCACATTTGCTGATTTGTACCCTTTTCTCTCTTTCGTGTACTGTCATATGTCTTATATTCAAATCACGTAGAAATATCCGTTCCTATAAAAGAAGTTAATCAATGTTCAGTCTGGTCAGTAACTAGATTAGTGACTGCTTGAAATACCAGGTGCTGTAAGGCTGGATGTGCAGATGGTGTAATGGATAATGGCTAGGTATTTGCAGAGCCGAGTTCCAATTCCCATTCGGTTCGTTATATTCACTTACATGCAAATAACCTTGGGAAATGGGTATGAATCCACTTCTTCTTCCCCAGCTTTGGATTAATTAATAAGACTATCATTATTATCTAAAAAATAAAAATTTCTACATTATAGAAATAAATTCGGGATTTAAATAACATGCAAAGGGTTGATAAACCGTAGAAAGAAAAATCAACCAAATTTACTGCCATACATCAGTATTCGTTTTGCGTCTCCCATGAAGATATTTTAGTCTGTTGATCGGAGAATTCCTTTTATCTTTTTAGTGGATTATTCGACTGGGTTTGGTTTGTTTGTTTTGTTTTACGGCATATCAACCTCAATGGGTCATTTAATGCCGACATTTTTTTTTCTGCTAATATTTTTGTTTTGTCATTTTTTTTTTGTATTATTTCCTCATGGTTATATTATTTTTTCAAAAACGTATAGCTGGTAATATATATATATATATATTTTCAAAAACGTACAGCTGGTATCTTTTTTAAAAAAACGTACAGCTGGCAACATTATTTAAAAAAAAAACGTATTATCAGAGGCCTTGCTATTGGACGTAGTTTATCGTCTTACCCAGGACGCGGATGTAGTTTATCGTCTTACCCAGGACGCGGGTGTAGTTTATTGTCATACCCAGAACAAGTATTCGACTGGGATATTAGAAGAAATGCAATATGTTTCTATGAACATTATTTTTCTTAATGACAATTTTAATGTAATATTGTTTAAGTATATACATATATCTTAAAATTTAGTTTAATTTTTAAGACTGTAGTCATTTATAACAAAAAGGATCTCATGATCTAATGTTAATTAATTCTGTTTTTACTTTCTTTTATATATTATTCTTTATATTCGGGATTTCATTTAATTGATTGATTTTCTTTACGTTGTGCATTATTTAAAGCCGAAAAAATTTTCGATTGTATGAAAGTGGGTCGAAGGGACTATTGTATTACGATTTTTTTAGAATATTCAGTTGTGTGCCATACATTATACACGCTTAGTTGATCATGTATCTTTCGAAAAATGACTGATAAGGTAGATTTTTTCCCGCAGTAGGTTGCTATTTCTTTTTGCGGTAGACCAGTTGCCATCCAAGGATACAGTTGTCAACTTACTCAGAAGTAGAAGTAACGGATTCGATTGGAATTCGAACTCGGTTCTCCGATTCCTCAATCCGATCCACTATCCATAACACCACCGTGCCTTCTTTTTAGAATAACAATAATTATAAAGGTAAATCGTACATTTCCCAAGGGTATTTGCGCGTATGTGACGAACCCGACTGGAATTCTAACTCGACTCTCAAAATTCTCAATCCGAGTCGCTATCCATACAACCACGCCACATTTTCGTATATTCGGCAACTACTAAATATGAACCGTAATATGCATTGGAGCAATTTTTAGGCTATGTTTTTTCTCAATGCGAATGGGATTGTATCTCTGCTTTTTATTTTATTTGTCAATTTCCATAACTTCTTGGAAATGATAGCGTAATGATTTCTCACGGTTTTGAAATTCGAGTTACCTTTTTTTCAACATTGATTACTATTTAATCCGTAGCCAGGGAATAGGAGAGTCAGATTCGTGGCTTCCCTAAGGGTATTTTTGCGAAAGCGAGCGTAATAGATGATCCTGGAATTTGAACCCGGTTAGACTATTCCACTTTCCGCGCCGATAACGATTACCCTACTCACAAATCTTTATTATTTTAATATAAAAGAGTACAATGCTGTTGTAAAATTATTGATATCGCCCGCTAGCGAGGCTGGTAAAATAGTATAAAATAAAGACACGAATGTTAACTAGCATGCAAAAAAATGGATAGCTGCATTCGTCACAAGTGGGAAAAATTTAAATCTGCATGGCACTTTACTCCAATTGGCTCATTCGCTTGCTTAAACTCAACGTTGATTATGATTCAGCAGAATTGGGTTGGGTGTAAAAAAGTATTTGTTGTTAACATAATTTTTTCATTCGGTTTTTCCAGTTAGGAGTCCTTTTTTTAAAAGCTGATCGTTTTGTGTTCATTTTGTTTAGGACTTTTTTCGTAACAGATTTAATGTTTAGTATAGAGCTTAGAAAAAATTCGCAGTGTGAGATAGGCAAGAAGTAAGGCATGTAGCAACATCAGCACGGCAAAGGGCACTCCTTTAAAGGCAAGGAAGGGCAAAAATATTTTAAGTGAAGTGATAGCAATTGCTGTATGAGTCGTACGATTTTTGAATCAAGCACGGGTAACTCCGGGCCCTGCTGCTAGTGATTGATAATCTCATCTCCAGCTTTGAGACCACCGGACTAATGATCATGTTGTTTTCTGTTACTCGACTTCTCCGTAGATGATCGTGATAGTATGGTGAGTTCCTTGGCTAGACGCGGCCAGCAAGTGACATTAGCATTTTAAAAGGAAGTTCCAACTTATTCCTAATTCTTTAGGTTAAACCCATCGGCGCATGATGAAATGCTGCCAAATATTCTACCATTCTGTGAAACCAAAAGAGTAAGAACGCCTTGATTGCCAAAATGAACAGGTCGCTCTCATTCAAATTCTCTTGGCAAAACGCCAATGATAATAGATTTGAGTCTCTTAAAAGTTGTTAAAATTTTCTTTGTGCCAAAATTCACAATAATTGCCCGGCGCAAAGGCAGAATGGGATAAAGAAAAAGCAAAGGCTTCCTTTTTGACCATTAACGCCGGTGGGTCTTTCGAGTGATGATAAACCGGGAAAAAAGACATCTGATCGGGAGATTGGAGCTTTTGAGGAGCGTGGAACTATTAGGTTGATGCAAAAATAATGAAGTAATAATGTCGTTTTTTGACGTTAAAAAATACGTCAAAAAACGACATTATTACGTCATTATTTTTGCACCAACCTAATACCTTATAATTGTAGTTTTTTTCCCCACTTACCTAGAGTGGTATAATTTTTAGCGCCCTACGCTATGGACAAGTAGTGACCACACCCCCGATGAAAAAAGCACTATGAAAGTATAAAAATCAATTTTTATAGTAAAAATGCCGGTAGAATTTTCTCATATAAAAATGACTAACTATATATTTATAGTAAAATGATTAATAATATTTTTTATCTGTAGTTAAAGGCATGCAATTGCGTTCAAAGTATATATTTGTTGAAGCCGTAAAAGTACGTTCAGATTATTTAGATTTCAGAATTAAATAACCTAGAGAGATTACCAACAATACAAAGTTATAATAAAATGACCAACAATAAACTAATCAACAGAAAAGAATACTTTCATGATATTAATCCATAGAATATCCTACAATTTCTAAAAGAAATCAAACTGTATTCCAAAATATAAAGGCAATAAAACTACAACATAAAAAAACATGAGTGCCTAGAGTAATTATGTCCGCACAAGCATAAACTGAGTATTAACTAGCATGAATTCGATAAGGAAAGTAAAGGATTATCTAATAGCTGAGTATTATCTTACATGTATTCGATAGAGAAAGCAGAGTATTATCTAATACCTGAGTAATATCTACCATGTATTCGATAGAGAAAGCAGAGTATTATTTAGAAGCTGAGTATTATCTACCATGTATTCGATAGAGAAAGCAGAGTATTATCTAATACCTGAGTAATATCTACCATGTATTCGATAGAGAAAGCAGAGTATTATTTAGAAGCTGAGTATTATCTACCATGTATTCGATAGAGAAAGCAGAGTATTATTAAGAAGCTGAGTATTATTTACCAAGTATTCGATGGAAAAAGCTGAGTATTATCTAATAGCTGAGTATTATCTACCATGTATTCGATAGAAAAAGCTGAGTATTATTTAGAAGCTGAGTATTATCTACCATGTATTCGATAGAGAAACCAGAGTATTATCTAGAAGCTGAGTATTCTCTACCAAGTATTCGATAGGAAAAGCAGAGTATTATCTAACAGCTTAGTATTATCTAACCTGTATTCGATACGGAAAGCAGGGTATTATCTAAAAGCTGAGTATTATCTACCATGTATTAGATAGAAAAAGCAGAGTATTATCTAAAAGCTGAGTATTATCTACCATGTATTAGGTAGTTAAAGCAGAGTATCATCTGAAAGCTGAGTATTATCTTCCATGTATTCAATAGGGAAAGCAGTGTATTATCTAAAAGCTGCGTATTAACTTCCATGTATTCGATAGGGAAAGCAGAGTATTATCTAAAAGCTGAGTATTATCTTCCATGTATTCAATAGGGAAAGGAGAGTATTATCTAAATGCTGAGTATTATCTTCCATGTATTCGATACGGAAAGCAGGGTATTATCTAAAAGCTGAGTATTATCTCCCATGTATTCGATAGGGGAAGCAGAGTATTATGTATTAGCTGAGTATTATCTACCATTTATTCGATCGGGAAAGCAGAGTATTATCTAATAGCTGAGTATTATCTACCATGTATTGGATAGAGAAAACAATGTATTATCTAGAAGCTGAGTATTATCTACCATGTATTCGATAGGGAAAGCAGTGTATTATCTAAAAGCTGAGTATTATCTACCATGTATTCGATAGAGAAAGCAGAGAATTATCTAATAGCTGAGTGTTATCTACCATGTATTCGATAGGGAATTGAGCATTATCTAAAAGCTGAGTATTCTATACCATGTATTCGATAGGGAAAGCCGAGTATTATCTAATAGCTGAGTATTATCTAACAGGTTTTCAAGAGAGAAATCAGAGTATTATATAAAATCTGAGTATTATCTACCATGTATTCGATAGGGAAAGCAGAGTATTATCTAATATCTGAGTATTGTCTACCATTTATTCGATAGGGAAAGCAGTGTATTATCTAAAAGCTGAGTATTATCTACCATGTATTCGATAGAGAAAGCAGAGTATTATTTTGAAGCTGAGTATTATTTACCATGTGTTCGATAAAGAAAGCAGAGTATTATCTAATTTCTGAGTATTATCTACCATGTATTCGATAGAGAAAGCAGAGTATTATCTAATGGCTGAGTATTATCTACCATGTATTCGATAGAGAAAGCAGAGTATTATTTAGAAGCTGAGTATTATCTACCATGTATTCGATAGGGAAAGCAGAGTATTATCTAATATCTGAGTATTATCTACCATGTATTCGATAGAGAAAGCAGAGTATTATCTAGAAGGTGAGTATTATCTACCATGTATTCGATAGAAAAAGCTGAGTATTATCTAATAGCTGAGTATTATCTCCCATGTATTCGATAGAAAAAGCTGAGTATTATTTAGAAGATGAGTATAATCTACCATGTATTCGATAGAGAAACCAGAGTATTATCTAGAAGCTGAGTATTATCTACCATGTATTCGATAGGGAAAGCAGAGTATTATCTAATAGCTTAGTATTATCTACCCTGTATTCGATACGGAAAGCGGGGTATTATCTAAAAGCTGAGTATTATCTACCATGTATTAGATAGAGAAAGGAGAGTATTATCTAAAAGCTGAGTATTATCTACCATGTATTCCATAGGGAAAGCAGAGTATTGTCTAATAGCTGATTATTATCTACCATGTATTCGATACGGAAAGCAGGGTATTATCTAATAGCTGAGTATTATCTTTAATGTATTCGATACGGAAAGCAGGGTATTATCTAAAAGCTTAGTATTATCTCCCATGTATTCGATAGGGAAAGCAGAGTATTATGTATTAGATTGAGTATTATCTACCTTGTATTCGATCGGGAAAGCAGAGTGTTATCTAATAGCTGAGTATTATCTACCATGTATTGGATAGAGAAAGAAGAGTATTATCTAGAAGCTGAGTATTATCTACCATGTATTCGATAGGGAAAGCAGGGTATTATCTAAAAGCTGAGTATTATCTACCATGTATTCGATAGGGAAAGCAGAGTATCATCTGAAATGTGAGTATTATCTACCATGTATTCCATAGGGAAAGCAGAGAATTATCTAATAGCTGAGTGTTATCTACCATGTACTCGATAGAGAAAGCAGAGTATTATATAAAAGCTGAGTATTATCTACCATGTATTCGATAAGGAAAGCAGAGTATTATCTAATATCTGAGTATTATCTACCATTTATTCGATAGGGAAAGCAGTATATTATCTAAAAGCTGAGTATTATCTACCATGTATTCGATAGAGAACGCAGAGTATTATTTTGAAGCTGAGTATTATTTACCATATATTCGATAAAGAAAGCAGAGTATTATCTAATATCTGAGTATTATCTACCATGTATTCGATAGAGAAAGCAGAGTATTATCTAATGGATGATTATTATCTACCGTGAATTCGATAGAGAAAGCAGAGTATTATTTAGAAGCTGAGTATTGTCTACTATGTATTTGATAGAGAAAGCAGAGTATTATTTAGAAGCTGAGTATTATCTAGCCTGTATTCGATAGGGAAAGCAGAGTATTATCTAATAGCTGAGTATTATCTTCCATGTATTCGATAGGGAAAGCAGAGTATTATCTAAAAGCTGAGTATTATCTTCCATGTATTCAATAGGGAAAGGAGAGTATTATCTAAATGCTGAGTATTTTCTTCCATGTATTCGATACGGAAAGTAGGGTATTATCTAAAAGCTGAGTATTATCTCCCATGTATTCGATAGGGGAAGCACAGTATTATGTACTAGCTGAGTATTATCTAACATTTATTCGATCGGGAAAGCAGAGTATTATCTAATAGCTGAGTATTATCTACCATGTATTGGATAGAGAAAACAATGTATTATCTAGAAGCTGGGTATTATCTACCATGTATTCGATAGGGAAAGCAGTGTATTATCTAAAAGCTGAGTATTATCTACCATGTATTCGATAGGGAAAGCAGAGTATTATCTGAAATCTGAGTATTATCTACCATGTATTCGATAGAGAAAGCAGAGTATTATTTTGAAGCTGAGTATTATTTACCATGTATTCGATAAAGAAAGCAAAGTATTATCTAATATCTGAGTATTATCTACCATGTATTCGATAGAGAAAGCAGAGTATTATCTAATGGATGATTATTATCTACCGTGTATTCGATAGAGAAAGCAGAGTATTATTTAGAAGCTGAGTATTGTCTACCATGTATTTGATAGAGAAAGCAGAGTATTATTTAGAAGCTGAGTATTATCTATCATGTATTCGATAGGGAAAGCAGAGTATTATCTAATAGCTGAGTATTATCTACCATGTATTCGATAGAGAATGCAGAGTATTATCTAGAACCTGAGTATTATCTACCATGTATTCGATAGAAAAAGCTGAGTATTATCTAATAGCTGAGTATTATCTCCCATGTATTCGATAGAAAAAGCTGAGTATTATTTAGAAGCTGAGTATTATCTACCATGTATTCGATAGGGAAAGCAGAGTATTATCTAATAGCTTAGTATTATCTACCCTGTATTCGATATGGAAAGCGGGGTATTATCTAAAAGATGAGTGTTATCTACCATGTATTAGATAGAAAAAGCAGGGTATTATCTAAAAGCTGAGTATTATCTCCCATGTATTCGATAGGGAAAGCAGAGTATTATGTATTAGCTGAGTATTATCTACCATGTATTCGATCGGGAAAGCAGAGTATTATCTAATAGCTGAGTATTATCTACCATGTATTCGATAGGGAAAGCAGAGTATTATCTAATAAATGTCTATTATCTACCATGTATTCGATAGGGAAAGCAGTGTATTATCTAAAAGCTGAGTATTATCTACCATGTATTCGATAGAGAAAGCAGAGTATTATCTAATAGCTGAGTATTATCTACCATGTATTGGATAGAGAAAGAAGAGTATTATCTAGAAGTTGAGTATTATCTAACATGTATTCGATAGGGAAAGCAGAGTATTATCTAAAAGCTGAGTATTATCTACCATGTATTCGATAGGGAAAGCAGAGTATTATCTGAAATGTGAGTATTATCTACCATGTATTCCATAGGGAAAGTAGAGAATTATCTAAAAGCTGCGTATTATATACCATGTTTTCGATAGGGAAAGCCGAGTATTATCTAATAGCTGAGTATTATCTACCATGTATTCGATAGGGAAAGCAGAGTATTATCTAATAAATGTCTATTATCTACCATGTATTCGATAGGGAAAGCAGTGTATTATCTAAAAGCTGAGTATTATCTACCATGTATTCGATTGAGAAAGCAGAGATTTATTTTGAAGCTGAGTATTATTTACCATGTATTCGATAAAGAAAGCAGAGTATTATTTTGAAGCTGAGTGTTATCTACCATGTATTCGATAGGAAATTGAGCATTATCTAAAAGCTGCGTATTATATACCATGTTTTCGATAGGGAAAGCCGAGTATAATTTAATAGCTGAGTATTATCTACCATGTATTCGATAGGGAAAGCAGAGTATTATCTAATAAATGACTATTATCTACCATGTATTCGATAGGGAAACAGAGTATTATTTCATAGCTGAGTATTATCTACCATGTTTTCAATAAAGAAAGCAAAGTATTATATAAAAGCTGAGTATTATCTACCATGTATTCGATAGGGAAAGCAGAGTATCATCTAATATCTGAGTATTATCTACCATTTATTCGATACGGAAAGCATGGTGTTATCTAAAAGCTGAGTATTATCTGCCATGTATTCGATACTGAAAGCAGAGTATTATCTAAAATGTCAGTATTATCTACCATGTATTCGATAGTGAAAGCAGAATAACATATATCATTTTTTTATTCCCTCAAATCTTCCAAGAAAACTAAATTTCAGGATTAAATAATCCATAAGAATTTGATATGCCGTTAAACGCACGAATAAATAAATAAATAAATAAATAACCAGTCCCGGCGCGAAATAATCTAAGTTTAGTTTGTTTTACAGCATATCAATCTCAATGGATTATTTAAGGCAGGCAAGATTTTTAGGATAGGTTCGTATTAATAGAATATGTATTCTTTGTAATATAATAATTTGTAAATCAGGTTTCAATGATATATTTTTGCCAAAATGGTTTTTGTCGATAGTCAAATGTATTGCTGGTAATATATATATATATGTATGTATATAGTGTATATTTAGGCTGCAATCTTTCATTAATGCATATTTCACTAAGTAATATAGACAAGTTTTGTTTATTTATTTTAAGTAGGTTCCTTTCATATTGTCTGATAAGCTTAATCACATTATCGTTGAAAGACGAAAGGAAAACATCATATTGATACATGTTTAAATCCTATCTAATCTTTCGGCTTACACAAGCCATTATCAAAGATGTCAACTTCAATAAATCAAAACAAAAAAGGACGAAACAACAATGATAGTCCGCCCTTGCTACATGAAAATTTCAAGTAACGACAAACTCGTATATATGAGACGTGGAAGCGAAAATCGCGTCGAATCTCGTGACGTCACACATGACTACCTGAGAGTGAAAAACGAGAAGTATTAAGTATGGGAAGCCGTGGTATGAACAAATGGCTTCTGTTATAAATTATAGAAATTTAAGGCCATTTGTGGAAATTTCATAGTTTATTTTGTTCAGGTTATGTTTCAACTGTTTTATGTATAAAGTTTCAAGAAATTTAAATTTTTGTTTATTGTTTTCATGTTTAATTTTATTTGTGTTGTCAACAAGGATTTTCCGGAATTGAGTACGCGGGCAGGCATGGTGTTTTAAATGTCTAAAATTCTTAGAGTTTTCATTCAAATGTAGAGTCAAGCGCCGTGAAAGCGAATTTGTGGTGTGGCCAAAATAAATATTATTTAATTCGTTGGAGATACAATCTCCCAAAGGGCACTTGAATTTGTAAACTATGGTGGTTTTCTGCAAATTGCTAACGGGGAGGGGAAGAATTATTGCGAATAGTTAAGTTGGATATACTAGATTTTGTGATTAACCTATTTTTTTTTTTGCTAGGGTCTGTTGTGGATATATTAGCATTTACTAATTTTTTTAGTATATTTTCATCTTGTTTAAAATTAGTATGCATTTCACTACGATAAAAGATATTAATATGTTTGGAATTAATTGAAGTAGTATTATGTTCTATTGGCTTAGTATTAAGTATTTGATTTATTCATCAACTATATAGTTTGGAAAGCTATTATTAACAAGTGTTTGTTTTATATTCTTTAGTTCACTGTAAAAAAATCTGTTTTGTAGATGAATTGGTTTTTGCATGATGTATTAGATTTTTTATAATTGCTATTTTGTAGTAATATGCACATTCGCTTTTGTATGGCGAAATAGTAAATTTGTTATTATTTGTGTTTATCAATATGTCAAGGAAGGGAATTTTATTATTGTTATTGAGATCATACGTGAATTTAAGGACAGAATTATCTTGAAAACGTTTTTCAACGATAATGTGATTAAGCTAACATCAACGAAACCTTATTACAGCGATAGGACCTCTAACAATTTTATGGGACTTTACAAAAGACACAGACAGAACAATCAAAGCTAATCGCTCAGACATTGTGATCACAGAACGCAAAATTAAAATATACCTTCTTATTAATATAGAAGTCCCTGCAGATTGTAATGTATCTTTGAAGATTTTCAAAAAAACTATCTAAATACAAGCAACTTGAAATCGAACTCTCAAAAATGTAGCACTAGAACATCAACAACTGCAGTTCTAATTGGATCCCACCGATTGATTAGAAAAGATTACAGTAGGCTTAATGTAGGGACTTCTAGTAGCCTAGGCTTTTAAAAAAATACAAAAAAATGTTCTCACAAGTGCAACCCATGCTTTACGAAGGGCTTTATCTATGTGAAATATATATTAGGTGTTTGTTTTGTTATGTTTTTCCAATCAAAAATGCTCATTGGAAAATGTCATGATGCCATTTCCGACCTTAGATATCAGGTTGAGTCCCATGGAGAAATGAGTAGTAGTAGTAGTAGTAGTAGTAGTAGTAGAAGGAGCATTAATAATAATAATAAAAAATAAGAAGAAACGAAGATCATTATTATTATTATTATTTAATACAAGAATTCACCACTAGCCGAAAAGAGGCAATTGAAACTGGTGTGTAATACGTTCATCTTGACAGACAAGCGCTTAGAGATCAATCGCCCTGATGTTATATTTACGAAGAGCAGGTATGAATGGATACTGACAGATGTTTGCAAAATCTTCGGATATAAAAAATTACAAAGGCAAAGCAAAAAAAGATCCTAGAAATTTACCAAAGTGCAGCTAAAGTTGTTGGCGCACATGGACGCTATCTGCCCTTCAAGACATCTTGGAGGTGCCAACATTGGGGGTACGCCGCTTGGAAACTTTTGATTGGTTGATTCGTTTTCTACGACTATTATCAACTCTTTGCACTCATAACACAGATATATTATGGTGAAAGTGCGGATAATTGCTTCACTTACACTCGTACTGACCAGGCTCGGCATTGCTTAACTTCGGTGATCCTACGGGAACCGGTGTTTCAGCGTGATCTGGTCGTAAACTGTTTGGGACAGCTCACGTGCTAAGAAAACTGTTGTGTGTCTAGGTAGGAATTTAGATATCATCATCCTCACCCGGTCGAAACATCTGAGAGTCGAAAATTTCAGAAAATAGTCTTTCACGCTTATGGATATTCACATCAGATGTCTGTTGTGGGACATTGTGGAATTTCAGCTTTAATGAACACCTCCGCTTTACTGTATTTGGGCAATTTATTTATTTATTCATGCTTTGAAATTCATCTTTCCACTTTAACCTCTCTACCAGTAGTGATCATTTTAGCAAGAGACTTTTTTAAACAATGCCTGACAACTGGACTATACTGCAAAGTTCTATACAATTATGATAAAACACTTCGTTGTCTTTTAATGTTATTTCTAAACATGGTTTAGAAAGAGAAATCTGAAATTAAGCACAGCACCAGACAATATAACAATATACCAAGTTGTAAGAGAGAAAAGATAAAAGAAAGGATGAAAAAAATGGCGTACAACACGGTCGGCAAGTCGACTGATAATAAAATAAGAGAAACCATTACTTTAGCAGTGCTTTGTTGATCATCTAATGAGGGGTTCTGAAATATGCAATGAAGAAATATTTCCAGACAGATGATGAGTAATTATAGTTATAAATGGCATCAAACGATTAAAAAAAGCCATGTTCAGTTAAGTGTGGACAGAGCAGACGATTCCACCATTCACCTATCTACGCATGCGTATTAAGTGCGTAGTGATAATATAGAAAAAAATTATATATACTCTAAGACTTGTCATATATATTGGTTCACACACACACACACAAACACACACACACACAAACACACACACACACACACACACACACACACATATATATATATATATATATATATATATATATATATATATATATATATACTCGATTGTTAATAACGCCCTTGTGCGTTTTTCTTTACGTTAATGACTAGTCTATGTTCTGACTTAAAAGTATCAATCTACGCAATGGTTCGGGTAACTCATCTATTCCTCACTGACCTTATCTCCGCAATGGGCTATTTCATTTTCATATGCCTTTAATACTGACGAAATTAACGAAATTACACAAAGATTTTTTGCTTCTGGCATGGGAACGACCTTACAAATTTTCTCTGCGCCAATATCGCCCAAAATAAGAAATGCTTTGATGAATGGATTAAAACATTCCCTTATCGACATTCATTATATCTTTTCGATTGGAAACTACTGATAGCCATTTACAATTGGCTGCTTGTTCACATCATCATCGTCAGTACATATCCGCTAACAATTTGCTGGCACCAATGAAGTCATAATTTAGTCGGTCACCAGATTGTAGTGTTTGGTTGGCTTAGAAGACAGAAATCACAAAAATACTACTGGTCTCCTAAGCGAACTTGTTAACCAGTACACCACGACATGTTGACGAAAAAAATTTAGTTTAATTTGGTCTAGCAAAAAAACTTAGTGAGGAACGAAATTAAATCTGAATATAAATACAAATCTTGTCTTTACAATGGATGATTCTCTTAACGTTCATTTCAATTCGAAATATGCAGTTGCATCAAAGACAAATTAAATAGCATGCATAATTTGGCTGCATTCTGGGAAGCAGGTATGGATAACAGCTTTTTAACACTCATTAATTCCCCACGAACGCAAGAAATAAGTACAGAACTCTCATGTAATATTAATCTATACCTGTTAATATTTCTGTGATGAGGTATTATGTACACTATTTACATTAGTGAGACTATTGTCCTCATATTTGACGCCATATTTATTACAACGTTTCGGCCCTTCAGTGTCTGTCTATATTTCTGAGATGAGGTATTATGTACACTATTTACATTATTCGTATTATTGTCCTCATATTTGTCGCCATATTTATTACAGCGTTTCGGCCCTTCATTATCTGTCTATATTTCTGAGATGAGGTATTATGTACACTATTTACATTATTCGGACTACTGTCCTCATCTTTGTCGTCATATTTATTACAACGTTTCGGCCTTTCTGTATCTGTCTATATTTCTGAGATGAATTATTATGTACACTATTTACATTATTCCGACTATTATCCTCATCATTGTTGCCATATTTATTACAAAGTTTCGGCCTTTCAGTATCTGTCTATATTTCTGAGATGAGGTATTATGTACACTATTTACATTATCGGACTATTGTCTTCATCTTTGTCGCCATGTTTATCACAAGATTATGGGCCTTGGACGCTTCGGCCTTCTTCAGGTAGTTGGAATGTCAAACTGAAACCTTTTTTCGCTGACTGGGTTAGACTGTTCTAGTTCCACGTGCCATGTCTAATGGATGTTAGTTATCTTCTGTTAATTCCTCTCTCAAAATTCTCCACCGCCTTAACCAGGTATTGAACTCACGCTCTTTGGGTCCTGTTAATATAAAGGGGAGACAGACCTCCCCCTTAAGGTATGGCTTCAAGAACCCCGGACATCTGTAACACGAGGGGGAGTGGAAAAATCATTCGTGGCTGTCCACATATGTAGACAAAATGGAGATCACCGCTCTATATGGGATCAGGTTGAGATCATAGACAAAGAACATCTTTGGAAAATTCGTAAACTTAAGGAATCAGCACATATGCTAGGCCACAAAAATCACCTGAGCCGACCAAGCATAGAAATGAATACAATATGAGAACCAGTAATAAGGAGTCCAAGATGAAATCGATAACACAAATTGCAATATGATCTCTGGTAAAAAAAAAAAAGTAATTGATAACAGCAAAAATTGCTATATGAGCTCTGGTAAAAATGTCGCTGAAGATATTAGTTTTATAATACCCTGAAATTCATACAAAGATGTACTCAAGGATACATGGCATAGTGGATAAAAGCGTTAGTTATATCCAGTAACAGGACCCAAAGAGTGTGCGTTCAATACCTGGTTAAGGTGATAGAGAATATTGAGAGGTGAATTAACAGGAGATAATTGACATCCATTAGTCATGGCACTTGAAACTAGAATAGTCTACCCCAGTGACCGAAATGAAGGGTTTAGTTCGACATTCCCACCACCTGAAGAAGGCCGGGCGAAACGTTGTGACAAACATAGAGACAAAGATGAGAACAATAGTCTGAATAATATAAATAGTGTAATATCAATCTTCTTATATAGCCATGAATGCTACGACTTGTGGCAACAGAACTCCGTTTCTACAGAAGGATGCTGAGAATACTATGGACGTATCGTGTAAGCAACTTGGAAGTTTTAAGGAAAACGGTAATCAGAAGAAGAATTATACTTAGAATTAGAAAATTCAAAGTACACATTGTAAAAAATGGTTCTGGAGAATTTGACACTCACAACTCATATTTAAGGCAAAAGGAACAGAGAAAAACAGCCTCTAACCTATCAAATGTTTGGGTTAATGGCTGAAAGAAAAGCGACTGGAAGAGATGGTGAGAAGACAAATCTTACTAAGACCTACAAAGAACAGAAAGAGGTAGAGAGCCATGACCACCTAGGCCACATGTTATGAAGGGAAGATGGCCTAGCTTAAGATCGTACAGTGTGCGCCACAGTTTAACAACCGCGTTTCTCTTTCAGATGGATTGAGTGCATTAACAGGATAACTTCTAAACTGACGCAGAAAATGAAAAAAATCACAGCATCTTTATAACACTAGACAGCAACAACACCGGCTTAAAGATAGAAAGCGGGTTGAAAATACTCAGCGGTCATCAGGTACGCCATTACTGCTAATATAAAATCCTCCCACAATACCTCACGATAGCACCACGCTTTACTTATTGTGATACAATAGAATCCATAGTTCCCCCTTCTCTCTGATCTTTCAAAATCGTAATATATTTCATTAAGTATTTACAATGTAGGCATGCCATATTTTTCCTGGTATACCGAAGTTGAACTGCGGCAAGATTGCAACAGCTTAGTAGATGATATGTCCAGGAAAGGGATATATTTGTTCGAAGTAGCAAAGTGGTTTTGGAATAACTGTAACTAGTAGGACAATCTAGCAGGTAACCGTAATGGACTGGTCCTCGTCGTAGTGGTAGGCAATAGGCGTAGGCAATAGGTGTCGTCAATAGCCGAAGACAAAAGGCGTCCTAGTACCTCCACGTCAGTCTGTATTTATGCTGACACCAGCCAATCATATTACTGTGAGGAGGAACCCACGTGTATACATATTCATTACATCAGTAGATAATAGATATAATTGTTATATCATAAGATTATTTTTGAACTTCTTACCTATTTCGCTCATAGACATTCACATACTTTCTGCTGCCATTAATTTTATCTATACGTTTCATCCTCAAAATTGATACGCTTTTAAGTTGGGCTCCCAAAATGATCTTCAACACCCTGGTTCCTCTTCAGCTAGTATTTCTTCAGTTTTTCTAAGCCATAATTATGTATAAGCAGATTAATTTTCAATTGCAAAACAATATCACCACGATAGCGATTATATATTCTTTTGCAGATAAAAATTGATCTGCTTATACATAATAAGCATCTATGCCAAAAATGTGCATACATTCTAAAGATTTTACACTCATATATACGCGGATGATAGCATAAACATACATAGGTGCTTGCTGTAACGTATTAGCATATTTCATGTTTTCTTGGCTTTGTGGAATTAATCTTTTTTCTTTTGGGTTTTTAACAATTCAATTGTCTAAAGTCAATTTAAAATATTTGCGACTATTCGTGATCCGAAAGTTAAGTAGTCACTTCTTTATTTTCGCTAAACCATTCCTGAATGTTTTATCAAAATTTCAAAACATTTAGCCTATCCTATTTATTGATTCCATTTCTTTCAGACAGCCGCACAAATTATTGCACAGAGTTTATACTATTTTCTTCTTAATTATTTTGCATACTTCAAATAGAGATCCGCTAGCTTTCCTTGTAATTTCTGAACTAATAACATGGAACATTTTTTTATTCTCAGGAGTTATTATCTTTACAATGTACCATAATATTATACTTTAATTATCTATCTATCTATCTATCTATCTAATATAATACGCCACATATGCATATATATGCGCCCTGGGTAAGACGATAACCTACATCCGCGTCCTGGGTAAGACGATAAACTACATCCGCGTCCTGGGTAAGGCGATAAACTACATCCACGTCCTGGGTAAGGCGATAAACCACATCCGAGTCCCGGGTAAGACAATAAACCACATCCACATCCTGGGTAAGACGATAAACTACTTCCGCGTCCTGGGTAAGACGATAAACTACTTCTGCGTCCTGGGTAAGACGATAAACTACTTCCGCGTCCTGGGTAAGACGATAAACTACTTCTGCGTCCTGGGTAAGACGATAAACTACTTCTGCGTCCTGGGTAAGATGATAAACTACATCCGCGTCCTGGGTAAGATGATAAACTACTTCCGCGTCCTGGGTAAGACGATAAACTACTTCTGCGTCCTGGATAAGACAATAAACTACTTCCGCGTCCTGGGTAAAACGATAAACTACTTCCGCTTACTGGGTAAGATGATAAAGTACATCTGCCTCCTGGATAAACTACCTACGCGTCCTTGGTAAGACGATAAACTACGTCAAGCACATGTTAGGGTCTTAGCTATGGGCAAATTGTTAACACACAAACTTGTGTAAAAATAGGTTTTAATACCAGAAATACTTTGTAATAAAAATAATTATAACCAGCAATATTTTTTGAAGGAAAAATTATCAGCAATACTTTAAAAAAAATGCCAGCAATACAAACAGCTATACATTGTTTGAAAAAAAATATGAACGGTTATAGATTTCTTCAGTGAAAACTATTCCTAGAAATGGATTTTTGAAGAAAAACATTACCAGCAATAAAAATTTTGTCGGCATTAAATAACCCATTTAAGTTGATATGCCGTAAAACAAACCAAACCAAACATGTATATATATATATATATATATATATATATATGTGTGTGTGTGTGTGTGTGTGTGTGTGTGTGTGTGTGTGTATGTGTGTGTGTGTGTGTGTGTGGTTCTTCTGTGTGTAACAATTGAGCGGCAGTGTACAAATTTTTGTGTGTTTTTGTAACAATTAGTGAGGTGCAAAATAACGATGACCCACCGCCCAAATTCAAGATGCATTTGTTTTTGAAAAAAAAAAAAAAAAAATTTTAGTTAAATAAAAATGATGAGAGACAGACATGAGTTCCGGCCAACAATAGTCGTGCTGAAAATTTGTTTTAGGAATTTAACTATATTTTAATTAAATTTTAATTAAATTTTAATTAAATTCATTTTCGAAAAAAATAAGGCTCGCTATTTATTAATAACAAACCAAAATGAAAATGAAATTATTTTTTAAAAAATGAACAAAAAAAATATTTTCCATAGCTGAAATGAATCATTTCACTATAGCTTCGGGGTTGGGGAGGAGATATGGTACCCGGCCCAGGCTGAACTACGAATTCAAGACACTTACTTTGAAATTTGTTTTTTGTAAAGTAAAAAAGAAGAATTATTAAGTTAAAATAATTACACGAAAATAATTCGGAAATAAATTCAAGAGAATAGAAAATTTAAAAATACATATATCGTTTCGAAATTACCAGCAGAATTAAAAAGTATATATATATATATATATATATATATATATATATATATATATATATATATATATATTAAGACATTTTTATGTTTATACATTCTTTTTTATAGGTACAAATATTTGAGTAAATGCTCTGTTTATAATAATAACAACATTTACCGGCCTGAATGTCCGAAAAATTTTTCATTCGTATCTGCTCAATGTGTATCCAAATATAAACAAATGACGTCACGCATTATGAAATGGACAATGTCGGACAATTACTTTTAAGACATTTTTATGTTTATACATTCTTTTTTATAGATATGAGCAGATGTGAATGTACGTGACAAACCATGGAAAATTGTAGTTTAAAAACAACAAAATTGACCATGATAACCGAAACGCTCCTCTGTGGCGAAATCGGTAAAAGTACGTAACGCTATATGACGGTTCCGTATAGGATACAGGTTCGATTTCTGTCGGAGGACACACAATTTCTCTGACATTCAAATAATGTTCGGACTTTGTCCAATTCATAATATATATATCACAGCTCTTGTCTAATTTTATATTAACCCAGAGACTCTAGCAGACGTTTTAGTGTTTACTTATATGAATATAAACTTACCATGTCTGTTTTTATCATTTATCTCTTTGGTCATGCGAAATTCTTTTAGAAAAAAAAGTTTTTCATTTTATATATATATATATATATATATATATATATATATATATATATATATATATATATATATATTTCTGTAGTTTACTGCTAGCAGAAAGCAGAAATATTTCTCCTCCCGATGATGGCCACTTTGGTCGAAACTCGTCGAGGAATCTAAATGGAATAATAATAAAAAAACGAAAGAATATTAATCTACAACCCAGTGTGTCTAAAGATTTTAATTTTTTTATTTTTTTATTGTTCAATATATATATATATATATATATATATATATATATATATATATATATATATACTTTAAAAATCAGTAGGCCAATCAAAATACGCGACAATGGTTTCGACCTGACGCTCTCTTCGGGTGATACTTTTAAAATGACCAGTTGAACGTTTTATTTTAAAAAAGCACAAAAAACGCTACATAATTGTCTTTCAAAAAAAAATAACAGGCGCATGATAAAAGACAGGACATTGATTGTAATCTAAAGGGGAGGGTTAGGGTTAAGGTTAGGGTTAGGGGTTAGGGTTAGGGGAAAAGAAAGTGGAGAAATGGAAAGCATGAAAAGGAACGCGAATGCAAGTGTATTGTAAAGGTATACAGTGAAGAGGGTAAGCAAATATGTAATTTAATTATGGTGGATGCATGGTCACGTATTTTAATTGACCTCCTGATTTTGAAAGTTATAAGCTCTACTTGTTATTTTTATTATGCTTTTATTTTTTTCTCACGTCTATTGATCACTTTTTTAGTACTACTGTTTCTTAGTTTGATTCAACTCTAACAACATATATATACAGTGACGTTGAATAAGTGATCGTACACATGAAAATATTTAAGATTTTTATGTGTAACATTAAATTAAAAAAACGGGAGAATATCTACTGTATCAGATGGCATACTAAAAATGTATGCATATAAAACTAAATAATATTCCACAGTTAAGAAAATATAGGAATATTTAAATTTTTAGGGGTTTAAAAAATGATGTTTTCTCCATTTAATATTTTGTAGTAAAGTTCAACAGCAAGCAATCCCTTCCTGTAGACTTTAATTAACGATTCGCATACTTTAATAGGTATTTTGTCTCATTCCTCCTGAATAATTGCCGTCAGGTTTTTGATGTTTGTTGGACCTCTATCACGGATCTTATTTTTCAAAAACCGCCATAAATTCTCTATTGGATTCAAATCCGGCGATTGACTCGGTCATTGTAAGATGTTAACGTTGTTATTAGCAAGCCAATTCTTCGTACTCTTAGCAGTATGCTTGAGATCATTGTCCTGCTGGAAGATCCAATCAGGAGGAAGCCCAAGATTCTCTACAGAAAGCGATACATTTTCGCTTAGAATTTGTTCTGAATTCATTCTACCGTTTATAATTGCTAGTTTGCAAACACCTCGCATGGAAAAGCAACCCCAAACCATGATACTACCCCCACCAAATTTGACAGTTGGTATGGTGTTCTTGGGTGCGTATGCTTTGCCGTCTTTTCTTCCATATATGATTCAGGGAATTGCGACCGAACTACTTAGTTTTATTCTCATCTGTCCAAAGAATTCTTTCCCAATAAGAATTTTCCTTATCTTTATGCTCTTTCGCAAATTTTAACCTGGCATCTCTATGCCGTTTCAAAAGGAGTGGCGTCTTTCTTGGGGAGCGCGGCTTTATACCGTTTCTGCGTAGTTCATTACTAATCGTTTGCTTTTTACGTTAACTCCTGACAAACTTGGTCTTGTCTGAGGACCATTGGGTTATTTTGGACCTGTCGCATCAACTTTCTTCATAATCTGGGAGAGATCTTTCTGGAAGCACCAGGTTTGCCTTTGTTCCCAACAGTATTACGTCTTTTAAATCTTGCAATAAATGAACCAATTGTTGAAAAAGGTATGTTCGTGTCACTGGAGATGTTTCTGTAACTTTTTCAAT
The DNA here is from genome assembly GCA_963932145.1 of Acanthosepion lycidas. Lineage (NCBI taxonomy): Eukaryota > Metazoa > Mollusca > Cephalopoda > Sepiida > Sepiidae > Acanthosepion > Acanthosepion lycidas. The sequence continues at coordinate 24,696,286 of OZ010610.1, forward strand.
AGCTTAATAATTATTTCTTTTTGAGCATTAGTCGTTTCCTTACGTCTAGCCATTATTAGAACCGTTATCAGTGAACAGTGAATGATCCAATTTTGAACTGAATGACGCAATAAAGTTACTGAGAATATTCTAGAACAGTTTAGAATCTTTTACTTTGAAGTATAACTAAAATCCACCGTATTATAATGTAAAAATTGATACTTTTCCACTATTCGAAATATAAAAATTTGCATAACTATCACTTATCGAATTTAAATTTATTTAAATTGCAGATTCTGATTCTATTCCCCAAAATACATAAGTTATTCGAGGTTTTCATTCGCTATAAGTGAGAATAACAAGCATTTTTTTTTGCTGTATGGTCACTTATTCAACATTCCCTCTCTCTCTCTCTCTCTCTCTCTCTCTCTCTCTCTGTGTATATATATATATATATATATATATATATATATATATATATATATATTGTGTCTCAACGGCTGTTGTGATGCATCTATTGTGGGAGTCTGTAGTTGTAGTGCTTGTCGCTTCTCGCTTTCAGTTACCGTCGCTGGCTAGCAGAAATGCGAAAAGGGGAGCCGAGTGCGTAAGTCTTCCCCTGCCAGTATGTAGTGCTTCCTCATGGCGACACATGGTAACCGAGCACGTTGCGGACTTGGGTTAAAATAAAGGGGATGGGGGAGGAGTTTGGCCCCCTTACCATGCGGGATGCTGGCCCACCGGTGTGTGGACATGCCCTGATGCCCATGAACCAAACCCCAGCTATGGGTTAAATAGCTCCACTGGCTTGTAGAAATCTTCGGGAGAAGGAAAGGCCAAGGAGTAAACCCTACACAAATCCGGAGTGGAGTCCCTAAGGAGGATGGTTGGCACTCTGTGCTACCTTCCAGCAACTCCTGCAGCCGAACTGGTACCAAATTGCATTGGTTTATCCATTCCGTTGGACTCTACTAGCAAGGCCGAGATGAGGAACAAGACGTCTGGGCAGCCCTAGTTCTCCATACATTCCGCCCAGGCTAGTAGCGCACTGGAGAGGATACTCCAGCGACGTCGCAATACATCGGCACAACGCGCTAATCCATTGTCTCGAGACGGATGGATGCCGAACCGAACGATATATATATATATATATATATATATATATATATATATATATATATATATATATTGAACAATAAAAAAATTAAAAAATTAAAATCTTCAGACACACTGGGTTGTAGATTAATATTCTTTGGTTTTTTTTATTACTATTCCATTTAGATTCCTCGACTAGTTTCGGCCGAAATGGCCATCATCGGGAGGAGAAATATTTCTGCTTGCTGCTAGCACTAAACTACAGAAAAAAAAAAAATATATATATATATATATATATATATATATATATATATATATATATATATATATATATATATACAGGGTTTATCAAAAATAGTTATCTATCTATTTATCTGTATATATATATATATATATATATATATATATAAGAACTGAGAAAGATAGATGAATATTGTTCTCATCTGGATTTGTTATAAATGTTATAAGATAAAGAAGAAATAGGAAACCTTTATCCATCTAACATATTTCGTTTTTATTAAAGTTTTGAAACTTTAATAAAAACGAAACATGCTAGATTAATAAATGTTTCTTATTTGTTCTTTATTATATAATTCTGTCGGATATCTCTTTCTTTATCCGCCGTGAGTCCTCAGGAAATAGGCGATAACGGCTCTCCACAACTTCATATCCTTTGTAGCTCTTAAAATGTGTCTTTCACTCACCTCTCCTAAATCCTGATCCGCTATTTATTTATTCAAGCTCACTAAATAAATTGTTTTCCTATGTCTCTGTTGACATTAATCTGTCCTGTGAGTATCAGATTCTCCAAGCCTTTTATCCTCCAAGCCCCACAATCTTCAACAGTCTCTTCTTGATGTTAAGTATTTTTCCTTTTTGTTTCCATTTACTCTTTCGATCCATAGTTAATCTGTATTTTGTCCCAACTTATGTTACTATAGATACAACGTTTCAATCAAAGTAGAGACAGCAGTTGGTAGTGTTCTGCCTCGATGCTGGAGTAGGTAGAGGAATTTATTAAACATGTGTTACTGCCATTTAGGGGCCATGAGTTGAAGACATGAATCACGTGCGAATAACTCGCATCACAGAGACAAAACGATATAATAATTTTTCTATTATATGCCGTGTTCTTTCGGGACATTGGCGTCCCTGGCTCTCCACAAGTTCTAGTCATTTGTAGCTCTAATTAAATGTTATCTTTTTGTTACTTCTACTCAACCTTGTTAGCCATCCCTTTAAACAAATTTGCTAGGTTGGTGATGCGTTGTTTTCCTCTTCGACCTTTAATCTGTCCTAAGAGTATCAACTTTTCCAAGCCCACTTTCTTCATAATGTACTCCAGAAATTTCAACTGTCTTTCAGATGGTATGTATAAGTACCTTTTTTGTTTCCATTTTTTTCTAAAAACCTCGTCGTTATTCACATGATCGGTCCATGATATTCTCATCATCCTGCTGTAGAACAACCTTTCTTTTTCGTCAAATCTCTTTTTCATATGTGGAGAAAGTATTCAGCACTCACAGCCACATAGGAGTAATAACAATTCAGTATTGTTTTGTCTCTGAAATATTCATGTTTCTTTATACTTTGCTTAGCTTTAAGAAGGCACTATCGCTATCCCAATGGCCCTTCGAATTCCAATGTCTCACTTTCTATCCTCACTTCACAGATATGTAAATTGTTGTAATTGTTCTTATTGTGATATCTCTGATTTCAATGTTGTACTGTTCCATTTGTTACCAAGCGGGCATTCTGCCTTACCTTAGTTCTGTCCTTTCCTACCATTTATCGAAGTTCTTGAAGTTTAATTATCAACAGATGTCCCATGTCAGCTAAACAATGGACACCTGATGATGGCCAAAGGATACCTGACCGAAATGTTGTATCTATAACAACATCTATAAGATCCAAGATACGAGCAACTATTAAAAATTATTCAAGTATACTGATAAATATTCATCTAAAAAGGAAAAACAAAAATAAGGCGATAATTTTCATGTCATATTTATCTGGAAAATTCATATATAAGGAAAGTAAGTTGTCAGCAAAAAAAGGTATTTAGTGGACATCGAAATCAAACATCCGGGTAGTGATTTAAAATGGGGTACAAATATCCGAACGCGTATAGAATAGCGAATGATGCCTTCAGGAAAGTCAGCGAATTATTAAGACACTGGAAAATATGCCTTGAAATAAAGAAAACAGTACTAAACTGGTATTTAAGATCAACAATTTGATATGTCTTTGAATTCCGGGCAATCTCTTCACAGATAAAGAGACTTGAAGCAACAGAGAATTTTAACAAATGTATAATAACAAGAGAATAACAACACTTACCGGGGTAAGGGTACCAGCTAGCATCCAGCTGGCAGACAAAATAAAGCAGGTTCTAACTCAATACAAAACGCGCAAACTGACTAAAATCAAGCTGGTATTTATACAGAAATACCTCCACTCATATACCAGCAGCCAATCACAGCCCAAGCAATGGACTATCCCACTTGAGCACAATGAGATGCTCTATGGCACCATAAATAGCTCTCTTTCTCAAGGTGGAGGAGGCTTTACTTAGCTTGTTCCACAACTGAGTGTTTATGTTGACAACGTGATTGTTTTTACAACAACGAATGCTGAAAATACATTCTGCCCTCTTTCATTCAGCACTCCGTATTCCGACAACTTCATTGTTACTTTTTAAAAAGAGCCGACATTAATTAGAAGACTACAACAGCAGACTGATTTGGTCTTATCCATTCTGGGTGTTAAGTGGTCAGGCGGTGTATGAAACATTGAAATTATTGCATGAAACAATAAAAAAAAAGTTATTTTTAAACATTAATGATCGTTTTATTTCATGCTTTAATCTTTGTTCTACCTTTGATAACACACAAATATATATGTGGGATGGGGAAGTTTTTTAGGGAGGTTTTTTTCGGTCATCCGTTATTTCTGTGGCCCGGTAGTAGTCTGGTCCCAAGGGTGCTGGGTTAAAGAGCGCGGACTGTACCATGAACATGCGCATAAGCAGGATGATTTAAGGAAAATAGGATCTGTAAGAAAATATAGTCGGCCCTACTTTACGGCTCAGAAAATTGGCGGGTAACCAAGACCAAAACCCCACCAACCTTAGACATTTACCAACCGATGTCTCAGGAACATCCTCAATATCAGGTGGCCGAAAGTCGTCTCCAACGACCAACTGTAGGACAGGACTAGACACGCCCCAATCGAGATTAACACCAAGAAATGAAAATGGGGATGATTCGGTCACACACTCGGAAAGCCTACTTCTAGTGTCACCAGGCAGGCCATTGACTAGAATCCATAAGGGAAGCGACCAAAACAGAGTTGGCGCAGAAGTGTTGACGCAGAGGTGTAGGTCGAGCTGAAGAGGATCATCCTGAACTGGATCCGTTGGAGAGGTGTTGCTGTAGACTTGCGGACTTGGAGAGGTGTTGCTTGTAGACTTTATATGGATTTTTTCCTTGTTTTGCTGTAAGGAACCCGCCCCAAAGTCTGTAAAAGTATTTTTGATACACCTTCTCCCTCTCTCTCTTTATATAAATATATATATATATATATATATATATATATATATATATATATATATATATATATATACAATAAGATGAACAAACTTTGTTTTTGTAACAGAATTTTACACGACAAAACAGTTTATTGTAAATATTAATGATAAAAACAAACATGATAAGTTGAAATTCACGTAGAGTTTTTATCATATAAGTAAAACCTGAAACGTTTGCTAGTGTCTTCGGGTTGATATTAAAATCCGAGCTAATACAGATAGATAATAATTTTGATTATATATATATATATATATATATATATATATATATATATATATATATAATGGAGATAGATAATGACTGTGTGACATTGATATATAGACAAGGATTCACTAAGATAGATAGATAGATAGATAGATAGATAGATAGATAGATAGATATTCTTGCATAAGTAAACAGCATCGAATCCATATGTTAGCTATTCCAGTGAAATCACAGATCAGTTGGCACTCCATTCTTGTTTGATGTTACTTAGACAGAAAGTGTAGATCGCCAAGAAAAAAACAATGGCTTCAGGCACTCAGGTTAAGAATGCTTTCCCGCTACTTCAGTCATGAAAGCTGATACTAACTATTTAAATAGGTGGTCACTAGCACGTTATTATTTCCTTTGCTCTAGAACTGTCATAAAAGAACAGGCTAACACACGAACGTCCTCGTATAATTGTCCGCTTTTATATCAACGGCTGAGCTTTAAACCTGCACTTATGCACGCATAAATATTAAAGAGTGACTTTATGCACATACGCAAGTATATTTCCAGTTTGGTGCACAAACCTTTTATTGGTGTTCAGCAGTTTCCTTTACCGGGCAATAAATCCGAACTTCAAATGATTCCATTTGACAAACGAGTGATATGAAATCACAATGAAACAGGAAATACAGTTGTGAAAATCCGTTATTGTCCAAGAGTAAAAATGAGAATAGTCTCAATCAATTCTGTACCTTCTGACTTAATGTTCTCGGAAATAGTCGATGAGATTTTCCAACGGTCAAGAATTGCTGGCAAGTGTGTTTGCGATTTGGTGCCTGTCAAAGAACAGTCAAAGAAAAATTATCGTCAATAATATGCGTTTGCGACAGGGAAAATGATTACTATCGTCAGATCGATGTATGAAAATCGAAATCGAAATTTCCTTGATTCATTTCAAAGACTAAGTTTTCTAATTATTCTAAGGAAAGAAAGAAAGAAAGAAAGAAAGAAAGAATGAAAGAAATGAAGAAACTGACATCAGATGTGACCACGTTTGATGGCAAAACATAAAAACTGTCAATATTAAACAGTTTTTGTTTAGCTGCCTCATTCCCAGAACTGAACGCGTATTATGTGCGATAGTAATCACGCGGTGATGTCTTTTATTGCATTCTGTGTCCAATAAAGATCCTCCATTAATCGAAATTCAATCAAACAGGACTATTCTCGAAATCAAATTAAACACTATTGTATTACACTATCCTTCTTATGTATATATTTGCTTATTTAAATCAAAATCCAGGCGATTCTTACTCATAGTGGATGCACAACACCCTCGTTGACTATAGTTATTTTTTAAGCGTAGCTTAGATGTGGCATAAGGCCGAAAGTACGGAGCACCTACTGAGAATCGAAATCATTTTTCAGTCGTAGCTGATCTAGCGAGACAAGCTTGCGAATCATTACACCACGCTGAGGTGCCCAGCCTGGTTGCATATGTCTTCGAGGGTGTAGCCATACTGACCAGTTGCAGGTAGGTCAGGCGATGTAACCAGAGATACGGCGGTTGGTATTTGACTCTTCGGAGTCCATCCGCCCTTTAACAGCTCTAGTGTTTTGTCCTGCTCGTCTTCCTCTTACGCTTCCTCTTCCAACAAACCTTGCTCTGCTGGGGAGCCGGTTTAGTCAGCAACAACTCGACCATTCAGGTTTTGTTGCCGCCCAACGCTATAGGACCCAATCTATCCTGTTATTTAATCGGAGCTGGGTTTGGAAAGAAGAGATTTTTTTATACTTTTCCCAAGAGCATTTAGCACGAAACTGAATCTAACGAACTCTACTGGATTTCGAACTCGATTCCTCAATTTGGATCGCTGCCCATTACTCCACCGTGCTCCCATATATTCGCATCCAAGCCAATTCCCAACTGAACGCTGACATATTTCAGCCGCTAACAGAATAATACATTTTCGAATAATAAACAAATAACCAACAGTTTCGAGTCCTTCTTCGTGCGTGGACTCATACTAGCGACTAATTAAAAAGAAGAAAAATCAAACCGTATTTACTAGTTTCTAAGATGCATACACCCTGCCAGCGTGATAGGTCAGCATCTTGCCTACCGCCCATCATCTCGGATCCGCGACGTGCATCGGCAACCCACCCGACACGTCTTGAAACATGGACCGAGAAATGTTGGAAGTTCGCGAGTCGCAAGGGCCCTCTCTGACAAACCCCGAAGGCGTAGCCAAAGGGAGGGCACCGGGCCGACGGAGGTGTCGCGGCAAAAGCGGTCCTGCGGAGAGTTTCTCACTTCCTTCCGCTGCCTAGACGTGCTCTATTCCGCCAGTGTTTGCCGTCTTCCTCCTGTCGTCGTTTCCCACTTTTTCTCGTATACACCGGTGTTCAAATTAATTGAAACAACAGTTTCACTTTCCTTTCTTTCAACAGACTGTCAGTTTTAGATACCCTGGAGTGACCGGGTGTAATCTATTTCAATTTTTTCTTGATTAAATCAATTGTTCTGGTGTGCAGTAATATGAATATATTTTCGGGGTGTGTGATGAAATTTGTTTGGCCTTGAAAAATATTGCATCATCCGTGATTACATCAGATTTTTATCACGCCCAGACACTATTCTCTCGACTGCCGATTAGTTACCCTGTGGTCATTATGTGCGATAGACGTTACTCCGAGGAAACATACGAAAATTGCAACGCTGCACAAACTCTGAAGCTTTACCAATGAGAGCAAATCAAAGTAATATAGACACTATTTACATTATTCGGACTATTGTCCTCATCTTTGTCGTCATATTTATTACAACGTTTCGGCCGCTGTACGCTCCGGCCTTCTTCAGGTGTTTGGAATATCGAACTGAACCCTTTATTTAGCTCCCTAGGTTAGACAGTTCTAGTTCTACTTGCCACGTTTTAATGGGTGTCAGTTACCAGTTATCTTCTGTTAAATCCCCTCTGCATTTCTCCACTGCCTTAACCGGCTATTGAATTCACATTCTTTGGGTCCTGTCACTGGATCTAACCAACGCCTTTATCCACTGTGCCATGTGTCCTTGAATTAACAGGAGATAAATGATAACTGACATCCACTAAAACATGGAACTAGAACAGTCTACCTTAGTGAGCGAAATAAAGGGTTCAGTTCGACATTCCAACCATCTGAAGAAGGCCGGAAATACAACGGCCGAAACATTGTAATAAATATGGTGACAAAATGAGGACAATAGTCCGAATTATGTAAATAGTGTACATAATAGCTCATCTCAGAAATATAGACAGATACGAAATCTCTCCTGATTTAAATCCAGTCGAGAATTTGTGGTCAATCAGTAAGGAACAACTTCGTAGAATGGACATACGAAGTACAAATATACGCAGTGGGTTATTGGGAGAATGTCTTTTGTTTCAGTTAATTTACACATGGTTGTATCTTGCACTGCCCTATTGAATCTAACGCCTAACTTTTCTTTCTTCTTTTTTTTTATATATCTAAAATATATCGATAAACCATAATCTTGCAAAGTAAAAATTTCACTGAAATATTTTGGCAAATTTCAACGTTATTAATTGCGAGGTAGGTTGCTAAGAAATTTGGTTTACTGTCTCCTGGACAATTTTCCCTGACAAAATCTATCTTGACCCTTTTTTACGCCTGACATTCATCTGTAAATTTATTATTCTTCTTTCATCTGGCCTGCTACTTATGACAAAAGTTTCAAAGTTTCTTGACAAATTTCAAATAACAATCTGCAATATTATCGGTTTTGACCTGATATATCGTCTTAAGTCACCTTTCCATCACTTTTTCTATAAATATTTTTAATTGATCTGGTGAACTTTCCTCGTTAATGCTTTGACTAGTTTGGCTGCTAAGACGCATCATTTTACTGCTGAAATGACTAAGTTCTATGCTAATATTCTCTCACACTTTCCGATTTTATGACAAACAACACTAAGTCATGGACATCACTGGAATGTCTATCTGGCAAAAAGTCCACTTTTTCGTAAACCACCTAGCATCACCATTTTGCATCAACGCCATTATTTAAGGAGGTGCTGTCTGTGGTTTTGGAGTCTTCATTTTCGATACAACAGTCTGTGAATTACTTCTAAATTACATTTACCTAAACGATACACTATATTAAAAAAAGCTGATACGATAGACTGGCGGTCAATCATAAGAGACAGTAAGCAGGGAAAGTTAGAGTTTTTATGAGACAGTGTATCAATGTGTATATAAACCGTCTCTTCTTGGTATCAATTTAAACTGAGGCCATTTCTTCCCATATATTGTAAATATTTTGCTTAAATATCACATTTTCTTAATTTCTTTAATTATTTCATCCCTTTCAAGGCAATAAAGCCACTACAACGCAAGGTGTTACTGAGAATAAAAGGATTTTTAGAAAAATCATTAAGGAGAAAGATCATATGAGGAACATGTTTCAAGGAGACAGAACATTAAAATGTCGCTGTTTCTGATGTTTGGAGTGATGTGAAAAGTTTCATTTCTCTTCATGCGTCCAGTATTGAAGTTTTCGTCAGTGTAAAATTAGTCGCCAATTATCGTACAGCCTTTTAAACAAACTCACGGCACTTCGAAGAATCTTCTTTCAACAATCCAAGAAAGTTAAATATTTTAAAACATCTCTCTTCATCTACTTCCGAATGTAAGCAACTGTATACCACTTCTGTGAACAACGAATTATTTTACCTTTGTTTTAAACTTTTTTTTTAATATTATCAAGATTCTTTGACTAGACTGGCCGTTAAGTCACATAATTTTAAAATCTGACCATTTAAATTGTTCTGTGAATATTTCCTATTCATGACAATACGTTAAAATTACGGAATTTAAAAATTCTGACTTAATTTCCTGAAGCAATCCGAAGGTATTTACCATAAATAAACCTACCAATTTACATACAGCCTCCAACGACCCACGCAGCATAAATAAGCAATCTTGCCGTAAATCCCACCCATCTTTCGCATTAGATAAAAGAAATTGTCAACTTCCGGTTTACTCTTCTCCCACTTAATCGCATCTAGACCTGCATATATAAACTTTTATATATATACAGCCGGCTACATTAGCAGTGGAATTTCGTATAAAGATTGAATTGAAATAGAATTCACAGTATACATACAGTTTTAATTCTTATGTTTAGAATGTTTGTTAAATTTGGAAAGTGACACTAATTCAAGCGTGTATGTTTGTAAATAAATTTTTTACGTTCTTTTGTTAAAATTACCCGCGTGTTTCCCTGACATAATCCTTTTGGCGTCAGTATATTAACTTTGTTGATTTAAAAACACAGGAGCCCCACGCCATATAAATGGAACTATGATTAGATAGCAGAACACAATGTTTATAAGTCAGCTCCATCGACTAATCGCCAACTCCATCTCGATTGACACGGTAAACGTAACACACTTAACTGCATGACACACCTCTGGGTTTCCACGGTCTAATCGTTAATTTGATATACTGTAACTGAGTCTCAACAATGGTAATCCTTTTAACCTTCAGCTATGAATTCCTGTGGGAGACAGTGTTTGATTAATGAGTTGAGAGTCACCAGCCATATTTGGAATGTGATTTGAGGCCCCTTTTCCTCATTGTTGTCTGTTACATTCTGTGTCAGTCGCTTCAAATTCTATTTAGGAATCAATTGTCAACGCCGTGAGATTTAATTTGTTGATCGTCGTCCGAAATTGAGATATTCATGATAGACGCTTGCTATTATCATTTTGTTTTTTCTAATACCAAGACGAGGAAGAAAAAAAAACGAAAAACATACAAAGGAGAATTATATAAAACAAAAAAATAACTTAAACAAATAAAATAAATGATAGATATAGATAAATAAGAAATCTAAAGATATTGACTATAAATAAACCTACCAATTTACTTACAGCCTCCAATGACCCACGCCGCATAAATAAGCAATCTTGCCGTAAATTCCAACAATCTTTGGCCTTAGATAAAAGAAATTGGCAACTTCCGGTTTACTCATCCCCGACTTAATCGCATCAAGACTTCTATATCTGTCTATATTTATGAGATGAGGTATTATGTACAGTATTTACATTATTCGGACTATTGTCCTTATCTTTGTTACCATATTTATTACAAATGTTTCGGACCTTCAGTATCTGTCTATATTTTTGAGATGAGGTATTATGTACACTATTTACATTATTCGGACTATTGTCCTCATCTTTGTCGCAATATTTATTACAACGATTCGGCCCTTCAATATCTGTCTATATTTCTGAGATCAGGTATTATGTACACTATTTACATTATTCGGACTGTGGAATCTTCTACAACACAACCAGCCTTACCTCTTTTTGGGAAATGCACTCTTCCTATCTGATAAGCAAAATTCTACTTTCATACAGTATGACAAGTATTCATTGGTCATTCACCTCCAATCTGGCTTGCTGATTGGTCAGTTCCGACCAATCAAACCGCCTGCATGCGACCAATCTGTTTTCCCGCGCATGTGCTGGGAGCCACTTGACCAGTATAAAAGCAAAAACACGTGTGAACTTTTTAGAGAGAGAAAGGATAAGTAATTTTCATTCATCTCTCTCGCACGTCTCAAGATGTAACCTTCGCTAACTTCCGTCTTAGTCATTGCTGACAAGACGTTTTTAAGGCAATTACCAACATTCATGAACTCTGAAATCACTCCTGAACTTTTATCAACTTTAGAACTCACAATTCCAAACTTTATTCTTCTGGATTACAAGTTCAATATTACAGTAAAAGGTAAATTACTTCTTAATAACTTTCTGTTTAAAAGACACTTAATATTAACAACTTTAATATCAACATTAACGAACGATTACAAGAAAGACATTCTGAAATCTAAAACATCATACATATTTGCCAACATAACATATACCAAATATTCTGCTTGTACATTGTTTTGGATGTTTTATTAGTTTCTAATTAAATATGTCTTGTTCGTAATATGAACTCTGGTACAAATATTTCCAAATGAAAGGGACACGACTCTGTCCTAATTTTTCTTTGCATGTTGTACACCAACCTAAATGAATGTAATTGTTACGTTTTAAAACAATTCAGTTGAATTTTGTATTTTATTATGATGTCAGTGGAAATAGTTAATTGACACGCAACTTATTCTCAACAAGTATTACCACATAATTGACCCATCCACTACAGGATTATTGTCACCATCTTTGTTTCCATGTTTATCATAACGTTACGGCCGTTGTATGCTCCGGCCTTCTTCACGGAGTTGAAATGTTGAAGTGTCTAATGGATGTCCGTTATTATTTATCTCCTGTTAATTCACTTCTCCACTGCCTTAACTAGGTATTGAACTGACAACTCTTTAGGTCCTCTCACTGAATCCACTGTGCTTAAGGACAATTGGGACACCTGTAGAAGGCAGGAGTGTATAACGGCCAAAACCTTGTGTTTCATATAGCAACAAACATGAGAAAAATAGTCCAAATAATGTAAATAGTTTACAAACTTCTATATATAGAGCTGGCTACATTAGTAGTGGAAATTCATATAAAAATTGAATTGCAATAAAATTAACAGCATACATGAAGTCTTAATTGTTATGTCCCCAGTGTGTGTGCGTTTGTGTGTGTGTGTGTTAAATACAGCTGAACGACTACTTTGCGATGTGATGGGTCTATCGTAAAGCAAAATAGTCCGAAAGTCGAAAATAAATCTTAGGTCTTTTACTTTTATTAGCTGATACAAACAGCAGTGTTAAGTAGCTATAATGTGACTTTAAAAATAATACTGAACAAATTAGAATTAAAAAAAAAAAACATTAAAAGTTATCTATTAGGTTGGTGGGAAAATAATGACGTAATAATGTCGTTTTTTGACGTAACGTCAAAAAACGACATTATTACGTCATTATTTTTGCACCAACCTAATAGATAAACATTGATATATTAAAACTCTGGATTGCTATTTTGACATAATGTCGGGCGTTTTCTGCTACTTTTTTATGTTGTTGATGGCATATGTCTGGGGAGGCGATCCTAGGCTGCGGTACATTTAGAAAGTGCCTGAAAGTCATACTATAGCTTATCAGTGTAATTCAAAAGTTCAAAGGTCGTCAATGGTTGTCCCAGCACGAAGTCACATGTCTTCGTGACTGAGACTTTCAGTATATTGGTTTTGTTTAAACAGTTGATCAGGCTAGACGAAATGTTCTCACCTAGAAACTGTAACTAAGGTTTGCTCATCGTTGATTACGGATAAACAACAGGTTGGCTTTGTGGATGTTAAAAAAAGACAAATGTGCCTTAGCAGAGGCCTGTAACAACAGACTAGGCGCACTAGCATATATTCCAGTCGGCGTCCTTACATTTACCTAGGCGCAAATACCCTTGGGAAAGGTACAAATCCATTCCATCTCCCCAGCTATGTGTTTAATACTCGAATTGTAAATAAATATTCACTAGAAAGAGAAAAGATGCCCATATCAGTTGTCAGCTGATATCTTGTTAAGGATACAACTGCAAGATGTTACAGAAATCGTTTTGACAATTATCGTCTTAGTAAAGGTCAGTTAAGTGGAGCGAACCTCCCATGAACCAGATCAACCAACCCTGACAAAGGGTGTCAGCTAAATGTAGCAGACTAAGAACCAGGTCAATAGACCACCGATCTTAACCAATGACTCTTTTAGACGAAAGCTGACAGGATAAAGAAGGTTTGTCTTCTATAAGAAAGTGGGCCCTAGCTGCTTAAACAAGTAGACCGTTCGCCCTCCACGCGAAAAGAAGCGACACTCTGGTTAAACAGTTTCAGCACTCTACCACTACCCTCACCTCGGCTGACCTTTCTACAACCGGCCTTTACAAGTAATTCGCAAGTGAATAAAATTTACCGTTTGCTACATTTTTTCTCATGTTTTTTTTTTTTTTCTCTCATGGTTTTTTTTCTTGTTTTCTTTTTTTTTGGTGGGGATAAGTGTTATGGGACCTTGCCCATAATAACATAATAAACTATTCCATACGTAATAAATACTGCGCCTCAAGAGGAAGCAGGGAGTTCAGTCAGAAGTCTGGAGTGAAGTCCGTCAGGAGTCTGTCAGTCAGTCAGAGCGAGTCAGTCAGTCGAGTCAGAGACAGTCCGAAATAGGGTCGTGTTCAGACAATTACTACTAAACCTGATTGTTCGTACGAACACTTTTCTACTTCTCTGTATATATTCCTGTTTGTAATATATCTTGTGTTATTCCATATCCGTATTCGAGTTCTTTGTTGGTTCAACCTTGGACTATCACAGTGGTACAAGGAACCGGACCAAAACAATGAGGATTCGGCCTAAGAATTATTGTCCTTGCATTAAGCTACAAACTTTCAACTAGAAGAAGCTGCACCTTGAGAACAAACCTGGTGTCTGGTCTGAGCTGCAAAGCTCAAAAGAATTATCCTTACTCCGGTTTTAAAATAACCCAGAAAGTGTTGATAAACTGTAAAATAAATAAGTAAATAAAAGTAGCTATTATTCTGCCATCAGAAAGTCTGCATAATGATTGCCCGTCTGCTTGGCGTCACTCTTTTGTGCTAAAAAAATTAGAATAACCACTAAATGCTTAACTACATCGCAACATCGTGATGTCAAAAATTCAGGCCTTTGTGAAGCGAGGGACATTTATAATTGATTTTGTCTTATTTTGTCAGGAAACTAAATCATTATATTTTGAAAGATGTCGGGGTGGCGAATGGAGAAATTTTTTTTTTTTAAATAAAATGAAAAGTCATTAGTTATGGAATTAGAAGGAATTAATATTTAGGTATATGCGACAGTCAAAAATATGGCTGACGTGTTTTCGTGCTAATAGAATAAAAAAATAAAAGGTTTTATGTTATACGGTGTGAGAGAGCAAATACGGACAATCGTAGACGTGACAGCCGATTGTGCAGACTAAAAAACAATCTCGGTTAACGTGCGGCACGGTGGGGATTTGGGGTGTGACAGGAATCACGTAGTAAAAATAAAGAAAACAGAGACAAACGTCTGGGAAATCAAAGACAGCTCTCAGACCATTTTGAGCTCAGTACAAAAGTTACATACGAGATAGACAAACGGCGTAATGAATTCAATACTTTCCAGTTCTTATAAGATATCTAATTTGGTGATAGAAGCAAATTAAAAGATACTCTAGATGAAAAAAAAAACCGTTTCATTTATTGAGTGTGCGTGCAAATAATAATAATAATAATAATAAAACAAATATCGCCGCCATTTAATTGAAAGTCTCAACAGTAACGTCAAAATTAAGTTTCATCGGTAAACATTTTCTTAATAACGGTTCCAAATCACTAATTTAATCATCACACACCGAAACCAGGAGTAGCACTATCTGAAAGAATGCCAAAGAATTCTTAAAATAAGTGGCTTAGACAAGCCGAATTGATGGCAAGTTCTATAAAACTCGGTTATGCCTAATGGCCTTCGTTGAGCGACGAAATGAAAATAATTATTACAAAAACCGAAAAGAGTATGGCATTAAGTTTTTAGTATGTTTTTTGGTATTACCAGGATTTATATATTATCTTATAGTACTAGTAAAATAGCCGTTCTAAGTTGACATTGAAATCATATCGTCTCTCTTAAGTTTCTGTATAACTTCTTTCAGTAAGATTTCTAATTTATAAATATTTTTTGTTATTAGCCTTGAACTTCCTACTTTAGACACACACAGAGTTGACCATAAGAGAAACATTTAAATTTTTTTTTTATATATTTCTAAAAATAATGTGAATAATAAATTCATTTAATTCTGCAAGCTTACAATTTTTTAAATAATTCAGTACAATTTTAAATAATTCTAATTAAACAAATTTTGACTTATTTCGTTAAGTCTATAATATTATCGACTATTTTGAAGTAATGCAAAACACCAGACGACAATAATGCTTATTATTACGAACGATCTAGTTTTTCTAATTCCGATTGAATTTTGATGTAAATTATTTCTATATAAAACACAATGTCAAAAAAAATTTAACATAAACCTTCATTCTATATGGGAATTTTCAAAATATTGAATTAAAAATAAATAACACAACCGAAAAATTTATTAAGATATGTTTTAAAAATGTCATGCAAATTAAATGATAGCTTTTATGTTATCAAGGTCATTTGTTAATAGTATGGTAGTTAATGAGGGAATTTAATGCGTATTGAGCTTAGGGCATCATCACACTGAAGAGAAGAATAGGTGCTCGCACCGAGACCAGCGCAACCGACGGTTGCGGGGGCTCGGGGAATTTTTGTTCCTTGCCCGGGTGTACGCGCTCGGGCTCCCCACATTAAACCGACTTTGTGTCACAACCTGACCTCGTGGGGGTTTGAGTAAATATCTACTTTCGGCCTCGTGCCACATGTAAGCTATGCTTAGAAAATAACCATAGTGTATAAATTGCTCTCAAGTAGTTTGTAACACGGTTATTATCATCTCGCAGTTACGTCTCTGTCTTTGGGCAGAGTGCGCTCAGGGGCGGCTCCGTCAAAGGACAGTGTCACAACTGAGGAAAATTATACTGAGAGGTGCCGGCCCTCGGGAACAGCTACCCGAGGCAGCGCCTCCTCATTGCACTAGAGAGAAGGGTCGGTTCAGCACTGAGTCCAGCGCAACTGACGGCTGCGGAATTTTTGTTCCTTGCCCAGGTGTACGTGCTCGGGCTCCCCACATTAAACCGACATTGTGTCACAACCTGATCTCATTGGGGGGGGGTAAGTAAATACAAATTACACTTTTGAGTAGTTTCTAACATATCTATTTATCACCTCTCAGTTACGTTTCTGTCTTTGGGCAGAGTGCAATCAACGGCGGCTCCATCAAAGGTCAGAGTCGCAACTAAGGAAAATTATACTAAAAGGTTCCCAGCCCTCTCATTGCACCAGAGAGAGAGAGAGAGAGAGAGAGAGATCGGTGCTTGGACCGAGTCCAGCGCAACCGACGGGCAATTTTTGTTCTTGGCCCGGGTGTACGCGCTCGGGTCCCCACTTTAAAAAAAAGACCTAGTATCATTTCTTTTAGTGACGAGACAGCCTAGTGCGTATTGAGGTAATGACTAAAAGAAAATGCACGACTGTTGATAAATGTAAAGTATAAATTTATTCAATACTATAATAATAAGGCAGGATGTGTGTGTGTGTATGTGTGTAACGAATGCACGGCCGCAATTTTCGACGAATTTGCACCAAAATTTACATGCACATACTCCAAGTTAGCAGGAGGCCAAGACCGACTTTGCATTTCCCAACCTTCGTCGATAGTGGAAATAATCAATTTTTCATGCTTCTACGGCGGTTTTCATGTAGTTTGCGGCCATTTTCTACTGGCCAGAGTGAGAGCCTATAGATGGCTGCCACGAATAGGCAGGAAGATTCTATTGGCCAGCGTGCGAGCCAACAGCTGACTGACACGAATGTTAACTAGCATGCTAGCATAAAAAAAATCGATAGCTACATTCGTTACAAGTGGGAAAAATATAAATCTGCATGGCACTTTACTCCAATTGACTCATCCGCTTGCTTAAACTCAACGTTGATTCTGATTCCGCAGAACTGGGTTAGAAGTGAAAAAGTATTTGTTGATTATGATTTAGCAGAATTGGGTTGGGTGTAAAAAGTATTTGTTGTTAACATTCTTTTTTCATTCGGTTTTTCCAGTTACGAGTCCTTTTTTAAAGCTGATCGTTTTGTGTTCATTTTGTTTAGTTCTTTTTTCGTAACAGATTTAATGTTTAGTATAGAGCTTAGAAAAAAATCGCAGTGTGAGATAGGCAACATCAGCACGGCAAAGGACACTCCTTTAAAGGCAAGGAAGGGCAAAAATATTTTAAGTCAAGTGACAGCGATTGCTGTATGAGTCGTAAGATTTTTGAATCAAGCACGGGCAACGCCGGGCCATGCTGATAGTAATTTATAACACTCTAGTTCAAAAGAAACGTCTGTGCGTAATAATAATAGAGAAGGATGGGTTGAAATTTGAAGTTTCAAATGTAAAAGTCCTGATGCACACGACAGATAAAGGGTCCGGAGGAAATAAACGTATGGATGAATGTTTGGATCTAAATTTAGTAGCCGACTCCTTAACAATGATTGTAAAGGATGATATATTTTCAATGTATCAGGACGGTTCAAAGATACCAGCTGGTCATGCAAATGTCGTATTTCGTCTCTGGGTTTGTTACGATGACCGCAGCGTTGGAGAATGGACAAAATTTATTTATTGGTTAATTATACACCTCCGCCTATATACGCATCCATAGATCCGCTAAGAAAAAGACGTTTTGCCTTTCATTGGCTCGCGGCCATATCCTGGCTGTGAAAGCTTTCTCGTTGGTTGGACGAAATATCCATTTTTAGAGAGGGAGAAATTTTTTGACTTCTCCGTATTAATTTTTTTTATGTGTTTCTCTGTCACCACAGTTATATAAAAGTCTAATAGGTGAACAACGTTAGCTGTATGGCCTTTTTTTGTATATGTTTATATTTCTGAGATGAGGTATTATGTACACTATTTGTATTGTCCTCATATTTGTCGAAATATTTATTAAAACATTTCGGCCGTTGTACGCTCCGGCCTTCTTCAGGTGGTTGAAATGTCGAACTAAACCCTTTATTTCGCTCAATGGGGTAGACTGTTCTAGTTCCTTGTGCCATGTTTAATGGATGTCAGTTATCAGTTATCTCCTGTTAATTTCCCTCTGAAAGTTCTCCACTGCCTTAACAGGGTATTGAACTCACACTCTTTGGGTCCTGTCACTGGATCTAACCAATGCTTTTATCCACCGTGCCATTGGGAACATCTGTGTATGAATTTCCACATTCCAACCACCTGAAGAAGGCCGAAACGTTGTAATAAATATGGCGACAAAGATGAGGACAATTGTCCTAATAATGTAAATAGTGGCCTTTTTTTGTTTTCTGCCTTCCGGCAGGGATCAAATTGCAATACCTACACTCAGGCGGACAAACTAAATTTTATCATTCCGTTATGTCTGCCTTTGTACAGAGCGCAACATAGTTATGACTGTCTGCGAACATAACGCAATTTTAAATATTATTGTGAGTGCCAGGTCTCGGGAAACATTTGCCCGCGGTAATATCCTTCTCATTGCAATAAAGAGGTGGCAATCGGTAGTAATATCAGTACCATATCAAACGCTGGCTACCGGGGCCGAGCTGTTTTTTTTTTTTGGGGGGGGGGGTTAAGCTAGCCCAAATGCACGTGTACGGACTCACCGCATTAACTTGACTTTGGGTCATATTTCGCCAGAGTGGGTCGGCAATAAAATACAATCACTTCTCGGTCCTTTGGTTAAAATCAAAGTGTAGTAACTGTTTTTATCAGTTTAATCTGATTCTCTCTCTGCACTTCCATCTTCCTTTCTTTTTTCCTTTCTTTTTCTCATTGAAACCAAGTAGTGTCTTTTCACCTCTTTCCATGCGACCAAAATGTAACTGTCAAATATTTATGAGATATTGCCAAGGCGTTACGAAAACTGACCTTGTCACTTTCTGTCAGCGTGGAGAGGAAAATAAATGTGTAGTAACGGTTCATCACCTTATGGTGAGGTTTCTCTCTTCGTGCATTTCACTGAAATTCTTTGAGTCAATTGAAACCGTCCTGGGTATGACGATAAACAACGTCTGCGTCATGGATAAGACGATAAAATACATCCGACAGTAGGGCCTCTGATCAGGAGGTTTTGAGAAGCGCGGAACCACTTCTTAATTGCTGGTGTCCCCAGATTCACCCTGACCCCTATGTGCCAACAGTTAACCCCAAACTGGGGACAATGCACTATGAAAGTGTAAAAATAGGTTTTATTACCAGCAATAGATATTTATAAAGAATTATTACCAGCAATGAATTTTTGAAGAAAAAACTATTATCAGCAATACATTATTACAGTAATACACATTTGGAAAAGAATACCAGTAATAAATTTTTGAAAATTATTATCAACATATATAGCATGGAATTATGGTAAGAATACCATTTTAAATGGTCACATAATGTCATAGTGGTGAAGTCAAACGTAAATTATTTTCAAATATACTAAGGTAGAGATTCAAAATGCAAACTATTTTCCAGAATCCGTCCACCAAGTTTGTATTATACCTTCACATATCTCATGTCGAATGTCTAAATATTATTTACGGCTAACTCAAATTTCACCAGACGAAAAGAATCAATGAGAATTTGGTTGAATATCACTACAATCCTGAGTACAAAAATACCTCGGTAGTACTAAGGAAGATAACCTATAGACAACATGAAAATAATTGTATGGATTTTTGCCAAGATATTTCAATTAATGATGAAAAAGTAAGTGTTACAATTGAAGAGAAGACTACTCCACAAGTCTGACATGCTGTTGTAATCAAATATGCCACTAAACGTAAAAGGTTATCTTATGGTGTTATTCAGTTATTTGTTATAAATGAAAAAGGATCAATATTCTGTGCAATAATAGAAGAAAGGTGGCCGAAAATTACTTTGAAGGAAGATAATTATTATTGTGTTACTAATTGGAATACTGTCACCATTATGAAAAAAAAAACGTATTAGTATGTATTAAATAACTGGAGGGTTAATATAGCATGTCTAA
This sequence comes from Acanthosepion lycidas, assembly GCA_963932145.1. Classification (NCBI taxonomy): domain Eukaryota; kingdom Metazoa; phylum Mollusca; class Cephalopoda; order Sepiida; family Sepiidae; genus Acanthosepion; species Acanthosepion lycidas. The sequence goes on from OZ010610.1 coordinate 24,716,810, forward strand.
TACATTATTTACATTATTCGGACTATTGTCCTCATCTTTGTCGCCATATTTATTACAACGTTTCAGCCATTGTACGCGACGTCCTTCTTCAGGTGGTTTGAATATCGAAATGAACCCTTTCGCTCACTGTTCTAGTTCCACGTGCCATGTCTAATGGATGTTTGTTATCAATTATCTCCTGTTAATTCTCCTCTGAAAGTTCTTCACTGCCTTAACCGGGTATTGAACTCACACTTTTGGGGTCCTGTCATTGGATCTAACTAACGCCTTTATCCACTGTGCCATGTGTCCTTGAGCATCCGTAAATTACTCGACCGGTCGACTGGTTTAATCATGCTTCCTGCCCACGTTGTTTGGTTTGATCCAGAAAGCTGAGGTGATGTCGGTCCATTCACGGTCGACTGAAACTGTAAACACGGCAGAAGAGTCTGTGCTAGGAAATTTAGAATTCAGCCAAAAAAAAAAAATTAATATCTGCAGAAAGCCGGACAAACATCGATTCAATGAATGAATTGGTAATGTCTTTTATATAGCAGTGATTATTATTCCTTCTAGTTTACTCAGCACTATTTCAGTTTTTAATCGATAAAAATAATTTCGATCATTTAAATTGTCTTCTGATGACCCTGATTCACTGGGTATAACTTCTGCCTAGATCGAATTTCCACATCAGTAAACAAAAATGCTGTGATCTAATTTCGCTGTTCAAATCCACACAATTTCACTAAAAAAATATACGTGTGTATGTGTGTGTTCCCCAAACTTTTTCTATCGCAGTAATAAATATGGCGACAAAGATGAGGATAATAATCCGAATAATGAAAATAGTGTACATAATACCTCATCTCAGAAATATAGACAGATACTGAAGGGCTGAAACGTTGTAATAAATATGGCGACAAATATGAGGACAATAGTCCGAACAATGAAAATAGTATACATAATACCTCATCTCAGAAATATAGACAGATACTGAAGGGCCGAAAATTTGTAATAAATATGGCGTCAAAGATGAGGACAATAGTCTGAATAATGTAAATAGTGTACATAATACCTCATCTCAGTAATATAGACAGATACTGAAGGGCTGAAACGTTGTAATAAATATGGCGCCAAAGATGAGGACAATTGTCTGAATAATGTAAATAGTGTACATAATACCTCATCTCAGAAATATAGACAGATACTGAAGGGCTGAAACGTTGTAATAAATATGGCGACAAATATGAGGACAAAAGTCCGAACAATGAAAATAGTATACATAATACCTCATCTCAGAAATATAGACAGATACTGAAGGGCCGAAAAGTTGTAATAAATATGGCGTCAAAGATGAGGACAATAGGCTGAATAATGTAAATAGTGTACATAATACCTCATCTCAGAAATATAGACAGATACTGAAGGGCTGAAACGTTGTAATAAATATGGCGCCAAAGATGAGGACAATTGTCTGAATAATGTAAATAGTGTACATAATACCTCATCTCAGAAATATAGACAGATACTGAAGGGCTGAAACGTTGTAATAAATATGGCGACAAATATGAGGACAAAAGTCCGAACAATGAAAATAGTATACATAATACCTCATCTCAGAAATATAGACAGATACTGAAGGGCCGAAAAGTTGTAATAAATATGGCGTCAAAGATGAGGACAATAGGCTGAATAATGTAAATAGTGTACATAATACCTAATCTCAGAAATATAGACAGATACTGAAGGGCTGAAACGTTGTAATAAATATGGCGCCAAAGATGAGGACAATTTTCTGAATAATGTAAATAGTGTACATAATACCTCATCTCAGAAATATAGACAGATACTGAAGGGCCGAAACGTTGTAATTAATATGGCGACAAAGCATGTGCTTATTCACAAGAATTTGACTGGAAACACAAAAAAATATAGTTATGCATCCTCTGCCTGAAAACAGTTTTATTCTGCAAATTGTGATAGCTTTCATTTTTAATAAATCCAGTTTTTGCTTTAATTGAAATATATTAGTCTTGATTAATTGTGACGTAACCATAGACAACCTTGTAATTTGAACTTCACCATGAATACTGTTTTATGTAAAAAAATTTTTTGTCCCTGACAAAGCAGTAGTTTTCGACTTCACTTTTTCAGGGTCTGTCTTGTATTGGGGATTCCAACGCTGCAACAACACTTCACACATTGCCTTAAAGATGGAGAGTTGGGGAAACACCGACGCCGCGCTGACGGAACATTTCTTTTTATTGGCGCATGTGTACGTGAATCACAGTAAAAAGACAATGTGACTTATTTTGCGCCATTTTAAGCCGGAACTAGTAAATATGTTCGTGGCATGAGCTGGGATGTTTTGTCTTATGTAAAGCGGGACATACGCGAATTTATAAAATATGGTGAATAATCTATAACAAATTTATAATAAATTTATAATAGAATTTAGCTTCAACGTTAATCGCCATCATCCATATTCCTGAATGCTGGATTTATTGTCCTTTATCCTCTAAAGTGTTCTCATTCTCTTTCATTATCAGTAACCCATGACATCTTAGAGGCATTATCGCCTTACTTGGGGTGAAATGATTAGATAAAAAAAAAACTATATTCTAAAAATAGACATTCAAAAAGAAGTTTAATAATTTCCATAATATGCTTTGCCCTCCCCCTTTTTTAATATGACGACAGTAACAGCTGGATGAAACGACCAACCTTAAATTATAAACTCATCATTACCTGCTTTCGTACTGAACGCATAGATAATACAACTCTGATTTTAAATCCAGTTCAACTGTCGAATGATATGACATTTACAACTATGTTTAGAAACATTGTTTTTGCACAGAAAACTCCAAATCACTCAAAAGATATTTTTAAAAATAATTAAATTCTTCGCACAAAGACGTGGATTGATATATAAATAAGCGTATAATCCGTATGCAAATGTTCCCAGCGAAAAACAACATATTTTAAGTATGCATTCAATCTGTACTTTTCAAAAAAAAAGAGTGCTGGAAAAATTTATCTGGATGTAGTTATGATAATGAATCATGTATCATAATTTAATATATATAAATGTAGAATAAAAATTTATTTATTTAAATGCAATGTCAATCGTTATCTTCTCTCTTCTTAATTGTTGATCTTTTTATTGTCTTCTCTCCTTAATAGTGAATTTTTCACATATAATCTAGCACTTGCCTTGCGTTTAGCGGCTTTATTGCCTTGCTTGGAGTGAAATGATTTTTAAAAAATTATTCTATTAAGTAAATGACTTTCAAGAAAATTCTAAAGGTGAAAATGGGTTTTCCTCAAAAGGGAATGAAAGGCTGTTTGGCTGAGTTGTCTAAGGTACCCTGGTTCAAACCCTGTTAGAGAGCATTTTTTATTAATATTTATCGAGTGTATAGGACGATAGACGAAATACAGTGTTTAAAATAATAATGATGTGTCTATTTTAAATGTGGATATCCACTAAAAATAACATTTGAAGTAATAATAATAATAATAATAAGAAGAAGAAGAAGAAGAAGAAGAAGAAGAAGAAGAAGAAGAAGAAGAATATAGGCCTCTGTTGGTCAGGGTTTACCATGGGTAACATCCTGGTTGCCTGCTTGACTGGAGAATCAACGTCTGTGACTCTAGAGGCCAATGCAAGAGTGACAATCTCTGTTACAGAGGTCCCATGTGTGTTCTGTGTCTGGTCTCTGGTCTATTGGAGCTGTCACTTTGCTTCCTGCGGGCCCGCCATTCCGTGGCGACTTGCGTCAGCTTCTCCTCCCCTGACTTGATGTGTTTGATCAGGGTTCCTCTCCATTCGGATAATATGGCTGCCAAGCCCTCCCAAGACTCCGTGATGATGTTCACAGCTTTCACGTCGCGTCTCACTACATCACGGTACCGCAGCTGTGGCCGCCCGGCGGGTCTCCTTCCATCGGTCAGCTCTCCATATAGGAAGTCTTTGGGGATGCGGCTGTCTGGCATGCGATGGACTTAGCCCAACCAACGGAGTCTGCGCTGTCTGAGCATTGTGAACATACTGGGCAAACCTGTTCGAGACAGGACCTCAGTGTTGGGCATCTTATCTTGCCACGCTATTCCCAGGATGCGGAGAATGCTTCTCATGTGAAAGGTTTTCAAATCATATATTTAAAAATGAACATAATTCATCTTTTAAAACAAATAAAAGCAAAACTCAGTTTTAAAACTTCACAATTAATCTGCATGTGTGAACATAAGTCTGCTATTAAAAGAAAGCAAAAGGAATATTTTTTTGAAGTCTGGGGAATTTTTAGCTTCTCTTCGAATCGATTGATCAAATTGTTTTGGTTTAAAAGAAGGGTAGAAGACAATACTATTTTGGTAAAAGCCGCCCAGTTGTGCAAGGAATAACGGGGTGTATGGACAAAATTCTAAATTTCATTCTCACTGATGAATATTAGGTTAAAATAATCAAATTAAGATTGACTGCCAACAGAATTACGAACAGCAATAAATACACTGTCCAAATATTATTAAGTTACTGTATATTTCTTGCGAGAATCAAGTATTAGCAGACTAAAATCTTGTCAGGGTTTCGGATGATGCAATGAAAATTACTAATATTTTAATGGCATTTTGTAGTAAAACAAAAAAGTATCATTCTCATTTTACTGGTCGATTTTTTTTTTTTTTTTTTTGCTATTATCTCTTCTCTTTCTCTTCTTTCTTTCTTCTCTGTCTTTTTCTTTCATTTCATTGAATCTTTCGCCCTCTTCGTCTAGCAATGATATTTATATATATATATATATATTCATTTCTTTCTTTAATTCTTGCCTCCTGCGTTAATTTTTCTTATTCTTCTTTTCGCAGTCTTCTTCTTCTTCTTCTTCTTCTTCTTCTTCTTCTTCTTCTTCTTCTTCTTCTATTTAGACTTCTTGTGTTTTTTCTTGTTGTCTTCTTCTTCTTATAGAGTTTCTTCTTGTGTTTCTTCTCCTTGTGTTTCTTCTTGTGTTTCTTCTTCTTGTGTTCCTTCTTCTTCAATTCAGAATTTTGTTCAACAAAATTATTCTCTCACACACACACACACACATTCTTGCTTTTATATGAGTGACTATTTATGATCATGAACTGATTCTAAAACTAACTCCCATGAGAGTTTATCTGACAAACCAACGTTCATGATTAAATTCCAACAAATCAGTTCTCCGAGCGAGAAATGAAGGAATTTAAGTTGTGCCAGGGGAATCAAACCAATCTAAATTCGACTAACAGACTGTGAAGTTGATTTGCCTGATTTTTCTTTATCGTTAATGACTTCAAAACAATTAATCAGATTTCTTGTCCGTTAATGAAATATCGATTAACTGATTACCTACTTACATGCTGCTCGGAGTTACTTTCATTTTTTTTTTATTTTATTTTTTTTTTTACTCTCACTTTTTTTAGTTTATACTTTTTTTTTTGGCGGGGAGGATCAAAATAAAAAGAAACGAAGGTGAAATTATCTATTTTCGAGTCCAGCTCTGTAATGATTTTCATGAGCATAGCTTCGACACTAGCAGTAAATGGTAGGTTCCATATTATTTTTATTATTATTATTATTATTATTATCAAATAAATTTCGCCTTTTGCAGAGTTTACAAGTTTGTTTTATATATAGACACTTTATAACGCTACATCATAGTCTTTATTATTATCTTACTATAATTATGCTCCGTTCGTCAGTTTGCACGCCCGTTACGCCCTGCCAACATAACATAAATAATGGACTATTCCATTTTAATCACGTTTTAAACACTACTTGGTTTCAGTGAGAAAATGAAAGAAAGAAGATAATCAGGCTTGAGGATTGTCTGACCGAATCATCCCCATTTTCATTTCTTGATGTCAACCTCGATTGGGGCTGTGTGGTCCTATCCTACAGTTGGTCGTTGGAGACGACTTCCGGCCACCTGATATTGAGGATGTTCCTGAGACATCGGTTGGTAAATGTCTAAGGTTGGTGGGGTTTTGGTCTTGGTTACCCGCCAGGATTCTGAGCCGTAAAGTAGGACCGACTTGACGTTGGTGTTGAAGATCCGTATCTTCTAAAGACACACAAACTTCAAACATCCTCAATATCAGGTGACCGGAAGTCGTCTCTAACGACCAACTGTAAGACAGGGCCAGACAACCCCCAATCGAAATTGATATCAAGAAACGGAAATAGGGATGGATTGGCCACACCTTCCGAGAGCCTGCTTCGAGTGGGCCTTGAAAGGACAGCAGCATAATGCTTCTCCAGTTGTTGTAGGATAACAGGTCCCCTTTCTTCGGCAGCTTAACAAGGTGTCCTTCCTTTCAATCTACAGGCACCCTTTCTTGATCCGAGATCTTGTGCAGGAGTCGGTGCAGCATGTCAGTTGAAGTGCCGAATCAATAGTGTCCGACACGCTTTCAACACTCCGCAGCCAATCTGGAGGTCAACAGCCCTCTCACTTTACAAGATCCGGATCTTCAACACGAACATCAAATCGGTCCAAACTTGCATCACAGAAGACCAACAACCACAAACTTCAGACATTTATCAACCGATAAATCAGGAAGATCCTCAATATCAGGTGAGCGGAAGTCGTCTCCAACGACCAACTGTGATACAGGGCGAGACAAGCCCAAATTGAGATAGACATAAAGGAAAGGAAAACCAGAATTATTAATGAAAGAAGTATGTCTACAAACGGTTCACCTTTACAGATAGATAGGCAGACATGATTATAATAATTTTTACGTCATAAGAAACTTAAATATGAATATAATATCGGCATTCAGTTGTTGTAGGATGACATCTTCCCTTTCCTCGGCAACTTGACAAGGCGATCTTTCTTCCACGCTTCAGGCACTCTTTCTTGATTCCAGATTTTGTGCAGGAGTTGATGCAGCATGTCAGTTGAACTCTGGATGTCAGGGCCCGCTGCTTTGCCTGATTTAAGAGACATGATGGCCTTGGTGATCTCATTCTTGGTAAGGGAGCCAATGTTAATATCGAAGAGTTTGGTAGGCGGTGAAATGTATGGTGGAACGCATGGTTCGGGTCTGTTCTGTGTTTTCTTGAAGTATTCCGCCAATCTTTCTCTCTGTTCCTCTTACTCTGATTTGATACTCCCATTCTGGTCTTTGATGGGGCTACCGGGTTTACTGTTTATCCCGGAGAGAGCCCTTGTGAATTAATGCAGCCTTTTCATGTTTCCTTGGACCGATGATTTCTGGGTCATATCATTAATAAAGTTTCTCTTGTCTTTTCTCGCACTTCTCTTCAATTCACGATTCTTCTTCCCGTTGCGTGTTTACAATTCCTGCTTCTCTTCTAAGGTTTTCGGTCTGGTTGATCTGATCTTTCAGTTCTTTTCTATCGTTGATCAATTCCCATGTTTCTGTTGTCAACCACCTTTTGTGATTCCTTGTTTTCCTCTCTAGGACTGTTTGGCATGTTGTCTTCCGGGTATCGCGCAGGCTGAGCCACTGTTCTTCTATTGTTTAATCTGGCAACTGGGAAAGCGGACTGAACTTGTTTCTCAGTTCCAGCTGGAATTCTACTTTTCCCCTCTCTTTCAACCTGTTCACGTTGCACTTGCGCGATGGTCTTTCATCCCGGCCGTTGTAAGGTCTCAGCTTGGTCTTGAGGACGGGAACAATGAGGTGGTGGTCTGATGCTGCATCTGATCTCCGCTCAACTTTGACATCATGCAAGCCCCGTTCCATTTTTGGCTGATGGTGATGCGATTGATTTGATTCTCGGTCTTTTGGCCGTAATATGTATGGGATAATCGATTATTATTATTATTATTATTATTGATTTTGTGGTCTGGAGTTTCTCCGAATTGATGCGAAATGATCTAGAAGCGTGACCGTTCAAAACATCCTTCATTATTAGAGTTAGTAAAAAAACAATTGGATTATGTCAAACATCCATCAAGAGAAACTCTACGTCTTGAGCTTGTGGAAAGCGGTAGTATGCCAAACCCTGTCAAAAGCTTTCAAGATATCTAAAGGCACATCCGGAGCCTAGCTGTTCTTAGCTAAACCCTGATAGACAAATTCAATTATAACCGTTAATACAATGGCAGTTGTCCTAGACAAACGAAAACTATATTGTTTATCTGAAAAAAGAATACCACTTTTAATAATTCTTTTGATGTGTATCATATATTTTATTAAATTATCTTATTTAATATAGAAAAAAAATTGGTGCAAATTTTATCGTGTTCTCATGTAACGAGAGGAATTCTGTTCTGTTTTTTGTTTTTTTTTACGCTGAATTTATTCACAGAAATATCCTTTTCCTGTGTCGGTGGCTAAAAACAATTTCCACCTCAAATGTTTTACGACACTCTCATTTCTAACTACTAAAAATATTTTATAGTCCTGGTATTTACTGTCGGTATGCTCTGCATTAAATATCTAAAGTTTGTTTTTACTCCAGAATAACTCGAAGGTTTTTCTTGATAAGTTTTGGCAAGTTGCTTAATGTAATTTCTTTCCTTTCTCTTTAACGACTTAGAAAAAATATTTAAAAAAAAAAAAACCGGGCCTATGTTTTAGTTCATTCTGTGCATCATATCTTTCTTATCAGATGTTTCAAAATGGGTGGCTGGTTTTACACACGCCTTCATCACTAGAATTAAATTTATGTTCGTGTATTCTAGCGGTCCAGTTCCAAAAACTAAACTGCTAAGAGCTTATATGCCGACAGGAGAATCCACTCATATATATATATATATATATATATATATATATATATATATATATATATATATATATATATAAGAAATGGACAAAGTCCGACAATTTATTTATTAAAGACATTTTTTATGTTTAACGTTCTTTTTATAGATACAAGTATTTTAGTAAATGCTCTGTTTATAATAAACAGTATTAAATAACATTTACCGGCCTGAATGTCCGAGAAATTTTCATAGAAAATATTCGTCCTTTGACAGGATTCGAATCTGCATCCTATACGGAACCGCCATTTAGCCGGGCGTATAAATTAATTCGGTCGAACACAGTGGGGAAAAAGCGCGTTTTTGTAAACAGTGACTATTCCTGCTAATAATGCAAGACTCTTCTAAGGGATTGAGTCCTCTAGGTCACTGGAGTGTTTATGAAAAAATAAATAAGAAAAAAATTCGCCTTTCTCTCTGCCAAGCGTCGATAGCTTTGGGGTTAGAATCTCCGACTGATACCAAATCGGTCGGGTTTCGGTCCCGGCTTGAAGCAATCGGATGTCTAGCCATATTGAGGAGCTGTGATACAGCGAAACCATTTGTCTGTGGATGACGATATAAGTGAGTAATAGAATTCATTTATTAATGCAAGGTATTAATACAGGTTTACATATGTACATTAAACAAGTGAAAAATGATTTAGTAACGATAACAAGTATACTGCCTTAAAGAATAAACTTTATCTAATGAGGAAGCACGATGAGAATAAATTGCAACTCTTCCAGTGGCCGAGTCAGAGTCCTGACATTAACCAAATTGAAAACCTTTGGGCAATAATGGACAAATAATATAATAGGAAATTAACACAGAAGATGAGCTTTTTCGCGAATTAAAGGAATGCTGGAAAAATCTGTCGAAGAACGTTAACTTACTAAAGAATTTAGTCTGTCGCATGCCACGAAGAATTAAGGCTGTTATTAAAGCAAAATGTTACCAACAAAATACTAAATCATTTTTTGACTCGTATAATGTACATATTTACAACTGTATTGATACCCTGTATAAATTCTATAACTCATTCATCTTGGTAAAAATACAAAAATTGTTTTTCTATGGGTGCGTCTATTTTTTGCCTGGTACTGTGTGTGCATATATATATATATATATATATATATATATATATATATATATATATATATATTAAGGTTGCTATATTTATTTATTAAGAACGCTCAATATGCATGACAAAATCATAATATATTACAAACGGCATTCCCAAATGCAGAAACGAAAACGAATTCATACACTGCATTAAAGACAAAAAGACTAAATAAAAATCAATAACCCAAATATAATAAACTTTATTCAAAATAACCTTATAACCAAAAGAAATTCAAGACAAAACTTCGCAAACCGAACAAAAGTTTATAAATAGCCAACCTATATCTCATTATTTTAATTATTTTACTCCAAGGCAATAAATCCACTAAGATGCAAATGGCTACCGAGAACGACAGAATATGAGTAAAAAACATTATTAAGGAGAGAGAACCATAAGTGAACAGAAATTAAGAAGATAGAAGGCATTGTATTGAAATAAAAAAGATTTATATTTTCCGTATTTTGTTATTTACATTGTTCAGATAGTTTTCCTTATCTTTGTTGTCATATTCACGACGTTTCGGCTGTTGCCATTGAAATTTCAAACTGGAGCCTTTATTTCGTTCACCGGGGTAGATTGTTCTAGTTCCGTGTGTCATGCCTCTTCCAGATGTCTCAGTTATCTCCCTTTAATTCCACTCTACAAGTTTTTGTCCCCCACTGCACTTTTGAACTTACAACTCTTTAGGTCAAGTCACTGGATCCAACCAACGCTTTTATCCACTGGGGTATGTACCCTTGAGGACATAAATGTATAAATTTTTGGGACTTATAAACTTAATGTCTCAGTAAACATTTTTACCAAGACTCATATTGCATTTTTTTTTATTATTGCTTTTCTCTAGCATTCCGTAGTAAATGTTCCCATATTGTATTCATTTTTATGCTTGGCCGGCTTAGGAGATTTTTGTGGCCTATTATATGAGCTGATTCCTTACGTTTTTGTATTTTCTAGTGATGTTTTTTGTCTTTTATTTGAACCTCATCCCACATGATGTCATAATCTCTGCCTTCCGTTGATGTTACAAAGAATTTTGTTGGTCTCTCTCACTCAACTTCGGTACTCACATAATAATCACGGGTTTTTTGTTCATTTCAACCTTTGGAAGTAAAGTCTGATGATCCGCAGTCCTTTAAAAGGGCTGTGGTGATATAATTTATTACATGGAACCTTAAAGTGGTCTGTTTTTATTTAAATTATATATATATATATATATATATATATATATATATATATATATATATATATATATAAGAATGTGCAGTTTATCATAAAAAACAATTTATACAAATAATTAAATAGCAATGTTACTTGATTAATAGCAAAATCACTATCACTTCACTTTACTATGAATTCCTTAAAAAATAAGATCCTTATACTTGAGTTGTTGACAGATGGGAGACACTTGCCAAGTTCGCAATTATTTCCCATTTATAGACTAACAATAAGAGGAAATATGTGTAGACCGAAAGATGTTTTTCTTTAAATTATGCTATTTATTGACAGTTGAATATATGTTTTGGAAGGTGCGACGCCAATAAATAGTATAATTTTAAGTAAGTTAATGTCTCATTAAGTCTTGTTAGCAAAGTGATTTCGGCATTAATCACATTAACATTGCTATTTCATTCTTTGTATAAATTGTTTCTTTATTATATATGCATATATATATACACACACACACACACATATATATATATATATATATATATATATATATATATATATATATATATATATATATGTAAGTATATATATATAAAAGTGAACATAGAATCAACACTTAGAGGAGACAGTCTGTTTCACGCTAGATGCAATCGTCATGCTACGTAGCCTGACGATTGAATCTAGCATGAAATAGACTGACGCCTCTAAGTGTTGACTTCTATGTTCACTTTTATATTTACACATGCTCTATCTCTGATATTGAGCACTTTATCCCATAAATATAGCACAATTTAAGACTATATATATATATATATATATATATATATATATATATATATATATGGAAGAGATTATAGTTGTGCCAAATGTATATTTTACAAAACAACTACATGCGAAATCAGTAAATACAAAGGAAACCAAACAGCAGAAGGGGGACCCTAATACATACTACCACTCACAAACCCACCCATGTAAGAAATACAATTAACAACATACAAAACTTTATAACAGACCATCACACCACAACACAAACAGACAAAGGCCAAAATACACACATATTCACAAATTCAACTCTGACTTATAATACGTAGCAAAAAAGCTACGAACAACCACTACCCATATCAAGGAATACAATCAAAATTCCCCGAAAATCTCTGCATACAATCCACATACAATCCATACAGAATCAACGAATCTAGAGACATCTGGAACAAAAACGAAAAAAACTGATATGAAGCCTTGATATGAAGCGACTTGACCTTAAATTTTCTTCAATTTTACCAAGAGTCACTCTCAATGACTAGAAAACTCCAATCGTGTAGAGAAAGGATATCTCTTAGAAAACCCGAAATATGTGGAAAGAAACAATCATTATTTTTTAAAAAAAAAACAGTTCGAACAAAAAGACCAGTTTAAATGACTCAAAACGCAAAATAATAAACCTATCTACATACACACTTACAAAGGACGAAATAAACCAATTAAAATTAGGCCCAAAATTCTGCTCTTCTCCGAAAAGCAACATAACAGACCTACAAAACGCAAACTCAGACTAAAAGAAACATTTAATAATAACGTAAACATTACAGATGTATTATTAGTAAAAAATAAATCTAATTTCTTCCCAAACAAAAATAATAATACTAATGAACTAATCATATTTTTGAAAAACTTTGGAAACTCGACCTACAAGAAAAATCCAAACCATTTAATAACTTTTCATACTAAGTCTTAGAGAGCAACCGAAGAAATAACAACATAATTATAAAGGTAGAAGATAATGGCAGCGACATGGACAAAATATACTGCAAAACAAAAAATTCTGGAGGTACTAGAAGATAAGAACAACTACAAATTAATCGACGCCAACAAAGACAAAATATCATATGAAAAATCACAAAGCTATGCACCACATATAAGTTTTTTTTTTAAGCATTTCACCCCAAGCAAGGCGGGAAGCCACTAGGACGCAAAGGGTTACAGAAAATTTGGAGCAAAATCAGATAGGAGTGATGGAAGAAAGGATGAGGGTAGGGAATAGATCAAGGCAACTGGAGATGTCGATTGACATTACACTTGAATAGCTGGAGATTATAGCTCACAGGGAAAGAGGAAAAGGGAAGGGAGTTCCACAGGCGAGAGGTGCGAGACATAAAGCTATTAGAGTAGAAGAGACGGCTACATTTAGGAGTTTCGACAGTGAAGGGTTGAGAGCGGGATGCCAGCCTCGTAAGTCGCTGGAACTCATGACGTCTGGGAACCAGCGAATGCAGCTCCTCGGAGCAATTTCAATGAAAGTATTTGTAGAACAGACAGAGGGAGTCGACGGCGCGCCTGTGAGAAAGTGACTGCAGACGAGACGCCAGGGCAGGGCCAACTACATTGCATATCCGCCTCTGGAGCCTATCAAGAACCCCGAGGCAAACAGAAGGGGCACCAGACCATATATGGCAGCAATACTCCATGCAAGGGCGAATTGTTGTTTTGTAGATCTGGAGGATCGACTCCGGGGAGAAAAACTTCCTGGCGCGGCTCAGGGAGCCAACTTTCCTTGCAGTGGACGAGGCAATTGATTCAATGTATTTATTCCATCTTAGGTCAGCAGTCAACGTGAGACCGAGAAGCAGTTGCTCTCGAGAAGTTGAGCGTCAGACATTCTAATGGAGGGACGGGAAGGATCTCTGTTGTGATTAATAGAGAGTATTTTTGTCTTGGAAGCGTTGAAGTTGACCAGCCAATTCATGCCCCAGTTCACAATCGATTGGAGGTCCTTTTCGAGACGCACGGCCAGGCAAGTTTTGTCAGCGAGACTAGATTTGTTTTTGAGGCAGGAATAAATTGTGGTGTCATCCGCGTTGATGCCAACTTGGGAAGTTATTCCGTCAGGAAGGTCATTTATGTAGATAGGCAATAGAGTGGGGCCTAGGATGGGGCCTAGGATGGAGCCTTGAGGAACACCTGCGTTCGTGGGATAAGAACTGCAGGAGAATCCATTGGGAACGACCTTCAATTTACGGTTTGACAGGAATGATCGTATTACGTTATATAATCGATCCGTAATAACCCTGGAGCTTGCGAAGAAGGCCGGCATGCCAAACCCTATCAAATGCTTTGGAGATGTCTAGTGTCTCGTCTCCACCACTAGCCTTGTTGGGATCTAAATTGCAGATAACACCCAGTACCAAAGATTGGGTTATGTTTAACCCACTCAATATGGCCTCAGTTCTAAGAGGGAAGTCGGGTATGGGTACACCGGAAGAGTCGAGCGTCGAGTTGAATGAAAATTTCCGAGCAAAGCCTTCAGCCTTGTCGGTAGAGGAGGTCAGGACTTCGAACTGGTTGAATAAAGGAGGTATAGAGGGTTTGCAATTGTTCAATACGCTCTTGCAGAGACGCCAATAATCTTTGGAGCCAAATTTGCGAGATGCAATACGTTCCTTCATCCGAGCCGCAAATAGTGACTTAGCATCGTTGTGGACACGCTTACATTGCAAAGAGACGTCTATTGCAGTCAGACATGTCGCTACGGAATAGGTGGAAGTAGTGGTTCCTATGGGCGATGGCAGCTGAACAAGCAGCGGAGAACCAGGGGGAGGAGCGCGACTTGACCCTATATTTCCTTGGTGGGATGAAAGCGTCGATTCCAGCTTTAACCCAGGAACAGACTTCAGAAGCACATTCTTGGACGGGGAGCTTAAAGACTCCATCCCAGGGGACATCGCGGAGGAAATCACGGAACGCGTCCCAGTCAGCTCGTTGATAGTAGAACGAAGTTCTAGTGGTAGGAGGTTCTTTATAGGGGGTAGAGTTGAAGGAGATGTTAACTGATACTACTGCATGATCAGAGTTACCAAGAGGGCAGAGTTGCGAGGCGCTGCAGGATTCGGGGATGGAGGCAAAGCACAGGACGAGAAGAGAGGCTTTACTTTCCCGGTTGAAGGCAAAACGAGTGGGGAAGTTAACTATCTGTGTGAGGGAATGGGAGATTGAAAAATTGAGCGTTTGAATGCCTGCGTGGTCAGTAGTAGCATTCTTAAGCCACAAGGTGTGATGGGCGTTAAAGTCACCAAACAAAAAAATGTGAGCAACCCGGTGGAGGGAGAGAGCCTTGTCTATGCTGTCAGAAATGCTATCGAGTATCTCACAGTCTTGAGAGGATGGAGAGCGGTAAAGGAAGAAGAGATAGCTTACCGCATTGAGGAGAGAGAGAGTCGGAGACACATGTATGACTGGTCTGGCGATTCGAGAGAGAACTCTCTGGCCAGAGGGAGATGTTCCTTGACGTAGACATCAAGACCGTGCATGTGGATATTAACAAAAAAAGAAAAAGATTCC
Source organism: Acanthosepion lycidas (assembly GCA_963932145.1). Taxonomy (NCBI): domain Eukaryota; kingdom Metazoa; phylum Mollusca; class Cephalopoda; order Sepiida; family Sepiidae; genus Acanthosepion; species Acanthosepion lycidas. The sequence goes on from OZ010610.1 coordinate 24,732,149, forward strand.
CTAATAAACTTTGTATCAAAAACAAGCAATTTCTATGAACTACCAAAAATTCACAAATCGAATGAACTAAAAACAGCTATCCAGACACAGAAATCTGAATACATTAACATCCCAAAGCCTAGTGACCTTACGTACAGACGCATAGTAGCAGGACCAGTCTGTCTAACTAGCAGAATCAGTAACCTAATAGACACCATACTACAATCATTTACTAAACTGATTAAAAGCTACATCAGAGACGATATCCACTTCCTTAGCTACATACCATAAATAGCAGGTCCGGGAACACTTATGGCAACTTTTAGCATCAGTAGCCTATGTAGCAACATACCCCATGAACTAAGTAAAAAGGAAATCTCATTCTGGATTGAAAAACATCCAGAAACACTACATCCTAGATTCATTAAGGAATTCGTTATCGATAGTGTAGAGCTAATTCTAAACAATAACAGTTTTGAATTTGACAACAAAAACTATATCCAAACCCTAGGTACCGCAATGGGATCGAAAATGGTACCAACATATGCCATCCTAATATTGGCTTAACTAGAGAAAAACCTGTATGAAAAGATAGAACAAATATATGGGGCAAATATAAAAAGCCAATTCACTAAATCTTAGAAAAGATACTTAGATGATTGCTTCATCTTTTGGAAATGCTCATGGGGTGATATTAACCAATTCCACACACTACTTCAAAACTTACACCCAAAAATCAAGTTCACTCAAGAATATAATTTAAACGAATTATCATTTTTAGATGGACTCATTAGAAATAAAAACAACCGCATAATCACAGATATCTACCACAAACAGCCACACACCCCAAAATATCTTTCGTTTCAAGAGCCATCACCCAAAATCTGCCTAAAATTCATCACCTATTCTCTAAAATGTAGGGTTTGCATGATAATGTCTGACAAACACCTCCAAAAATCCCGCCTTGAAGAACTACATAGAACTGTAAAAAAAAACGAGACTCCCCTACAACACTAACAAACAAAGGTTTCGAACTAACAAAAATATTCCCGTAGACCAACTACGAAATTCAAAGAAAGTTAACATCGAACAAACTGTAACATATGGTTCATCATACAACAAGAACAATGCAGAAATATTTACAGAAATTACAAAAAAATCTAGACCTACTTAACAAGAAAAACAAACTGAAAAATATACTGCAAACAACAAAAATAATTAAAAACAAACGCTAAAAACCTGAAATGCATATTAATCTCATCCAAATTTAAACAAAACACAATACAGGGAATCACAAAATGCAACAAAAAAGATGTGTGGTTCGTGATACCATTATAAAAGAAAACCCCACGGAAACATTCATAATAAATAAACATTTATGCACAAAATGCAAGAAGACATCTAGTGCCAAGCACTAAACCACAAATTAAATTACCCGACGACAGAAACTCTTTATATTACAACACATCTACAAATGTAATCAAGGTAAGTTTCAAATAAGGCCAATATACCAAACAGAGAATTATTCTCACCTACAAATACAAGAAAAAACTTCATAAACAAATTTAAACTAGCACTAAATAGATCATAATCCCATACACACAAAAAAAGCAGCAAACACGCATAATGACCAAATACAGCAGTCGATACTGTTATGCTGACATAAAACATTGCTATTCGGCGTTAACGATCGCGAAATATCAGATGCAAATCGTAAATTCATAATGCAGTTCTATGACGTCGTACCACGCGAAAGAAGGAAATATTAACAAGAGAACTTTATGCAATATATAGATAAACTCTTATCACCAGTCCAAGAAAGACATTTGAATCACTATCACGGAAAATATTCATTTTTATAATATGTGGAAATATCTAATATTTGCTTGAAGAAGGTCGAGGAACCAGAAACCCGTGTAGCAGAATTATTGGAAAATAGAGTATAATACATATTTTAAAATAAAAAATCCACATTTCAACCAAAAACGTTTGTTTCTTTGTAATAGAGAGAGAGGGTGGGGGTTGGAAAAGAGAAGATGTGTACACCATATAATTATGAACAATTTAGAATATAAACAAAAATCAAAAAATATTTAGAAATATAACAATTTTATATATTCAATAGAAAAAAAAATCGCTATAATTAATTTCATTTTTACAGAGCATTTTAAAAATATTTGCTAATGATATCTATTGTGACTCTCATAACAAGCCAAACATATATTATCAGGACCCCTTCAGTTCCTATATATATATATATATATATATATATATATATATATATATATATATATATATATATATTTCAATTAAAAGGTGCAATTATAATTTATAAATTCATGAATCATTCATACAAAAAACAAATATAGAGTTTAATGATTTAAATGGCGAGAATACATCGTCGCAAACTTTAAAAATAAAATACATCAACCCCGAACATGTATATGTATACGGGGATCATATCATTCATATACAGGTTCGGGGTTGATGTATCTTATTTTTAAAGTTTGCGACGATGTATTCTCGCCATTTAAATCATTAACCTCCATATTTGTTTTTTGTATGAATGAATCATGAATTTATAAATATATATATATATATATATATATATATATATATATATATATATATATCGAGAGAGAGAGAGAAAGAAATATAGAGAAACAGAGAGAGTGTGTAATAATACCAGTAAAATATTTTAACCGATTTTAATTATAGAATGGCACATTTGCAAGATGTTTTGAATGCTTCAAAAGAACTGCATGATGCAAAAATTGCTGAAGCTAAGAAATTCTCCACAGACACGACATATGACAAATATTGACATCGTAGCTGATAGATATCGAAATAAATTATTTCGACTTTTTTAATTTATTGATGTGTTTTTCTTGCTTATATAACCTTTTTCAGGTTATTTAAAAACAAAAATATTTTAGATTGCTAGATTTTTTTTTATATATTAATGATTTAGTTATACACGTTTAATGCTACCTCCAGCATCCCGACTCCAGAGTTTCGTAGGTGGACCCTCCGAGATCACCCCGTCCACTCGTCAGAGGATATCAGCAATTGTATATACTCTGTATGTATGCACGTAATTGAGATTTTGATATAAAAAACAAAAGCGAAATGTGTACATTTTAATATGAAATGGTACATAGTTTCAACTTAGAAAAAAGAAAATATTTATTGAATAAAACCGTCTTCAGGCTCGAGGAGGAAATTGGTAGAGACACAAAAGCTCTCCTTTTGTCCAAACCACGTTCTTAATGGAAGTCTTCAACGCGCCTCTGTGGGCGAGTATATCCGCTAAGTCTCCATTTCGGTGACACTCAAGACATACTAGTCCAGGCGATTTGATATGTCTATACAGGTATATTATGAATGGACTTACGTGCGACCGTAGATTTAATTATGTCTACAGAATACAAATTATGAAACAATCGAAAAAGTTAAAAAAAAAAAACAAAAGTTCCTCGATCACTACAATCTTAACCTGTTCAAGTCTAAAATCAACCGTTATCTTCCCCTCCTATCCCTATAAATTACCCCTTACCGTTGTCCTCTACCTCATAAGTCATATTTCGTAGTTAATATATTAAAGAACGGGGGAAATATTTTATTTTAGTATCCGTCTATAATTCTGAGATGAGGTATTATGTACACTATTTACATTATTCGGAATACTGTCCTCATATTTGTCGCCATATTTATTACAACGTTTCGGTCTTTCAGTATCTGTCTATAATTCTGAGATGAGGTATTATGTACACTATTTACATTATTCGATATATTGTCCTCATCTTTGTCGCCATATTTATTACAACGTTTCGGTCTTTCAGTATCTGTCTATTATTCTGAGATGAGGTATTATGTACACTATTTACATTATTCGATATATTGTCCTCATCTTTGTCGCCATATTTATTACAACGTTTCGGCCGTTGTACGCTCCGGCCTTCTTCAGGTGTTTGGAATATCGAACTTAACCCTGTCGATAATAATAATATATACACATGTAGATGTTAGACATTTCTTTTTAAGTATTCTCTCTCATTGTTAGCAAAGTTTTAACAACAATATGTAAATCTGTCTATATTTCTGAGATGAGGTATTATGTACACTATTTACATTATTCGGACTTTTGTCCTCATATTTTTCGCCATATTTATTACAACGTTTCGGCCGTTGTACGCCCCGGCCTTCTTCAGGTGTTTGGAATATCGAACTTAACCCTTTATATAATCCTGAAGATACACTTGAAATTTCTGTGGCACAATATGAGGAAAGAAGGCAAGAATAATATTGGGGACAATAACATACTTAACGATTTTGTGTGAACGGATGACAGAACGAAGACAAAGATATGATAGAGAATTAAAGATTTTTCACGTCGTGGAATGCCATTATCAGCGCATAAAAGAAGAATATTTAAAAAGAGGCTCTGCTGATTTCTCTCCTTATCTGTAGGAAAGAAATATTTCCTAATTCGGAATGGATCAAAATGAAGAACTTTTTTTTTTAATTTTAAGAGTTCCGAGGCTAAAAAAAAACATAAATTTACATAAATTTTTCTTCTACAAGTGGCATTTCAGCAATCAATGCAGAAAATATTTTAACTTTGAAATAGCACGTTTGCAAGATGTTTTTAATTTTTAGAAAGAAAAGCTAAGAAGTCCTCAACAGCCACAACATACGACAAATATTGACATCAGTGCCGATGGATATCGAAGAAAAGTCAACAACCACATCCTCTTGACATCGTACAGAATAAATATTGAAGAAAATTATTCAATTTTTTTTTTTTATTGAATCGATCATTTTTTTCTTGCTTAAATAACCCTTTGCAGGTAATCTATAAGCAGAAAGTGTGTTTATCTTGTAAGAAATCATTTTTTAGATAATAATGATTTAGTGATATTTTTTTAACTAATTAACCCATAGCTGAGAGAAGAGCTGGATTCATATCTTTCCCAGGGGTATTTGCGCGTAAAGGAATATAAAAAAGCCCGAATGGGATTGGTGTTTCGACGTGATATGGCCATAAGCTCGACGTTTTAGCAGAGCGGCGAAATATTTTCCACATACAAATAAAAGTATTTGCTTTACATTGAAAAAATCAGGATAGTGGGGGTGGGGGTTGAAAGGAGAATTTTCAACAGTAATTTTTAGTGATATATGTACAGCTATATTGGATGGGGATTAATATTCTAAAGCCTATAATCTCAGTGTATTTTAGGTTAGTTTCGTCTCTAACTTTAAAAAGGAACCATTTGTTATTTTCGTTTTGTACATCTTTTCTTTAAAATCTATGCAGTTTTCTGAACTGCTATGATAACAGATTCTATTTAAACTTCATGAAAGCATATCTGTTTGTCTTTGAAAATCTCGGCAAGCCTTTTATCTCCATGTCTTGATTGCTCGTATTCTTCCTTGTTCCCATTTCATCTCTTGGGTACCTCTTCCAGACATTCTTCATGATCATTTCTTTTCTCTTTGATAGTGGAGAATCCTCTTCCGTCTTCCTTTGATTTTACTTAACGCCTCTTAGTATCACCTCAGGGTGTTGATCTTTGTACATTGTTATTATCCTGCTGGAGCAGAGATCCATCAAATTAAATTCCTTTTATTGTGAAGCCAAAGAACAGATTTTAGTACATCGCTAGTGACAGTGAGCGCCTTTATTAGATTTCTACTGCTGAGTTCTATTTACACTATTTACGTTGTTTTGAATGTTGTCCTCATTTTCGTTGCCATATTCCCGACGTTTCCATCGTTGTAAGCTCAAGGACACATAGACCATTAAAAAAGTTGATTGCAATGACTTCCCGAAAGCAGTATGAGCTCAATACCTGGCAACAGTAGAGGTGAACAAACCCTTGGACAGTTGCGTTATAAACGTAGATAACTGATACTGAGAGACGCGGAAGAGGCATGGCACGTGGAACTAGAATAGATAAAATTCCTATTCGAAGACGTGGATCAAGTTAAATAGCGTCGAAAATTCTTATTCGAAGATGTGGATCAAGTTAAATAGTGTCGAAAATTCTTATTCGAAGATGTGGATCAAGTTAAATAATGTCGAAAATTCTTATTCCACGATGTGGATCAAGTTAAATAGCGTGGAAAATTCTTATTCGAAGATGTGGATCAAGTTAAATAGTGTCGAAAATTCTTATTCCAAGATGTGGAACAAGTTAAATAGCGTCGAAAATTCTTATTCCAAGATGTGGATCAAGTTAAATAGCGGCGAAAATTCTTATTCGAAGATTTTGATCAACGTAAATAGTGTCAAAAATTCTTATTCAAAGATGTGGATCAAAGTAAATACTGTAGAAAATTCTTATTCGAAGATGTGGATCAAGTTAAATAGCGTCGAAAATTCTTATTCGAAGATGTGGATCAATTTAAATTGTGTCGAAAATTCTTATTCTAAGATGAGGATCAAGTTAAATAGTGTCGAAAATTCTTAATCGTAGATGTGGATCAAGTTAAATAGTGTCGAAAATTCTTATTCGAAGATGTGGATCAAGTTAAATAGTGTCTAAAATTCTTATTCGAAGATGTGGATCAAGTTAAATAGTGTCGAAAATTCTTATTCGAAGATGTGGATCAAGTTAAATAGTGTTGAAATTTCTTATTCGAAGATTTGGATCAAGTTAAATAGTGTCTAAAATTCTTATTCGAAGATGTGGATCATCGTAATTTGTGTAAAAATTCTTATTCGAAGATGTCGATCAACGTAAATAGTTTTGAAAAGTCTTATTCGATGATGTGGATCAATGTAAATAGTGTAAAAAATTCGTATTCGAAGATGTGGTCAACGTAAATAATGTCGAAAATTCTTATTCGAAGATGTGGATCACCGTAATTAATTGAAAGAATTATTATTCGATGATCGTAAATAATGTAGAAAATTCTTATATCTCAGTACTTTGCTTAGTGGAAGGCATCTGCTGCTATTCAGATGTGTATTTAAATCTACGTCGTCTCTTATTACACTAGACTATTTGAATTTCTGTACCTGCTTGCCTCAGATGTTTCTAGCTTAAAATTCGCATCTTCAGCTGATTCTCGACAATTCATTACGTCTATTTAAGCATTAATGGTTAAACCTTTCTACTTGCTTACCTTTCCTATCTAGATTCATATCATTTCTCCCGAGTGTGTCATCAACACTGTATCATCTCCGTATCTTATGTTAAGATTGTGGCGGTCAATAGTAAAGCTTAGTAGGTTTTCTTGTACTCTTACGGTCGTTTTGCGGCTTTTATTAACTATAGTCAGAAAGCGATCACATGTACAAGCGTAATACGTTTTTAGCCCTGTGTAAACCGTACGTTCTCAGTAAATAGAGCAGATATTCCTTAAAAAATACAGCTTGCCTAGCAATTCAAATAGGTTTTCATGTCGTGCATTATCAAATTCGTTTACAAAATCTACGAATTGTAGGAATAGGTTTCCTCTTTTTCATATCTAATCACGGTGAAGTAATGGATAGCGGCTTGAATTGAGAAATCGGAGAGTCGAGTTCGAATTCCAGTCGAATCCATTACATTGACTTAAGTGCTAATAACCTTGGGAAAGGTAGGAATCTTCTTCCCTTAGCTATGTGTAAATAGCGGGACATACCTGGATGGCAACTGGTCTACTGCAGAAAGAAATGGCAACCTAAATTGGGGAAAAAATCTGTCTCGTCAGTCATGTATCGAAAGATACATGATCACCTACGCGTGTATCACGCATGGCATATAACTGACTGACAAGAACAAAAGAATTGCTTGAATGGGTAAAAACATTGTTAGTGATTTTCATCCCCTCAGTCCGACTTTTTGGAAAATCTAAAAAACCAGACAAATGTGTCCTGCTCCTCGACAATTACAATTCTCATCCTCATGAATCTGAACTGATTTCTGTCTGAGGCAATATTTATGCATGCTATTTCTCAACTAGTGCTACTTCTGTTATCCAACCAATGGATCAAGTAGGAATAATGAATATGAAAACTGTGGAAAAAAATCTGCCTCATCAGTCATGTATCGAAAGATAAATGATCGCCTAAGCGTGTATTACGTATGGCAAATAACTGAGTGAAATAAAAGGTCACAAACTTTCTATTGGATTAATTTGCAGAAAAAGAAGAATGAATATATATTTTTTTACCCTAAGGCGTCATGGTTGGCACTTAGATCATTCAAATACATTTTGTCGGAAAACTTATTAAAAAAAATATCTGCATTTATCTTAATATTAACACCAGCATCTTTATATATGATCTCTGACCTGTTTAAGTAGATCATCATTCCAATTCCCCCTTGTTTTGATTATCTATATCTATGAAGGGCCAATTTCTCACATGGAGGTTCATCTAATATGTGTCTAAATTCATCACTAAAATTACGATTGAGAAATGAGTTTTTTACGCGTTTCCCCGATCGACATTGCTTTTATTCATCTTATAGAACTAGGCGATCGTGCGAGAAGTGAACAACGATCGTCTGAGAAGTAAGGTCCTACCAAGATTTTGGGGTACACAATAATGGCAAAATTGTTTAAATGCTGCCCGAAGGAGTAATGGAAAGGAATGCTGGACAGTTTCATTACAGATGTGTTGCAGTTTTTTGGGTATATGTACTAGGATATTTATTCAGTACTATGTACAGAATTGTGGCACAAGGACGAAAAAGAGGGGGTAGAGGCTGGTCTTCACTAACTATCTTATACCTAGCAAATCCTATTCACGACACTTTCATACATTACAATTTCCACATTCACCACAAGAACTCGTCCGTCACTATTAAAAACGTCCATCCACAATAATACCACATCTTCTCAAGGGGAAACTACAAAAACGCGCCCCATGCCGTAAAAATTTGATGATAATAAACAATATACATAAAATTCTAATAATGAAGAATGAGAGGGGAGGGAGATGAACCCAATAACAAACTAAAGTTCACAAAAATGAACTAAACATAACTGATGTTAGTAGGGCCCGTCCAACCCTCAAAACAGAGAGGCCGCTGTATTCTGCCCAGGGGACAGAATCAAGAAGAACTCTCACTAAGGGAGTGGGAAAAGAATAAAATATTATACGGGCATAGAAAAATATAAAGCTGAACCAGTCGAGATGAAAAGGGGCCAAAACAAACTGGGGAGGGTGGGAATCTCGACCTGAATCATAACCAAAGAGCAGCCGGGATACAGGCCAGAAACAACACTTACTCACATTAAATAGGTACACAAAAGCTTGTCTAACCTAACCAAGGGGAGGGCTCCACAGGAAACAACTCTCATGTGCTGTTGGTTGACCCAGAAGAGAAAATCAAGGCTAGCCCCGTTCACACGAACAGAGCTCGCCTCTTTTACCCACCTTTCGCTAAAGACTGTCGAATGCAATCGTTTTCTATCAGATCTAATCTTCATCTTGAGCTGATGCTCAAAGAATCGGATTAGATCCTGATGAAAAAAGCCGACTGCCTCTCAAGACTTCCTCCTTTCGCGTCGTCCAAATCATCATTCGAGCCGTGGCTAGCAGCGTCAGAAACACCATTCGTTTCACCCCGGAACACGGGGGCGACACATTGTCATACGCGTATGCGCGATCAGTGGATACAAGCTGTTCGGGAACCAGACGAGCCGTCAGTTCGCCGACTTGGTCCCATAAGTGGCGGACCCGGGGGCAATGGTAGAAGGCGTGCGAAGCCGTTTCTTCTAAACCAAGGCCACACCGTTCACAGTCTGGCAAATCCGCCAAGCCCCATATCAAAACCTTGTCGTTGAGAGACAGCCGATTCCGAGCCAATCGCCAGGTAAGCGAAAACTCACGGTTACTGAGGTAATCCGTCGCTGATACCCAAGACAAGTAGGAGCGAAACTCCTCCTCCGACAAGCCGAGCGTATCACGTAGGGGATCCTTCGCGGGCCACTACACTAACCCTCGATAGAAGACCTTCCTAGGCCGTGAAAGGTCACTGGACCGCAGAATAGGCAACAAGGCCGACCGACACTTGCGAAGGAAAACCGATTGATCCCGGGGTTTACGACGGCGCTCAACCCGCGAAATTGGGTGACTGATAGTAAGGCCAGGGAATGCGTCCCTAACAATCCTCGCCAGAATCGGATCTCCTCCTGTCAACGCGCGGCGAAGGAAAGCCAACCTATAGGCACGAATGTGACTCGTCAGATGTGGCATTCCCAGCCCCCCATGACACGGACGTTTACTGCAGATTCGTCTGTCGACCCGATTCACGCGTCCCCTCCATAAAATGGAGAATAGCGATCGCTCGAGCGCCTTCCTGTGGTCGTCACAGAGAGGAAGTACGGACAATCGATAAAGAACAAGAGAGAAGATGTATGCATCACACACCTCCGCCCTGCCCTTCACGGACAACCTCCGACGATTCCAAATCTGACCGGCAGAATCGACCTTTGCTCGTACTTCAGACCAATTCTTCTCCAGTTGGGTCGGGTCCAAACTACACTCCAAGAATGCGGACAGGACCGTCCGTCCAACCGAAGCGGCCCGGAAGATCGACCTCCTTCCAGGCACCTAACCGCAAGCCGGACGATTTGCTACGGTTTATCTTGGCCCCTGACACCTTCACGTTCCGATCAAGCGCCTTCTGTACCACCTCAATGTCGCTGCGGGACGACACGAAAGCAGATACGTCATCGGCGTACGCGGAAACCCTGGCTCGAGACCCTTCAGGAACGGCAATTCCGCGTAGGGCCGGACTGCACGCCTCGTCCTTCAGTCGGCGAAGGAGAGGCTCCAACGCCAAAGCATAAAGGAGAGGCGACAGCGGACAACGCTGACGAACCGACCTAGACAGCACAAAAGCGTCCGGCTACTTTCCGTTCACCTGTACCACAGCACAGGGGGAGCCATACAGGACACTAATCCAGCGGCAGAAGTTGGGTGCGAATCCTGCAGGACAGTAGCAAGGTAGCGATGGTCAACCTTATCAAATGCCTTGGACTGATCCAAATTGATCAGCGGGGCTTCTTCGTCGTCTTTTAAACCCTCTATGATCGTGCGGATCAGATATAGGTTTCTCTGAATTTTTCGGCCCCTCACAGAACAAGTCTGCTCAGGACCCAACAGAGACTCAGCCACTGACTGCAAACGCTCCTGCAGGATCTTGGCCAAAATCTTTAACTCTGTGTTTAGAGTTATGGGCCTGTAATCATCTAGTTTTCCCCCCACCACCCTTGCCCTTTGTCAACAGAGTGATCACACCCCTGGTAATCCGGTTGGGGATGGACCCCGACCGAAACCAGTTGTTGAACACCAAAGTCAAAATCGGAACAAAGATGTGCGACAGCCTCAGTTACAATTCATAGGGCAAGCCTTCCAAACCGGGCGACTTGCCTCTGCCGACCCTCTTCAATGCCGCGTAGACTTCGCCCTCCGTGATCTCTCCCTCGCAGCTAGCCGCTTCAGTCGGCGAAAGCCGAGGAAAGTCAGCCAAATAGCTGCGAAATTCCTCCTCACGGAGACCAGGCTCCTTGGTAAACTGGCTCTAGAAATGCTGCCGAATCGCATCGAACATGTCGTCAGTTCCCGAAGAGTACGTCCCTCCGGAGTATCGACCTGACGAATGTAACGATCGCCACCTCGACGACCTCTTCCCTGCGCAGATCTGCGCCCATGTTCACCGCTTCGGAAGACATCTTGCTTAGCCTATGTCTAATTATCTGACCCATGCTATGCGAACGCTCCAGGGCCTCCCTAGCTAAGGCTATCTCTAGGGGACCCCCCCCAGCCACCGCCCCGGAAAGACTAGCTCTTAGCGTCTTCACCTTTTCAGCTCTATCTAGGGAGAGCCGTTTGCTGAAATCAATGGTGAAAGACCTAATCCTACACTTAAGATTATCCCACCACTTATTCCCGATAACCGCCCCACTAGCTCTCGCTGCTAATTAGCTGCTCCTGGAAGTCCCGCTTGTCCAGTAAAGACAGATTGAACTTCCAGTAACCAGCCATTCTAGGCCTATGATCTAACGCCACACGGACACAAACGAGTTTGTGGTCCGTATAGGCTACCCAGTGAAATGTAGGACAATCTAACAGATCTATGTCGGCTCTTCTCACTAACATTCTGTCAAGGTAGCTAACCACCTTGTCAGAAGGCCAATTAAGAGCCCACGTCCACATCCCCCCCCCCGGGGCGATCGACCCAGTATCTATCGACGAGACCAAAATCGTCGATCAGATCAACCAACCTACGACCGCCCCTTCCCTCGCTAGCTCCCCGCCCCCGATCAAACTTGGGGTCCAGGGTGGCATTCCAGTCCCCATTAGAACTAAGCGCGTTGAGTCCACCAGGAAAGGCTCCAACCGCCGAAAAAACGAGACCCGCTCCTCCCGGTCATTGGGCGCATAAACCGCAACGACTCGGTACGAACCACTTTTCACGGCAATATCGGCGACGATCAACTGGCCCTCAGCATCGGTATGCACAAGGTCCACCTTCGCATCAAGAGTACGTTTAACCAGCATAGAAACTCCTCTAGCAAGTCGGTCCCCATATGCTGAAGAGACGACAAAGTCATCCTCCAGTACACACGCATCGACGCTGCGAACAAAGTGGGTCTCTTCGATCGCGGCAACATCCACACCGAAGGACAAGAGGTACCGGAGCAGGCGTGCTGCCTTACACCGATCCCTCAGGTCCCTTGCGTTCAGCGTAGCTATCTTGATTGACATCGATTAGGCCTGCAAAAATAAAAAAGCAAAAACCTTATTCCCATACGGAATGGAAATATGTAGGTGAAAGGAACCCGACGGAATGTCCCAGGTTTCCAGTACCCAATTCAGTCGTTATCCGACCATCTGGGACAATCCCACCAACGTCCATTGGGTACGTTAATTTAGCAGCCCTATATACAAAGGGATGGATCAAGACTTTCAAGTTTTTTCAGTTCTGGTGTGCCTGTCTCAAGAACTCTAATGTCCGGGAATACATCCCTACACTCCTCTAGGAAGTACCATACTTTCAAGTTCCCCACTGTGTCCCTAACACAAATAGTGATACCAGAGGCCTTGAGGAAATTGCGGGGATCTTCCACGGATTTACCGTCCACAGACGTAAGCTTGAAGAGTGGACCTAGTCGGGCTCTTCTATGTGTAGACATGTGTCTCTCTAGTTCTTTCCTGTCAACCTTACAGATTAGATCGGGACCGGAAAAACATTTTTTTCTTTTTCTTTTTCCTCTTCTCTTTATCTGGGTGGGGCGAAGAAGGGGTAGATGTGAGCGGTGGGGTGGAAGTGTGAGGTGAGGTGGATAAAGAACCGGAGGAGGAGGTGGAAAGAGAGGGAGACGAAGCACGGGAGGGGGAGGAGGGAAGGCTCTTTGTTCGGGAGCCAGCACGATTCGGAGATGCAGGGAAGTATTGGGACCTGGATGTGTCCGAGTGTCCATCCACCCTGCTTCGTCGCTATGTTGACTTGGTATGCTTTCTTGTTCCTCCTCCTTATTCCTGTTCAATATAGAGATACTTAGGAGTGGGGGCATTTGTTCTTCCTCCAGTTCACCGTCGGAATGCTGTTGCTTGCTTTGTTGTTGTTTATCTTGTTCTTCTCGCTCTTTTTTTTTTTTTTTTTTTTTGCTGCTCTTGTATCGTATGCTGCTGTTTAGAGGCCTGCTTTGTTGGGTTTTCCTTTTGCAGCTATTTTGCTTTTGCTGTTGCTTTTGCTGTTGATTTTGCTGCTGCTTCTCAGTGTTTCCCTGCTCCTGCCCCTCCTTGGGCCGCTCCTGGGGCTGCTGTTGTCTCTTTGGGGTCGCTACATCTTGTTACGGAGGCAAAGATGCCCTTTCCTTCCTCCGACCCTTCACTGTCCTCCATTCACCTTCTGGATCCTTCTACTTTGCCACTGTTTCAGGGACCGTCGTTGCTGCTGCTTGAGTTGTTACCGATGTTGCTGAGGGTGCTGGAGGCTTAGTGTTCTTGTTGGGACATGCCTTCGCCATATGTCCCAATGTCCCACAGGACCAACAAAATGGTTTGAACCCCTCTACCACCACCAACACCCTCCTGTCTCGACATACTAGGACATTTGGTACCTTGGCGAAGGTCTGTCTATTCAAAGTCACCTGCAACATCATGTCCCCCGTTGCTATGCCCGACTTGCTGATAATGGAGGACACCTCTTCTACCGAACCATATTTGAAGAAAAAAGCTCCCATCTGGTCCTCACTAATGTCGGATTGCACCCCATGAACCGTGATCTTGGTCCGTCTCGTGCACATATATTCTGTTTGGAGCCTTAGAGATGATGTAGTCAATGTGCTCCCCGCCAGACTTTTTGCTTCCTCCTCACTTCCAAGCAGAATCTCCCACTTTGCATGGGATCGCCTTGCCAACATCTTTGGGGCAATATGAAGGCTCTTCAGGGCTTCTTCTACCGTTTCCCTGCTGACACCTATCAATTTCCTACTTTTAACCTCTGAGATCAACAGGCCAATTATTTTTTCCACAGCTTGCAAAACCTCTGGAATTGTGAGAAATTCGTCCCCCTGGAAGTATTTCTCATTCTTAGCTCTTAAGTCCGCATAATAAGCAGAATCCTTTTGGGCTCTGTTTTCCGTCCAGGCCGTTTTTGCTGGTGACACCGGTTCTGTTACCGGTATGTCAGTATTATGGTCGGCCATGTTGATGTCAAACACCAACACAGCCGGACCAGATTTCTTTTTCTTTTCCTTTTAAATTGTTCTCCTTTTTCGTTTTTTCTTTTTTAAATTATTTTTCCAATATACATGAACAAAATAAAACGGAAGAAAAACGGGAACAACCAAAGACAATAAACAATTCAAATAATAAATACAAAAAAGAAATGAAAACAAAAACGGTGAGGAGGGGGAAAAAATGCAAGAAAGGAAATCAACAAAGACAAGAAAAGAACAAAATGCACAAATATATCTCAACAACTTAAGTAAAAGGTCAAACAGAAAAGGTTCAAAAAAGTTTTTAGAAAATAAAGTCAATAACTCAACAGTTCGCACACAATTTCCAAAAGCTTGTCCAATTCGCTCAAAACCAATACTCCAACATAAGTCTTGGGTATATGTACTAGATGATTTATTATGTATAAAAAATACATAATTGTGGCACAAGGCCGAAAAGGGGAGGGGTAGAGGCTGGTCCAAACTAACTATCCTATACCTAGCTAATCAGATTCACGACCCATTCATACCTTACAATTTACCCATTCACCACAAGAACTCATCCATCACCAAACAAACCTCCAACCACCATAATACCACATCCTCTCAAGGGGAACCTACAAAAACGCGCCCCACACCATAAAAATTTGATGATGATATAAATGCTATACATTAAAATTCTAACAATGATAGAATGAGAGGGGAGGGGAGATGAACCCAATAATCAAATAAATATAAACACAAAATACAAACTAAACATAACAGATGTTAGTAGGGGACCGTCCATCCCTAAAAATAGAGAGGCCGCTGTATTCTGCCCAGGGGACAGAATCAAGAAGCTCTCTCGCTAAGGGAGTGGGGAAAAAGGATAAAATATTATGCGGGAATGGGGAAATATAAAGCTGACCCAGTCGAGATGAAAAGGAGGGTTAAAAACAAACTGGGGAGGTTGGGAATCTCGACTTGGATCATAACCAAAGAGTAGCCGGGTTACAGGCCAGGAACAACACTTACTCACATTAACTAGGTACACTGAAGCTTGTCTAATCCTAACCAAGGGGAGGGTTCCACAGGAAGCCACCCCGATGTGCAATAGGTTGACCTAGAAGAGAAAATCAAGGCTAGCCCCGGTCACACGAACCAAGCTCGCCTCTTTTACCCACCTTTCGCTAAAGACTGTCGAATGCAATCGTTTTCTATCAGATCTAATCTTCATCTTGAGCTGATGCTCAAAGAATAGGATTAGATGCTGATGAGAAAGCCGGTTGCCCCGCAAGACTTCCTCCTTTCGCGTCGTCCAAATCACCATTCGAGCCGTGGCCAGCAGCGTCAGAAACACCATTCGTTTCACCCCGGAATACGGGTGGCGACACATTGTCACACGCGTATGCGCGATCAATGGACACAAGCTGTTCGGGAACCAGACGAGCCGTCAGCTCGCCGACATGGTCCCATAAGGGGCGGACCCGGGGGCAATGATAGAAGGCGTGCGGAGCCGTTTCGTCTAAGCCAAGACCACACCGTTCACAGTCTGGCAAATCCGCCAAACCCCATATGAAAGCCTTGTCGTTGAGAGGCAGCCGATTCCGAGCCAATCGCCAGGTAAGCGAAAACTCAGGGTTACTGAGGTAATCCGCCGCTGGCGCCCAAGACCAGTAGGACCGATACTCCTCCTCCGACAAGCCGAGCGTATCACGTAGGGAATCCTTCGCGGGCCCCTCCACTAATCCACGATAGAAGACCTTCCTAGGCCGTGACAGGTCACTGGACCGGGGAATGGCCTTCAAGGCCGACCGACACTCGCGGATGAAATCCGACTCGTCCCGGGGTTTACGACGGCGCTCAACCCTCGAGATGGGGGGACTGATGGTAAGGCTAGGGAAGGCGTCCCTAACAATCCCCTCCAGAATCGGATCTCTCCCAGTCAATGCGCGGCGTAGGAAAGCCAACCTAGAGGCACGGACGTGACTCAAGAGGTGCGGCATTCCCAGCCCCCCATGACACGGACGTTTAGTGCAGACTCGTCTGTCGACCCTGTTCACGCGTCCCCTCCATAAAATGGAGGATAGCGATCGCTCGAGCGCCTTCCAATGGGTCTCACAGAGAGGAAGTACAGACAATCGATAAAGAATCAGGGGGAAAATGTATGTAGCACACACCTCCGCCCTGCCCTTCACGGACAACCGCCGTCGATTCCAAGTCTAGCCGGCAGAATCGACCTTTGCAAGTACTTCAGACCAATTCTTCTCCAGCTGGAGGTCCGGTCCAAACCACACTCCAAGAATGCGGACAGGTCCATCCGTCCAACCGAAGCGGCCCGGAAGAGCGACCCCCTTCCAGGCACCTAACCGCAAGCCGGAAGACTTGTCGCGGTTTATCTTGGCCCCTGTCACCTTCTCGTACCGGTCAAGCGCCTTCTGTACCGCCTCGATATCGTCCCGGGACAACACGAAAGCAGATACGTCATCGGCGTACGCGGAAACCCTGGCTCGAGCCCCTCCAGGAACGACGATTCCGCGTAGGGCCGGACTGCCGGTCTCGTCCTTCAGCCGGCGAAGGAGAGGCTCTAACGCCAAAGCATAAAGGAGAGGCGACAGCGGACAACCCTGACGAACCGACCTAGACAGCACGAACGCGTCCGACAACCTTTCGTTCACCTGTACCACAGCACTGGGGGAGCGATACAGGAGGCTAATCCAGCGGCAGAAGTTGGGTGCGAATCCAGCAGCCTGCAGGACAGTAGCAAGGTAGCGATGCTTGGGTATATGTACTAGATGATTTATTATGTTTTTATACATAATTGTGGCACGTGGCCGATGAAGGGGAGGGGTAAAGGCTGGTCCAAACTAACTATCATATACCTAGCTAATCAGATTCACGACCCATTCATACATTACAATTTACCCATTCACCACAAGAACTCGTCCGTCACCAAACAATCCTCCAACCACCATAATACCGCATCCTCTCAAGGGGAACCTAGCAAAAACGCGCCCCACACCATAAAAATTTGATGATGATATAAATGCTATACATTAAAATTCTAACAATGATAGAATGAGAGGGGAGGGGAGATGAACCCAATAATCAAATAAATATAAACACAAAATACAAACTAAACATAACAGATGTTAGTAGGGGACCGTCCATCCCTCAAAATAGAGAGGCCGCTGTATTCTGCCCAAGGGACAGAATCAAGAGGCAACTCTCGCTAAGTGAGTGGGAAAATGGATAAAATATTATGCGGGAATGGGAAAATGTAAAGCTGACCCAGTCGAGATAAAAGGAGGCCAAAACAAACTGGGGAGGTTGGGAATCTCGACTTGGATCATAACCAAAGAGTAGCCGGGTTACAGGCCAGGAACAACACTTACTCACATTAACTAGGTACACTTAAGCTTGTCTAACCTAACCAAGGGGAGGGTTCCACAGGAAGCCACCCCGATGTGCAATAGGTTGACCTAGAAGAGAAAATCAAGGCTAGCCCCGGTCACACGAACCAAGCTCGCCTCTTTTACCCACCTTTCGCTAAAGACTGTCGAATGCAATCGTTTTCTATCCGATCTAATCTTCATCTTGAGCTGATGCTCAAAGAATTGGATTAGATGCTGATGAGAAAGACGGTTGCCCCGCAAGACTTCCTCCTTTCGCGTCGTCCAAATCACCATTCGAGCCGTGGCCAGCAGCGTCAGAAACACCATTCGTTTCACCCCGGAATACGGGGGCGACACATTGTCACACGCGTATGCGCGATCAATGGACACAAGCTGTTCGGGAGCGAGACGAGCCGTCAGCTCGCCGACATGGTCCCATAAGGGGCGGACCCGGGGGCAATGGTAGAAGGCGTGCGGAGCCGTTTCTTCTAAGCCAAGACCACACCGTTCACAGTCTGGCAAATCCGCCAAACCCCATATGAAAGCCTTGTCGTTGAGAGGCAGCCGATTCCGAGCCAATCGCCAGGTAAGCGAAAACTCAGGGTTACTGAGGTAATCCGCCGCTGGCGCCCAAGACCAGTAGGAGCGATACTCCTCCTCCGACAAGCCGAGCGTATCACGTAGGGAATCCTTCGCGGGCCCCTCCACTAATCCACGATAGAAGACCTTCCTAGGCCGTGAAAGGTCACTGGACCGGGAAATGGCCTTCAAGGCCGACCGACACTCGCGGATGAAATCCGACTCGTCCCGGGGTTTACGACGGCGCTCAACCCTCGAGATGGGGGGACTGATGGTAAGGCTAGGGAAGGCGTCCCTAACAATCCCCTCCAGAATCGGATCTCTCCCAGTCAATGCGCGGCGTAGGAAAGCCAACCTAGAGGCACGGACGTGACTCAAGAGGTGCGGCATTCCCAGCCCCCCATGACACGGACGTTTAGTGCAGACTCGTCTGTCGACCCTGTTCACGCGTCCCCTCCATAAAATGGAGGATAGCGATCGCTCGAGCGCCTTCCAATGGGTCTCACAGAGAGGAAGTACAGACAATCGATAAAGAATCAGGGGGAAAATGTATGTAGCACACACCTCCGCCCTGCCCTTCACGGACAACCGCCGTCGATTCCAAGTCTTGCCGGCAGAATCGACCTTTGCAAGTACTTCAGACCAATTCTTCTCCAGCTGGAGGTCCGGTCCAAACCACACTCCAAGAATGCGGACAGGTCCATCCGTCCAACCGAAGCGGCCCGGAAGAGCGACCCCCTTCCAGGCACCTAACCGCAAGCCGGAAGACTTGTCGCGGTTTATCTTGGCCCCTGTCACCTTCTCGTACCGATCAAGCGCCTTCTGTACCGCCTCGATGTCGTCCCGGGACGACACGAAAACAGATACGTCATCGGCGTACGCGGAAACCCTGGCTCGAGCCCCTCCAGGAACGGCGATTCCGCGTAGGGCCGGACTGCCGGTCTCGTCCTTCAGCCGGCGAAGGAGAGGCTCTAACGCCAAAGCATAAAGGAGAGGCGACAGCGGACAACCCTGACGAACCGACCTAGACAGCACGAACGCGTCCGACAACCTTTCGTTCACCTGTACCACAGCACTGGGGGAGCGATACAGGAGGCTAATCCAGCGGCAGAAGTTGGGTGCGAATCCAGAAGCCTGCAGGACAGTAGCAAGGTAGCGATGCTTGGGTATATGTACTAGGATATTTATTTGTAAAATTTACAAATTTTGGCACGTGGCCGATGAAGGGGAGGGGTAGAGTCTGGTCCAAACTAACTATCCTATACCTAGCTAATCAGATTCACGACCCATTCATACATTACAATTTACCCATTCACCAAAAGAACTCGCCCGTCACCAATCAATCCTCCTCCCACCATAATACCACATACTCACAAGGGGGACCTAGCAAAAACGCGCCCCACACCATAAAAATTTGATGATAATACATAAAATACATAAAATTTTAATAATGATAGAATGAGAGGGGAGGGAGATGAACCCAATAATCAAATAAATATAAACACAAAATACAAACTAAACATAACAGATGTTAGTAGGGGACCGTCCATCCCTCAAAATAGAGAGGCCGCTGTATTCTGCCCAGGGGACAAAATCAAGAGGCAACTCTCGCTAAGGGAGTGGGAAGAAGGCTAAAATATTATGCGGGAATGGGAAAATATAAAGCTGACCCAGTCGAGATAAAAGGGGGCCGAAACAAACTGGGGAGGTTGGGAATCTCGACTTGGACCATAACCAAAGAGTAGCCGGGTTACAGGCCAGGAACAACACTTACTCACATTAACTAGGTACACTGAAGCTTGTCTAACCTAACCAAGGGGAGGGTTCCACAGGAAGCCACCCCGATGTGCAATAGGTTGACCTAGAAGAGAAAATCAAGGCTAGCCCCGGTCACACGAACCAAGCTCGCCTCTTTTACCCACCTTTCGCTAAAGACTGTCGAATGCAATCGTTTTCTATCAGATCTAATCTTCATCTTGAGCTGATGCTCAAAGAATTGGATTAGATGCTGATGAGAAAGACGGTTGCCCCGCAAGACTTCCTCCTTTCGCGTCGTCCAAATCACCATTCGAGCCGTGGCCAGCAGCGTCAGAAACACCATTCGTTTCACCCCGGAATACGGGGGCGACACATTGTCACACGCGTATGCGCGATCAATGGACACAAGCTGTTCGGGAGCGAGACGAGCCGTCAGCTCGCCGACATGGTCCCATAAGGGGCGGACCCGGGGGCAATGGTAGAAGGCGTGCGGAGCCGTTTCTTCTAAGCCAAGACCACACCGTTCACAGTCTGGCAAATCCGCCAAACCCCATATGAAAGCCTTGTCGTTGAGAGGCAGTCGATTCCGAGCCAATCGCCAGGTAAGCGAAAACTCAGAGTTACTGAGGTAATCCGCCGCTGGCGCCCAAGACCAGTAGGAGCGATACTCCTCCTCCGACAAGCCGAGCGTATCACGTAGGGAATCCTTCGCGGGCCCCTCCACTAATCCACGATAGAAGACCTTCCTAGGCCGTGACAGGTCACTGGACCGGGGAATGGCCTTCAAGGCCGACCGACACTCGCGGATGAAATCCGACTCGTCCCGGGGTTTACGACGGCGCTCAACCCTCGAGATGGGGGGACTGATGGTAAGGCTAGGGAAGGCGTCCCTAACAATCCCCTCCAGAATCGGATCTCTCCCAGTCAATGCGCGGCGTAGGAAAGCCAACCTAGAGGCACGGACGTGACTCAAGAGGTGCGGCATTCCCAGCCCCCCATGACACGGACGTTTAGTGCAGACTCGTCTGTCGACCCTGTTCACGCGTCCCCTCCATAAAATGGAGGATAGCGATCGCTCGAGCGCCTTCCAATGGGTCTCACAGAGAGGAAGTACAGACAATCGATAAAGAATCAGGGGGAAAATGTATGTAGCACACACCTCCGCCCTGCCCTTCACGGACAACCGCCGTCGATTCCAAGTCTTGCCGGCAGAATCGACCTTTGCAAGTACTTCAGACCAATTCTTCTCCAGCTGGAGGTCCGGTCCAAACCACACTCCAAGAATGCGGACAGGTCCATCCGTCCAACCGAAGCGGCCCGGAAGAGCGACCCCCTTCCAGGCACCTAACCGCAAGCCGGAAGACTTGTCGCGGTTTATCTTGGCCCCTGTCACCTTCTCGTACCGATCAAGCGCCTTCTGTACCGCCTCGATGTCGTCCCGGGACGACACGAAAACAGATACGTCATCGGCGTACGCGGAAACCCTGGCTCGAGCCCCTCCAGGAACGGCGATTCCGCGTAGGGCCGGACTGCCGGTCTCGTCCTTCAGCCGGCGAAGGAGAGGCTCCAACGCCAAAGCATAAAGGAGAGGCGACAGCGGACAACCCTGACGAACCGACCTAGACAGCACGAACGCGTCCGACAACCTTTCGTTCACCTGTACCACAGCACTGGGGGAGCGATACAGGAGGCTAATCCAGCGGCAGAAGTTGGGTGCGAATCCAGAAGCCTGCAGGACAGTAGCAAGGTAGCGATGCTTGGGTATATGTACTAGGATATTTATTTGTAAAATTTACAAATTTTGGCACGTGGCCGATGAAGGGGAGGGGTAGAGGCTGGTCCAAACTAACTATCCTATACCTAGCTAATCAGATTCACGACCCATTCATACATTACAATTTACCCATTCACCACAAGAACTCGTCCGTCACCAAACAATCCTCCAACCACCATAATACCGCATCCTCTCAAGGGGAACCTAGCAAAAACGCGCCCCACACCATAAAAATTTGATGATAATACATAAAATACATAAAATTTTAATAATGATAGAATGAGAGGGGAGGGAGATGAACCCAATAATCAACTAAATATAAACACAAAATACAAACTAAACATAACAGATGTTAGTAGGGGACCGTCCATCCCTCAAAATAGAGAGGCCGCTGTATTCTGCCCAGGGGACAAAATCAAGAGGCAACTCTCGCTAAGGGAGTGGGAAGAAGGCTAAAATATTATGCAGGAATGGTAAAATATAAAGCTGACCCAGTCGAGATAAAAGGGGGCCGAAACAAACTGGGGAGGTTGGGAATCTCGACTTGGACCATAACCAAAGAGTAGCCGGGTTACAGGCCAGGAACAACACTTACTCACATTAACTAGGTACACTGAAGCTTGTCTAACCTAACCAAGGGGAGGGTTCCACAGGAAGCCACCCCGATGTGCAATAGGTTGACCTAGAAGAGAAAATCAAGGCTAGCCCCGGTCACACGAACCAAGCTCGCCTCTTTTACCCACCTTTCGCTAAAGACTGTCGAATGCAATCGTTTTCTATCAGATCTAATCTTCATCTTGAGCTGATGCTCAAAGAATTGGATTAGATGCTGATGAGAAAGACGGTTGCCCCGCAAGACTTCCTCCTTTCGCGTCGTCCAAATCACCATTCGAGCCGTGGCCAGCAGCGTCAGAAACACCATTCGTTTCACCCCGGAATACGGGGGCGACACATTGTCACACGCGTATGCGCGATCAATGGACACAAGCTGTTCGGGAGCGAGACGAGCCGTCAGCTCGCCGACATGGTCCCATAAGGGGCGGACCCGGGGGCAATGGTAGAAGGCGTGCGGAGCCGTTTCTTCTAAGCCAAGACCACACCGTTCACAGTCTGGCAAATCCGCCAAACCCCATATGAAAGCCTTGTCGTTGAGAGGCAGCCGATTCCGAGCCAATCGCCAGGTAAGCGAAAACTCAGGGTTACTGAGGTAATCCGCCGCTGGCGCCCAAGACCAGTAGGAGCGATACTCCTCCTCCGACAAGCCGAGCGTATCACGTAGGGAATCCTTCGCGGGCCCCTCCACTAATCCACGATAGAAGACCTTCCTAGGCCGTGACAGGTCACTGGACCGGGGAATGGCCTTCAAGGCCGAACGACACTCGCGGATGAAATCCGACTCGTCCCGGGGTTTACGACGGCGCTCAACCCTCGAGATGGGGGGACTGATGGTAAGGCTAGGGAAGGCGTCCCTAACAATCCCCTCCAGAATCGGATCTCTCCCAGTCAATGCGCGGCGTAGGAAAGCCAACCTAGAGGCACGGACGTGACTCAAGAGGTGCGGCATTCCCAGCCCCCCATGACACGGACGTTTAGTGCAGACTCGTCTGTCGACCCTGTTCACGCGTCCCCTCCATAAAATGGAGGATAGCGATCGCTCGAGCGCCTTCCAATGGGTCCCACAGAGAGGAAGTACAGACAATCGATAAAGAATCAGGGGGAAAATGTATGTAGCACACACCTCCGCCCTGCCCTTCACGGACAACCGGCGTCGATTCCAAGTCTTGCCGGCAGAATCGACCTTTGCAAGTACTTCAGACCAATTCTTCTCCAGCTGGAGGTCCGGTCCAAACCACACTCCAAGAATGCGGACAGGTCCATCCGTCCAACCGAAGCGGCCCGGAAGAGCGACCCCCTTCCAGGCACCTAACCGCAAGCCGGAAGACTTGTCGCGGTTTATCTTGGCCCCTGTCACCTTCTCGTACCGATCAAGCGCCTTCTGTACCGCCTCGATGTCGTCCCGGGACGACACGAAAGCAGATACGTCATCGGCGTACGCGGAAACCCTGGCTCGAGCCCCTCCAGGAACGGCGATTCCGCGTAGGGCCGGACTGCCGGTCTCGTCCTTCAGCCGGCGAAGGAGAGGCTCCAACGCCAAAGCATAAAGGAGAGGCGACAGCGGACAACCCTGACGAACCGACCTAGACAGCACGAACGCGTCCGACAACCTTTCGTTCACCTGTACCACAGCACTGGGGGAGCGATACAGGAGGCTAATCCAGCGGCAGAAGTTGGGTGCGAATCCAGAAGCCTGCAGGACAGTAGCAAGGTAGCGATGCTTGGGTATATGTACTAGTGAGCCAGTCAAGATGAGCTGACTAATTTTATAGTTCACCAATAGAAGGTTTAACCAATCAGAACGCTCAAAATATTCAATGCGACGTGTATAATGGCAGCCATTTTGTTTTTTCCTCCAAAAAATATCTCCACTGCCAACCTTATATCGAAGGCTTAAAGAATTAACAGCTGCTACTTTCTCCGAATCTACATTGCCGACCTCTGATATTGAAGAGATTGCGGACTTCACTGGATTCCATATTCAGAGACTACGGCAAACATGGTCAACAAGATGAAGCAACAGAAATGTGGTTAACTGGAAGCAACAGAAATGTGGTTCTACAGAAGAATGCTGAGAATATTATGAAGTGAACATATATGTAACGAGGGAGTTTTAAGTAAAACCGAAACAAAAGAACGCTGATAAGCAGAAATAAACATTTGAAAATTTCTAAGTCAAATAATGTAGAAAGACGGCTTGAAGAATTTGACACGCACAGTACATAATGACTCCAAAAAGAACAGACCAGGCTTATATGAATATATATAGGAAAATGAGAATCGAGAGGCATAACAAATAGATAAGCCTTAACCAGAGTTAAAAAGGATGAGAAATTATGGAGAGCCTTGATCCTGAAGTGACATGGAACGTTGATGAAGAGATACTTTTAAATAAAAAATATATAAGAGAAATTCAAATAGTGTATATATATATATATATATATATATATATATATATATATATATATACCCAAGTATATGATTGGTGTATATGGAATGAATTCCAATAACCAACAATTACTATTCTTAAAAGAGTGCTCAATACAAAGTAGAGCAGATATAATTATTTATTTTTAAAGAAAAAAAAATTATAACATAAATATGTTATAAAATCACTACAAAAATAGCCATTTTGTTTCAACACCTTCGGTGTCTTATCAAGTGATCTATATATATATATATATATATATATATATATATATATATATATATATATATAAAACTAGCAATATAACCGATCTTCGACCGGGTGTTTCATTACAGCGAATTGTTTCTATTCAATTGGAGCAGTTTAAATCAGCTCACCCGAAAATCACTCTTAGTAACAACAATTGGGTGCAACTGATGCACATCCCCAAATGGGGAGGGGGGTAACAATTTGAATGGGGGGTGGCCCTGAAAAGGACCGTTTTTGTGTCCTCAAACTTGCAAGGAAGGAACCTCTACCATTGACCGTCATAATAATAATGTACGATATTTTTTTATAATATAAATAACATTATAAATATAAGTTATAGTACTTTTTTATTACTCTTATAATCTTTAGCGTTAGATTTCAACTCTCTAAATTGATTGTACGCTGTTTTTTTACAAACATTCAATGTTGCCTTTGATCTTTGTGCAAAGTGTAAAAAATCATTTTCTTCGATTTTCACTTTCAAGGTTGTAATTTTTTCCAGAGAATTTGAACACACACACGCAGATTATAAATGGTATATATATATATATATATATATATATATATATATATATATATGGTGTGCATATATATATATATACAAATATATGGTGTGTATATATATATATACAAAATTATGGTGTGTATATATATATATATATATATATATATATATATATATATATATGTGTGTGTGTGTGTGTGTGTGTGTGTGTGTGTGTGTGTATAATCAGTTAGTTATGTGCCATGCGTGATACACGCTTAGGCGATCATGTATCTTTCGATACAGATTTTTTCCCAAGTTCGTTGCCATTTCTTTCTGCGGCAGACTAATTGCCATCCAAGTCTATAGAACCCGGTCTATCCTGCTATTTACCCATAGATTGGGGGGTTGAGAAGAAGAGTATTCATTCCTTCCCCAAGGGTATTAGCACAATACAAGTGAATGTAATGGATTCGACTGAAAATCGAACTCGGCTCTCCGATTCCTCAATCCGAGCCTCTATCCATTATATATTATACGTATAATACGAATGTAAAATGGGGATTTGACCAACACTGTATTTTAGCGCAAAATCACTGATTTACGTACCAGAACTTCACGTAGCACAGTTATTTAGCAAGGTTGTAAATATTTGCGAGAAATCATATGTTGACTGGTTTAGTTACTATAAACTTCATGAAATATTAATGGGATACAGCGACAAGGTATTCATTTCACTGCAGATAATGAGAAAGGATTCTCAGCGAGAGAAACGTGCCACTCAAAACAAAAGGCCAAATGTTTTGTATTCCTTTGAGACGTGTAAACGTTATCAGCGTATGTCCCTTTTTTTCTGGTTCAATTATATATATTTAATTTGACACAAATATATTCATCCAATCTATATCCCTTTCACTTGGAAAGATGAATATGATATACGTTTTGATATAGATTGACTGAACATAGATAGATAGATAGGTAGATAGACAGATAGATAGATAGATAGATATGAACATACCGAAATAGATAGATAGATAGATAGATAGATAGATAGATAGATAGATAGATAGATAGATAGATATGAACATACAGAGATAGATAGATAGATAGATAGATACTGCTTAATAGATAGATAGATAGATAGATAGATAGATAGATAGATACTGCTTAATAGATATATAGATAGATAGATAGATAGATACTGCTTAATAAAGAATAGATAGATAGATAGATAGATATATAGATAGATAGATAGATAGATAGATAGATACTGCTTAATAAAGAATCGATAGATAGATAGATAGATAGATAGATAGATAGATAGATAGATAGATAGATAGATAGATGTGAACAAAATTGGAGTTAGGTATAGAGAGAGAACATCATAGAGTGATAAAGAAAAACAGAGAAAAAGAAAATGATTAAGATATATATTGATGGAGAAATAGATAGATATATAGCTTGAGAGAGCATAGATAGATAGATAGATAGATAGATAGATAGATAGATAGATAGATAGATAGATAGATACTGATGTGTAGGTAGATTGAAGCAGATAAGTAGGTAGGTCGAGAGAGATAGGTAGGTAGATAGAAAGATAAATAGATGTGAACAAAATTAGGATTGTATAAAAAAAAGAGATGGAGACATCATAGGATGAGACAGACATAGAGACATGTCGAAAGAGACATTGATTAACAGACATAGATAAAAAGATATAGACATGTATCGTTATCCATATATGTCATTTTTACGATTTTATTTAATTCAAAATGTTCCTCGGCTTAAAATGTGCCGCACACACGAGGTCTTTCCTAATAACCACTAAATCTAAAACCACTACAACGAAAAAGAACTTAGGGATATTTTTACATATTGCAATTAATTCTGGACACTTTCCTCACAAAGGAAGAAACAGAAATGCAGTTCTACAGAAGGATGCTGAAAATACCATCGATTGAACTTGTGAGCAACGACGAAGTTTTAGAGAAAATAGAAATGGCACTTGTATTTAGCATCAAAAAGAGAGAGTTGAAATTTTAATGGCATGATGCTTGGAAGATTTGACATTGACAGGACAAATCGAAGTCAAAAGGAAGTGGGTAGCCAACAGTTACGGCCTTTTGTCACCTCTAAGCTTCGTTGAGAAAATCGCCATATTGAAGTCAACAGAATGGAAAGCAGCACGTAACCTACATAAGCTTATGTAAATGGTTGACAGAACAGGGATAAGGAGAGAAAAAGACAAAATTTATTAAGAGCTATAATGGATAGAAAATAATGGTACGTTATGATGGCCGACGTCTCGAAGCGACCATCGCACATCGATGTGGCCTAAGCGTGCACTCGGCGAATTTCTTTATTTTGCCTTTTCTTTTCTTTTTTCTTTTTTTCATAATAATTTTCTTCCATTCTTGTTTTGATATTTTTGTTTTATCCACTCACTCAAATTTTCCATTTCTTTCTTCTTACTTCATTTATTTTAGTTATTTTCTAAGCGTAGAAAATATGGAGTAACCGAGGGGATCTCACTCGCTATTCAGTCATAATTGTTCAAGCGAGACAATCTTGCTAACAATTACACCAAGTCGAAATACCCCATTTTATTTCATGTACTGTTTTTCTATTCCTCTTTCATTCTTTTTTACTTCTTTTCATAAACTCGGTCTTTCTATTCCTCTTTCTTTCTTTTTACTTTTTCCCTTTTACGTTCTTTCTTTCTATTCTTCTTTCTTTCTTTTTACTTCTTCTTTTCTTAAGCACGGTCTTTCTATTCTTCTTTCTTTCTTTTTACTTCTTCCCTGATATGTTCTTTCTATTCCTCTTTCTTTCTTTTTACTTCTTCTTTTCTTAAGCACGGTCTTTCTATTCCTCTTTCTTTCTTTTTACTTCTTTCCTTAAGCTCGGTCTTTCTATTCTTCTTTCTTTCTTTTTACTTCTTCCTTTTTACGTTCTTTCTTTTCTTTCTATTCCTCTTTCTTTCTTTTTACTTTTTCCTTTCTTATGTTCCGTCTTTCTATTCCTCTTTCTTTCTTTTACTTCTTCTTTTCTTAAGCTGGGTCTTTCTATTCTTCTTTCTTTCTTTTTACTTCTTCCTTTTTACGTTCTTTCTTTCTATTCCTCTTTCTTTCTTTTTACTTCTTCTTTTCTTAAGCACGGTCTTTCTATTCCTCTTTCTTTCCTTTTACTTCTTTCCTTAAGCTCGGTCTTTCTATTCTTCTTTCTTTCTTTTTACTTCTTCCTTTTTACGTTCTTTCTTTCTATTCCTCTTTCTTTCTTTTTACTTCTTCTTTTCTTAAGCTCCGTCTTTCTATTCTCCTTTCTTTCTTTTTACTTCTTCCCTTTTACGTTCTTTCTTTCTATTCCTCTGTCTTTCTTTTTACTTCTTCCTTTCTTATGTTCCGTCTTTCTATTCCTCTTTCTTTCTTTTACTTCTTCTTTTCTTAAGCTGGGTCTTTCTATTCTTCTTTCTTTCTTTTTACTTCTTCCGTTTTATTTTCTTTCTTTCTATTCCTCTTTCTTTCTTTTTACTTCTTCATTTCTTAAGCTCGTTCTTTCTATTCCTCTTTCTTTCTTTTTACTTCTTTCTTTCTTATATTCAGTCTTGTTATTCCTCTTTCTTTCTTTATTTTTGCTTCTCCCTTTCTCATGTTATGTCTTTCTATTAATCTTTCTTTATATTTACATCTTCCTGTCTTATGCTCTCCCTCTGTCTCTGTTTCTCTTCCTTCGTTTTTTCTTACTGTCTATTGTTCTGACTGTGACACTATAAATTGTCACTGGTAACCGTTTAAACGAATATAGCACTATCGTTACTCTGGTGTTTTTGAACTAAAGGGGTACATCCGAAAACCCTTTATATAATTGGAACATTGGATGTGTTAAAATAACTAAACAAGATAACCAAAAAGTAAGAAAATGGAACTGAAATATAAAACGAGGGAAAAAATACATTTTTTTCCGATAAACAAAAATGTACATAAGAATTGTTATGGGTGCTCGAAAATGGCCCGAATTTAAAACAGTAAAAAATTGAAATGATTAGTTTTGTTTTTGAAAAGTTGACTGTGTTGGTTGTTGAAGGTCATTGTCGGGCGGGGGATGATTTTAAGTATAAACAAAAATGTAAACAGTAGAATTTGGAATTTTGTCGGATTTGGAAACCGACAAAAGAAATTATCTATTTAAAATAATTCTAAACGCACAAGTTTGTTGATGGAAAAAAATAATTTTTGGTAAAACGGCCGATTTTCAAGTAATGTGGAAACAAAGTTTATTATTTACTTTCTTAATTTATTATTTATTAAATAACAGACATATTTTTTAGGGTCGATGTCATGTCTCTAGGACTGGAGAAAATAATTAATTGAGGAATATGTAATTAGCTTTGAGTGATAGTGAGAGTTAGGCAAGATGAATATAAACCGAACGATCTGTTGAAGCAGTAAGAGCTGCTATTGGAGCGGGAAGAGACGAATCAACATCGAACAAGGGTGCTGTTGAACCATACATGACCTAACGTCTCGTGTGAATGCTTAACCCGCTCCAAGTTTTAGAAGCAAGCGATACAGGGTCACGATAAAGAGTC
Organism: Acanthosepion lycidas; assembly: GCA_963932145.1. Taxonomy (NCBI): domain Eukaryota; kingdom Metazoa; phylum Mollusca; class Cephalopoda; order Sepiida; family Sepiidae; genus Acanthosepion; species Acanthosepion lycidas. The sequence goes on from OZ010610.1 coordinate 24,762,647, forward strand.
GAACGGGAAGGGTTAATCTTGTTGTATCAACGGTTATAAAAACCCAATGAAAATCAATCCAGCGGCCTACTTCGTTATTTGTTATGATATTTGAGTTTTCGGCGGCGGGAAGCATTCTTTGTCTTTTTTTATAGCAGGGTTCCGCCAACACGATTCATCGCCTAAGTGCGGACGAAAGTTCGAACTTCACGGCATTGTGATCAGATAAAACAACGTAGTCACAGCAGATGAGGGAACGACGCCGTCAACAAATAAGCGACAGTGCTGACCAGCGTGTGAACAACTTAGGATTGAACCGGGCCAACCTTGTTATGACTTTTTAAATTGCTCTTTCTTTCTTTTTACACCTTCCTTTTTTATGTTCTCTCTTTCTATTCCTCTTTCTTTCTTTTTACTTCTTCCTCTCTTATGTTCTTTCTATTTCTCTTTCTATTGGTCTTTATTTTTACTTCTTCCTCTTTTATGTTCTACTTATATATTCCTCGTTCTATTCCGCTTTATTTCTGCCTTTTTATGTTTTTTCTTTCTATTCCTGTTTCTTTCTTTTTACCTCTTATTTTAAGCTCGGTCTTTCTCTTACTCTTTCTTTCTTTTTACTTCTTCCTTTCTTATGCTCTTTCTTTCTATTTCTCTTTCTTTCTTTTTACTTCTTCCCTGATATGTTCTTTCTTTCCATTCCTCTTTCTTTCTTTTTACTTCTCCCCTGATATGTTCTTACTTTCTATTTCACTTTCTTTCTTTTTACTTCTTCTTTTCTTAAGCTCTGTCTTTCTATTCTTCTTTCTTTCTTTTTAGTTCTGCATTTTTATGTTCTTTCTTTCTATTCCTCTTTCTTTCTTTTTACTTCTTCCTTTCTTATGTTCTGTCTTTCTATTCCTCTTTCTTTCTTTTTACTTCTCCCCTGATATGTTCTTTCTTTCTATTCCTCTTTCTTTCTTTTTACTTCTTCCTTTCTTATGTTCTGTCTTTCTATTCCTCTTTCTTTCTTTTTACTTCTTTTCTTAAGCTCGGTCTTTCTATTCCCCTTTCTTTCTTTCTACTTCTTCTTTTCTTAAGCTCTGTCTTTCTATTCTTCTTTCTTTCTTTTTATTTCTTCCCTTTTATGTTCTTTCTTTCTATTCCTCTTTCTTTCTTTTTACTTCTTCCTTTCGTATGTTCTTTCTTTCTATTCTTCTTTCTTTCTTTTTACTTCTTCCTTTCTTAAGCTCTGTCTTTCTATTCTTCTTTCTTTCTTTTTACTTCTTCTTTTCTTATGTTCTGTCTTTCTGTTCTTCTTTCTTTCTTTTTATTTCTTCCCTTTTATGTTCTTTCTTTCTATTCCTCTTTCTTTCTTTTTACTTCTTCTTTTCTTTTTTTCTGTCTTTCTTTTCTCTTCATTTCTTATGTCCTTTCTTTCTATTTCCCTTTCCTTTATTTTCTTTCTCTCTTTCTTATGTTCTGTTTTTTCTATTGCTCTTTCTTCTTTTTATTTTTATCTCTTTTCTATGTTTTGCTATTTTCCTTTTCATTTTTCTTTCTCGTTCTCGCTTTTTCCTTTTCCTTTCTGATATCCTGACTTTTTATTGTTTTTTCTTTCATTTTCTTTCTTTTCTATCCTTTTGCTATTTTCTTTTTTTCATTTTCCTTCTTTCTGTAGCTTCTTTCTTTCAACTATTTTCTTTTTTTTCTTTTTTTTTTTGCTTTTCTTTCTATCTGCCTGAAATCAATAAATGAACCAAACTTGTTGTCCAAAATGAAATAGAATTGATGCAATCTGCATTTCCTTAGCTGAATTTAAGATGACGTTGTAATGAGCTTGGTCCCTGAATATATGTATTGGCACCCAACAATATTTTTGAAGAGATTCTTGAAGATTTGATGAACAGCGTTCAAAAACGTGCGATGAAAAGGATTTCGAAGGCTGATGCGGAAAAAAATCATTTACAGTGGCAGTTGAAGTGCAATTTGTCCGACTGCCACTGTCGATTTTCTTTTTCCTCTTATAAATCTAATTTTGTTTCAGAAAAGGATGAACAAGGCAATTTTTGTTTATCTTATTTTTTGCCGGAAATCTGTAAATCTATCTACGGATTGATCGATCTTCATATCTATTTATTCATATTATATACATAAACACACACACACACAAATATATATATATATATATATATATATATATATATATATATATATATTTAGGCAGCATTTTTTCATTAATGCATGTTTCATTAAATAATACAGACATGTTTTGTCCATTTATTTTAAGTAAGTTGCTTACATATTGTCTGATAAGCTTAATAACATTATCATTGAAAGACGAAAGAAAATCACCATATTGATACATAAGCCATTATCAAAGATGAAACTTATCGCGTATTCATGTGTGACGTCATGTGCTGCGACGCGATTTTCGCTTCCACGTCTCGTACACAGGAGTTAGTCGTTGCTTTGAAATTTTTCATGTAACAAAAACAGACTATCATTATTGTTTCGTCTGTGTATTGGTTCATATAGTGAAAAGTAACGGTCATATTTGATAATGGCTTATGTAAGCCGAATGCTTAGATTGGATTTAAACATGTATCAATATATATATTTAAGTAATTCATTGAGTCTGAAATAAACTTCAACAGAATGCAGAAAGCACTGGACGGCCGTTACGTCCTATATTTGGGACTCATCAGCAGTGCGCACCCACTACGGAGAAATGAAACCCTGGCAGTTAGGTTGTCAAGCAAACATCATACCAACTGTTCCAATGGGCTTCGGTGACGAAGAGATTGCAAATCAGACTCAATATAGCGCCGCTCGCTCACATATTCCGTGGTGGAACTCTTACTGAATTTTCACTAACCATAGGACTGTGCCCTCTAGAGTGAGCGGCTTGGTGAAAGTAGTCGTGCCTCCAGCGGGCAACAAAATGTTCTGTTTATAATAAACAGTAACATTTACCGGCCTGAATGTCCGAGAAATTTTCATAGAAATATTCGTCCTTCGACATTCAGGCCGGTAAATGTCGTTAATACTGTTTATTATTAACAGAGCATTGACTTAAATATTTGTATCGATGAAAAGAATGTATAAATATAAAAATTTCTTAAAATAATTTTCGGACTTTTTCCATTTCATGATATATAAGGTGTCCATAAAGTTTGTGTACACTTTAAAAATGTATATCTTTATTTGTATTTGCGATAGATATCATTTGTAAAAAGGATTAGAAAGAAGTAAATCTATATTTTTTAAGATTTTATTTAAATTTTATTTAAGTTTCCACATGTCCACCATCATTAGCAATACAAAAGGTGATACGCTGGAAAAAACAAAATATATTTTTTACTTATCTAAAAATTGTTGCAGATTTTGTGGTAAAGAATTATTCAGTAACTATACTTAAAACCAGGTCCATTAAACTTTATAACAATTTTTACAGATTATTTCTATCTCAATTACAAATAAAGTTATAAATTTTTTAAAGTGCACCCAAACTTTATGGACATGTTGTATATACATATATATATATATATATATATATATATATATATATATATATATACATATATATATATATATGTATATTTATATAAATATATTTATATATATGTATAAATATTAAATATATATATATATATATATATAAATATATATATATATATATATTTATATATATATATATATATATATATATATATATTTAATATTTATACATATATATAAATATATTTATATAAATATACATATATATATATATATAAATATATATATATATATATATATATGTGTGTGTGTATGTGTGTGTGTGTATGTGTGTACTCGATGACTCTTCTCAAATCGTAATTCCGCAATTCTGTGTGTGTGTTCATGTCTATTTTTCTATTTACTTATCTATTTCAGCCTTATTTCATCTATCTTCACACTTTTTTTAAATTTTTATTCATATAATTTTCTCGCTACATATTTATTAAGCTCTCTATTTTCTACTCTTTTCTAATGTTTTACTCTGTATCTCCTTTTCCTCTGTCCATTATCAGTATTTTCTTGAAATCTATTGACTGTCTGTCATATTTAGGTCATGACTGTCCTCTCTTGATATCAATCAATGAATCTTTGAAACATTCGTTGTACTCTTTCTTTTTACCTTTGCGATGATAAAAATCGCCAAGAGAGAACATAAAATATTGCTTTGCTTAAGTGCATCGGATAATTTAGAAAATTTGTATGCAAAAAGGCTTTTGAGCTGAATAAGTGTTTACATCAGATTAGGAATAATAAAAAGTCGCTGTTTTTTCTTGCTGCATTATTATTGGAGATACGACATTGAAATTATTTAGGACAGACTTCACAGGTGTTATTGTAAAGAATTTGTCACAAAGGTAAGGAATATATAATATAGGAAATAACTTATTATCACCGTAATCTGTGTTCATTTCTTAAGCTCATGCTGTGAGTATTGATAATTTTGTAAAGCAGTGACTGAGAAAAATCAGCGATATAAACGGTAAAATAGTACAAAATAATAAAAGAAAAATTTAACGTAATAGATAACTGCAGAATATATAGATACATAATATGAACAGATTGTGATAGATAGATAGATAGATAGATAGATAGATAGATAGATAGATAGATAATGAACAGACTGTGCAAGATATGTGTACATCAAAAGATTGGACAAGATAGATATGAAAGGATTAGGGAGGAAAATATAGACATATTAGGGAGATAGATGTGAACAGAATAGGAAAGATGGATATGACGACATTGGTAAAATATGAACAAAATGGACAAATTAGATAAAAACAGATCAGAAAAATTCGAAATGAACTGATTTACCAGCATAGATATGAACAGATTCGTCGAGATAGATATGAAAAGATTGGGTAAGTTAGATATGTACAGATTGGACAGCATAGATATGAACACATTGTGCAACATAGATGAGAACAGATTGGGCAGATTACATAAGAATGGATTAGGGAAATTACATAAGAATGGATTGGGGAAATTAAATTTGAACGGATTGGGCAAATATGTTACGAACAGGTTGGACAAATTAGATATGAAGAGATTGGCCAGCATAGACATGAACAAAATTGGCAAGATAGATATGAAGAGATTGGGCAAATTAGATAAGAATGCATTGGGAAAATTTTATATGAACAGATTGGGCAAATATCTTAAGAAAAGGTTAAACAAATTAGATATGAACAGATTGGCCAGCAGATATGTTAACAAAATTGGCTAGATAGATATTAAGAGATTGAGCAAATTAGATAAGGATGGATTGGCAAATTAGATATGAACGGATTGGGCAAATATGTTACTAACATGATGGACAAGTTAGATATGAAAAAATTGGCCAGCATAGATATGAACAAAATTGGCAAGATAGAGATGAAGAGATTAGGCAAATTAGATAAGAATGGATTGGGTAAATTAGATATGAACGGATTGGGAAAATATGTTACGAACAGGATAGACAAATTGCATATGAACAGATTGGCCAGCATAGATATGAACAGAATTGGCAAGATTGATAGGAAGAGATTAGGCAAATTAGATAAGAATGGATTGGGAAAATGTTTTGCGAAGAGGTTGCAAAAATTAGATAGGAAGAGATTGGCCACCATAGATAGGAACAAATTTGGTAAGATAGATATGAAAAGATTGGGCAAATGAGATAAGAATGGATTGGGCAAATTAGATATGAACGGATTGGCCAGCATAGGTATGAACAAAATTGACAAGATAGATATTAAGAGGTTGGGCGAATTAGATAAAAATGGATTGGGAAACTAGATATGAAAGGATTGGGCAAATATGTTACGAACAGGATGGACAAATAAGATATGAAGAGATTGGCCAGCATAGATATGAACAAAATTGTCAAGACAGATTTGAAGGGATTGGGCATATTAGATAAGAATGGATTGGCAAATTAGATATGAACGGATTGGGCAAATATGTTACGAAAAGGTTATATGTTATGAACAGGTTGGACAAATTAGATATGAACAGATTGGCCAGCATAGATATGAAAAAATTTGCAAGATAGATATGAAGAGATTGAGCAAATTAGATATGAACAGATTCGGGAAATTACGAATGAACGGATTAGGCAAATATGTTTCGAACAGGTTGGACGAATTAGATATGAACAGATTGGCGAGCGTAGATAGGAAAAAAATTGGCAAGATAGATATGAAGAGATCGGGCAAATTAGATAATAATGGATTTGTTAAATTAGATGTGAACTTATTGGTCAAATGTGTTACGAACAGGTTGGACAAATTAGATTATGAACAGATTGGCCGGCATAGATATGAACAAAATTGGGTAGATAGATATGAAGAAATTGGCAAATTAGATAAGAATAAATTGGGCAAATTAGATATGAACCGATTGGGCAAATATGTTACGAACAGGATGCACAAATTAGATAGGAAGAGATTGGCCACCATAGATAGGAACAAATTTGGCAAGATAGATATGAAAAGATTGGGCAAATGAGATAAGAATGGATTGGGCAAATTAGAAATGAACGGAATGGGCAAATATGTTACGAAGATGTTGGACTAATTAGATATGAACAGATTGGCCAGCATAAATATGAACAAAATTGGCAAGATAGATATGAAAACATTGGGTAAATTAGATAAGAATTGATTGGGCAAATTAGATATGAACGGATTGGGCAAATATGTTACGAACAGGATGGACAAATTAGATATGAACAGATTGGCCAGCATAGATATGAACAAAATTGGCAACATAGATATGAAGAGATTGGTCAAATTATATAAGAATGGATTGGGCAAATTAGAAATGAACAGATTGGGCAAATATATTACGAAGAGATTAAACAAATTAGATATGAACAGATTGGCAAGCATAGATATGAAGAAAATTGGCTGGATCGATATAAAAACATTAGGCAAATTAGATAAGAATGGATTGGGTAGATTATATATGAACGGATTGGGCAAATATGTTACGAACAGGTTGAACACATTAGATATGTACAGATTGGCCAGCATAGATATGAACAAAATTGTCAAGATAGATATGAAGAGTTTAGGCAAATTCAATAAGAATGTATTGGGAAATTAGATATGAACGGATTGGGCAAATATGTTACGAACAGGATGGGCAAATATGTTACGAACAGGATGGACAAATAAGATATGAAGAGATTGGCCAGCATAGATATGAACAAAATTGTCAAGACAGATTTGAAGGGATTGGGCATATTAGATAAGAATGGATTGGCAAATTAGATATGAACGGATTGGGCAAATCTATTACGAAAAGGTTATATGTTATGAACAGGTTGGACAAATTAGATATGAACAGATTGGCCAGCATAGATATGAAAGAAATCTGCAAGATAGATATGAAGAGATTGAGCAAATTAGATATGAACAGATTCGGGAAATTACGAATGAACGGATTGGGCAAATATGTTTCGAACAGGTTGGACGAATTAGATATGAACAGATTGGCGAGCATAGATAGGAAAAAAATTGGCAAGATAGATATGAAGAGATCGGGCAAATTAGATAAGAATGGATTGGGCAAATTAGATATGAACCGATTGGGCAAATATGTTACGAAGATGTTGGACAAATTAGATATGAACAGATTGGCCAGCATAGATATGAACAAAATTGGCAAGATAGATATGAAGAGATTGGGAAAATTAGATAATAATGTATGTGTTAAATTAGATATGAACTGATTGCTCAAATGTGTTACGAACAGGTTGGACAAATTAGATTATGAACAGATTGGCCAGCATAGATATGAACAAAATCGACAATATAGATACATAATGGAAGTCAACTTGTGACTGACGAATACCATTTTTTAAACTCACACTCTATTTTCTATTCTTTTCTTTTTCTCCCACAAATTTTAAATATCATTTCTTTGCCGCTGATTTCTCCAATCACTTTTGCTGATATGAAAGTCTTACTGTTGCCTTTCGTGATTCTGGCTGTGGAAATGTCGACTGAATCCGCTGGTTGACACATTTTCTGGTAAATTGTACATGTATGATCATCTGGGATATCATATTGGTAGTTGAAATCCCCGTGTGACTGAGAAGACATGCTTTTGAAAAGCAAATGCTGTCACATTGATCTTACATAAGAGTTTCCTTCAATCCGCGGTCTGGGAAACGGTTGACGCTTCTTATATATCTGCTTTCCTGTTTTTGTTGTGTATATTCTATCTTAATGTTCTCAAAATTCTTGATACCAGTAGCAATCAGATTTTGCCATGCTTGCCGATCTGATGTAAGATTCTCCAAGCTGTCTATATCTATTTATCTCCTTGTCAGTGTGTCCTTCAGATTGCGCAGCTTACACTACGGTCGTTTTCGCTGTGTTTTATCATGCACATGTGATCGCCAGGAGAGTTTTCGAATATTATGAATACAATACTGATGAAAGCGCTCAAGTTGCTGAATATTCCCGCTGTAACGTGTCCATGTCATTCAGCCGTATAGTATGATTGTTAAAACACACGCATGATACAGCTCAACGTTTTTGTTGCTTATATGCCTGATTTTGACTCAAGTTTGCCAAATGCATCACATGTCTTCGAGTGTCTATAAGAGATCTCATCTTCAAGTGTGTTCGACCTAGCTAATATACTGCCGATGTAGACAACTGCATCTCAGACTTTATAACAGGTGGTTGAAAAAACAGTCCATAAGTAGCTGCAAATCCCTCTTACATTTGGTAAGGGCAGATTCATCAGTATACTGTGAATCAATGCATTTTGAAAATCCTTCCTGATATGCGGTATACGAATGTATATGCCAGTATCACTTATCGGAAAACATGCATGATCACGATGACAAAAATACAGTGTAGGTGGCAGAATATCACTTTCCTTCACTCCAGATTTGACTGGAATAGGTTCTAAGAGTTCACCATTGGTACAGAAATATGCTTTCATACTGTTATGAAGAGCGCTAATGAACCCTTAGAACTTTTCTGGACACCAAGCTTGAAAGGAATTCCCCAAATAGTTGGTCTATGCACAGTGTCAAAAGCCTTTGTGAGGTCAATGAAACACCGATACATGTCTAGATTTTTTTGCCTACACTTCTCCTGAACCTATCATGCAGTGAAGATAATGTTGATTGTTCTTTGATTCAGCCTAAAGCCACGTTATGATTCAAGCAGAATGTTTGATACAACATGATCTAGCAGCCAATGTAGCAGTGCCGTAGAAACCACTTTTCGAACAGCTGATTCAACACATGTCTTCGAGAGTCCATAAGAGATATCATCTTCAAGTGTGTTGGATGTAGATAATATACTGCCGAGGTAGATAACTATATCTACTTCATCACAGGTTAAGATCAAGGAAGAACAACACGAACACAAGAGTAGAAATAACGAAGGTATATTACACGAAATAATAATACAAGATGTGGAAGGTGTTAGTATGACTGTCAGTCTGGTTTGGAGTGAACTACTATCGGCTCGACTTGATTCGATATTTACTTCCCCCCCTCGAGGGAAAGATGTGGCACAAGGCCTAGTTTTATGTGGGTTTTCCGAGCCCGTAGGCTCGGCCAAAAAATGCCCGTAGATACTGTAAAAACAGAATCGGGTTCGTCAACCTCCCCGAACGAGGCTCTACCCTTCGGCGGAGCCTCGTCCGGGTTCCTCTCTGCTCAGAGACTGAGAGTTCGACCGTCAAGCCGAAACGGCTCGACTAGATTCGGTATCTAGCCACCCCCCACGACGGTTGCATTTGGCCCAAGGCCGAGTTTAACGTGGATTTTCAGAGCCCGTAAGCTCGGCCAAAAAATGCCCGTAGAACCCGTATAAACGCGATCGGGTTGGTCAACCTCCCCGAACGAGACTCTGCCCTTCAGCGGAGCCTCGTTCGGGTTCCTCTCTGCTCAGAGGCAGAGAGTTCCACCGTCAAGCCGAGAAGCTCGGCTTCATTCGGTATCTAGCCACCCTCCCACGATGGTTGGATGTGGCACAAGGCCGAGTTTAACGTGGGTTTCCCGAGCCCGTAGGCTCGGACAAAAATGCCCGTAGAACCCGTATAAACGGGATCGGGTTGGTCAACCTTCCCGAACGAGACTTTGCCCTTCGGCGGAGCCTCGTCCGGGTTCCTCTCTGCTCAGAGGCAGAGAATTCCACCGTCAAGCCGAGAAGCCCGGCTTGATTCGACCCTCTCTCTTGAGAGGCGTAGTATACATAGTGTTGGGAAGAGTTCATTCTGTAGTTATAAGGTAAGGACCCATGACAAAAGGTAAGTTTAAAAATCACTTTTTGTTGAAGTTCTCATATCATCTCCGAACCAAAAGAACGACTTGCGGTCACACAGCCAAGAGAAGAAAGAGTAAACAACTTTAATATGATCGCATAAGAACCTCAACTAAGTCAAACAAAGAATAAGGGGAAAATGCAACACACGCATTGACCTAAAGGCTATATTCGCTAGAAGCGATTTGAAATGAAGCTGTATATAGTATAGATATTCCTGATCTGGTTTGATGACATGCATGATATGCATATGAAGATCTCTATTTGACGATACTATTTAAAACCGTGGCATAGATTCTTACGTTGGAGTCTGCCATCAACACAGTGTCATGTGAGTATCTTAAGATGAAGCACTAATAAAGGTTTATCACCTTTATAACAATATCAGAGTTACTCAACATGTTTTACTGAAACAATCAAAACTACAGAAGAGACTTGAGTCTACTAAGATTCGATTTCTCTGACGGATGCTGAAGGTACCATCCAACGTAGAAAAAATATAAAACAAAATTGAAATTAGAAGATCACGTATACTCAAAATCAGAAAGATGAGGTGAAATTTCTGGAATATTATGAAGAAAGGGGGCTCGTAAACTTTAACACGCTCTATATATTAAAAGGAAGAATGGATAGCGAGAAGCATCGACTAATCTACCATTGAGTTGTTTTTAGTGTTTTTGAACAGATAGATCGGGGACACAGTGGGATAGTAAAAGTCAAACATTTCTTACACCAACAAGAGACAGAAAGTTGTGGAAATATAATGGACACGGACTTTTCCCCTCGAAGAAAATGGCACAAAATTAGCCAGTGCCATATACGGTCATGTAAATTAATGAGTGCCTTAGGACCAATTAAATGTTTGCAGGTAGACGTGAAAAAAAAATCCGCATATCTAACACAAGCACATATAAAAGCCGACAGATTTTTTTCATTTACAAAGACATTAGATAAGGTGAGGAATAAGTTTGAACAAACCGGCTGTGAGGTTAAAGGACAAATACGTTACAGTGAAGAATGTTAAACTACAGGAGAATGATGTTCCTTTACGTCGTGAAGGGATATAACACACAAAAATGCGATGAGTCCCTTAAAAATTTGGTGGTCCAGGGTTTCCACAATCTCCTTAACCTTGATTTTTTCAGGAAGTATATTACAATTACTCATAAATTATACTGGGAGGAAACGGCATGTATAGGGATAGAAAATTAATTTTAAATGATTAATTTTCCTTTAGAAACATTGTAAAAAATGCAAAACTACAGTCGACCACAACAAGAAAATTATTTATTATAAAATATTTGAAACAGCTAACCTCATCGTCAGCAACAACAAGTCACCTGCAAGATGCAAATTGCAGAGGACCAATATTATTTATTAAATTACAGATCACTTAAATGCTACATCCCCGATCAAACCAAATTAATGAATAATTATATTGAACATACCGCTATCAAGAAAACTCACGTTACATCGTTCTGACCATTGTCCAATTAGGACCCATTTAATGCGTATATACGAACATAATAGACTCATCTACCAGTAAAGGAAGGCTAAGAATAATGGTAGCATTAACAATAAAAATGAAAAAGCCAACACTTAATAATATCAAATACGAACACGGCCACAAGATGCTGACTCTGTTTGGAAAATATAAAAAAAACATTTGAATCATTATGAAAATAAAAGTCATACTTGACAATGGCGAAATCAGTAAATGAAATCGCTCAAATATATAAAACATTCGGACACTTTTTTACACACTTTATATCCAGAAAAAAAAAACACTTTTACGAAGAAAAAAACTGAATAAAAAGATTTATCGCAGTACCTTTCTAGTTTTTAAAGAAACTTGTATAAAGAAGGGATCGCTGTCCATATATACTATGGATATATATATATATATATATATATATATATATATATATATATATATATATATATATATTAATGCATGTTTCATTAAATAATATAGACAAGTTTTGTCTATTTATTTTAAGTAAGTTCCTTTCATATTGTCTGATAAGCTTAATAACATTATCGTTGAAAGACGAAAGGAAAACAGCATATTGATACATGTTTAAATCCAATCTAAGCTTTCGGCTTACATAAGCCATTATCAAAGATGACAATTTCAATAAATCAAACAAGACACGGACGAAACAACAATGATAGTCGGCCATTGCTTCTTGAAAATTTCAAAGTAACGACAAACACGTATATACGACACGTGGAAGCGAAAATCGCGTCGCAGCTCGTGACGTCACACATGACCACGCGAAAATGAAAAACGAGAAGTATTAAGTATGGGAAGCCGATGCTATAAACGAATGGCTTCTGTTATAAATTATAGGCATTTAAGAATATTTGTGGAGATTTCATAGTTTATTTTGTACGGGTTATGTTTCAACTGTTTTATGTATAAAGTTTCAAGAATTTTTATTTTTTGTTTATTGTTTTCATGTTTAATTTTATTTGTGTTGTCAACAAGGATTTTCCAGAATTGAGTACGCGGGCAGGCATGGTGTTTTAAATGTCTAAAATTCTTAGAGTTTTCATTCAAATGTAGAGTCAAGCGCCATGAAAGCGAATTTGTGGTGTAACCAACATAAATATTATTTAATTCGTTGGAGATATAATCTCCCAAAGGGCACTTGAATTTGTAAACTATGGTGGTTTTCAGCAAATTGCTAATGGGGAGGGCGGAAGAATTATTGCGAATAGTTAAGTTGGATATATTAGATTTAGTGTAGTATATGATTAACCGAATTTTTTTTGTTGCATCTGTTATAGATGTATAAGTATTTACTAATTTTTTTAATATATTTTCACCTTATTTATAATTAGTATGCATTTGACTATGATAAAAGAGATTAATATGTTTGGAACTAGTTGAAGTAGTATTATGTTCTACTGGCTTAGTATTAAGACTTTTAAGAAAGTATTTCATTTGTTCATCAACTATATTAATAAAGGAATATTTGGAAAGTTATTATTAATAAGTGTTTGTTTTATATTCTTTAGTTCACTATAAAAAATCTGTTTTGTAGATGAATTAGTTTTTGCACAATGTGTTAGATTTTTTATAATTGCTATTTTGTAGTAATATGGCCATTTGTTTTTGTATTTAAGTGTACAAGAAGTTATGTTGGTAGGTTTCTTTTGTATGGCGAAATAGTAAATTTGTTATTATTTGTGTTTACCAATATGTCAAGGAAGAGAATTTTATTATTGGTATTGAGATCATACGTGAATTTAAGGACAGAATTATCTTGAAAACGTTTTTGAAGTTGAAGTATTTCATCTGTATTTTTAACTACCATTGGAATATCATCAACGTATCTTAGGTAGATGGATCGTTTTTTAAAATCTGTAAATATCTTATTTTCGACGTTCGACATGTAGAAATTGCTAAATGTCGGACCCAGTACTGAACCCGTGGAGACGTCATCGCGTTGTATATATATTTATTATTACTATGATCTAAGAAAGGTACTTCATTAGTACAAGCTAATAGTAGTTTCCGTAATATATTCGGATTAATTTTAAGTAGGGGTAAAGATTATGTCAATAGTTTCACTAACAGGGACATTGGTAAATAAGTTTTCAACATCAAATGAAGCTATGATTTCATTGTTGGGTTTTTCTCTTTTTAAGATTTGCATTATTCTAATGTTGAACTAAAGCTAAATTTACTAGGAAGGTAAGGAGTAATGAGTTGATTAATATATTTTGTTAACTGATAAACAGAAGTAGGAATTTGCGATATGATAGGACGGAGAGGATAGTTAGGTTTATGTGTTTTTATAGTGCCGTATATGTAACCGGCTCTATAATCACCAATAATTTTAGGAAGTTTTAAAGAGTTCTGTTCAGCATCATTAGCCGTAATGAGTTTATTAAGCTTTGATTTTATTTGGTTGGTCTGGTTCTTGTTGAGTTTTTTAAAACTTTTTGTGATCATGGACTATGTGATGAAGTTTTTATTGTAATCTAATTTGTTTAGGATGACAAAAATGTTGATCTTGTCACCTGTTTTTACAATTATATCAAAGTGGTTGCATAGTCATTGTGCTGAAATTTTTAGTTGTTTAGAAAGTATTTTTGAGGAGTTTCTGCTTTTATCATGCCCATCGTTGAATGCCTCGGCCTTAAGTAAGTCTTTAAATTCTGGTGTTGTTTCTATTGATTGCTCATCGTGGAGTTTAACAATGTTTTGGTATAGCGTCTCGATTTCTATTTTTTTTAAAAAGTCGATTATATTTACGGTATATATGACAGTTAGGTCGAAGGTTAAGCAATTCTTTTTGGTGCTTAGTTAGTTCATTGTTAGGAAGAGTGATTATACCTTTTTATAATACATTCAGTTTGTTTGTTTTTTCTAAATTTAAACTGGTGTTGAGCTTCAGATTCAAGTAGTTTTATCCTTTAGTTTATCGTAGATGTCCAGTTTGTATGTATGTATATATATATATATATATATATATATATATATATATATATATATATATATAATTATTTACTTAAAAATATGATTCCAACACGCTACATAAGAAGTCTCATGTTTCAACAACAAGAGCCGAAAACTTCAATATAATTATTAGAATTAAATTGAGTTAAAGTGAGCTCTGTTTCATCTTCAAGCGAAATTTTTTGGAATAACTTATTTCTGAAATTTACGTGTTTTATATCGGAATCTAAAATTCCCATGGTGACAGCCATCGTGGATATTTGAAATAGGTAGGGGTGTTAGCTGCTAATGATATGTATAAACATAGAGTTACTTTCATAGATGTTAAGTCAGGGTAAGGTGGGGGTGTCTAAATTTAAAACGGAAGATGTTTTCAATCAGTCAGGTTAACTTGTCTATGAAGATTAATTTATTTTTTTGTTTTATTACTTATTTGTTTTATTACTTTATGAAAGGGTTTTGTGTATATCAAAACATTTGTTATTTGACGACTTCATAAAGGGCTATCATTTTTTGTAGGGTGTTAAAACTTTTTATTGGGTCCATGGATTAAAAAGTTAATTTATTGTATCTTAGTTTTTAAGCTAAATTGTTCAATGCGTGAATTTGATGATGTCGGCAAAAAACCGTTAATTTATGTCTATTGTTTAATAGATTTTTATTATTTAGAAACTTAATAATGTGCAGTTTCTCATGGAGGCACAAAGGGCATGGGTCATCCCAAGTTTTACAAGTTCTAGTCCTGTTTATAATTTTCCATTTTACCTTAGGTGTCCTATTTATTTCCTTCAGATGCCAAAAATATTTAGATAGAGAAGTCTGATTTCTTTTATTTATATTGTTGAAAGAGCACTTATGCTGCCTCCATCTAGCTTTAAAATCATTCTTTGTGGACCCAATGTATATCAGTATTAGGACTCTCAGTGGATGAGATAGTACATTGGTATACCACAGATTTGATGCAGCATTTATTTTCTAATGGGCAATCCTCTGGGTTTCTACAATTACACAATTTTTCACTGTTGTTGTCAGACTTAAGCGTAGGGTTTTTATTAATACTATTCAGGCATGGGGGTTTGTTCAGGATTTTATTATTATTTTTTTTATTAAACTTTCTAGGTTTTCGGTGCTCCTGTAACTCAATTTTAGGGTGTTCTTATTAAATATATTACTAAGCCTACTGTTTGTGGGGAAGTGTTTATCAATTAGGGCTAAGAATGTATGTCCTAGTTTAATACTAACCATTTGGTTGAATGGAGGGGTATACCAAATGATTTTTCTTTTCCTGTTTTTTTTTCCTCTGGCTAGTGTAATTGTTTCTATAGTTAATGTTTGCATTTTTGTAACCACTATTTTTTAGGGCAACGTTATAGAACCTATCGTGTTGTTGGAATATTTCTTTGTTGGCGGAGTTAATGCTAATTCTATTTTTTATTGGTCATGGTATATGTTTAATTATGGATGGAGGGTGGTTTGACTTCGGGTGTATATATAAGGGGTTAGTATTTGGTTTTCTATAGGGTTGGTATGTTTTGCTTGCTAAATCAAGAGTTACATCAAGGAACTTTACCCTTTTCAATTTAGTACATACCGTTATCTTTAAGTTTAGATTTTTAAATTCACTAAATATGATTTTTCTGATTTTCTCTATGTTAAAACTATTAGAATTCCTCACCACCATGAGCCCGTCATCTCTATACAGCCCGATGTCCTTAATATCGATTTCACGGTGCGCGGTTAAATTGTATAGCAATAAAAGACCAACAAGGTCAGAAGACTCTGCAGAGTCTAATGATCCCATAGTGATGTCAAATAGGTTGTTATTGTTTTTTATCCATTGTTCCCCATTATGAACGAGGACAGATTTTTTTTTTTTTTGCGCTGAGGATTATATGAGTTTCTTCCTTTGTTAGGTTAGAATAGACAGCAGCAAAGTCCAGGGCTGTCGTAAATAGATCCTTCAAATTGATGGGTAGTAATCCACGATATCGAATTGTATCAGGGTGCAGTTCGGTTTATTGTCAATATTGTTAAACCAATTGATTACATCTTTGGTATTGATACATAATTTTAATCCAAGCTGTTTTTTTATTCGGCAAGTGATTCTATCCAGTATTCTTTTGCTGATCTTTCCTATGTCGGGTCTGGCAGGGTTGATAATCCTAGCAGTAGGGTTTTCCAGAAAATCATGCTTATGGTCTTTAAGAGTTATGTAGCATTCCTTTTCAGCAAGTTTGCCTACTCTGTGGCTAATTTTTAATTTATCAGTTATTTTAATTTATCAGTTATATATATATTTATGGGGCAAAAGGGATACCCCAAATTGTCAATTGTGTGGGAAACGCGCTTCACTGCAACATATCCTAAGTAGTTGCGCTAAAACCTTGAGTGACGGTAGATACCGCTGGCGCCACGACCTAGTCCTAAAGGCAATAGCACATGAAGTCAGTGAAGCAGTGAGAACTTCTAAATACACCCCGAATAAGAAGTTCATATTAATTCCCTTCGTTAAAGAGGGAACGAAGAAAAAAAAAACGATCCCCAAAACAAACTTGTTATTGTCAGCAAACGATTGGCATTTGGATACAGACCTGAAGATACAACTAAAGTTCCCCAGACATATAGCGGAAACATCACTAAGACCAGACTTGATTATCTATTCCAACTCCACCAAACAGTGTATAATATGGGAGCTCACGGTCCCCTGGGAAGAATACCTGACATTAGCAAATGAAAGGAAACGATCAAAATATCAAGAATTGATCGAAAAGTGTCAGCAAAATTCCTGGAAGGTCACATATGACTCTGTGGAAGTAGGATGTCGTGGCTTTGCAGGCCAGTCATTATGCAAAGCTTTTAGGAAAATAGGGATTGTGGGATCAGCTAAAGCCAAAGCCGTTAAGAAAATTTTAAATGAAGCTCTGACGGCTTCTAAATGGATATGGCTTAAAGGATCCGAGCAGTGGGGGAATAATTCAATGGAAAACAATCCCTAATCTGGATTTAAATTGCTTGCGAATAAATAAGTTTTTATAGGTTTTATTAGTTAAATTTAGCTCACAAACTCTTGATAGTTTTTTTTTGTTTTTTTTTCATAAAACAGAAATATTGTGACTTAACATCCGATATTGTTCAGGTACTGGAACTTATCATAATGTAGAATTTATTCTTCTCATACGATAATGTTATTTTTTAATGTAACATAATTTAAAATCAATCCACACAAATTAACATTAATAAAATTCATTTCTACCATACGCCACAATATCATCAATTTATTTTAACCGTTATAATTTAAAATTAATTCATTTTTACCATATATATTGTTAATTTATTCCAATCAATATTTCATCCGTCCCTATATAGTTTAATTTAATATTCCATCCGTCCCCACCGGTACCACTGATATATATATTTTAACTGTAAATACATAAAATCAATCCATTCCATACGATAATATGAACTTTTAATTAAGTAGTATAAATTATTTTTGAAAAAAGATTACATTTTTTTTTTAATTGGTGCGAAGCAAGCAATTTATATGATTCAGTTTGGAAGGGGGGAAAAACAAAAATAAGAGAGAAGGAGGGAAAGGTAAAAAAACAAAAAAAACAAAAGACGCCCCCATTTTAGTGAACAGCTAAATGTATCGTCAATATTTTGATTGGGACAGAGCAAGCAATTTTGGACGCTTCCGTTGGTTGTTATTTTATTTATTTATTTAGTATTTTATTTTATTTTATATATATATATTTTTTTTAAGAGCAGAAAGTATAAATTCTGTCATGAGTACTAGCACAATCCTTTACACGGTGGCGACCTGTTGAATAAGATAATAGGTCGGGCGTGGCTGTCGGAGCTGATATGATGAATAAGAACCCCGAAATCATCGATGAAGACGGCTTTCATCACTGAGGACCACCTTCAGGCATTCGAATGTATTTTGTGATATATATATATATATATATATATATATATATATATATGTGTGTGCGTGCATGAGTGTGTGCGGGTGTGTGAATGTGTGTGTGCGTGTGTGCTTAAATATAGTTTTAAGGTGTTCTATATTTATGGCATAAAGTATTCAATATTATAGGTTATTTGGCGGCAGTGGTTTATTTATTTATTTATTTGCATTAATTATTAATTTATCTTACTTTTTTATTTATTTTTATTTTATATAATTGATTCTATTCTTTTCCGTTTATAATTTTTAAGTAACGTAGTAACATTTATTAGATGAGTTTTGATCGTTTATATAATAACTTGTTATTGTTTGGGAAAGTAATTATGGTTATTTTTTGTCCATCTTTTTGGGATTGATTGTTGTAGTCTATTCCAACAGTAATTTGGCGGGAGTGTTTTTTTTTTATTTCTTTATTATTTACTTAATTTATTTGTACTGATTATTTTTACTTATTTTTTTTTTCAGTCAATTCTAACAGTTGTCATGGCGGGAGTGTTAATTTGTTTATTATTTGCTTGGATTAATTTATTTTACTTGTTTTTATATTTATTTTATTTATTTTTTCGGTTTTCGATATTTAAGTAACGTAGTAAAAGCTTCTCTTCACGTCTGCATTTTGAGCTGATTTCTGATCGTTTATTTAGTAGTTTGTTTTGGTCTGGGAAGGTAATAATAGTTATCTTCCTCCAAACAAAGTTTTCTCATTTTCGATTGATTGTTGTAAGCTGATGTGCTTTTCCTTATTTTCCATAATATTTCTGGTGTGATTTGCGTTTTGTTTTTAGTTTCCGAGATATACTTAGAAACCATTGTGCTCTTCGCGCATTTACTATTTCTGTAAGATGTTTTGTGTGCATAATTTCTTTGTTTCCAAGGTCCTTCAGTTACTCCTATGTATAATTTTCTTCATTATGTGGTAATTTTACCGTGCCTTGGTAGATTACGCTTTTTTGTATGAAATTACCGTTTAAGGTATATTCATTCTTTATTCAGCAGTTATACGTGGGTTTAATTTGTTCGATACCAAAATCAATTAAGAGCAGGATTTCCGACAATTCTTTGAATGAAACCATATTTAATGAAGCTAAGAAAGTCTACGAAACAACCCTAAAAGATAGAGGATTCCCGGCAACAGTCACGCACACAAAAGCCAGCAGGAAGAGAAACATAATATTGTTCAATCCACCCTACAGTAATAATGTAAAAACAAACGTAGGAAAAATATTCTTTAAACTCTTAAACAAAAACTTCCCGGAATCAAGCACTCTACACTTAATACTTAGCAAAATCACAGTAAAATTCAACCATAATTAGACATAAAAGAATTTTTCCCATCCATAACAGAAGCCATGCTAGACAAGGCTATCACATTAGTCCAGGAACAAATAAAAATAAATACAAATGAAATCGGCATCATTAAACACTCCCGAAAATTTATTACTATTTCACAATGAAGAAGCATGGATAAAGAAAGAAGGGATCTTTGACACTACAATGGGAAGCTTTGACGGTCCGTTAGGAAAGCTTAGGTGTATATTTATTATACGAACTAAGAGAAATAATACATAAAAATGATACAGCACTCTACAGGGACCACGGTCTGATAATCTTCAGAAACTATAACAAAAAAAAGAGACAAAGTTAGAAAAACAATAATAAGGATTTTAAAAAATAACGGATTTCACATAGATATAAAAACTAACCTAAACGAAGTAAATTTTCTAGATGTTACTTTCAACCTAAGGAAACCCAATGATAAACCACTGTACGCAGACACAACCTCCAATCACACGCCTTCGATAATCAAACAGATAACAAAATCGATTAACCGCAGGCTTTCCAGGAATTCTTGCAACCATAATTAACGAAGCTAAGAAAAACTAAGAAACAGCCCTAAAATATAGTGGATTCCCAGCAACACTCACATACTCACTACAGAACACAAAAAAGGCCAACAGAAAGAGAAATATCCTATGGTCCAATGCACCGTACAGCAAAAACGTAAAAACAAACGTAGGTAAAATACTCTTCAAACACTTAAACAAACACTTCCCGGAATCAAGCACTCTACACAAAATATTCAATAAAAACACTGTGAAAATGAGCTACAGTTGCACTCAGAACATGACACAAATAATTTTAAAAAAGTACAACAGGAAAACTATCAACAAACCACTCAAACAAATTAAAACTATGTGTAACTTCAGAATAAAGAATGAACTGCAAACTTTGCTTGCAGGAAAAATAGCTATGATTACTTTTCAGAGCAAAACAAACTACTAAATATATGATCAGTTATTATGTCAAAATGGAAACATGAAATCTAATTTTTACTACGTTACTAAAAATTGAAAACTGAAAAGATTAAATAAAAAAATAAAAACAAGTAAAATGCAATAATCCAAGTAAATAATCAACAAATTATCAAACTACTCCCGCCATATACACCGTTATAATAGACTGAAAAGAATAAGAAAAAATTAGAATAAATAAGAAATAGCAAGTAAAAGAATTCAATCAGTAAATAATTTAATTAAGTAAATAATAAACAAAATAATAAACCACTCCCGCCAAAATAACCGTTGGAATAGACTACAACAATGAATCCAAAAATTAGACGAAAAATATCTTTAATTACCTTTCAAGACCAAAACAAACTGCTAAATAAACGATTAGAACTCATTTCAAAATGGAAACATGAAAAGATATTTTGCTACGTTACTAAAACATCAAAAAGCGAAAAAAATAAATAAAAATATATAAAATAAAAATAAATAAAAACAAGTACGATAAATTAATGTAAATAAATGAATAAATGAAAAAACAGTCCTGCCAAAATAACCAATAGATTGGACTATCCACAATGCACCACTCACCCGTATATATAAAAAAAGCCAACACATCTGGCCTGATGATTGCGTCTAGCATGAAACAGTCTGTCGCTTGACTAAATGTTCACTTATATATATATATATATATATATATATTGTTGCGGGTGGTATATTGGTCCGCCAACATATATCGAATGACGGAAGAGAATAACGAAAAATAATGTTACTATGAACAAGGCAAAAGATAACTCTTGTCTTGAGAAGGACAATTTTGGTAGTGGCTGGAGTGCGTTGGCTTCAGTAGGACAGTTTTGTTGTGCACCCGACTTGACCACATTTAGGACGATCGGAAAGGTCAACTCAACTGGAATGCAATGGAGAATTTAGTGTGATTTTTAGTAAATATAAATTCTTTTCTATTTTGGATTTAATTAACAGAAATGATCCATAGTGTAAACAAAAGAAATTTTGGTTGATTACTATAACAAGTTTATTCTCAACCTGCCTCGACGCTTCCAAACAGTAATCAAAAGCAAAACATCTCATAAAAAAATACTCACCACTGGATTATTTGGTCTGAAATTAATAGAGAACATCGCTATGTACAGATTTGGGTGTAATATGGAGTCGGTTTCTCATAAATTATTTGTTTTAATTTTAAGATAGTAAAAGGTTTTCTTAATTTTTGGTCATTGGAGATAACTAATTAAATCTGACGTAGCGTAACGCCGAGGTACACACAGTACATTAGTACAATAAGTTAGTACGTCACAAACCCGTATCCCAATATTTGCGAAGGACAAGCATGCAAATACTGTAGCCAGATTACAATTATAATCATATCTATGGTATGGGGTATTTGTAGAGTAATTGGCCATGTTTAAGTTTAATTGGTAAATATGCTCAAGAATCGAAATTTACAAAGATCTCAATAAACAAAAAAGAAAAGAAAGAAAAAGAGTATGGAAAAATAATACAAAGCAGACAATATACATATATATATGGTGTCCTCCCTTTAAAATGTCCATGTTGGACTCTTCCGCCTACTATAGGATTAGTAGGAGAGAAGGCCTTAGTATGAACGCTGGGTAAACCGAAACACACTCACTAGTTGTCTAATACTCTTCTGTTGTACTTACTGTTTAATATATGATATATCTGGAACACTTGTTTTGTTATTTCTTTAACCATTTACTTTGTCATAACAATATAGGACATATTACCACTGCTTTGCCTCGTTTTGTCCTATATATATATATATATATATATATATATATATATATATATATATATATATATATATATAGGACAAAACGAGGCAAAGCAATGGTAATAGGATAAAAAGTTCACAAACTAAGAATGGTGGAACCCTAGCAGCACAAAAAGTAAGATCTTTTAAAAGGTAGATAAGCTCCTCAGTCAATGGTCAGCCAACCCAACTATGAGTTAAAATAGCCAAGTGTGGTGAGTACGGCTATACTCCTGAAGATATGGTTTCTTACTTCAACAGAAGTGAAAAAGTTCTGGATTTGGATTACAGTACTAAATCACTTTCTAAGAAAAAGAATAGGAAAATCTTTTTTCTCTAAATTCATAATTGCCTTTTACCTTGAGTTTTTCAATTCAGATTTGAAGAGTCAAAATTTTTCCAACTGGTTTCATAACATCGAATCAACAGCAAATAACCTTCTTAAAGAGGGTCTAGAAATGGTTGACAGAACAGAGATTAGATGGGATAGCAAAAAGAAAAGGCTTTCTATAGGGTAACTCGTCATGGTTAAGTATAATTGGTAAAAAAAAATGCCCAACAAACAGATATGGCTACGTTTTCAATAAACAATAACAAAAGAAAAGTCAAAATAATACAAAGCAAACAATATATATATATAGATATAGATTACTAGGTGTGTGCTAGGCAAAGTAAAAATACTTTCAGAGATGTGTACTTTGTGGTGTGAGGTGGGTGTGAGCATGATAAATTATAACAATTACGATAACGGATAGTGTTTTGATTGAGTAACTGGAGAGCAGAGTTCGAATTCCAGTAGTGTTTGTTACATTCACTTATGCGCAAATACTCTAAGGAAAGGTATGAATGCATCTCTTCTCCCTACCGTTATGGATTAATAGCAGGACAGACTTTTTTTCTAAGACTTGGGTGGCAACCAATCTAGAAGAAAGACAACTCTGAATTCAAAACCTAAGTGTTTGAGTGAAAGCAAATAAACCAGCTCTCCCTGGTCTGGTGAGGAGTCTAAGTAGAACCATAGCAGAACAAAACCTAAGAGCTGTTAAAAGGCAAATAAACCCCTCAGTCAAGTTAAAATAGCCTCACCAATTAATAATTGGTCAAATGTGGTGAGTACAGCTATACTCCTAAAGATATGGTTAATTACATTACCAAAAGATAGAAACTCCTAGATTTGGATTACAGTACTAAGTCACTTCCTAAAAAAGAAATCGAATAAACACTATTCAGATTTGAAGAATCAAAATGTTTGCAATTGGTTTCATAAAATCGAATCAGCATCACTCCTAAGGAGTGTCGAGAAATGGTTGACAGAACAGTGATTAGATGTGATAGCAAAAAGATCAGTCTTACTATAGGGTAATTGGCCTTGGTTAAGTATAATTGGTAAAAAAAACAACAATGACAAATTCATGACCATCGACATTCTGTTTGATTTTTGATGAAAAAGACAAAAAGAGGGCTAAAACAATACTGAACAAACAATATATAGAAGAAAAAAACAAGACAAAGCTAGAATAATAAGGCAAAAAGTATGCAAAGTTAGAATAATAAGGCAAAAAGTAGGCAAAGTTAGAATAATAAGGCAAAAAGTAGGCAAAGTTAGAATAATAAGGCAAAAAGTATGCAAAGTTAGAATAATAAGGTAAAAAGTAGGCAAAGTTAGAATAATAAGGCAAAAAGTAGGCAAAGTTAGAATAATAAGGTAAAAAGTAGGCAAAGTTAGAATAATAAGGCAAAAAGTATGCAAAGTTAGAATAATAAGGCAAAAAGTAGGCAAAGTTAGAATAATAAGGCAAAAAGTAGGCAAAGTTAGAATAATAAGGTAAAAAGTAGGCAAAGTTAGAATAATAAGGCAAAAAGTAGGCAAAGTTAGAATAATAAGGTAAAAAGTAGGCAAAGTAAGAATAATAAGGCAAAAAGTAGGCAAAGTTAGAATAATAAGGCAAAAAGTAAGCAAAGTTAGAATAATAAGGCAAAAAGTAGGCAAAGTTAGAATAATAAGGTAAAAAGTAGGCAAAGTAAGAATAATAAGGTAAAAAGTAGGCAAAGTTAGAATAATAAGGCAAAAAGTAGGCAAAGTTAGAATAATAAGGTAAAAAGTAGGCAAAGTTAGAATAATAATAATAATAAGACAAAAATTAGGGAAAGCAACAATATTAAGGCAAACTAAGGATGGTGTTAACATGCAAAAGAGATACAGACAAGTGATTGCAGTATTCTGACTTCAAGACAAGAAAGAACTAAAATGTGGCGAATGAGACCGAAAAGTGGCCTATCTTATTGAGAAGGAAGAAATCCCATCATGCATTTGTACGATTTGTCTCTAAGATTAAAGAAGAGGAGTTGCCGTCATTCCTAACAGGATAAAGTGTAAAAATGCCCCAACAAACAGAATTGACCAGTTTGCAATAAAAAATGTTATCTTAGTCAATTTCTTTTTCTCTTTTAATTAGAGCAGAATTTTTTACTTCAAAATTGTGGTAAGTCTCATTACGGTGAGCAACTACTGCATTTATGTGTTATATCTTAAAATACTCTTTTGTGCTGATACGATATATTTTTTTAATTCCTTGAGGTTTCCCGGTGTATTTATTGTGGCAATTATTACAGATAATAGAGTAAATTCATCCTTTAAATTTTAGCTTACTGGTTTGTTTTGTATTAATTTCTTTATTGTTGATTTCAATATTCACATTTTACATTTATATACGCTCTATCTCTTACATTGTGCAATTTATCCCATAAATATAGCAACCTTAAAAATATGTTTTTCAACTTTTTTTTTAATAGCTTTCACGATTAAATTTCTATTTCCAACACAAACTAAGTCTATACTGGGGTTGAATAAGACTGACAAATTATATTTTCATCGGTTGAAATAAGCTTTTGGATTTTATTGTGTGTGTATATATATATATATACTTGTGTCGGCCATTTTATGATAATTTATGGTTAACATTATGCAATGATTAACTTAATTCCCTACATTTATCCCTGTGTGCCAATGTGAACTTCTCTTATAACTTTTAAAAGCATCGGTAGTCTCATACAATATTATCTTTCTATGAGATTATGGATTCAAGATTATTTCATAAAAACTTGCTTTCTCTAATGGCTTCTATAGACATTGGTTTCAACAACGTTCAACTCTAAAACGTAGAAAGAAATCATTGATTACAATGAAAATCACTTCAGTTTATGCAACAAGAAAATCCTATGTTTTACTTTCTTTTTAGTTCCTTTTATTTTAGATTGCGTCTTCCCCGAGGAAATCGCAGTATTTTCTTGATAAGAAAAGCTGATATGCTTGCTCAGCATTATTTAGGCGCAACTCTTCGGTGATTACGCTGAAGACTGCGATCAATCTGAGTCACTGACTGCAAAATCGCATTTTATTCTTTTAGTTTCATTTGTTTTTCGAAATCGGAGGACCAAATCAAGAAAGGATTAAATTGACTGATTTTATTTACTACCCTCAGTTAAGAGCTATTCTAAACAAGGAGTTTATTTCTTCTCTTGGGGGAAATTTAAGATTTTCTGTGCTCAATTTGAACCACAGATTAGCAGTTCGATAGTGTATAAATATCGATGCACTAAAATAGAATTATGCCTTGCATCTTTTGTGTTAGACAATTTGGGAAGAAAGCAATGGTATTCTGGGATATGGCGGTGTGTTCACAATCGAAAAAAAGAGCAGTAAACATTGCGAGGGAAGAAACAATTCTTGATTCACCTTCTTCGACGTTCCTCTGTTTTTCCATTCTTTTTTTTTTCTAGAAATGTCTCCCGAATTACGTGATCATTTTTCTTAATTTCCTGATATAATTGAATATTTGAAGAGTCGTTAACATCTACTTTATATATCCTTCTCAGTGGGATTAGAAAAAGTACATTTATATAAAGCTTCAAGTACTTGTTTTAGGAACATAATATGAACTACATTAAAAAATACGACACTTTATTTCTAGTGGTTATACATATCTGAGTTGAGATGCCTGTTTTTTTTTGTTATTTGTTTTGTTGTTGCTGTTGTAGTTTTATCAAATATTGAACTTAATACCAACTAGCCTGAATCAAAAGTCCCATTATAGAAATATATGAAACTCGTCCACCCGACAGAGATGTACACTCCTTAAGTAATTACTTGAGCTTAGATTTATTATGATGGTGTATAGCTGGCCACTCATATTCGAGGAAGCGCGTCTACTAGGGCAGCTAGCCAATCGCTATTGCAGATGCTTGCTCAGGCGCATTTTTGTGTTTATTCAACACCCACAGAGCCCATATGAGGTATAAACACAACTGGGAAAGAGCGTGTTATCTAACGTAATCAACAATTGAACACTGCAAGCAATCTCAGGCCCTCGACCACGCTGACTTGTAAATCGTACTATCACAGGTATCAATGGCCCCCAAGGGTTCCGTTTACCCAATTTTACTCTCAAGGCTTGGGTCAACCTGTGGTATGGTTTTCAGGCATTTTCTAAAGGTGCCGCACCCCCTCCAATATAATAATATCATGAAGTCTTCTTCCTGACAAATCGACAATGGTGAGACTTGAACCCGGGTCTTATAGTCGGAATGTGAACTTTCTAATCACTCGGCCATGTGCCCATATATCATGATGGTACCCCCGTGGCTGAAGTGGTAACGCACGCTTTGACTAGAAGATTGGTTTCCTTCGATTGAAAAAGTGGATGAAGATAGATAACTGTCGCGAGACATTTTTATTTTACAGCGACTTTTCGATCTAAACCAGTTGACATTAATTTCACCATTTAAGAAAACTGGAAAAAAAAAAACACCGGAAGTCAATTTAAACACGTCTACTCGCGTAAAATAACCCATAGAGAAGTGGAATTGAAAATTATATAAATTAATATTTTTAATTCGATATTCACTCAAAAAATCAATATAATAATACAAGAGAGTCCAGTAAACCTATTAACCACATTTTTCAATATATTCTATCATTCTAAGAGGTAACTTAGAATAAAAACTATGAATCTTTTATTAAGCCAATATTTTAAAAGCTCTCAAAGTAAAGTTTCTGGCAAATAAAAGTAAATTGTCGAAACGAGAATTTAAATTAGTTTAACGTTGTTTATGAATAAATAAAATTCACTCTTTATTCAATTTGCATATTTTATGGAGTCACGGTGGAGTAAAAGATTGCGGCTCGGATTAAGGAATCGGAGAGGCGAGTTCGAATTCAACTTGGATCCATTACATTTAAATATCCTTGGGAAATGTATGAATCCATCTATTCTATATGATAGGAGAGATAACTGGGATCTATAGCCTTGGGTAGAAACCGGTCTAGAAGAAGGAAAATTCTGAATCCAAACCAGTCCGGGCATCGTAAGGTTATCTTGACCAAGATACATCATTTCTATTGCGTTTGCAGCACACGTACTCCTACAATCCGAATGGGGCAGAGGATTCATGATCGTGATATTTCATTGCAAAATTTCACGAGTTTCAATTTAAAAACGACAAAAGATAGCAGTGCCTTTTTAGCAAAATAGATCCAAAATGAGAATTACCGATACGCAAAAATAATGCTGATGTATTGTGCATTAAATTTTACAAAGGGCAACCTTTTTGAAATAGCCTGAAATCTAGACGCAAACTTAAATTATCTCAAGGTGGCAAAAGTATCGTCATTCACTCGAAGAATCACCCGAGACCACATTACGAATCAAATTCAAAATGACTTCAATTCTTGATTTAGTGTCTTCATATTAAGGATCTCCTCTACACTTTTTCGCGTTTTACTTTTATCTTGTGGCAGAATAAATTTTACCAGATACTCTAAGTTTCACATTTTTGACGGGTTACTGAAACTCCACGAAACAATTACGTTATAATTAAAAATATGTTTTAAATTCAAATTTTAAAAAAAGCTAATGTTTGGAACATAAATTGAAAAAAGTGCTGTAGTACAGACGTCACATTTATAAGGAAACATTTTAATATAAAATGTATGCCTCTTGTTGTGAAACTAGAATTAGAAATCGACCATCCCTGCTTTTTTTTTTTTGTTTTTTTTTTTTGTTTTTGTTTTTTTGGCTTTTCCAGATTTCGTTTCAAAGAGAATGTACAGAAAATAGAGTTTCAAAAAGCATCCCTGCCATCCGCAAATTTAAACCACCCAGCTACCCAGAATGCTAAATAAAGTTTCAATCGACGTAAGTTCGCGAAATTGTCCGCTTCAACAAGCGAGTAATTTTGTAAAAACGTTTTATTCATATAATCATTAGGATTTGCCCGGTGGATGTAAAGTTTTGCATAAAAAAAAACCCATGTATTTGTATGAAAGCATTTGGTTTCTTGTTGGACCACGGCATGACTTGGCCATTGAAAAGTTCTAATTTAAACAATATATGAAACTCCCTATAGACTCACCATTTCACCACATATAAACTCAACCTAAAATATCTCCGCCTTGTTAAAGTCTTAGCCATTGATTTTGAAACCTCGAAATTCTGGACATTTCTTATAAACGCCTGCTGTTTATTTATATATGCGCAGAATGAACCGGCTTTCATGTTAACTGCGCAGATATTTACATGATTCGCCAAATACAATTTTAGATACCAATGAGTTGATATTAATTTCAAACGCAGTTGATTAAACTGTACAATATTTTAAAACTTAATCTGTCTCTTCGTTATTCATACATGTTGAGGAATACGTGATTTAATTTGCTGATTTTTCTGGAACATACCAAAAACAATAAGGAAAACTTTTTTTCAACACTATTCAGTTTCGAGTTTACAAAAGAAATTGGACTTAATCACTAGTTAATAAACCTTTATTCAACATCTGTTTTTTTAAAAATCAACTTATTAAGTTTCTAGTTTACAAAAACTGCTCCGTCCTGGGTATAACGATAAACGACATCCTGTAGCAAGACCTATGATCGGGAGGCTTTGAGGATCGCGAAACCTATTAGGATCCCAAATGTAGGAAAATAATTAACCTTCAATCTGGGGTCAAAACTCTATGAAAGTATAAAAATAGATTTTTATATTAAAAATACCAGCAATGCATATTTTTTTAAATATTACCAGCAATACATTTTTGTAAATAAAATGACTAATTCTCTCAAGAAAATTAAATTTGGGCATTAAATGACCCATAAGAAGATAATGTGCCGCTAAACAAACAAACAAAATGTGCTCCGGTAAATTTTGCACACACCTTATTGAAGTTATATAGAATTGTTTTATGACATGTTAATTTTTTAAAACGCAATCAGAACGCGTTCTAATAAAAATTGAAATCTGTGATAATATCCATTGTCATTTTGAATTTGACATAATCTGTGACTGTCTGGTAGATCAAAAAGCAATTTCTAAAAATGTAAATGGTTGCATGATACATGTTCATACGCTGAGAGTGTTTCTCCTATCGATGATACAGACATTACATTTTGCCTTTCTTTATTTTTTGAGATTTTTCGCCTCCAAAGTTGTAATTTTTTCCAGCCAATTTGGACTCAAAACTGGTACTGAAATATTATCTATTAAACGAAAAAAGTATTCATCGAAATCAGATGAAAACTGTGGAAAAGCATAAACAATATCCGATCTCACAGACAAATACATACATACAAACATTTTGAGAATTATAGATATAGATTAACATTGAAAAATAATGAATTATATTCACAATAAAGTATAAATATTTGTGAAAAAGATTTACAGAAAAGCATTCAATGTTTGAGTTCAGATAATCTTCATTTGCAATATTCGAATCGTCGAGCGACTAAGATGTTAAATTACCTTCACTGCCTGCAAACGAAAGGAATTATTTCACATCATCAACTGTGTGTTAATTTATCGTTTATTATGAAATGGTTTAATTAATTGTCCACTAATGGACATAATAACAGTAATCAAAATATAGAGTATACGTTAATGAATGTGGCAACCAAATCTCCTCAGAAATAATCAAAGTCTTGTGGATGAAAGAGGAACATTTCTTACAACGGATTCTATCCATTCTCCGCTCTTTCTTTTAAAAAATGATGGATAGGATGTTAATTGATAATTTTGCCGCCAATTCTCTGCATATTTAAAACCTGAAGAGGGTGAGCGAAAGGTACTGTAAAACATCTGGTTAAAAATTATGAATTCGCACATTTAGAATGACACTGATAAAGAATATTGCTTTAAAATATTGAAATATGTTCATGAATTAAATATTAGGTTGGTGCAAAAATAATGATGTCGTTTTTTGACGTTAAAAAATACGTCAAAAAACGACATTATTACGTCATTATTTTTGCACCAACCTAATAAAAGTTTAAGAAGAAACAGGTGAGTATTAATCCTAATTTTTTGTCGATGAATTCCAATAAACATTCCTCAATATTGAGTTCTTTCGTAATATTTACTTCTGCGTGGCTCGGAGAATATACCATTAATTTCAAGAATTTAATCAAGTTATATTCTATGCGACGAGGATGTCAGCTTTTAAATATAGATGTGTTTTTTTTTGTCTTATATGTGAGTAATTTATTTACTGTTAAATAAAAACCACCAACCTTAACACCAACTATGTCTTTCTTATCATTTCCCCACAAGCAAGGAGATAATGCCGCTAAGACGTTACTGGAAGTGGAAGAGAATAAGTAAACTTTAGTGAGGAGAAAGGACAATAAAAGAATAGGGCCAAGGAAAACAGAAGATGACGATCGAACTTGCATTTAGATTTTGTAAGATTGTTGGTAACATGTAATAAAAAATCCCGGAAAGATTTCCACAGGCCAGAAGTGCTAGAAAAGAAATTATTAGAATAGAACTTGCGGTTCCATCTAGCCAATCCAACAGTAAAACGATGAGACCTATTAGCCAACCTAGTATTGAGCTTCAATTCATGCAGTCGATGGAACTCATTAGAACAACTCCCATGAAAATATTTCTGGAAAAAAACACAGGAATTCACTTTACGGCGGTGGAAAGTGACTGAAGTCGAGATGTCAGGTCAGGACCGATAGTATTACAGACCCTTCTTTGGATTTTGTCGAGTAGACCAGATATTATAGCAATGTTCAATGCATGGGCGAATGATAGATTTATAAATATGCAATCTGGTCTCTGAAGATAAAAAGAATTCTTGGTACGACACAGTGAACCAAGCTTCTCAGCTGTTAATTCAATATGGGTGCACCAATTCATGTTAGAAGAAAACAAGAACACGCAATCAATCGCTCTCCTGGTTAGCATCAGCCATACTGATGAAGGATAAAATGGTTTTCTATCATCATTAAAGAATATTCAAGTGTTCATAACTTTTGCCAGGAGCGGTATACACCATCAGTTAAGACAATTGAAAGATTTACTTAATCTTGAGATCCGAAATGGGAATTATTATGCAGGTAAATATTAATTTGGGGGGAATTATTATGTAAGCAACTATTAATTGGGTGAGAATTATTATGTAGGCAACTATTCATATGGGGAGAATTATTGGGCAGGCAAATATTGATTTGGGGAGGATTATTATGCAGGCAAATATTTATTTGGGGAGAATTATTATGCAGGCAAATATTAATTTGTGGGAGGGTAAATATTTTGTTTGCAAATATTAATTTGGGAGGATTATTATGCAGGCAAATATTAATATTAGAAATAATTATTATGTAGGCAACTAATAATTGGGTGAGAATTATTATGTAGGCAACTATTCGTATGGGGAGAATTATTAGGCAAGGAAATATTAATTTGGGGAGGATTATTATGCGGGCAAATATTAATTTGGGGAGAATTATTATGTAGGCAAATATTAATTTCGGGGGAATTATTATGCAGGCAAATATTAATTTGTGGGAGGGGAAATAGTTTGCATGCAAATATTAATTTGGGAGGATATTTATGCAGGCCAATATTAATTTAGAGAGAATTTTTATGTAGGCAACTATTCGTTAGGGGAGGATTATTCGGCACCTATTTATTTGGGGAGAATTATTAGGCAGGTAAACATTAATTTGGGAAGAATTGTTATGCAGGCAAATATTAATTTTGGGAGAATTATTATGTAGGTAACTATTTATATGGGGGGAATTATTATGTAAGCCACTATTCATTTAGGGCAAATGTTTTGAAACAGATGGTATAGACATTTAAAAATTGGTTAAATAAACACTGTTATAGATAGATACAGTTTGCCCCTTACGAAACGAATATGGCTATCGCATGGCATTAATAAAAAAATATTTTAATAGTGTTGTACACGAACATGGCCACAGGTCTTATATGCGTAATCGCATTTGCAGCGACATCCATTTATTCCTTTGAAACATTTCCACAGTATTATTATTTGTATCAATTACATAAATCCTCGCTGAGTTATCTGCCCTTGTAGGCTACGGCCAGCGCCTGTGCATTACAGTAATTAATGTTACAATATTGAGTAATGCCTGAAGATGATTTTTGAACAGATAAATAGGTAATATACAGAGAGAGAGAGAGCGAGAGAGAGAGAGCGAGAGAGAGAGATCCTTTCATAAATTTTCTCACAGCACTAGGGTTTCTTGACTGTGTTTCCTGACAGAGAAAGAAAGAAAGTAGAAAAGAAAGAGAGAGAATAAAGAAAGAGAAAGAAAAAAAAACGTAGAAAGGAAAAGAAAGAGAAATAAAAACAAAGATAAAGAAAAAGCAAGAAAAAGAAATAAAATAGAAAAAAAGGAAGAAAAAAGAAAAGAAAGAATGAAAAAGAAACAGAAAGAAAAAGGAAGAAGAAAGAAGAAAGAAAGAAAAACGAAAGAAGATAGGAAAAGAAAGAAAAAGAAAGAAGAAAAACGAAAAAAAATAGAAAGAAAGAAAAAAAGCAAAGAAAAAAGAAAGAAAGCAAAGAAAGAAAAAGAAACAGAAAGAAAAAGGAAGAAGAAATAAAAAACAAAGAAAACGAAAGAAAAAAGAAGAAAGAAAGAAAAAGAAGGAAAAGTAAACAAGTAATAATTTCGATATCCAAACAGAAACCAAAGAAAGAAAGAAAGAAAGGAAAAGAAAGGAAAAGAAAGAAAGAAAGAAAGGAAAAGAAAGAAAAAGAAAGAAATAGAAAGAAAAAGAAAGGAAAAGAAAGAAAAAGAAAGGAAAAGAAAGAAAGAAAACGAAATGAAAAGAAAAGAAAAAGAAAGAAAGGAATAGAAAGAAAAATAAAGAAAAAAGAAAGGAAAAGACAGAAAAAAAAGAAAGAAAAGGGGCAGGATCATTTTTCTTCTTTACAGCCAAAATCTCTTCCAGAATGTTAAAGGTTAAATTGATTTCTTCGAATTTTGAACCGTTTCCAACATGTTTATTTTTGTAATTATTGATTATAGTTTTTCAATTGTTGATTTAAACGTTTCAATGTAATTTTCTTTCTTTAAATAAATTACAGCTGATACGCAGGCAAAGAGAATATTTCCGTCAATTTTATCTAAGATTCTTTATTTGAGCCTTTGGACAATAAATAGAAAATCTCTAATTCCTTTTTTTCTAAAAGAAAACGCTTTCGATGCAGATTTCATTTAAATGTTGCTTATGTTTATTTACTGATAAAAGCCAATTTCATTTAGAAAATTCGTCGCTATTACACTTACGACCCCCTCCCCCCTATTGATTTTGATTTTTCTGTTCATATTTGATTTTTTTTTTTAATTCTTTTGAAATTATCGTTCTGCAAACTCCTTGCTTCCTGACATTCTGAACAAACTGGTTTGTTCCAGGTACGACCGTCTGGATTGATATGTGGGACTCATACAATGCTTTGATAAACAGTAGGTTCAGCCCTGACACTACCGACTCCACTCAGAACTCAATGGATTGAAGCAATGTGGCAGAGTGGCCAGGCTAAATTTAAAGCCATGAATGGCCCCAACAACAGAGTGATGATTTCTGGATAGCTGACGGAATTTATGTGGGCTCAAAGTTTTGGTGATTTGACTTTTTTCAACTTATGGCATCAAATTGCCACGGAACTTTATCGTTATTACGGGGAAAACATGGCAGACTGGGAGTGCGAAAGTGCAATAGCGCCGAAAATTCATCATTTTCACGTCTTTTTTCTTGTTTGTTGAGGTAATTTACGAGAGTGGCTTCACGAGATTTTTTCTATTGACTTAGACACAATTTCGGGTTGATATTTTAAACTTATTAATCTAATTTCGAGCTTTTAGCGCGAGAAGAAAGAATTTAAAAAAAAGTACAAAATTTCGCATCGTCGCAGGAGAAAAAGGAAACACCTGAAAAAAGATTCGTTCTCTAATATTTTATATGGCCGTAAAAGTGGTGATTAGATGAAACGCAAGGTCTGAAATTCTATATTAAATGTACGAGGTTTAGTCAATAAATAAGACATCCAATCTTACAAAACAAGTTCGGAAGCAGATAAAATAATGAAATCGGTACCAAAAATTTACTTATGTCTCCATATATGTAGCTATAAAATAAGTTTTACACCAGATAGAATAATGAAATTGGTATAAAAAATGACAAGGGCTGATTGATAAGTAAGGTCCTCAATTCTATAAAACAAGCTTTTAACTAGATAAAATAATGAAACCTGTCTAAATTGTGAGGGTTGATTGATAAGGTATCCGATCGTATATAACAAGTGTTAGCCTAGGTAGAAAAATCAAACTATTATTAAATTTGACCTCTAAATTATCAGGTTTGATTGATAAGGCCTCCGATCGTATATAACAATTGTTAGCCTTGGTAGAAAAATCAAACAATTATTAAATTTATCTCTAAATTATCAGGGTTGATTGATAAGGTCTCCGATCGTATATAACAAGTGTTAGCCTAGGTAGAATAATCAAACTATTATTAAATTTAATCTCTAAATTATCAAGGTTGATTGATAAGGTCTCCAATTCTGTCAAACAAGTTTTAGACCAGATAGAACAAAGAAACTTGTATTAAAATGCAGTAAATTTCTCTTCAAAATTACTCGAATTGATAGAGTCTTTCTTTGATTTTTTTAGACCAGATAAAAATGAAATAGTTATCAAAATCATGAAAATTAATTT
This sequence comes from Acanthosepion lycidas, assembly GCA_963932145.1. Classification (NCBI taxonomy): domain Eukaryota; kingdom Metazoa; phylum Mollusca; class Cephalopoda; order Sepiida; family Sepiidae; genus Acanthosepion; species Acanthosepion lycidas. The sequence continues at coordinate 24,798,469 of OZ010610.1, forward strand.
CTCTTCCAAATTACGAGAATTGATAAAGTCTTTGTTTAAAATTTTTTTAGACCAAATAAAAATGAAACAGTTATCAAAATGATGAAAATTCATTTCTCTTCAAATGTACAAGATGTCTAATCACATGAAACAAATTTTATTACAGACTGAATGGTAAAAATGGAGCCAACTTATATTTTCCAAACTTACGAGGGTTGATTAATAAATATGGTTTCCAAATATTTGTTACGGAGTGGTTTTTACAGTGAAGGCTTTTATTTGTACTAAGTCGGTCCTAAAATCGGTTCGACGTACAAAACGTTAGGAACTTGATATAATAGGTATAACGCAGAGTAATCTAGTTGTGGTGGCTGATACTTTAGTATCCGACTAACGGTCGTCCGACATCGACTGACTGAACGAACCCCCTGAGCCCCTCGTTACTCTTACTACTCCTACTTATTATAGGTGGGAGAGTCTATTAACTATAGAATAGGTGAGTTCCGTTATAACAATATTATAACACAAGTTTCAGACCACGTAGAATATTGAAACTAGCATTAAAATAAAGTAAATTTATATCTTAGATTAACGCATTTCTTTTTTAACATAATTACTATAGTGGTTTTCTAAATGTAGCTTAATGCAGAACAAGGCCGTGCATAATGGGACATTTAATAAGGATGAAACTCACAACTCACTCATAATTGTTCTAGTGATAGAAGCTTTCTAATCATTACGCCACGTTGAGGTACCCTAATATAGTTAATATGTAGCGTTACACATTTTCACAAACATTCTTTCCGATTTTTTCATTTCATTCTTGCTGTAATTTCTTCCTTAAATTTTGATGCAATTGTCTACAGCAAGCTTTTTCAAAGGATAAAAAATTGACTTTTTGATGATCTTTTAACATTTGGGATCATCTCTGACATTTCGTCTACAGTCACTTTCGGTCCAACCCTTTCATTGCCGAAACGGTTAAATGTAGCCGTCTCTTCTACTCCAACAGCTTCTTATCTCGCACTTCCCGTCAGTGGAAATCCCTTCCTATTACTTGCTTCCCTGATAGCTATAATCTTCAAATATTCAAATGTAATGTCAATCGACATCTTCTGACGCCTTGACCTTGATCCTCGTCCTTCTCTTTATCCTTTTCCCAAACACTCTACTTTTACTCTCACCATTTGTAAACCCTTCCGTGTTAGTGGCACTCCTACCTTGCTTGGGGTGAAATGATTAAAAAAAAAAAAAAAAAACTACAAGCCTGATGTCACCGACTTCTGTATTGATGATGGCATTATGTTAATGTTCAGTTTTACGAATTTTTCGCACCATTTGTTCCGGCAAGGCAAAAACGCTTTTCTTGCAGGTTTTATTCTGTAGAAAAGTTGCTTGGATATTAGCAAGAAGTCACTACGTCCATGCTTCTTGATCGGCATGCATCCAGATTAGTTGAGAGCTTTCAAAAACACCAACTAAAATGGATCTCACATGTAAGTTGAAGAGAAAATAATGATATAATCAACATATTGATATTCAACACTACTTCAAAAAAGTTAAGGCGAAAGCCCCAAGCAATAATAGACAGAGTAATAACAGTTACTGGAGTTGGGAAACCTTATCTCCTGAAAAATTGATTTAATAGAAAAAATTATGTCACACAAAAATTACACTGGGGTTTTTGGCTAATAATTAAAGGACAGAGTTGGTTAGTTTTGCTTAGTGGCATATCAACCTCTATTGGTTATTTAATACCGAAATCTATATATCTTGTTCGCGGCTTTATTTTATTTTATTTTTTAGATAAGAATGGTTTTAGTGATCAAAGTTATAGTGGAAAAGACCGCCCCTAATGAAAAAGATTACAAGACAAAATGAGCTAGCGACGCAAAGAGATCACAAACGTCTTGCACGCAAAATACTCAGAAAGGAAAATGCCCGCCCCTTGAGTCAAAATATTTAAAGACAATGTCATCCGAGTCTTTTCGAGATAATACGAAATAGACGCTAAATAATGCGAAACCAAATTACTGTGGACACATTTTTCTTTTTCTTTTTTCTTTTTTCTTTTTTTCTTTCCTTTCCTTCGTTCCGTTTCGTTGCGTTCCTTTCATTTCCTTCTTTCTTTTCCTTCCTTCTTTCTTTCCTTTCTTCCTTCTTTTCATTCTTTTCTTCCATTCCTTACTTTCTTTCTTCCTTCTTTTTTCCTTACTTTCCTTTCCTTTGATTCTTTTCCATCCTCCTTTTCTTTCCTTCCTTCCTTCCTTCCTTCCTTTTCTTTTGCTTGATTCTTTTCCCTCCTTCCTTCCTTCCTTCCTTCCTTCCTTTCTTCCTCCCTTTCTTTTTTCCTTCCTTCCTTCCTTCCTTCCTTGCTTCTTTTCCTTCATTCTTTCCTTTCTTCCTCCTTCCCTTTCTTCCTTCCTTCTTTCCTTCTTTTCTTCCTTCCTTCCCTTTCCTTGCTTCTTTTCCTTCCTTTCCTTCATTCCTTTCCTTTCCTTGCTTCTTTTCCTTCCTTTCCTTCATTCCTTCCTTTCTTCCTCCCTTTATTCCTTCCTTCTTTTCTTCCTTCCTTTTCTCTTCTTTTCCTTGATTCTTTTCCTTCCTTTCCTTCCTTCCTTCTTTACTTCCTTTCCTTCCCTTGCTTCTTTTCCTGCCCTCTTCTTCCTTCATTTCCACCCTCTCTCTCTCTCTCTCTCTCTCTCTCTCTTTCTTTTCTCAGTCTTAGTCTTGCCTCTTGACTGGTGAATTGTTTCAGCAATTGTCCCTCGGAGGTGGTACTAAGCCTACTGTGGCTAGCGGGAATTCCTCCGAATTCCTCGTAAATAGTTTACAGTAATATTTCCAGTGACATGTTTTGACACTGACAGTAGAGATATTTTCAACACTTTTAGCAGCACAAGTCTTACTAATTAACCCATAGCTGGGGGGAAAAGGGGTATTTGGGTGTATGTGAATGTAACGAAGTGGGATTGGAAATCCGCTCTCCAGCTAACAATTCCGAACTAGTATCCAAGCTTACAGCACCTGATATTTCCAGGGGGTGGTCACCCTTCTAAGTACTGACCCGTCTCAATGTGATCGTACGGGAACTGGTGTTTCAAGGTCATGTGGCCTAATCATATTGGAGGCGATAAGCATTATCACATTCACCAAGTAATCTTTCTTAAATTTCAGTTCAGCCATTTTGGAGAGCTAGCTTCTTAATTTCTCATCTTAAGGAAAATAAGATCGCCATTGAATTCACGGAATTAATGACAAACGTCTAAATCGAATGAAGAATTTGCAGAGATCAGCACAAGATTTTCCAAACATTTTCCAAACATTTTATATGCCACGCTGCTAATAACGAATAGAAGATTTTGAAGACTCTCTGGTAGTCTTATAGGAATCCTTCTACTCGGTTTTTTGTTCAATGTTAAAATTTGGAGTGTCGGGATTCGATACATTACCAAAACGTTACATGTTCGCTCATAATTTGGCCGTCTAGAATAATCACACGATTTTCATTGAAGTAATAACATTTACTAGAAAAGACAACGTAGTTTCAACAAATAAACATTAATTTAATATAATGACAAGAATACGAGAAGTTGATGATAGATTGGAAAGTAATGTCATTTTTTGGGGGGTTGATAAAGTTCTGAAATAAAATATAAACTGTCTTTGTGTACGTATGTGAGAAACAATAAAATGTTGTAATCTGTGTGTTTGTATGAAAAGGTCGACACGTGTGTGCGTGATTCATAGTAAAGAGGATACAAGAAATTGTTACTTACTGTTGGCGGTGTTGCCGTAGTTTGAAATTTGTCAACGCTGTCGCTTTTAGCACGAGGTCGTGAAGATCATAATCGACAGTTGCGTGGATATTGGTGACAGTTGTGTGCATCCTGTATGGGAACGGATTTCGCATGTTCTTATACACTTTTTTCGTAAGAAAATCGGCTCCAGAATTAAATTATTTATTTATTCCTAATTGGCCATAAAGGGCACGTGGTATGTCTTCTACTACATCCGCCTATTTTGTCGGTATCTACCTAAAAATAATGATGACAAATACAAAAAAAAACATTCTGATTTGTATTCTATGATTTTATTGGTGTGTTTTCAGATGGGTTTCATTGGTTTATAAATATTGTATTTGATATTTTAGTGGACACGACTGTCTTATATACATCATCAGAATAATAATAATTGATTGTTTAATCTACGTTTCCTTCTGATTATTTGAAAGATAAGACATGATAACAAAGGATCCAATTCAGATAATGCCAGATCGATATTGCAAGGAAATTAACGTTTAATAAGTATAGATCAATGACTCTTAAGTTGGCCAGCTGGAGATATGATTCGATTTCACATCTCCAGATCGTTATGTGTCTCTATACAGTCGGTTTACTCACAAACCAAATGACTTGGTAAAATGAATTGTATCCTTATCTCATTGATTTGTAAGGAAGGCGATACTAAAGAGACGTCATATCGGACGAATTATGTAAAACATCAGTGAAGTAAATGATTAAAAATGTATAGATCAGTACTTCAGCATAGGAAAAGTGAAATATGGTTATATTTGTGGCATTGATTTCACATGTGAACTTTGGTATTTTTTCCAATGACGTATTGCCGATAATTTCGATTTACTATGAAAATGTATTTCTGGCAATTTTTATTAGGTTGGTGTAAAAAATAATGACGTAATAATGTCGTTTTTGACGTTAAAAAATACGTCAAAATACGACATTATTACGTTATTATTTTTGCACCAACCTAATATTTCTTTTAACTATGAAAATGTATTACTGGTATTATTTTATTACTTTTTACTATGAAAATGTATTCCTGGTAATATTTTTAGTTCTTTTTAATATGAAAAATATATTGCTGGTAAGTTTTATTTTTTATTATAAAAATTTATTGCCGGTAATTTTTAATTCTTTTTACTATGAAAATGTATTAATGGTAATATTTTTATTTCTTTTTACTATGCAGATGTATTGCTGGTAATTTCTCTTTCTTTTTACTATAAAAATGCATTGCTGGTAATTTTTTATTTCTTTTTACCATAAAAAAATATTGCTGGTAATTTTAAATTCTTTTTCCTAAGAAAATGTATTGCTAATAATGTCTTTTTTTTTTTAATAAAAATTTATTACTGGTAATTTCTTAATTCTTTTTACTATGAAAATGTATTTTTGTTTCTATTTTATTTCTTCTTAGTATCAAAATGTATTGCTGGTAATATTTTTTCTTTTTACTATAAAAATGTATTGCAGGTAATTTTTATTTCTTTTTACTTTGCCTCAAAACCGGGATCCAAATCCGACTGATTTGGTATCAGTAGAAAACCCTAAGCCATTGGCACACGACAGGTATGAAGGTGAATTTAGAAGTATTTATTTTTAGATAAACACGCCAGATAAAAATGATCAAACACTAATATTCGAATATTCCATGGTTATAATTTATTATATTGGAATCGTAATCACGATCCAATTCATCAGACCTTCAAATTCAAAAATTTGAATTTGAAGGTCTGATGAATTGGATCATGATTACAATGTAATAAACTATAACCACGAAATATTAGTGTTTGATCATTTTTTTATTATATTCTTACTGTGTCCTGGACATTGAGTTCTACCTGGAGTCTATCCTCTTGTGAATTCATATATATATATATATATATATATATATATATATATATATATATATATGTGTGTGTGTATGTATATATATATATATATATATATATATATATATATATATATATATATGGGTGTGTGTGTGTATATATATATATATATATATATATAAACCATATTTTAAATCAATTAATTTATAATATATATATATATATATATATATATATATATATATATATATTTCAATTAAAAGGTGCAATTATAATTTATAAATTCATGAACCATTCATACAAAAAACAAATATAGAGGTTAATGATTTAAATGGCGAGAATACATCTTCGCAAACAATATAAATAAGATACATCAACCCCGAACCTGTATATGAATGATATGATCCCCGTTTATAAATCCTGAAAACATAAAAATATATATAGGTTGCCCTATCCATGAGTTCAAAAAAGATTCAATCAACATCAAAGTTCATTTAGGCTAAATAAATATAAAAATCAAACATCTCTCTCGAAGTACTTCTGTCACCTAAAAGAATCAAATGTATTCTCGCCATTTAAATCATTAACCTCTATATTTGTTTTTTGTATGAATGATTCATGAATATATATATATATATATATATATATATATATATATATATATATATATATATATATATATATATATAGAAAGAAAGAACAGTAAGATATATAATCCGGTGTTCTTATAGATATGTTTTTTTTTTTACAAAATAGTGCTCAATGCCGTTATCTATCAGTAAAACAATTAGTACAAATTCAGCAAATGACAAGATTTCCGATGAGCATATCAATTCCTATAATAAAGCTCTAAAAGAGAGTGGCTAAAAAAACACAAAACTAACTTTTATAAAAAATGAAAATGGAAACCATAGAAAAAACAGATGCAGAAAAATAATTTGGTATACTCCCCCATACGACCAAATGGTAAAAAACAAATTAGGACAAAAATTCCTCGTATTAATAGTCAAGCATTTTCCTAGTGGAAGTAAACTAAGTACTATTTTCAATAAAAACACACGTTACAGCTATACGGAAAAATTAGAAAAAATTGTTAAGAAACATGATGCTAATATCTTAAATAAACGCTTATACCAATACCAAAAAAATTACACGATGGAAAAATAAAAATGAAAATAAAAACTGATGAAAATAAACAAAAATTATGTAATTGTACAAACCCTCAAAATTGTCCCCTACAAAATAAATGTCGCACTGAATCATTAGTATACCAAAGCAATATCCATTAAATTGAAAATCCTGAAAACTTAAAAATTTATATAGATTGCACTAGCCATGAGTTCAAAAAAAGATTCAACCAACCTCAAAGTTCATTTAGAATAAATAAATATAAAAATCAAACATCTCTCTCGAAGTACTTCTGGCACCTAAAAGAATCAAATAAAACACCTACAGTAAAATGGAAATTAATAAGTAAAGCTAGAATATATAGGTCATCAAATGAGCCATGTCCTTTGTGCATACATGAGAAACTATATATTACTAAGTTTATAAAAAAACAAAAATTTACTGAATCAGAGAAATGAAATAGCTATTTTATGCCGTCATTGTCAAAAATTTTCCTTAAATAATATTTAAAAAAAAAATTAAAAATTTCGACCTGGTAATATAAGTACTTATATTTAACGGAAAAATAAATTTATATACTGTAAGTAATTCTATTACATTTACAAAAAAAAGTCTATTAAAATAACAGTGAAATACTTTAAAGTTGTATTTAAAATTTTAGTTAAAACGCATTCTAACCTAAACATCTTTTAAAATTGTAGTTAAATGAAACGTATTCTAACCAAAACACCTCTCTCAAAGTACTACCGGCACTTAAAGGAATCCAATAAAACACCTACAGAAAAATGAAATTATGATGCAAAGCTATAAGACGTAGTCCATTGAATGTCCCATGTCCTTTGTACAGACATGTGAAACTATATATTACTAAGTATTAAAAAAAAATAAAGTTTACTAAATCAAAGAAATGAATTAGCTATTTTACTGTAATTGTCATAAATTTAACTTAAACAATATTTAAATATAAAAATTGTAAAAATCGTAATATACATTCTTATACTTGAAATGTAAAAATAATTTTACTTACTGTAAGTAATTCTAATACATTTACTTCTTTTAAAAAAGAAATATAGTCTATTAAAACTAACACTAAAAATATTTTAAAGTTGCATTTAAAATTGTAGTTAAATAAAAAGAAATTGTAACCTAAACATCTTTTTAAATTGTAATTAAATAAAACGTATTCTAACCTATAGACCTCCCTCTAAGTACTACAAGCACTTAAAGGAATCCAATAAAACACCTACAGTAAAATTAATTTAATATGAAAAGCTAGAAGATGTAAGCCATTGAATGACCCATGCCCTTTGTACTTACATGAGAAACAATATATTACTAGGTTTATATAAAAAATAAAAGTTTACTAAATCAGAGAAATCAATTAGCTATTTTTGGCGTCATTGTCATAAAGTTTCCTTACATAATATTTAAATATAAATAAAAAAAACATTTTTTTAAATTGTTACCTAATGATATACATACTTATAGTTGATGTGAAAATAACTCTACATACTGTAAGGGATTCTAATACATTTATTTGTTCTTAAAAGAAACATAGTATGTTAAAAATTAAAAGTGAAAATATTTTTCAAATCTTAGTTAAATAAAACGTATTCTAACCTGAGCACCCAACAAAAATCTTTAAATATACAAATAGAAAAAAAATCGTAAGAATTTTTGCCGTTAATAAAATTTTTAAAAAACCCAGACGACATGCATTTAACGGATGTCAGATTTCATTGAAGAATACATCCCTACCCCGTACCAAAACGTAACTAATAACTGATACATCAAAATACAGACATTATGAACACGCAAACACCCCTCTGATTGAAATGAATTTCTCTGTATCCTTGGAAACGTGAATTATGATTTCATCTGTGTCTTTAAAACCCAGTAATTTTAAAAGTTACTCCAAAATTCGCTTGAGTAGGAAATGGAACTAATGTCTTTAATTTAATTACAAAATTAAATTCGGACCTTCCATTTTTGAAACATGGTCAGAACTGTGTAGCGGAAAAAACATATTTTAAATCAATTAATTTAATTTATATATATATATATATATATATATATATATATATATATATATATATATATAGATATATATATTATATATATTTTATACCTATATATATATTATATATATATATTATATATATATATTTATTATATATATATATATTTTATATATATATATATATATATATATATATATTATATATATATTATATATATATATTTATTGACCACTAATATCTATATATATATATATATATATATATATATATATATATATATATATATATTTATTATATATATATATTATATATATATATTATATATATATATATATTATATATATATATATATATATATATATATATATATATTAGATATATATATTAGATATATATATAGACATATATATATATTATATATATATATATATATATATATATATATATATATATATATATATATATATATATATATATATATATATATATAACGTTTAAGTAATAAAATTCCTGCTTGTCCATCGACACAGGTTTGTTGAATTTTTCTACTGACAGTATGGTTCTTCTTATGTGATACATTTACGAATATGTCAGTTTGGGTCTCGAAGTTCTCCAAAACTGTCTCCTTAATTGAAGCTATCACATTTTAGTGTACAATTTGCTCGCACTATTTATTTAAAGATACTTTTGCAGATGTTGAGAATTGCTTTGAAAGTTTAATGTTGGAACTCGTTGTATCTCAGCCTGTGACCTTTCAATCGCTTTAGGTTCCGTGTCTGTTGCAATCTGACCTTACCGAAAGTTTCATATTCATAATCCTGTTAGTTACTGTTCGTATGAAAGACCAATACTATTTGCTCCAGCAACGATTCACCTAGGTTGGATAATTCGGTTACTAAATGAAAGAGAGTAAGGACAAATTACGTAACCGAATATAAATCAGGTGGAGGAGAAAGAAAAGAAGAAGTAGAAAGAGAAGAAGAGAGTAGATAGGAAAGAATTAGGAGAAGAGAGAAAACAAAGAAAAGCCGAGATAAATAAAGGACGCGATGAAAACAAAGTAAACAGCAGACAAACACAGATTTATATATATATATATATATATATATATATATATATATATATATATATATATATATATATATATATATTAAACAAAGCTTCATCGAACACAGATTCGTCTCAAAACTAGAAACGGTAAGATTATATTGCTCCAAACTAACAGGTAAGGAAAAATTCAAGACTATATATATATATATATATATATATATATATATATATATATATAAGAAAAACAGACCACTTTAATGTACCATTATAATAATTTATTTCACCAGAGCCCTTTTAATGAAATTAAAATTGATGGGTAATGTAAGTTTTTGTAATTTAACAGAGAGTGTAAAAGGAGTAGTTAAAGAGACATGGTAGAGTATAGGGAGGGATTAATTTCATATCTCTTTCAAGCATACTTTGTATTGAGGGAGGAGGAGTGACCAGAGTGACCGATATATATATATATATATATATATATATATATATATATATATATATATATATATATATATTATGAAATGGGCAAAGTCCGACAATTATTTTTAAGACATTTTTGTGTATACATTCTTTTTTATAGATACAAATATTTAAGTAAATTCTCTGTTTATAATAACCAGTATTAACAACATTTACCGGACTAAATGTCCTAGAAATTGCCATAGAAAATATGCGTCCTCCGATAAGAATCGAACCTGTATACAATACGGCACCTTTATATAGCCTGACGTGCTTTTACCGATTTCGCCACAGAGGAGCGTTTCGGTTAGCAAGGTTGATTTTACTGTTTTTAAATTACAATTTTCCACGATTTTTTCACGTACATTCATTTCTGCTCAATGCGTATCCAAGTGTAAACAAATGACGTTATACATTATGAAATGGACAAAGTCCGACAATTGTTTTTAAGACATTTTTACGTTTATATCTATAAAAAAAAGAATGTATACGCATAAAAATGTCTTAAAATAATTGTCACATACACTTACAAGTATACACTATCATGTGAATCCCATATAGACAAACTAGAATCATTATACACTTACATACAAAAAGCAATATTTACAGTTAATTTCTTGCAAGTTCGAAGTGACTTGTCGTCTCTCCTTGAATTCGGAACGCCACAAATTATAAAAAAAATTGTACAACAAGTCAAATACACGTGGAAATTGTTTAACTAATGAAACTCAAACCCAAAAGTAAACAATACCAAGATTCTATTCAACTTTTTCTCCATATACCATTCTCTGATGAAGTTTTAATAAAAGTGAAACATGTTAGAGTGATAAATGAGTGGAACTTGAGAATTATACTGGGTGATATTAAGTCTAATAATATACACCTCTTGTTTCCTACCTGTTCGTCCTTACAACAATATGCTTTAGTAAGCCTCTACCTTGAGTGGCTTGTATTCGCTGAACAAATTTGGAACAAAGGAGCAAGTCTCACTCATACAGCTTTTTCTTGAAGAAGCTGTATGAGTGAAAAAATCCCACAAGAAAATGCTTTCTTAACCAATAAAATCTTAAGCTCTTCAAGTCGAGAGTTAAACGATATCTATACTATACATCCTAATATGTCCGCCCTGTACATACATATAGCAATGTAATTTAGCAACCAACTACTTTGCGTGGCTATTGGGTTTTGCAATACGTGAGCAATAAATAAAGCAACTAAAACCGTTTAGTTCAGTGGTGAAAAGTTTTATACTTTCAAGTTTATTAATGAGATTATGTCGTTCTATTTTTTCATTTAATGTTTGCATGTAAAAAAATGTAACACTTGACTTAACTTTTCTGTTCATTACAAAATTAGCCTACATTTTAAGCCCACACTCCAGACCGACTTATGATTTCATGAAATAAAAATTTAAAACTAGACAGTAGTGTACATTTTATGAAAACTGTTCGTAGAGATACGATTGGCAGCGCAAAGTTGCAGAATCGAAATAAATCAAATAAAGTGAAAATTTCCTTATACTGTATTTCCAGAATGCAAGCCGAAATAAATAAATAAGTTATGTACAGAATATAAAGCGGATTTTCAATGTGTTTGTGACGTTTCCTATTCACTACACTGCAGTATAAAAACCGATGTAGGGTACAGAACATAGAACTGATTTTCGACTTTTTATTATTTATCAGTACATTAGAGTATAAAAACCGATGTAGGGTACATAATATATAAATATATATATAATATAGAGCTGACTTTTAAATTTGTTTATTACGTTACTGTTCATTCCCCTAGATTATAGAAAAGGAAATAATGTACATAATATCGTCCTGATGTTCGAATTTGTTTATTATGTTTACTATTCAGTATACTACTGTATAAAAATTTAGAAATACATTAGAAATGTTACAAATGATGAAAATTGATTAACGGATTAATTCATTTATTTATCTGAAATTAAACCTCCATCTTTAAAAGAATGAAATAATTACGAATCTCATTCAATTTATAAAGTTATCAGAGATAAATAAAGGACGCGATGAAAACAAAGTCAACAGCAGACAAACACAGATTTATATATATAAAGATATATATATATATATGTCAAATTGGCATAAGCAAAATTTTAGATGAAATTGGAAAAGCCCTGCCTATTTTCATCAAAGCAATCTCATCTGTCATGGGATCCAGTTCAGTAGAGATTTAAGATTATTTTCGAGATAAGCTGCCAAATTGATTTTACCTATCAAACTTACTATTAAGTAAGGTGTAAGCAGCCGTGTCATAAGCATAGATACTGAGTCGAGAACTGATGACATCAGGATACAGCAGGTTCATTTTTAAGATTTTCCGAAGACGTATTGGGATGGCCAAAGGCGCATTTCAATAGCTAAGCAGGGTATTAAGACACACGACATTTTCGTTGGGAACAAAAAAAAAGACGAATTTCTACTTGATATGTGTCCTCCTGTATGGCAGTGAATGTTGGACAATCACTTCAAAGATGAAGAAGAAACTCGAAGCAACAGAAATGTGGTTCTACAGAAGGATGCTGAGCATACCATTAGTCGAACATATGAGCAACGACGAGGTTTTAGAGAAAATGGAAACAAAGAGGCGACTTATACTTAACATCAGGAAGAAGCAGTTGAAATTTCTGAGACACGTAATGAGAAAGGAGGGCTTTGAAAATCTGATACTCACAGGACGGATAGAGGGGAAGAAAGATGGGTTAAAGCAACGCGTGACGTACTAAAGCAGCTTGAGCAAGTGGATGGCAGAACAGGGTCTGGGAGAAATAACAAAATGACAAAACTTAAGAGCTACAAAGGACAGGAGGATTCGAAGGACCATGATCTCTTACTTCCTGAAAGTACATGGAATTTAAAAGAAGAACCGTTTTTAACCAGAGAACTATTAGGTTGGTGCAAACATAATTTCGTTTTCTCACATATGTTACTATGTGAGAAAACGACGTTATTTTTGGACCAACCTAATACAAAGTATTTACTTAACCATTTTAAAGATTCAGCCACTCCATACTCCACCTCTCACCTGAAAAATCATTAACCTATATTGTAAATAAAAAGAGGCGAAATTTTAGAGGAAAGAATTATGACAAACTGGTAAGGCATTCCGACCTTTATGAATTCATCAGACTAATTTTATGTTTAGGTTCATACCACTAAACCTGCGCACGAATGAAAGCAAATCGCTGTGAAGTTAAAATTTAATTTTCTTTTGTTAAATATGTCTTTTGGATAATCTTACTGATTTCATGTCGATTCTTTTTCATTTTGTTTGTTTCGATTACTTTTGGTATTAAATATTAGGTTGGTGCCAAATATTAGGTTGGTGCAAAAATAATGACGTAATAATGTCGTTTTTGACGTTAAAAAATACGTCAAAAAACGACATTATTACGTCATTATTTTCGCACCAACCTAATATAAACATTGTCATAATAAAAGATCTGTAAAGTTGTAAGAATCTGGACTCAAATTTAAGGACAAAACGCGTCACGCGAAAACTTGTTCTACTTTGTCATATTCCTTTCCACAAAAATTGTTCTTGATATATATATATATATATATATATATATATATATATATATATATATATATATATATAAATGTAATGAAAAACAAACCACTTTAATGTACCATTACGATAATTTATTTCACCTAAATCCTTTTTTAAGGATTCAGGATCATCAGGGAAATCTTCCAACAACGAATTGAGAAAAAAAATTTTTTTTTCTCAATTCGTTGTTGGAAGATTTCTCTGATGATCCTGAATCCTTAAAAAAGGATTTAGGTGAAATAAATTATCGTAATGGTACATTAAAGTGGTTTGTTTTTCATTACATATTAGCTCTGTCCTAACATTGAGCTCTCAGGATTTCATCCTCTTTGGATTTACCAATTCGGTTTACCAAGTTCCTTATAACTTAATTATATATATATATATATATATATATATATATATATATATATATATATATATATATATATATATATATATTTAAAAGAAAAACAGACCACTTTAAGGTACCATTATAATAATTTATTTCACCAGAGTTCTTTTAAAGCACGCCGGATCATCAGATAGCACTTTTAGAAATGAAACTAAAAATGGAATTAAAATTGATAGGTATTATAAGTTTTTGTAATTTAACAGAGAGTGTAAAATGGATAGTTATCATGGTAGAGTATAGGGAGGGATTAATTTCATATCTCTCTCAAGTATACTTTATATTGGGGGAGGAGGAGTGAACAGACCATGACCTATTTAGATGGTTAACTTAACTATATATGATGGATTCTCCCGTCGATTTCGACGTATGAGGTCCTGACAAATATCCCTGTTTACGGTTCTTTGTGCCTGCACACGCTCAGGCGAAGATGCCATTTGAGTCCAGCTAGAGACCTGCACACAAGGCCACAGTGGATGCAGGCGTGAGGGTTGAGAGAAAGCGTCGCTGGTATATTTGTATTCGCTTTTGTTCTAAGCCTTGTTTCCTTTAATTTGTGAATACAAGCCGTGGAGAAATTTTTTATTCGTTGGTGACACATACTCTTCCAAACATCTCCATCATTAGCATTGAGCTCAAAATTTCTGCTATCGATCTGGACAGCTGCAAGGTTAGCTTTCAATTTGTTTTTGTAGCGAAGCCAAGGTCGTCCAACATTTCGGCTACCACCATCAAGCTGACTCTACATGAGTTGCTTTGGTATCCTACTATCGTCCATGCGAACAACATGACCTACCCAGCGAAGTTGTAATTGGATCAGAAAACTTTCTATTCCACTGATGCCACAAAATGTAAACAAGTCTGCATTAGATACCCGGTCTTTAAGAGTAAAACCACAAATAGTACGAAGTCATCTCTTGTGGAAGACGTCAAGTTGCTCAATTTGGTTACGATATGGTGTCCATGACTCTGATGCATACAGTAGTGTGGTAAGTATGACGGCTTTATACACTGCTATCTTTGTTTTCAGGCTTATTCCTCAGTCTTTCCATAATCGGGTACTCAATTTTCCAAACGCACTACTAGCACGAGAGATTCTATTCACTATTTCATTATCGAGTGATGCACTTGAATTCACCACGCTACCAAGATATGTGAAGTTTTTCACATATTTTAAATTGCTTCCATCGACTCGGATAGGGGTTACTGGAAAATTGTGGGCTGACTGATTTTGTTTCACACCGTGCACCTGCTTTGGTGTAGGTCGGGGCTGATGTATGACTTCGGTTTTCTTTATGCTGACGGTTAGGCCAAAGACTTTACATCCAGCAGAAAACCGATCAACAAGAAGTTGAGCTTCCTCGAGGAGGTTGCAACCAGTGCAGCATCATCTGCAAATAGCAAATCCCTGATGATTGTTCTACGAAGGAGCGTTTTTGCTTTGAAGCACTGGTGATTGAATATTCCACCACTTGTACGGAACTGGAATTTTACTCCAATAACAACATCTGAAAATGCGTGTTTCAACATAACAGAGAAGAATAGAGCAAACAGAACCGGAGCCATAACACATACTTGTTTGGTGCCATTGGTTAATTTGAACTGTTCCGAAGAGTCCCCATTCGACACGACTGATGTTTTCATACCCTCATGAAAAGATATAACTTCTATCATGTTGTCTGGGATGCCAATTTTCTTCAATATCTTCCAAAGAGCTGTACGGTTCACAGTATCAAATGCCTTGGTAAGGTCAATAAACACCATGTACAACTCCTGGTTTTTCTCGCGAGCTTTCTCAGATACTTGACGCAAAGAAAATATCATATCAATCGTTCCCCGAAGAGCGCGAAAACCACACTGCGATTCAGGATAGATTTCATCAACAATATGCTTAAGTAATCTGTTGAGTATAAGTCTGGCTAGAATTTTACCAGCACTTGAAAGAAGAGATATGCCGCGATGATTATCACGGACATTTCAAAGATCTTTGGTTTTGTAAAGGTGAAGGATGGAGGCATCCTAGAAGTCTTGGGGAACCTTCCCAGTTATCCAAATGGAAACAAAAAGAGCATGCAACTTTTTAGCCAACTTTTAGCCACCATTCTTAAACACTTCCGGTGGTATAGCATCGTTGCCAGGTGCCTTACCCATGGCTATCTGTTTTATAGCCTCAAAGACTTCTTGTAGAGTCGGTTTTTTCAGGAAACTGATGAATTGACTCAATAACATCGTCATTCGTAACTGAGGAAGTGTTTAATACTGTCTCAAAATGTTCTTTCCAGCGGTTTAAAATATCACTTCTATCAGTCAATAAGGTTCCATCTTCCGCGGAAATAAGCGAAGCTCCAGATTGTTGAGGACCAAAAACTTTCTTGATTCCCTCATAAAAGGCCTTTGTGTCTTTCCTCTTGAATGCTGCTTGAATAGATTCTGCATGATCAGCCCACCATTTCTCTTTCATCTGTCGCAGTACTTTTTGCACTTTTGCTTTACAGGTCTTGTAAGCCTTCTTTTTCATTGCAGAATTTTTGTCATCAATCCATGCCTTGTGGGCCCGGTGCATTTTCTGGATTTGATCTTGCGCTTCAATATTCTGATCGTCGAACCAATCTTGATGCTTACGTATTGGCAAGCCTAACACTTCCATGACAGTGGCGTGTGTGGCATCGCGTATGGCTTTCCAGGATTTTCAATGTCATCATTCCCTTCCACGTTCTCTAGGTTTTCATCCCGCTTGTCAGATAATGGTATCTATACTTCAGGATTCTTCAATGGCTTAACGTTAATACGTCTAGGGACAGTTGATTTCTGAATTCGCCGGCGATGAAGACAAAGAGAAGTTTTGCTGGTATGAAATGAGCGCGTTATCATCAAGTCGCGAATATCGCGTTTCTTTGTGATAACATAATCAATCATATGCCAGTTATTTGAACGGGGGTGCATCCAAGTAGTTTTCTTCTGTTGAAATACTGTCTTGGTGATAGTGAGATTAAACTCCCTGCATAAGGAAAGGAGACGGAGACCATTATCATTCATTTTCCCAACTCCATGACGTCCCCAAAACCCCTCCCCACGTTTGGGAATCAGCACCAACCCTTGCATTAAATTCCCCTATCAGAACGAGCTTATCCTTGTGGCGAATGCCACCGATCACTTCCTGTAACTGCTGATAAAAGTCGTCTTTCTCTTGATCGGGTCTACTCATTGTTGGTATATAGCAACTTACAAGTGTTAAGCGCGTTTCAAGCTCTAACTCAAGGGTTAGAGTCATGATACGATCTGACAGACCTTTGGGCAGGCACTGCAATGAACGCGCAAGTTCTGATTTCACAGCAAAGCCTACTCCAGAGAGACGTGGCTCATCTGGACCTTTACCACTTGTGAAGAAAACGTAACCACGCTTCTCTTCCTTGAACTGAGCGATTCCAGAGAGACGAGTTTCACCAAGTACTGCAATATCAATGTTGTACTTTGAAAGTTCAAGAGACACTAGAGCTGTTTTGCGTTCAGGCGCATCGTCATTGTCCTGGAGGGTGCGAACATACCAAGACCCAAAAAGAAATTTCTTCATTGATTTTCGATTGTTTTGACTGCGATACTGGATACCCAGACAGCTGCAGTTAGCTACCAAGGTGAATATGTGAGCAAGCAATGTTTAGGGCTTCTTTTATCGCCCCTTCCCCGGCATGGCGAAAGCAGTGCTGTCCTTGAAAAGGGCTGCTTTGTCATCGAAGGAGGACACGAACTGCACAATTGCTCACATGTTTGTTCAGAACGGCCATCACCCATCGACCACCACCGTGTAGATATCCAGTGATATCCTTCACCTGTCCCCGTCGCCTTCAACCAATCGCCAGTGGTCTCCTTGCATGTAGGACTACGTAAAACTAAGATTTAATGTTGTCAGAATACCCACACAAAAGGTTTGATTTAAGTGGTGAAAGCCTGTGTACAACCATCCACACTTTTTGGAGCGGTTGATAACACAAATTCGGTGCAAAAATTTGCCACAGAATAGGTGAACAACAGTCCTCAGGTTTTGTATCAGAGTTTTCCTTCTCATAGATGCATGCATTAACGAAGGCTAAGGGTGCATCACTCCTAGTGGTTTAAACGCGCCCCCAGACACCAACCTGGGTATTTCCATGTCCCGACTATATATATATATATATATATATATATATATATATATATATATATGTGTGTGTGGGGGGGTCTCATTCGCAGACAGTACCGTTTCGCTGTATCAGAGCTCCTCAGTATGACTAGACATCCGAATACTTCAAGCCCGGATTGAAACCAAACCGATCAGTCAGAGTTTGTACCACTGAGCTATCTTCATTCGACAGAGAGAAATAACTAAATCTGGCGTATTGTTTTTACGAATGTAAACAAATGACAATCAGCCGGAGTGCTCCAATTCATTCTACTGAAGAGCTTTGCATTAACGCAGATGACTGTTGTTTATAGAATTAGCTTATCACTCAACAGTGCTCAATTGAAATAGATTCTCAAGAGCTAGATATATGTGTGTGTGTGTGTGTGTGTCGCATGAGTGTGTGTGTGAATAAAATATTATATATCCTTATCTCGTAGACAAGATTAAAAATTGTGGCCTATTTTTCTAAATAATTCTGTTCTTAATTCCGTATATGAATTAACAGAAAAATTCACTTTTTATAATACCTTTGAAACATCTGTTTATAAAAAGCCATGTGTATGAAGGGAAAGGTGTAGTCATCGAAACTTCTGTGGTAAAAATAATAATTCTTTCGAAATTGCTATAAGTATGTACCTTACTAGTTCTTTTTTATGACTACTTAGGAAATTGAACACATGTATACATCAAGTGCTCCAGACTAGCTGCAATCTTCAGCTGAGTGACGTCCTTCAACAAAGTTTCGGCCCATTAAGATCAGTACTTGGATGATGTTATGCTGTTAGGTGGACGCGACTCGATATGAATTTCTGAGCAATCAACGCACAGCCTTCCATTGAAATATATTTATGTAAATTGTGGGATCGCTATGAGTTCACCTATCATTCCAACGTTATCAGAATTTTATGTTAAAATTAGAAAATGAAGAATTTATAAAATTCGCTTTTAACGACTTTGAAATATCTATTTATAAAAATAAAACATTTATCCTTCGAATGGCATCGACCCTGAACAAAAAAGGATACAGGAAAGTCTGAAATAATCGGCGCAAATATTAGGTTTGTAGGCGTAGCATAGAAATAAAAACACCATGGAAGCCGTTAATAAAGAAAATACAACAAATGAGAACGAGGCTTCAACAACAGCAGCAGCAGTACAAGAGAGAAACCTAGGTGAGCGCAGTCATGCAACAGTCTCAATAGTAGACATGTTAGGTTTAAGGCTCCAAGGTCTCCATTCAAAATTCCCTGAATGTTATCGAGATAATAACAATAAAGATGAAGTCAGTATGTTAATAATTATAACTGTTCATCCCAGAAAATTTGCTGAAAAAAGTAACTTAAACTAAGTATATCAGCCTAAAATCTGGAAGTGAATATATGCAAAATATCCGTCACAAATAATTTAATAAATAGATGACATTTGATATATTACCTTTTTTCTAATAACAACAATTATTTTTAACATAACTAAAAACAAGACGAAAACCGAAAAAATTTTATGATTGATTAAAAATGTTATCATAAACTATAAAAAGAGTTACAAATATAAAAAGTCTTAACCATAAAATCTAGCTCACATTATTAAGCGTTCATTCAATTTCAGGAACAAACACATGTAAGAAGACGTATCAAATAGATTTACACCTCTGAACGCATTCTTTAATATAATATATATTACAATATAAATCTTTGTTTGACAATGGCTAACTAAAGCACCTAGAATTTGGATTATTGTTGTGGAGTTTTTTCGCAGTGGAGGCTTGTATTTGTACTAAATCGGTCCCAAAATAGGTTCGACGTACAAAACGTTAGGAACTTGATATAATAGATGTTACGCAGAGTAATCTTGTTGTGGTCGCTGACTACTTTCGTATTCGACTGTCAACTACTGTCGTCCGACATCGACGCTATTTAATAACTGCCCCACACAGTCACATGTGGCACAAGGCCGAATTTAATGTGGGGTTCCCGAGCCCGTAAGCTCGGCCAAAAATTCCCCGTAGACCCAGTATAAACAGGATCGGGTCTGTCTACATCCCCGGACGAAACTCTGCCCTTCGGCATAGCCTCGTCCGGGTTCCTCTCTGCCTGAAGGCAGACAGTTCTACTGTCGTCCGACATCGACTAGTATTTAGTCAACCCCTACACGGGGGTATCATGTGGCACAAGGCCGGTTTAACGTGGGAACTCCGAGACGTGGGCTCGGCCAAAAATATATCCTTTGAACCCGTATAAACGGGTTCAAAGGGTATATTTTGGACGTAATATGCATAAATATTAATTTGTTTTTGACTGAATTAAGATAATGTGCTGTATTATCAAGAAAAATGTTTAAAACGATACAAGATATTTCGGCTATTTTGGAAATTTACTGTAACATATTGTCGGATAAAAATATATAAATCAAAATAAAATAATTGTATGAAGCATTATGATCTGGATCCAAAAATTCGGTCTTATTCTGGTCTCTTAGTTACAACATTCGAACGTTGGCTAAGAAATTAAGAAAAATGTCGAGTATAAAATTAAATATAGCCTAATATAACGAATGTTCTGGATGTCTTGTCAGAAAAAGAAGAAAATGTCATTTGGTAACCGAATTGAAATTCTACTGAGATCGTGTATGCTGAGCAAAATAACCACTTCTGGCTTCCATTTGCCAAACAAGTTCCGCTGCCATCAGTAAAATCAAATTCGGTGTCATGATGTTCCGGATTTGATGAGATTCAGATGCACATGCTCGACTTCCGGCAATAGGATTAACAGCTTGACGCCATCTTTGATTTTTTATTCTTGCATTAATTTCAAGTACGATTTTTTCATTTTCTTTTAATTTATCGTCTTGTACTTCATAATTTTAACTTTTCATTCATTTGTATATCCATCGATTTAATTTAAATTTCATTTGTCCCACTATTTCATATATCTTTTCTAACATTGTCTTTAATATTATTCTCCAATTTGTGTAACTATTATCTATATATATATATATATATATATATATATATATATATGTGTGTGTGTGTGTGTGTGTGTGTGTGTGTGTGAAAATATTATAGAAAATAGGAAAGAAACTGGTTTGGTAAATAATCCAAGGTTCCTTAGTATTTTTGTTATTATTTTTTAAAAATAGTGCTCGATACGAAAGTAGAGCATAAATATAATTATTTATTTAAAAATATGATTCCAACTCGCTACATAAGAGGTCTTATGTTTCAAAACAAGAGCCGAAAACTTCAAAATAATATTTGATTGAATTAACTTGAGTTAAAGTAGGCTCTGTTCCATCTTTCCCCAAAAAATTTCGCTTGAACTCAAGTTAATTCAAATATTATTTTGAAGTTTTCGGCTCTTGTTTTGAAACATGAGACCTCTTATGTAGCGAGTTGGAATCATATTTTTAAATAAATAATTATATATATATATATATATATATATATAAAAGTGAACATTGATGTCAACACTCAGAGGCGACGGGCTGACGGCCTGACGATTGTATCGAACATGAAGCATACACTCTATCTCTGATATTAAGAACTTTAGCCCATAAATATAACAGACCTTAAAAATATATTCATTTATATATATATATATATATATATATATATATATATATATATTCAGTCGTTTCGCTTGTACATATATACTATATAAGATGAATTATTATAAACGTGTATATTTTTTTAAGCAAATCGCCGCAAGCCAGGCGGGCGTTCCACTAGCACGGAAGGGGTTACAGAGACTGTGAGTAAGAGTAAAGAGGGTTTTTTGTTTAAAGGATAAAGAGAAGGACAGGGATGAATGTCAAGGCATCAGAAGATGTCGATTGACATTACATTTGAATATTTTAAGATTATAGCTATCAGGGAAGGAAGTGATAGCAAAGGAGTTCTACTGCTGTGAGGTACGAGATAAGAAGCTGCTGGAGTAGAAATTATAGCTACTTTTAGTCGTTTCGACAGAGAATGGGTGGGACCGAGATGCCAACCTAGTAGCGCGCTTAAATTCATGCAGTTTGAGAACCAGAGAAAGTAACTCGACTGAGCAGTGAATACTTTAAATTATACATATATGTATATTGAAGAAAATATATATGTACGTTTATATACCAAAACATTGTTAGGAAAATTAATGGCAACATGGAAAAATGTTTCGCCCTTTAGGATTTCATCGGAGTAAAGTCATATTTACGTTGATGTAAATACGCATGCCCACGAAATGGGCTGAGAATTTGATTTTTTTTTTAAATTCTTCGTTCCCATCTCTTAATAATATATCAACAAATTTACTGGAACTTCTATCTTCCACGACACACGATAACCACATTTAAACATAGATTGATGGCGTAGGTATTGGTTCTCTTTTCGGTTTTATTTTATCTAATTTTTACATGAACTATATATATATATATATATATATATATATATATATATATATATATATATATATATATATATAAGGTATTATTTTTAATTATGCCTGCTAGTAAATATAACTTAACACTCGCAATAAACACTTTAGCTCTAACTTTTTCTATAAAAACATTTAACATAGCAATTAGCAATAAGTGGTGACCCTTAAAATCCAAAGTTTTTAGGGAATTGTCATATTCTTTGGGAAACAGTATGTTCATTATTTACATTATTCGGACTATTGTCCTCATCGTTAACGCCATATTTATTACAAAGTTTCGGCCGTTGTGCGCTCCGGCCTTCTTCAGGTGGTTGGAATGTCGAACTGAACATTTCGCTCACTCGATTAGACTGTTCTAGTTCCACGTGCCATGTCTAATGGATGTCAGTTATCAGCTATCTTCTGTTATTTCCCCTGTCAATTTCTCCATTGCCTTAACTGGCTATTAAACTCATACTCTTTGGGTCCTGTCACTGGATCTAACCAACGTCTTTATCCACTGTGCCATGAGTGACAGGATCCAAAGTGTGTGAGTTCAATACCCGGTTAAGGCAGTAGAGAACTTGGAGAGGGGACTTAACAAGACATAACTGATAACTGATATCCATTAAATATGGCACGGGGAACTAGAACAGTCTACCCCAATGAGCAAAATAAAGGGTTCAGTTTGACATTCAAACTACCTGTAGAAACCTTGTAATAAATATGGCCACAAAGATGTGGACAATAGTCCGAATAATGTAAATAATGTACATAATACCTAATCTCAGAAATGTAGACAGCTACAGTATATCCTGTATTCCAATCCATCGTTGAAGACGGTAGAAAAATCCACTGGTCCTCATACCGTTCCTGAAAGTACCTAAATCCACCCGCCATACTTGATCTTTACAAGAGTTAAACCAAGCCAAAAATGGAATATTGGTGACATATCTAGACTGGATCTGTACAATCCTTACTTTTCACCTTCGACACATTTAACAAACGTTTAAACAGGCTTCTAAGAGATTTATTAACTTCTGCCCAACAACCCTTTCCTCATAGACGCAACATCGAAAATCTCTCGCTAAATGCATGGCAAATGTTCTGACGAGCTAGCGTTCCATCAGTTCAGATATTTACTACTACCACCATCATGCGAACCATTCTCATTCCTTTTGTTTGTCTACTGGTAAGAAAGAAGCTACATTCAAACTGCTTCCTCTATTGAACTCATACACTTTGGATCCTGTCACTGGATCTAACCAAAGACCCGCCACTTTATGAAAGATGCTCCCGAGATGATGCTTTTCAGACCACTAGAACCTGAACATCTTAAAGTGCAGAGGTTTTGCATGCTACTGAAAATAGTGTGTAAGTGTTTTTGCAAATAGTTTAGAAATTTTAAAGGATGTTTTGTAACTACAGGAAGTAGTAGACTGAATAGAATGATCAAACG
This sequence comes from Acanthosepion lycidas, assembly GCA_963932145.1. Lineage (NCBI taxonomy): Eukaryota > Metazoa > Mollusca > Cephalopoda > Sepiida > Sepiidae > Acanthosepion > Acanthosepion lycidas. Next base: position 24,822,723 of record OZ010610.1, read on the forward strand.
AAGAATTAGTAATGAACGATAATACTTAGGACAAGAATAACACATATAAGATTCTCCCGCGGAACGTAGAAGAAATACTCAACTGTTTGTAGTGCGTCAAGTGAATTCCACAAAGAATCTCCAATTCTAGGATATCTGACAACTGTCCCACGCGGTTAGATGTAGCACAAGGCCGAATTTAATGTGGGGTATCCGAGCCCGTAGACCCCGTATAAAACCGAGTCGGGTAGCTGTTTCCCGAGACAAGACTCTGCCCATCGACATAGTTTCGTCTGTGGATCCTCTCTGTCCAGAGGTAGAGAGTTTGTATAGCACAGCTTGAGACGAATTTCCAACTGCAGGATATCTACCAATCGGCCAACGGTTTCAAATATGGCACAAAGCCGAATTTAATGTGGGGGTATCCGACCAAAACTTCCCTATAGACCTCGTATAAAACAGTTGCCCCCCCACCCCTAAACGATACCCCACCGCGAGACAAAGCCCCGACTGAGATCATCCCCGCCCGGAGGCAGAAAGCCCGGCAAGCACAGCTGGAGACGAATCTCGAATTACACGATATCTACCAACCGCCCCACGCGGTCAGATGTGGCACAAGGCCGAACTTAATCAGGGGGTATCCGAGCTCGTAGTCTGTCCCAACAATTTCCTGTAGACCCCGTATAAAACCGGGTCGGGTATCTGTTTCGCGAGACGAGACTCTACCCTTCGACATAGCCTCGTCTGCGGATCCTCTCTGTCCGGAAGCAGAGAGTTTTACTAGCACAGCTGGAGACTAATTTCCAACTGCAGGATATCTACTAACCACCCCACGGTGTCAGATATGGCACAAGGCCGAATTTAATATGGGGGTTCCGAGCCCGTTGGCTGGGCCAAAAATTCCTGTAGAGCCCGTATAAAATAGGATGGACTGCTGCCCACCACCCCGAGGCGAGACTATGCCTCTCGACACAGCCCCACTTGGGATCCTCCCCGCCCGGAAGCAGAAAGCTCGACCAGCACAGCTGGAGACGAATCTCTAATTGCAAGATATCTATCAACCGCCCCACGCGGTCAGATGTGGCACAGCTGGACACGATTTGACAATTGCAGACCAACATACAGTATGTACTACTGTATATATGTGAATGGGGGCATGCTCTTTATCGTCCTTAGGTATGCTACAACATAATGAAAATTAAGTATTTTCGTCATTGCCAACCTTCGTGTGATTATTCAGTAACGTTCCCTAGATTACAACACATTATTATATCGACAGTTTTCAAAATCAACTTTTGCGTCAACAGAAATTATTTTATAATGTCCGCAATTCCTTTTGACAAAGTTACAACCACAAAGAAATATAATTAATACTTTAATTCTCTTCTTTTTTCTGTTGTTCTAAAATAGTCGACATTTGTTTATTCTTTATATCTCCTTTAAAACTATTTTTTTTTTCATTTTTTTTCCTTTTGTTTCTGTTCTTTTCTTCCTTTACAGAGAATATCAACGTCCAGATCGTATATTGCTTCTTCATGACATTTTAGACAGATTGGTTGACCTGACAGCCAGAGTTGACGAAGGGTAAATCCCAAATCCCTGAACAATTAGCGACTGACAATTTAAACAAAGGAAATATGAATCATGTGCCTTGTTTTGATCAAATGCTTCACTTTCCTATTTTTGACCAAAGTAACTCTAAAAGAACTCTGTCGAAATGTCTGATTCTTTGAATTCATTCTGAAGTCTCTGATCAACATAGAATTTGTTAAACATCATCAAAATTCATTCTTCACATTTATAAGTCTACCTGCGAATCTAATATTACTGCTATACCTAGCCTTGATCAAATCCAAAGAATAATAGACAATGATATCGGTCCTGGCATGACATCTTGCTTCCCTTTGAATCTTCTATAAATATTTTCACGGTAAATGTCACTGTAAATTTAAGCGCAGTACTAGATTGACAGCCATGTCTTATAATTTCACAGTTGAAATTGCTCGTTGTAACCATAAGTTCTATGCAATTAATTTCTTCTTCCGAACTTCTCGCCGTTGAAAATTCTCTTCAGATTTTCCTGTCAACTATGATCCGTCAAATGTTTAAATGCAAACATCAATCGTCATCTTCTGGCTACCTGGCTCCTGTTCTTTTATTTTCTGCTCTGTTTCTTTCAATCTCTATACCCTCTTGAATCCTAGGCGCTTTATTGCCTTGCTTGGGGTGAAATTATTATAAAAAGGGTTATTTTATGATTCTAATCTTTATTGTGCAATTTTGTTGGTTCTTAAATTCTAAATTTTGTAAAACAACATTAGATTATCAATCAGGGGATATTTTTTTCAGTTCTTTCTTTCTTTTAACCGATTCCGATAAACTCAGTGTCTATGTTCTTCTTAGAACAATAATGGTACGCTTTTCCCAATATATGCCGTTTCTATTTAGTTGCAGAGTCTTGTCAATTCCATTATTTACAGTAGGACGATTATCCTCATCTTTGTTGTTACTATCGCAAAATTTTGGCCGTTTTCCTCTCCGGCGTTTCTAAAGTGCATGTCGGTCTAGGTAATTTTCAGAGAATTTTAAACTGAAATTGTTATTTAATCTATAGGGTGGGGGATTGTTCTCGTCTCGTTGACCATGTCCATCTCGTTTATTTCTTATTTAGTACTTATCAGTTATTGCTTACCACGTTTCCACTGAGTCGAAGTACATACTGCCCGGTCCAAGGTTTGAAGTCACAACTTCCATGTCCGCAAATTAACGAACGAACGTTTTAACTGACTAGGCTATTAGTATTTAGTGGGTGGACATAGAAATTTATGCACATTAGTATCATATCTCCATTAATAGCCAAGTCAAGCAGTAGGACAACTTACTTATCAACGAATCAACCTTCATATATATATATATATATATATATATATATATATATATATATATATATATATATATATATATTGTTAAATATGACAGACAATGAATGTCTATTATGCCTGATCATGAGCTGTTCTAAACTTCGTATGTTTGCTTTCGGGTGAAAATAAAGACAAACATTTTCCAATATTTCGATATATTTTTTAAGTTTGTCTTTGATTTAAGCTTTCGAATCACATGAGCCATCTTCAGCGTTGGTTATACGGACATTTAAAGATATTCACCAGCAAAGATGACATTCTGTTATGTTGTTCATTTGTAACAAACAGTTATTTCTGATGAAAGATTGAGTACAATTTGAAACATCAAATATATATATAAATAAATAAATACTTTCATAAAATAAAACGTATTTTTTTTAATTTGCAACTTTTTCTATATATATATATATATATATATATATATATATATATATATATATATATTTATTTTATACGATAAAAATATTATAAAAAAGTTTTAAGGGATGCTATATTAACCGGTAAATGTCCTCAATATCAGAGAGAGGAAGAGAGAGCTTATGTAAATAAAAAGTGGACACAGTTCAAAACCAGTCGGCAACACCAACCTTCCGTTTCAAACTTCATCGCAGTCGAAGGCATGTGTGTTGTGTTTGTGCTCGACTATTTATATATGCTGACCAGTGGTGCAGTATGGGTTTGCTTCACAATTTTCTAGAGAACATTGTGCAGAAATAATACTGGATTCTAATACTGTTACATGTAACTATCAAGCCATCCCATAAGTTCTGTCCGAATTTTGAATAAAGAAAACAAGTGACCAAATGTTACATTTAATTACAGATTCAATCAACAATGTATTTTCCCTGATTATCTATGACTTCCATTATAGTGGAACACACCTATAGTTAATAGACTCTCCCACCTATAATAAGTAGGAGTAGTAGAAGCAGTCGCTCAGGGAGTGGGTCAGTCTGTCGATGTCGGACGACCGTTAGTCGGATATTAAAGTATCAGCCACCACAACTAGATTTCTCTGCGTCATTACCTATTATATCAAGTTCCTAACGTTTTGTACGTCGAACCTATTTTTGGACCGACTTAGTACAAATACAAACCTCCCCTGTGAAACCACTACATAACAACTTCCTTCCATCTATTAACAAGGTTACTAGTACCATTTCTGTAAAATCCTTTTGGCTTTGATTCGAAGAACTTATAAATGTCAGTTTTAACCTCTTCCTGTGTTACAAAAGCTGTTTCTTCCAAATGATTCTGTAAGCTATGAAACAAATGGTAGTCTGAAGGAGCAAGATCGGGAGAATAAGGTGGATGAGGAATTTTCTCCCAACCAAGTTCTTCGATCTTTTGTGACGTGATTCTTGCTGTGTGGGGTCGCGCATTGTCCTGATGAAACATTACCCCCTTTTCAATTCAATAGAGCAGGTCTTTTTCCTCAAAGCTTAGTTCAAACGCTCTAATTGCTGACAGTATATTTGAGCATTAATTGTTGCATTAGGTGGTAAGAATTCAAAGTGGATTATTCCTTGGTGATCCCACCAGATTGAAAGAAGAACCTTTTGCCCATGAAATTCCCTTCTCGGCTGTGGCTGGGATCCTTCGCCTTTACCAAGCCACTGTCTACGACGCTCAACATTTCGATAAAGGTTCCATTTTTCGTCGGCAGTCACAAGTCTATCCAAAAAAGGTGGAACAAGTTGGCGAGAATGGAGAGAAGAGCAGATGTCAACTCGGGATTTGAGGTTGTTTTCAGACAATTCATGAGGGACCCATTTTCCAAGTTTAGGAACTTTTCCAAGTCGTTGAAGATGACGATGAACAGTTGTATGGTTTGAACTGAGAACCACTGCCAATTCCTCAACTGATAAAGCAGGATTTTCTTCAAGGGCTGCTTCAAGAAGCTTTTCATCAAACTCAACTGGACGTCCGGTTCGATCTTCACCTTCAAGGGTGAAATCTCCACCTCTGGATTTTGCAAACCATCTTCTGCATGTTCTTTCATTCACACATTCCTCTCCATAAACTGAGTGAATGTTTCTAGCCGTTTCGCCTGCTGAGTTTCCTTTCTTGAACTCATAAAACATTATGTGCCTAAAATGATTCGTGGGTACTTCCATGTTAGCAGGGTTTTAATCAAACGAAATTTAATTTTATTGTTCTCGGAAATAAAATTTGATCAGTTTAAATGCATCTAAACATAAAAATAATGTTCAGCTCCATTAGACATAAAATACTCTTTAAATTTCGTTCATTTTAACAAAAAGTTAAAATTCGGAGAGAATTATGGGATTTAATTTATTTATTTAATTAATTTATTTATTTTATAAAGTTGGTTGCTAATTGTTTATTCATTATTTATTGCTTATTACATCATTATTTGGTGTTGATTATTATTACATATACTTGTGTTTATATGTTCATTCATATTAATTTATTTATTATTTTTGCTGAGTATTTTATTTGTTTATCTTAAAGTATTGGCTTTTTTTAAAGTATGTTGTATTATCTCGGTTTTATATAGCGAATATATGGTTTTAGTTTTCTATTTTTAAGTAACATAGTAAAAAATTTGTTATTCGGTCTCCATTTTCAGATGATTTCTTATCGTTTATTTAATTTTTTTTGATCTGGAAATGTAAATATAGATACGTCATCTAGACAAAGTGTACAGTTTGTGAATTTATTTTCATCGGGTGATGATGATGATATATATATATATATATATATATATATATATATATATATATATATATTTGTGTGTGTGTGTAAAATGTGTGTATATATATATATATATATATATATATTTGTGTGTGTGTAAAAAAATGTATATATATATATATATATATATATATATATATATATATATATATATATATATAAATATATATATATATATATATAAAAGTGAACATTGAAGTCAACACTTAGAGGCGACAGGCTGTTTCAGGCTAGAAGCAATCGTCAGGCCTGACGATTGCGTCTAGCATGAAACAGGGTGTCGCCTCTAAATGTTGACTTCAATGTTCACTTTTATATTTACACACGCTCTATCTCTAATATTCAGCACGTTATCCCATAAATATAGCACACCTAAAGACTATATTTCTTCATATATATATATATATATATATATATATATATATATATATATATGCAATTTTTTTATTTTTAATTTCATTTTTTTATTTATATTTTATACATGCACAGTACTTATAGTAAAGTGCTCAATATCATTGATAGAGCTAACATATTTAGTTGGATTGATGTGACTTTGTCATCCTGGGTTTCACGCTTTTGCGATCGTCAGATTTTAGTGACGTTCGCAAATAGCGTGAAACCCAGGGTTCACAAACTCACATCAATCCAACTATATATATATATATATATGTGCGTGTGTGTGTATGTGCGTGTGTATGTGTGCGTGTGTGTTATAATGCAGAAATAGGCTTAACATTTTTTCGTCAACTCTCTCTCTTTCTTTTGCCTATTTTTTCTACACAGCTACCGTTATCTTTGTCTTTCTTTTACTTTTATCTTTTTTTTTCTTTCCCGCTTAAATATGTTTATTGTTGTGATAGTGGTGTGGGTCACGTGTCTCTTAGTGTACCCCTAGGCGCGCGCACAAGTGTAACGTAACTAGCATTTTTACGGACCATCGGCTATTTATATATATAAGATTATTTTCGGATAATCCGACAACCGGTTCGTTAAGCTTTTATAATTTTCAAAATATGTTCACGCTAACTGGTGCAATCTAATTTTTGTTTTGTTTTTTTGCACCTGTTAGAAATGTCATGATGATTTGGTTTTTGTTTTTGGTAACGCAGTTTCTTTTCTGACTTCGTAACACCGTTCTGAGAAAATAATATTTTCTTGTTTTCTATGAGTGGATCTTTTTAGGTTCTGCTACTTTATCTCTCAATGTTCTCCATTCGTTTCTTCACATATGTACTTCAAAATGCGTAAAGTATCACCTAAGAAATTATTGAAAAGATTGGACTCACTTCTTCCTTACAGCAATTCATAATTCTAATTGTAACTATCATTTTACCACTCTGGTGTACGATATTGACTGATGCAAGCCCTGAAGCCTTCTGCATTGCAATCCCAACTCCGTGTTATCTGTTCTCCTTTAGGCCAGTAGCATCCTCATTGGTAAGTGGTGTACCTGCTAAGACGATGTATGTCTTGAGTACAATCAATATAAGTTATTGCGTTAGCGTATTGTTCTAGAATTAGATTTAGTTAGACTTTTCGTATTTTTCAACTGACAATAATTTTTCGTGTACTTGTAAAAGCCTCATTCATTTTTCAGCTCATCATTACATTGCCAACTTTTCTTTTCAACCCTTGTCTATATTTCTGAGATGAAGTATTGTTTCTTTTTACACTATTTACATTGTTCGGATGTTCGTTTTTATTGTCAAATTCACGACGTTTCGGTCGTTATAATTTCCGATTCTCTTCAGGTGACATATGCTGGAATATCGAACCTAACTCATTATTTAAGACACATGGCTTAGTGGAATCAATCCAGTGAATTGACCCAAAGAGTTGTAAGTTCAATACCTGGTCAAACCAGAAGTGAACAAACAAAAATTGGGGAGTTGAGGAACGAAAGGGAATGAACTGAAACTGAAATCTCCAGAAAAGGCATGGCACGTGGAACTAGACTAGTCCACCCCCAGCTCGTGGACTAAATAAAGGGTTCTATTCGAAATTCCAACGTATATTACCTGAAGAAGGCCGGAGCGTACAATGTTCTAAACCGTAGTGAATATGAAAATAAAGTCTGAAAAATAGTTTTATTTTCGATATAATGGTATTCATGTTTATCCTTGATGTTATCCATATTGCCATCAAGGCAACATGTTTACGAAGAATTTTGATTATGCAGCAGACGTTTTATTCCCTCCAGAAAAACCGGTGTTCGATTTGGTTTTTTTTGTTTTTTTTTTTTTTTTTGTTTCTTTGACAGAAGATAATAAATGCACTCAAGATTACTTCTGGTTATTCCCATTGGTTTTGTGTGTTTGTGGTTGTGATGTCGTTTACAGATATTATTACATTATCTACAATCATAGGAAAATTAAACAGATAATTAAATTATAAATCAATAAACAGATGTCTATCTTCGGTTTGAAATTCATGGAAGCTACTGATTTAGTTCAACTGTTTTTGATTTGAACCAAATGTTATTTTTCTCTGCTTGTTGCCATTTATTTTTATCTCTAATCTACACGTGCCAAGAATACTATCACAGCTAAACGTTATGGAAAACCAATTCGTAGCGATATACGATGATGCTCAGTAAATTTAGAGTCGACATTTTAACTCAGCGATTCTCAACCAGTGCGTCCGGGAGCACTAATTCGCCCTGAAAGGTAGCCAAAGTGTGCCTCACGTTAGCAGAATAGCAATTTAATATTTTTTTTTTTTTTGTATTTAAAATTATTTATTTATATTAAAAAAGTATATAAGCTAGAGACACCAAGTACATTGCTTCCATATTTAAGTCAAGTCTTTCTCATTTCATATTTTAAACTCTATGAGAAATTCCTTAACTTTTAATAAGGAGTCGATAATCCTTTCAATGTCACTTTCCTCAAAGCTTAACACATAAGGACTATCATTCAAAAAGTTATCAAAACACACCAAAAACGGTTTTCAGATGCAAATATTTTCATGGCAACTGCTCTGACGAGCTACTTACACTGCTACCCCAACTGCTTGAATTTAAGCGTGCTACTAGGTTGACATCTCGGTCCCACCCTTTCGCTGTCGAAACGGTTAAATATAAACGTCTCCAACAGCTTCTTCTCTAGCACTTCCCGACAGTGGAACTCCCTTCCTCTTACTTGCTTCCCTGATAGCTATAATCTTCAAATATTCAAATGTAATGTCAATCGACATCTTCTGATGCCTTGATCTTGATCTCCCTCCTTCTCTATATCCTTTCCTCAAACAACCGTCTTTACTCTTGCTCTCTCTCTATGTAAACTCCTGGGTGCTAGTGGCACATCTGTATTGCTTGAGGTGAAATGATTAAAAAAAAATGTATACTTAAATATACAATGTAATGTCTTAAAAATAAATGCTTATTTCAATAGATTTCTTTATATTTTCCTATTATCAAATTTACTGACTAATTTTCTTTACTAAAATTGAAAGTGTGCGCCAGAGTTTTGGTTATTCTACAAGTGGGCCCTGAAAAAGACAAAAAGGTTGAGAAACACTGCTATAGATTGTATCATGATCGACAAAAATATTTTAGTTTAAGGCGAGTGCAGGCTGAGATCTGGGAATAAAGAGATTTCCTAATCACGCTAAGAAGTGTAAAAAGGCAATTAAAAATCCATAAAAGAAGAAGCATTTCAATTACTGATCAATCTACACCTGCGAACGCTACAACGGGAGAACCATATTCGATCTTTTTGAAATTTGTCCATTATAGGAAATCTAGCAGCAGACGTCATGTGTCGATGTTGAATGAAACACATGTATAAGCCTGTTTTTTTTGTTTTTTTTTCCATCAACGGTTTTCGTCATCCGTAATCATTTCGATAATGAGGACATTTTTCAATCACGTCATATGCAGATGAGGTAATATTCAAAATTTTGGACAATCTGAATGCAAAATGTCTTGTTCAAAGATATAATATTTAATGGTAGCTTATTTATATGAATTTGTAAAAAACTTTCCGATGCATATGACCGATCCCTACTAATAGTATCATGACGTTGATCTCTTTTTCTCAGGTTTACTTTTGTATCAGAGTCTCTCAGGAGTTGCTTATTCTCTACATTACTTAAATGTTATGGTCTGATAGAGCGGGGGAGGGGTTACGTACCCGGTATTGTCGGGCACTATTTTGCATTTTGTGTTATGCTCATTTGATGAGGACCTATTGTTTCACAGGCCATCGAGGACTTTCTAGGCAGGGTTTGGATATTTTTCTAGTGTTTCTTCCAAGTAATCGACATATTTCGGCATTGCTAGCTTGGATGTATAGTCATTTCTCCCCTCGATGAGTTTTATTGATGGGTACATATTATTTATGTACATATCATGTATCCTAACTATAACATCTTTCGTTTGTCGAATGAGTATAAAATACCCATTAAAAACCGTTTCACCGACTTCCTAATGATTAAGTGAAAACTCACGAAAATATTAGCTATGGTCGATCAATGTAAGCTGAAAAAATTATATGCGCACACACACACACATACACACAAACACATATATATATATATATATATATATATGCAATTTATTATATATTATTGTTATGGGACCTTACCCATAATGACATAATTGACTATTCCATAAGTAATAAATACTTTGGCTCAAGAGGGAACCGGCCTTGTGCCACGTGATGCCCTCGTGGGCGGGGGGTGACTAAATACCGTTCAGTCCGAAGTCGGGAGACCGGCTGATCGGTTAAACTCTCTGCCTTTGGGCGGGGAGGAACCCGAATGAGGCTACGCCGAATGGCGGAGTCTCTTTCGGGGAGGTAAACCGACCCTGAAACCGTTTATACGGTTTCAAAGGGCATATTTTTGGAGATTCCCACGGGCTCGGAGATCCCACGTTAAACCGGCCTTGTGCCACATGATGCCCTCGTGATGGGTGACTAAATACCGTTCAGTCTGACCCGTTGATCCATTGAACTCCCTACCTTCAGGCGGAGAGGAACCTGAACGAGGCTACGCCGAAGGGCTGAGTCTCTCTCGGGGAGGTAAACCGACACTGAACCCGTTTATACGGGTTCAAAGGGCACACTTTTAGCCGAGGCCACGGGCTCAGAGATCCCACGTTAAACTGACCTTGTGCCGCGTGATGCCTTCGTGGGGTGGGGGACTAAATACTGTTCAGTCTGAAGTCTGGGGTGAAGTCTGAAGTCTGGAGTGAAGTCCGTCTGGAGTGAAGTCCGTCAGGAGTCTGTCAGTCAGTCAGAGCGAGCGAGTCAGTCAGTCGAGTCAGAGGCAGTCCGATATAGAGTCGCATTCAGACAATTACTACTAAACCTGATTGTTCGTACTAACCCTTTCTACTTCTCTGTATATATTCCTGTTTGTAATATATCTGTGTTATTCCATATCCGTATTCGAGTTCTTTTTTATTAGTTCTACCTTGGAATACCACCGTAGTACAAGGAACCGGACCATGACAATTATTTATATATTATATACACGCTACTTATTGGAAAGCGCTCAATATCAGTGATAGACCTAACATATTTAGTTGTGACCCTGGGTTTCATCCTTTTGTGATCATCAGCCTTGTCTGACGATCGCAAAAGCGTGAAACCCATGTTCACAAACTCATATCAATCCAACTAATATATATATATATATATATATATATATATATATATATATATATATATATACCGGTATCACGCATTGAGTGGTGGTACTAATAAAAAGTGCTCGATGTATAATAACAGAGCTAGAACTTATATTAATAATAAATAAATATATATATATATATATATATATATATATATATATAAATATAAAGACAAAAGGGAAATTTATTTCAGGCGACGCATTTCGCGCTCTTATGTACTATATCAACGCAAATACGTTTTGGATTCATAAAAACCCACAGAGGAAGAAGAGCTTCCGCTGAGATAATTTTAACTTTTGTCTTTATTAATATTGTCCTCTTACAGATACACTATACATGAAATTTTTACACACACAATATATATATATATATATACGTGTGTGTGTGTGTGTATACGTATTGTTGATGTATGTATGCTTGTATGTACACTATAAGCTGAATATTTTAGAAAAAATCTTCGCTTAACGAAGACACAAGCCATTGTCAGTAAAATGGTTTTACACCCTGATTGAGTTCTCCACTTTCGTTCGGATACTATATCCTACTAATATATATATATATATATATATATATATATATATATATATATATATATATATTAGTATAGGATAAAGATCAAATACGAAACATTTATCAAACCCTGTTTGTTCTTTATACTATCATTCCGTTGTATTCCAATCCATATATATATATATATATATATATACTATTACACAGAAACAGAGAAAACCATGATGCAATCACTAACATGCAATTTTTCTCCGATATTCCGATTGTCGCTTTCTTCTTTCCATTCGTCTGAGATATGTGAACTTGTTAGTATTCATGAGTCTAGCGCCATGAGTTAAATTCCGCTCAGCAGATGGGCTCTTGTTTTCATTCTTAAAACGATGGCGTCCGGAAATTGTTCAGTCCTCCAAACGCAGACCGCAATCAACTTTTGAATAGTTTTCGATCTTTTTCGTTTTACTAACAATTCTTAAAGGTGCCCTTGTCTAATTGTGAAGCCGAGAAAAGCTGTTACATATGTTGACCGTTACGACAAAGCAGAATATATGAATATATACACGTGCGCATCTGTGCACCTATGCGGCTCAAATCTACTGCAGAGGAACACAAAATAAAAACTGATGGGCGAGCAGAGTGTCGTCCTGTCACTCCGGCCGTCGGCTATTAGGGCGTGGTTATCTTAAGATAGTCTTCTCAGACGACGGTGGCAGTTGTGATATTTTAATTGTTAACCCACTCGGACAAAAGTGAGGGAGGCTCCGTTGATGTTGTGAGTTTTATTTACTTACGAACAGTTTTAAATTTGATTCCCAAATGATTTCTTTAATGTAAACATTTTCTTTGAGATCTAAACTATAGCCAATAAAATGAACTCTTTTATCGAAGAGCAAGAAAAAAAGACAAAAAAAAATGTAAATGCCGTTAACATTGAATCCTACAGAACATGAAAGAGACAGAAATATCGGACCATTTTTCCATCCACACCCTTCAGTGATCGATCCAAAACGGATGCGCACCAAGACTAAAAACTAGGAAAAAGATATTAATTAAGATATGCATATATGTTATTAGCATACCAGTATACCTAAAGAATTAATCCATTTTATTTTACACCCGATATTATGTTTCTTACTCTAAACATTATTTTAGTGGACACACCTTGTTTGAGTAGACGCCCTGTATTTTCTAAAATAATGTAAATTACATTTACTGGTCTGTGCATTCGAGAGACTTAAACGAAAAATCTGCTTTCTGGCAAGATTCCTCCTTTATAGGCGAAACCAACGTCTTATCCGTCGTGCTTTAGGTCGCCCGGCTACAAAAACTTGCTGGTCTGTGAGGTTTGCAGTAGCCAATCAGTTTCAAGCGTGTCGGATTACGACAAAGAAAATGATTAGCGCATTAAAAGACGCCCAATTATGCCATGTTTATCTTATATCGCAACGGTGATGCGGCGCGCGCTTTTGTCAGTATAGTGATGCAGCGCGCGCTTTCGCAAACTGAAACATTTTTTTATGATGTCAAGACAAAAGAATATGAAAGAAAACTGGGGTTGCAAAACAACTAACGTACAAAATGGCAGGACAGTAACCTATTTTAAGGTACACATGGGAACAACATTTGATGCTTCCAAAAGAAAATCTTTTGAAACGGTTTCGTTATATTTGGTCGTTACAATTCATGACTGTGCATCATACCAATCGGTCTGCTATCTTATTAACAGAAATCTAGATAGCAACTTTGAAAGATGGGTAATAATTGTTACATGCAAAGAATTACTAATTAAGTTGCATGCGCTCTATCTCTGATACACACAGATACACACTCTCTCTCTCACCCATTCTCATTCTCTCTAACTCATTCTCAATTTCTCTTTATCTCTCTCTTTCTAAAACACACACACTCTCTCTCCCTCTCTCCCTCCCCCCTCTCTCTCTCTCTCTCTCACTTGGGCACAATTTTACAAGTACAAGGAGGATGCGCAAGTGGTGTAAGGGATAGGGGCACTGCTTGAGAAATAGGAGAGTCGTGTTCGAATTACCGTCAAGTTCGGTAAATTTACTTACACGTAAATACTCTTGGAAAATGTATGAATCTATATTCTCCCCCCAGATATGGGTAAAATAGGTGGACTTGTATCTGGTAAAAAACATTGTTATTCTCAAAAAATTGTAAATGTAATATACCCTCGCTAAAATAAAAAATAGTTATTCTTCCAGTCCAGTTTTAAATAAACCAGAATGTCCGTAAAAACGCTTATTACAAGGACTAGTTTAACTTTCTTGACAAATGTTTGTTTATTAAGTTTTAATAATACTTTCTTTACAAAATATTGAACATTTTCTTTTTTTGCATTCTCTGATTTATGTATAAAAGCCGAGCTGATATCGTTCACTGTGGTCAATATATAACAAGATACCTTCTAAAAGCCATGCAAATAATTAAAAAAAAAAGGGGGAAAAATTTCGTCAGAAGGGAAAGAGTGCTGTTTAAACATTCACCTGTAATGATGGCTCAGTTTCTCCTCAGGAGGCTCATTGCCTTGAATATCTATTGGGCCTCAAGCTCTCCGCAGACCCCAAGTGAAACCCATATATCCGATGTGTCGCCAAAGATGCTGGGAAAATTGTCGATCCATTTTTTCGCTCCAGTATCTGACTCGCTCTGCTATACTCTACCTTCACAAGAGCCTTAGCAAACTAAAAATGGAGTACTGCTGCCATACCTTGGCATGAATTACCTCACTTGACTGTTTTGAGTCCAAAACCGTCTACGCTGCCTTGGGAGGGATGAATTATTTTCCACCTTACAGCGTCCTTTACCACAGACGAATCGTCGCGAGCCTCTCGACGCTTTAACGCTATGTCCATGTCATGTGTTCTGACGAATTATCTTCCTTAATCCTACCAGTCCTTACCATTGCAACGTAAACCCACCGAGACACGTACACAAGTGGGATTCATCCCCATTCGCTTCGTATTCCATTAGTAAGCAGTAAGTACCTTTCTGACAAATTCTTTGAAAGAACTGCTGTTTCATGGAACAGACTCCCAGAAGGGATGTTTTTCTAATCACTATCATCTTCACCTCTTTAAGTCTAGGGCTAACGCTAAGCAGACAAACCTACAAACATCCTGAGTGGTTTTTGCCTCAAGAGGGTATTACCCCGCCATCGCAAAATATGCTGGAAGAATGGTTGGCACATTGCATCCCTCCAGAGAATACCAAAATCTTGTTGCCAGTTTATGTCTTTACAAACCGAGAATGGGATATCGCTGTCATATCTTGGCTGGTGATACCCAATCCTCATTATACTGCCTCGACACAGTTCAAAAAAGATTACACGGCCTTATGGTTGATGAATTATTCTCCACGCCGCAATTCTTATCCAGCGATCGAAATATTTCCAGTTTTCGACTACTCTTATCGTTATTACTATCGTGAATGTTCAGACAAGCTACACTCCTTAGTTCCACCAGTTGAGACGTTCACATCTATGCCATGCTGTGTCTTGTTCACGGTGCCAAACCATTCCCATTCTCTTCATGTTCCTTAGATAAAAAAAAGTAAGTTCTACTCAAACAGCTTCTTTGTCAGAACTGTTACTTTGCGCAACAAACTCCCAAGAGAATGCTTCCTTGAAAAATGCAATCTTGGTCTCTTTAATCAAGAGTCAAGTGATATCTATCCTACTCTTCCTCATAATACTCTCTTACGCAGGCTTCCCCCAATTACAATATCACTCATTAATCCTCTACCTTGAGTGACCCTCGGGCTTTGTACTCAGTGAACTATCCGTAAAAAATCTAGCTTATGGCCAGGTAACTGACAAGTAAATCCTTGGTACTGAACGAAATATTTAATAGAGTCTATCTTACTAATATCACTATTATTAAAATCATCATATTATCACTGCTTGTCCATTTTTTCATGAGTTCGCACGACCGTTATTCCCTGTAAATACCTTATAAAAATGGACTATTCCGTTTTTATCACGTGGAAAGACAAGACATATCAGAGACGCTACTTAAATTTCAGTGAAAAATGAAACAAAGGAAGGAAGGAAGGAAGGAAGGGAGGGAGGGAGGGAGTGAGGGAGGGAGGGAGAGAGAGAGGAAGTTTAATGTCTCCTGCTGATACCTAATAAATAATGGACTATTCCACTTTCACCGCGTGAAAAGATAAATGACATCAGTAAGCTACTTTCAGTCAGAAAATATAAGGAAGAAGGCAAGGCAGAACAGTTTAACGTCTATTTCAGTGAATTGAAAAAAGTTGGCAATTTCAAATCTTTTGATTTGTACCCCCTTACTTCTTAAAATACTGACCAACATTCATATTTATGATTCTTATTGCAATATTTTTATAAAGTTGTTCATTTTAAATATTTAACGATGCAATAGGGGAATTTCTACGGATATTTTATTGTTATAAAAATCACTATCAGCTTATTCAATTATTAACTGAACAATAAAAGTTCATCAGAAAATTCAAATGGGAAAATCGAGAAATTATCAGTTTTTTCAAGTTTTGTTAAGGTTGTTAAGCTCAAATATTTAAAGTTGCGATAGGGGAATTTCTACGGATATTTGCAATGAGCTTATTTAATCATTAACTGAAAATTTAAGATTGACCAGAAAATCCAAATAGGTAAACCGTGAAATTATCTTTTTAGTATTGTTACATTTTTAAGCTCCAATATTTAACGATGCGATAGGGGAATTTCTATGGATATTTTATTGTCGTAGAACTCGCCATGAGCTCATTCAATCATTAACTTAAAAATAAAGATTCACACACATTTTCCATTGATGAAGTTCTTCCTGATGTCTGAGCTGTACTTGTGTATCCATTTTTTTTTTTTTTTTGTATTTCTTCAAGATGTGGGCGATCAGGTATCCCCTTCAGTGTAAGTATTGGAATATTTTCCCAATCAATCCGACTACACCACCACCAACTTTTTTTTAGATTTCCGCCTCAAAATCCTTGCATTTTGATAGTTTTCGTTATTATTATTATTATTATTATTATTATTATTATTATTATTATTATTTCCTTTGGTTTCTAGTGTATATTCATTTCTATTCAGGTCCCGCCCAGAGACCTAAGGTCAGAAATGGCATAATGACATTTTTCACTGCACAGTTCTGAAAAAATATCACTCATATTTTCCATAGATAAAGCCCTTCATAAGGTGTGGCCTGTACTTGTGATGACGATTTTTTTATTTATTTAAGGCATGGGCTGCCAGGGATTCATTCAATGAGTCTATTGGAATCTTTTCCAATGAATCCGAGGGCTCCAACTACAACTGGAATTGTTAATGTCCTCATGCAGCACATCTTTGAGATTTCGACTTCAAGTTCCTTGTATTTTAATAGTTTTTGATGAACTTCAAAGATACATTGCATATCAATAAGGAGTTACATTTTGCCTTTGCGGTCTCTAATCACGATGTCAGCTTTGTGAGTATCATAACCTCCTATAAAATTGTAACTGCACCTGGAAGGTGTTCATACCAATTTCTTGCAGTTTCCTTTCAGTAAGTGTTGCAGATTTTCCAGTGTAGATATTGGTCCACTCTGTCATGCCGGCTTTTATATTCATTGGGTTCAAATACCGTGCAACCTGATGTAAGATGGTTTGATGTTTCTGGATATTTATCACATAATTTGGTATTTTCCTATGTGTATTTTTGTCTGCTTGGTAAGCCCTAACAATTAGTAAGCAAGTTGTTTTTTTTTCTTTTCGGATTTGGCAATTATGTCCGGCCTATTTGAATAAATTTTCCTCTCTGTAAATGTTGAAACTTGACTAATGCATGGAATAATAATGGAACACAAAATGTACTTAGAACAAAATGTATTGAAACAAGAAAGTGTACACAATATTTACATATAGTCTTTTGTATATTCCTGGGAAGACCGTTCCTGGAATGTGTGTTGACTGAGTCGCAGGTTGGATCTCCTCGATTCCTTCCCGTCTTCCCGGTACCAACCATATTTATATGGTCGGTACTCCACTATTCAAATTAGGTGGATCCTACCACAACAGTAAAGACGGTGTAAACCCATAGAATTGTGATATCATTTATTTCTGTAACCGGTGATGAATGATATTCATTTTTGACATTTTTTCAAGATGTTGTTGTGTTTCTTTTTTATCATTCAAAGCGCACCTTCTATGAATGGTATTATACACATATTTTACATAGATAAAGCAATTCTTAAGGTGTGGGCTGTACTTGTGAATATAATTTTTGTATTTCTTTAAGGCATATTTATTATTAATAAATTTCAACTTCTGATATGGTCACACTACCTGCCAAGTCTTCAGAAAGACCTAAGGCAGGTAATGTTGTGTTGTTATGGCTACATTTCATGATTTGTTTTTCTAACTTCCATAACATCACTAGCTTTACATGGACAAATTTCTTCTTAGTGTGTGTACTTATCAAGACATTTCGTATTTCTCTTAAGCTGTCGATTTCCAGGGTTTTTTTGAAGATATTGTTGTGTTCCTTTTTTATCATTCCAAGCGCACCTTCTATGACTGGTAATATTCTTCTTTTCAATTTCCACATTTTTTCGATTTCTATTTCCTGGTCTTTATACTTCGATAGGTTTTCAAATAGGTTGCTATGTTAACGTCCTCATGGCAAGACATATCAATTAGCAAGCAAGTTTTTTTTTCTCGGACTTGACAATTATGTCCGCCGGCCTATTTGCTTCAATCTTCCTGCCTTTAAAGATGGTGTAATCCCATAGAATTGTGATGTCTTTTAATTCTAAAATCGATGATGAATGATGCTCATACCGGTGTTTGTTAACCTCTTTTCCAAATAGTTTGGACACTGTCCAATGTAAATATTGTCCCACTCTATTGTGATGATTTTTATATTCATTTGACGCAAGTACAGAATATTCTCAGATTATTATTATTATTATTATCATTATATTTTGATTTCTAATATGGTCACACGACCTGCCAGGTCTGCAGAAAGACCTAAGTCAGGTAGTGTTGTGTTGTTATGGCTACATTTATTTGTTCTCCTAACCCTCATAACATCACAAGTGTTACATGGCCATTTTTTTCTATTAGCATATGAGCTGTACTTATCAAGAAAATTTTTGTATCTCTCTTAAGCTGGGATTTCCAGGGATTTTTTCCCATGTGTTGTTGTGTTCCTTTTTTATCATTCCAAGCGCACCTACTATCACTGGTACTATTCTTGTTTTCACTTTCCATATTTTTTTTCTATTTTGATTTCCAGGTCTGTATACTTCGATATTTTTTTTTCAAATTCCTTGGCTGCTATGTGACAATCATATCAATAAGTAGACAAGTTTTTTCCTTTCGGTTCTTGACAATCATGTCCAGCCTATTTACTTCAAACTTCCTGTAAAGATGGCGTGATCCTATAGAAATGTAATGTTTTCTATTTCTCTAACCAGCACTCGGTGATGTTCCTACCAGTATATGTTAACATCTTTTCCAAAGTCTTTGCACATTGTCCAGTGTAAATATTGTCCCGCTCTATCGTGACGATTTTTATATTATTTTTCATTTGGCACAAGTACTCAACATCCTGAGGTTATTATTATTATTATTATTATTATTATTATTATTATTAATTTATTTTATATGTTTAGATCAGGTCTCTGTTGGCCATATCTTTCCTTGAATCACTACCAATGATAGTTCATTAATAACCAAACCGTTCAACCTATCTGTGAAGATATTTAATACCATTCCACTGCGCCAATAGACATCATTGTTTTCCCCTGCTTCTCTGACAAGACATCTGGTGATGATACCGGCAAATAAATCAATATCATTTTTTACACTTTATGATTATGCTCCGATTCCAAAATCTTTGAACCTATTTGCAAGGGTCATTGAGTCCTTTTTCCCCCATGTGCCGCACCAGGTTTTTTCTCACGGGATCAGAGGGCCACTCTGACACCAAAGGTGAATTACCTCATAAGTCAAAAAGGCCCCATCTGCTGCTTACTCGCAAATAAGACTAAAATTATAGGATCCATTCTTTTGCCAAATAAATTGCTACGAAGTTAATTCAAACGCTTCCACTATTGTTGGACGCTAATTATTGATTCCATTTTCCGGAAGCCAGCCAACCACACCCAATTGGGGTATTGAAAAATAAAATCTAGAATCCACTCAGATGAATGGAAGTAAATGGCATTCCGACAGACACAAACCAAAAATTTGAACCCAGCATCAAACACAATTATATAACGAACGTTGAATGATCTCCAGACCGATAATGTCTTTTATCCTAAATTCTTAATGCCTCTATCTTTAATGGATAACGACAGATGATGAGCTTTTATAGTGATAGCTGTTTGATAAGCCAAACATTAACTCATATCTCTTTCATTGTATTTAATTTTTGTTTTTTGCTTCATTCAAGACCTCAATTAGGAGAAGTAATTACTTTCGGCAACTTTCACTTTGAAGTTGTTTCACTGCAATGACGTTTAACCCCAAAATAAGCAAAGAATATTTTTTTACCCAAGTTTGAGTACTGTTTTTTTAAAGCTTTCGACGAAATAGATATCTGACGTTTCCCCAATTCATTTCACTTGAAAATACTGTACATATCAATAGAAGAATACGGAAAACTAATAAAATCCTTAACAGCTTCCTTCTTGGAGATGACGTTTTTTATCTGCTCCACATTCTGCAGATTATTGTTTACATTAACAAAAAAGGTTTAAAAGACAACAAATAAGGAATTTTTTCTAGTCCCTCTAGATATTTAGAATTCTTGTGGTCCATTATTTATAATGGTATACGTTAGAATGGAAAACAATATTCAAGTAAAGATCTGGGATAAGGAATAAAAACTAGTTCAAGTATTCTAAGTAAAAACAGCAGAAATGTAACAAAATTTATGAATAATTTTTTAAGGAAAGTTCTAGGATGTCCAGATGACATTAATATGTCAAACAATAAATTTAACATTAGTTTTTTGGAATAATATCATTCTGCTATCGCTAATACAAGTTATTATCTATATATTTTACAAAAAGTGATATTACATGGGTGTATCACAATTCTTGGTTTTGGTACGTAATATCATGTAAGTTCCTCTCTGACTAGAGGACATGTCTCTCGATGTCTTGTTGAAAAATGGGATCAATGACTCTTCATATCCCCACCCTGACAACTTGAAACAACTAAAATCGAAACTCATCGGACCATTCGATAATTTGCCTTCTTTCATGGGTAATTTAGCGATGTCATAAGCCGAACTGAGCAGCTGTTGTTGGTGCAGAGGTGTTACCAAAGTAACTCAGCTTGATCTTTGGTTCACAAGAAGTTAAAGAACGTGTAAATTGAGCTGCCAAATATGCGTCTGGTACACCCTGTTAATGAATGTGTATGTAGTTGATCCAGTGTCGATTATTTTTTTTTTTTTTTACCATGGAGAGTTCAAGGCAGGAAGCTCTTGCCATGACCATAACGAACCCGTGATTGGCCACAGTGTTGACAATGAATAAGCTTTCATACGTAGATCAATGCATGACAAATATCTCAACAGCTTCAGCAACAGAGTATCCTATTCATCTGCCATCCTTTAGCATTCTTCCTACTTGTTAGAAAGAAATAAAGTGTCGCTTCCGACACTTGAGCTTGAACATAGATCGCCAGCGAGCAAGTACAGGAGATCCCATTATCGAAGTAAAGTAGACCACGTGGCCATAGCGGAAAAGCATATATGTAGGAAGTAACTGACAACTAACGATCAATAATTCTAGTCTATCCTCTATACTATACAGATCTCTATTTCTAATCTATCCTCTATTACTATAAAAACCGCTATTCTCTACTCTATTTACTATATTATTTTTCTATTCTGATCACTATCCGGATTACTATTCAAGCGAGTATTATTGAGCAAGTACTATTAGTGCGAGTGTTATTCGAAGGCGTATGACACCGGTATTGTTAAAATATTGGCGTAATATAGTTGTATTATTATTTATATTCCTATGCCATCGTTTTTTTGGGTTTTTTTTGTTTTTTTTTTTCGTCGAACATCTCTTAGATATTTTATGTAATTTATAAGATCTCTCGGTTTTAATTCGCTGCAATTTATTTATTTTATATATATATATATTCTTATTAGTCGTAAAGTTTAAAACGGTCTTTTTTTTTTTTTTTTTTTACCTATAAGCACTCTTGGCTTGACTCACCGTAATCTATTTATTAATTTTAATGGCTATTTTTCTTATTTCTGTATATAGTAATTATTGCTGGTGAAATGAAACGTGAGGGGAAGTGGGTAAGAACAAGAAATTACCTTCTAAGTATCCGATGAGGGGGTGTCCACCAAGGAGGGAAATAAAGAGAAGAAGGAAAAAAAAAAGAAATTACCCGTGAACAGCTTATAAAGAATTTGCTTCGTTGTGATTGGCTGTTGGTCAATCTCCAATCAAATGTGTGACTACGGGGTATTTATAAAAGTCTGTGTTAACAAGCATTTTTTTAGAGGGCGCTTCAGAGTCTCATCAGCTCTGAAGGGGGTCGATTTGGTGAGGTCAGTATGATGTTTGAAAGACCCTAAACTGCCCAATGATCCTTTTCTAGAACATCACTGACGACGGCCTCTAGCGCTAAAAGAGCGTATATTCAAAGAAAAAAAAGTATCTGCGATTACAAAGTTTTTACAACATCGAGCATTATAAAAGTGACAACGATTGTTCGTTGACATTACAAATGTGACAACGAGTGTTCGTTGATATCAAAAAAGTTCTAAATGCGATAATTTGCGTCACTTTACCAAGAGCAGCCTATCCTGTGTTCCCAATGAATTATCAGATGTCAGAGTACATCTGATATAGATCTGAACTTTTTACACCAAAGAACCATTTACTATTTTCTTTACATAGTACTAACCACGGCTTTTAACATGTCAGTATAAAGGCTGAAAGTCACACGATATGTTATCTAGCTAGTGGAATGATGGCATGACTATTGCTAGAATGTTTAGAATGCACTCACTTCCCATGTTTTGTCACAAAAGGCCCACCATATTCCCGATACACTGAACATCTATTTATATACCTACGAGAACATGTCGATAAATTAAACAGGATAGAAGATACAATCGATTTCACTTTCGAAAATCATCAAACTATACTTTACCATTAGTCGACCGCATGTCAATATGCACACACAAAAATATAAAACTTAAAATCCATAAATATTATATTCTAAAATAAAATCAAATTCGAAGTAATCATAGACTTTTATTTCAGAGCCCCTAGAATTAGTAACCCCGAATTCCTACCATGGAAAAAGAAATATGCCTAATGCAAAGACTACAAAATTCACACAAGAAAAAAAACAATAATCCCAACAACCATAACAAAAGTAGGTGCGTAATCATACCTGCCAAATTCATAACAGCCACTTTAAAAAAATAACTTATCAAACCTTCACCTAAGATTCAGCAACACCATCTTTAAAACAATACGTTCCAGTTTGCACCAAACGAGATCGCAACTACAACAGGATAGGGGGAGAAAAATTCAAAATAAAACTATGTAAAATGTACAATAGTATACATCGATGAAACATCCAGAGACTTTAAAGATGACTACAAAACCACTGCAGAGTTGTGCTGCATAACAACAGTTTAAACACACTTATTGTTCACCGTTATACATCTGACCACAATTTCAATAATAATAAATCCCAGTTTGATCAGGCGGGGAAAAGGATTCACTAAGAAGAAAATGTATTGAGAGTCCACTAATCTTACACTTCTCGATAATAAACGCAAGATAAGGAACGATTATTTACACTATTCGGAGTATTGTCCTCATCTTTGTCGCCATATTTATTACAACGTTTCGGCCGTTGTGCGCTCCGGGCTTCTTCAGGTGGTTGAAATGTCGAACTGAACCCTTTATTTTGCTTACTGGGGTAGACTGTTCTAGTCCCATGTGCCATGTTTGATGGATGTCAGTTACCAGTTATCTGTTAATTTTCCTCTGAAAGTTCTCCACTGCCTTGACCGGGTATTGAACTCACACTCTTTGGGTTCTCAGCGAAATAAAGAAGGGCTTCTTTCAAGTTTTGTATATCCTTAAGCCAGTTTCTTTCAAGTTTTGTATATCCTTAAGCCAATTTCTTTCAAGGTTTGTATATAATTAAGGCATTTTCTTTCAGGGTTTGTATATCATTATGCCAGTTTCTCTCAGGTTTTTGTATATCCTTATACCAGTTTCCTTCAGGTTTGTATATCCTTAAGTCAGTTTCGTTCAAGTTTTGCATATCCTTAAGCCAGTTTCTTTCAGAGTTGGTATATACTTAAGCCATTTTCCTTCGGGTTTTGTATATCCTTAAGTCAGTGCCCTTCAGGTTTTTTATATCCTTAAACGATTTTCTTTCGGGTTTTGTATATCCTTAAGCCGGTCTCTTTCAAGCTTTGTATATCCTTTAGTCATTTTCTTTCGGGTTTTATATATCCATAAGCCAATTTGTTACAGGGTTTTTATATCTTTAAGCCAGGTTCTTTTAGGGTTTGTATATACTTATGACAGTTTCTCTCGGATTTTGTATAACTTCAGACATTTTCTTTCCGGTTTTGTATATCCTTAATCCCGTCTCTTTCAAGTTTTGTATATCCTTATGCCACTTTCTTTTAGGGTTTGTATATCCTTAAGCCAGTTTCTTTCAGGGTTTGTAAATTCTTAAGCCATTTTCTTTTGGGTTTTGTATAACCTAAAGCCGGTCTCTTTCAAGTTTTGCATATCCTTTAGCCATTTTCTTTTGGGTTTTGTATATCTTTAATCCAGTCTCTTTCAAGTTTTGTATATCCTTAAGCCAGTTTCTTTCAAGTTTTGTATATCCTTAAGCCAGTTTCTTACATGGTTTTTATATCCTTAAGCCAGGTTCTTATAGGATTTCTATATACTTATGACATTTTCTTTCAGGATTTGTATATCTTTATGCCAGTTTTTCTCAGGTTTTTGTATATCCTTATGCCTGTTTCCTTCACATTTTCTATATGTTTAAGCCAGTTTCTTTCAAGGTTTGTATATCCTTATGCCGCTTTCCTTCAGGTTTTGTATATTATTAAGCCAAATTCTTTTAGGGTTTTTATATCCTTAATCCATTTTCTTTCAAGTTTTGTATATCCTCTAAGCCATTTTCCTTCAGGGTTTGTATATGCTTAAGCTATTTTCTTTCAGGTTTTGTACATACTTAATGCATTTTCTCTCAGGCTTTGTATATCGTTATGCCAGTTTCTCTCAGGATTTTGTATATTCTTATGCCAGTTTCCTTTAGGTTTGTATATCCTTAAGTCAGTTTCGTTCAAGTTTTGCATATCCTTAAGTCAGTTTCGTTCAAGCATATCCTCAAGCCAGTTTCTTTCAGGTTTTGTATATACTTATGCCACTTTCCTTCAGGTTTTGTATATCCTTAAGTCATTTCTTTCGGGTTTTTTATATCCTTAAGTCGGTCTCTTTCAAGTTTTGTATATCCTTAAGCCAGTTTCTTACAGGGTTTTTATATCCTTAAGCCAGGTTCTTTTAGGGTTTGTATATAGTTATGACAGTTTCGTTCGGGTTTGTATAACTTCATACATTTTCTTTCAGGGTTTGTATATCCTTAAGCCAGTTTCTTTCAGGGTTTCTATATCCTTAATCAAGTTCCTTTCATGGGTTTTATGTACTTAGGCCGGTTACTTTAAAGGTTTGTATATTCTTATCCCAGTTTCTTTTTATTTTAGGTGCATCACTAAGTCACCCTGATAGTATAATCTGTACATCTACCATAATGCACACATTTTCAATCTGAACATTTGAACATGATTGCAAAATTATAGATAATGCTCTAGGCTATGTACGCTGCCAATAATTGCAACGTTGGAATGGGTTCTATTTTTTGATGGAGCCACTTTTCATTTGGCGAACGGTATGTGCGAATTCCCATTTTGTATTGCATAAACGACCTGACTATAAGCATGTGGTGATGAGTCGTAAAATATATTAAGCTTCAAAGCCTGCTCTGTATTAATAGATTGACGTGAGAAAGAGATGTCGGATAATGGAGACATGTCCTCTAATACGACAGACCATGTTTCAAATATATTCTCGGGAAATTCCTCAATCCATATTGATTTTATAAGCTAAAGTTTTCTTAAGATTAACTATGATCTTATAGTAACAGGCACATATAATGAAAACCGGTCAAAAATCTTGGCTGACTTGGTTAATATCTGCGTCTTAGCTCTCATATTTTTGTTTATTTGAATCTTTGTCACTGCCATCGTATCATTTTTAGGATAATAGTTATATCCTAATATCTTTTCATAATCTTCTTAATGTTGAGAGATAGTTTCCTTTACCATAATTGATTTAAGCTTCTTACTATTAGTGTTGCAAGAGCGTAGGCTGAAATTGCCTTCCTTGAGTCTATCAACCGCCTTTTTATATAAGTCGATAAGTTTATCAGGTTGATTGTTATTTTGTTGTATTAGGTTGGTGCAAAAATATATATTTTATTTATAAAAGAAAATAAAAGAATCCATAATTAAATAATGTCTTAGTTTTATTGAAAATTTAATTTACGATTGATACCAGACTTTCTGTAACTGGAAGTCCTACTTAAGCGAAAGAAATTTTTCTCGGGCGCCACAAAAAATAATTTCTTAAAAACTTCATAAATTAAATAAGTGGGGGGGGGTAACAGGTGAGAAAAATTGTTTACCAAGATTTTCTAAAAAAAAGGAAAAATTAAAAAAGAATTATGTAATTGATTTCCGAATAAGACCTGAAAGTTTCATTAAAATCCGACTACAACCTGATTTTTGCAAGAATTTCCAAATCGGTAAGGAAAACGACGTTCAAATTTCCCAGAGTAATTTATGGTTATGTTCTGACGCCAGAAAAACAAGATATATAACTAAATTTTCGAGGGTTCTAAAAAAGTTTTTTCCTCGTAATAATATTAGGTTGGTGCAAAAATAATGACGTAATAATGTCGTTTTTTGAGGTATTTTTAAGGTGAAAAAACGACATTATTACGTCATTATTTTTGCGCCAACCTAATAGAACTTTCTGATTACACTTTGACTCATGTCAGTATATTTGTATTAGGTTGGTGCAAAAATAATGACGTAATAATGTCGTTTTTTGACGTATATTTTAACGTGTAAAAACGACATTATTACGTCATTATTTTTGCACCAACCTAATAATAGAACTTTCTGATTACACTGACTCATCTCCGTATATTTGTATTAGGTTGGTGCAAAAATAATGACGTAATCGTCATTATTTTTGCACCAACCTAATAGTAAAAATTTTTTTTGAGGATTCCAATCCATTCATTAAGCTGTTTCTGCTCTAAATGATATTTTGAAATATAGTTAAGATTAAATGGACTTGTGGTAAATCCGAAAAACAATGGGTTATATCTAAGGACAACAGATCATCTCCATTTTTATAAAGAAATAGAATTAGTTCTTATCTTCCTCCCTTTTCAAGTTTAATCATTTGAAAGGGTTTCCTTATGTCGCCTAACATAACATACTTGTTTGTTATTTTTAAAACTAACTCGATCATATTGTTGATCATGTTTAATCCTAAATAGGTAGCCTCGTTTAAGGGGCATTTTCCCTACGTTTTCAGTGAAGAGTTGAAAACCGGTCTAATTTTGAACACAGGTCTATGTTGAATCCAAGCACATTTTTCAAAATCTTCTGATGGTATGTGTATTCTTTCTATAGCGTCTTCTTTTTCTTGCTTTGCTTAAAGAATACTTCGTTATAATTTTTATGCAGATTTTTACGTTCAAGAGACTGCATTGTTCTTTGAAGTACAACTAAGACTACTTCATAATTAGATCGAATAGAATGGATTTTGTCCTGATACCACGGCAGATCAACATAATAGTCATTGTTTTTTTTTAATTCAATAGATTTCTTGAATTCCTTTTTTTTTTCCTGTCATATGAACATATATCTACTTCTGTAATATCTGAGTCTACCTTTATCATTCGTTCTACATTTCTTTTTACTAGAGATATATCAGAGGTATGAGGTCATTGAGAGGTAATACAAAATGTACTCGTCACTCGGGACATTTGGCTAACTTCTTTACCATAGCGTGATAGTTGTTTTGACTAACTGTAGTCTTAAAATTTACTGGTTTTATCTGATGATCAGATACAAAATTATTGATCTGTCCAAATGTCACGATAACATTCAGTAATTGTCAGGCTAATACCTTCATGCTTTTAATGAGTTTGGTCGAACGCATAAATTGAAATTTGTCGACACCTATTAATTCTAAGATTAATGGCAGTGTTTATTTCTTGAAGAAGATAATCTTTTCTTTAAAGGAATTTGATTTTTCCCAATTGAATCTAATTCTAATTCATCAATTTTAAATATATCAAATTCGCTATGAATTAATACAGACAAAAGGAAGTTGCCTCCCCTTCTCTGTCTCAATATCCAGTACAATCTGATTAAATCGTCTGTTAGTTTATCATAAGTAGGTTTTAACTTGAAAATCCACTTTTTCTTAAGAATCTATCAGGGTAATGTAGCCATTTAATTATTTTGTTCGAAAAGTAAAATGTTCACTACCGGTGTCTAATAAGCAATTGTCCACCGTCCTTTTTCTACCCCACCGATGGCTAATTTTACTATAGTTAATAAGAATTTATTCTCTTCATATGTGTATACAGAGATATACCTTTTAATTTTTCGCATAATGCTGTTATATGTTCTTTAGGAGAACAATTCTTGCACGGATAAGGTAATTCAATAGGAATAAATAGGCTCTCCTGTCACCCGGTCATTACTCCACCAAGTGATCTTGAGCCTGATCTGTGTTTATGGAGGGATTACCCCTTATTTCCTTGCACTCTGGCCTTAATAGTGGTGCTATCATGAATTTCTTTTAATGTGCATGGTTGGTGGCAACGTCTCTTCACATTGAAAATACCAGGTTGGCTGTTTTCTGGTTGCTGTTCTCGACTGATAGTTAGCAGCCGAAACTCTTGCGTAGCGTCTTGAGAGGCTGTTCTGATCAACAGTCGCATAATATCGGGTTCTTGCAGTGCCATGTCGGACATGGATGTTCCTGCAAACACCTCCGGATTTGTAAACCCAAGGTCACTCTATGTTTCTGTCTGCATCATTTCACTTCTGCTCATCGTACATTTGATGACCGCCTGCTACAAATCATGAATTTAATCAACCAAAAACACAAACACAAAACAGTTCAACAAAAAAAAACACCTAAATCGCTTAACCTCTCTTTCTCCGATATTCCTGGTATTCGTACCAATTTCTTCAGTGTGGAATCATTCTTCTTCAAAAATTCTTCGAAATTTAGCTCCTAGCTCTCTGTGAAACTAACCTAGTCGATTCCTTCCTCTGGTTCCTCGATTCCTGGCTGCTTTCCTCTAGTTAAAAGGATTATAAAGTCCACATTCATGGCCTGGGAGTTTATGTCCGCGAACATCTCCCCCTGACCAGGAAACTCTCTCTTGAATCTTCGGTTCATTCATATATGTAACTACGCCTCTCTCTCTCTCTCTCTCTCTCTCTCTCTCTCTCTCTCTCTCTCTCTCTCTCTCTCTCTCTCTCTCCCTTATTTCAGTCATTCTGTCTCTTCTTTCTCTACTGTTTCCCTTCCTCTCATTATTGTTGCATGCTAGATAGTATTTCCAAATTATATTAACAAGGCCATCTCCCTACACTCGTCTGCAAACATTCGTGTTCAGTGACTTAAACGTCCACCATATCAGGTGGTTTAAACACTCTGTCACTGACCTCGCTGGAATCCAAACTTTAAACTTTTCAATCACACAATCCTTCAAGTAAGTAGTTGACTTTCCTACGCGTTTTCCCAGTAACCCTGATTTACCTCTATACCTGAGTATTGTCACGCTACGCAGCTCTGCCCTCTTGGCAACTCTGAACACCCGGTAGTGCCTGTAAAAATCTCCTTCTTCTCCTTCACTAGACAGGATATCTTTCTGTTATCAACGAACGGACTGGGACTCGTTCCGTGATTTCCTTCGTGACATCCCTTGGAATGTAGTTTTTAGTCATCCCGTTCAAAAATGTGCGTCTGACGTCTCCTGGGTAAAAAGCGGCATTGGTGCTTTCATCCCAGCAAGAAAATACCTAGTTAAACCGTTCATCTCTTTGGTTCTTACCTGCTTGTTCAGCCGCTATAGCCAAACAGGAATCAGGGACATGTCTGATTGCAAGACTTCCTCTTGTCTCTGCTCGTAACGAGTGCTCACTGAAGTAGAGTTACTGTTTGCTGATAGAATGAAAAACCGTATATCTTGCAAGTTTAGTTTTAGAGATTATTGGCGGCTCTGCAAGAGTGTGCTGAACATTATCATATCATCAATCCCTCTTCTATTCATCAATTCGAAGTCTTAATATCTACAATAGATAAGTCTGAATGCTTTGCTCCAAAAATTCTCATCCAACTCAACTCTCGAATCATCCGGTGTGCCCACACCCGACTTCCCCACTAGAACTGAGGCTCTACTGATTTATATGTGCATAACTCCACCATTTCTAATCTAGAACCCCATAAGGGCAGGTGACGGGATACCAGCAATCGCCCTAAAGAAATGTGCATTTGAGATATCTCTAGTTCTCTCCAAACTATACAACTATTTTTTCGCTGTTTCATGCTTTCCAGCTTGTTGGAAGTCCTCCTCTGACTTTTAAGAAACCTGGAAAACCTTCTGTCCCCTCTAACTACAGCCCTATCAGTCTCCTACCGCTTTTCAATAAAGTCGTCTAGACTTTCAGCAATGCTGAAGTGGTTAAGCATCTTACCTGTCACGATCTACTCTCTGACGAACAATATGGATTCCGTTTTGCCCGGTCTACCTCCGATGTGCTTAACTGAATATGTATCTTGATGCTAACGGCGATGCTCTAGCTTTTGCTCTTGATATCTGGAAGGCGTTTGACAGGATTAGGCATGCTGGCCTTCTTCGCAAGTTTCAGGGTTATGGCATTATAGGACGATTATTTTCTTTAACCCAATCATTCCTATCAAGGTCCTGGGTATAACGATAAACTACATCCGCGTCCTCGGTATGACGATAAACTACATCCGCGTCCTGGGTTAGACGATAAACTACGTCCAACAGCAAGGCCTCTGATAATACGTTTTTGAAAAAAAAAAGTAATATCACCAGCTATGCGTTTTTGAAAAATTATATTACCAGCTATACATTTTTGAAAAAATAATATTACCAGCTATACATTTTTAAAAAATAATATTACCAACTATACGTTTTTAAAAAATAATATTACCAGCTATACGTTTTTGAAAAAATATTATTACCAGCTATCAGTTTTTAAAAAATAATATTGCCAGCTATACGTTTTTTAAAAAAAATATTACCAGCTATACGTTTTTGAAAAAATAATATTAGCAGCTATACATTTTTGAGAAAAAATATTGACAAAAATGGATTTTTGACAAAACAAAAATATTACAAGGAAAAAAAAGTTCTCGACATTAAATGACCCATTGAGGTTGATATGTCGTAAAACAAAACAAACAAGCATTCCTATCAAATCGTGAAATGAAAGTCGTCCTTCCATACGAACGCGAGAGTTCCCCAAGGCTCTATCCTGGGTCCTACACTGTTTCTGATCTTCATCAATAACCTTACTGGTGTCATCAGTTCTCAAGTACCATTTACTCCTCAATAGTATATCCGGCAGAGCTGACAAAGTTAACCTAGCCGCTACTTTTCAAAAGGATCTGCAATCAGAAGATTGGGAAAGAAAATGTCGGAAGGAATAAAAGGGAAAAATGTCGTGTAAGTTGTAATGCCCGCAAAATTAAACTGCTCTCGCCACAGAGAAACTTCCCTGCCACCCGAGAGTTTCTCACTGCGCACCTTGGCCTCACGTTTTCCAATGACCAGAGGTAGAACAACTACATTGATGCAAGGAAAGTCGATTCACTGTGACGTGCCAGAAGGTTTTTTTCTTGTCAGAGTCCATCTTACACATCTACAAATCTCACATTCGTCCATACATTGAATATTCTTAACATATCTGGTCTGGCGCCTCTCTTCATCTCGAGGTTCTCAACAAAATCCAAAGAAGCATCTGCAATGTAATCGATCCCGACTTGACATCAATTACGCTCTCATAGACCTTATGTGGCTTCCCTTTGTCTTTTCTACAAATATTTTCATGGTAACTGTTCCGACGAGCTATCTTCCCTGATACCCCGACCACATGAATTTAAGCGTGCTATTAGATTGCGTAGAGGATTGCGTAGAGGATTGCGCTGTGGTGTAATGGATATTGGCTCGGATTGAGAACTCGGAGAACAGAGTTCGCATCCCAGTCGAGTTAGTTTGATTCACTTTGCGTACAAATACTCTTGAGAAAGAATATTACGAATCCGTCTCTTCTCCCCCAGGTATGAGTTGAATAGCAGAAGAGATTGGTTTTTAGCTTTGATTATCGCAAAAAATCTGCCTCGAAAGATACATGATGCCGCCAGCGTTTATCACGTATGGCACTTAACCGACTAGATTGTCATTTTCTTCTCTCGCATTTCCCGGAAGTACTTGCCTCCCTTATATCTACAATCTTCAAAAATTTAAATGCAACGCCAATCGCTATCTTTTGTTGCCTTTATCCCCGTTCTTCTTTGTTCATTCACCTATATACACAGTCTTTTCCTTCCCTTTCACTCTTTGTAACCCCTTGAGTACTAGTGGATTTTCAGCCTTGCTTGGGTGAAATGCTTAAAAGAAATTAGCTTTATGTTTGGGGCAGCTATTTGTTTTATACTTTAAAAACAACATATACCATTAGTACAGAACTTGGTACAGTTCGTCACCTGATGTTCCACATTAGCACATAATCTAAAATGCGTATCATTGAAGCTTGTAGGGAAATTCTGTAGAGCTGCCATAGAACATTCATCCGTGGTAGTATTATGCTTACATTTTGAGATTTAACTATGATTAATTCTTCTCATTTTAGAAATAGTTTTGATGCCCAAATATGTAGTTAAATGTTGGTAACTTGTTCCCTGCCCAGTGTATGACTTCGCGCCTAAAATTGTGAGGAAGCCGCTCAAATTCAATATAGCTTATCCTTTTCAAACCTAGCCTGTCATCTTCAGAACAATCGAACAAATAGTAAGTTTTAAGTTCAGACAAATCGGCAGGAACTTCTGCAAAAATATTGTTTTACACTCACAAATTCAGCAATGTATTTAGGTTGGGTTGTGAATATCTGTTTAAATATCTCATTAACTATTAACTACATCTAAAAATTGTTTGGTTAACAATTCTATTCCAACGTTAAAGTTGGGTTTTTTTTAATTTCTAAACTTAAATGAGACACTAACTGTAGAGCATAGCCTGCTAAACAACAAGTTTTTAATATGGCTAACTTAGCTCTATCAGATTGTACCGTATGCTCACAATTCTGAAAGTGAGCCGAAAAAATTTTATATTCAAATTTCGTAATATAAAACCCGCTAAAAATGTCTTATACTGTAATTTCGTTACGCTCGGAACGGACCATTATTAAAAGTATTCCACATCGTTGATGCGATATTGAAAAAAGGCATTTTTGAATGACATATTCTCATTGGAATTAAAATTTTCTTTAAGGACTGCTAATCTAGTGTTAATCTCAATCTCATATGCGCATTTATCCATTAAATTTGCCATTAATCCTTCTTGATCAATATTTTTTTTCTGTTTCCATGCAAAGTTCAGTGATTTTATTGTTAGTTTCTGATATCTTTGAAAGTAGCTTCCCAATCGTTAATTTACTGTCAAAAATACATCTTTCATTAAATCTTCACATATTTCTATCTTTTCTGATTTCTAACATAATATTTACATTTATTTTAGAAGCACTCTAAGTTTTTTAATAGAACTTTAGCAACCTTTACTTCTTTATAGCTGCTTCTCATTTTCTATTAAATCACGTTACACAGTCATTTGTTAAATTACAATTAAACTAATATCAATACAGCATAATATTAAATATTGAAACAAGAAATAGATCTGGGTTTTTTTTCGTACTAGGACACTAAATCCCTTTCTTTGTAAAATAATAATTCTTCAGCATCCATTTACTTTTTAAATAATCATTTTTATTTATACAAATATTGATTGTGTTTCCTGGAATTTATTCTCTTTTTTGTATAAGCGTAAAAAAACTTCTCCCAGGTAAAAATATATCTTTTCATTTAAAGATTCCAAGTTCAAATGCAACAGGTAACAAATAAGTTGTAAAATGTTAAATTAAATTGCAAAATGTTCGTAATAGTTTGTAAAGCGTGGATAAGTCTGCCACAAACTGTATTTAATCACAATTAGCCTGCAATATTAATGTAAATTTGCATTAAGCTTCAAAATATTCATTTTCATTAAGCTTGCAAAATACGGGGAATGAGAGTGGCTACGATATAAAATCCCAACGTGGCGGATGCACACGTAGCAATAATAAAAGAATAGAATACAACTGAATTATGATTTGTACAAATTATATTAAGCAACATTAGAAATGGGTCCGTGCAAACTTAATAGTGCCTGCGGCCAAACCTTTCTGCTGAGGGTAAGTTGAAGTTCACGCAATCTACGGATACTGTGGCGATAAGGCTGTAGAGATGACCCATTCAGTATTTGGTCATTCCGAAGAGTAAGAAGTTGTTCAAAAAAGGCAGAAAACTGCGACAATCAGTAGTTATGAGCGGATTGACTAATACTTAAACTGCCAGGGGTAGATAAGCATATAATAACTTATTTCTCATAATATTCTTATATATATATATATATATATATATATATATATATGAGTGAACATTGAAGTGAACACTCAGAGGCGACAGGCTGTTTCATGCTAGACGCAATCGTCAGGCTATTTTTATACTAGACGCAATCGTCAGGCGGCCTGATGAAGACAACTCGTAAGAGCTAATAGTGACAAGAGTTATTTCCCTTTGTTTCGCCCCCTGAATCAGAGTATATGACATTTAAAATTAAGTAGACTCGGGGACTGGGTTGAAAATCAATTGTACTGTAATGTAAG